>JAEIFJ010001509.1:715000-1915000 GCA_018903435.1 Leucophenga varia | reverse complement strand
TTTGTCAAAATTCATGAGGTGATCTGGTTAGCTCAACTTTTAAAAGTTTAGGCGGGTAGTTCAATAAGTTGCCTATCTTCATGCAAATTTTTTTTTTTTTCTTTTCTAATTCTTTTTTAGACATTATAAATTTAGTATCTACAAATTGTTATTCCAAAATTAAGCTAGTCTAAGAGATAAAGCCAAATATCCTGCAGATTTGTGGCTGTCATAACTGCAGCATTTTGTGTATTTTTAATCCGGTTATTGCCGCATAGTATAGCAGACGACGCGACGTTATTAGTGCCAAAAAAAAAAGATACTCCAAATAATATTAAATTATATAAATATGTAGCAAAACAAATAGTTACAAAAACTCTCTTTTTTGGCAAACTGCAGCATTTTTGTGAAACGAAAATTATGAAAAAAAAAAAAATATTGTAAAAATAAATGTAAAAAGTTTTCTAAAAACTTTCCCAGCGCATTAGCTAACAGACTCTGCCACCGATAAGAATCTGATTTAGTATTGAAGTTTTACAGATAAGTGACAACGCTTTTCTAAGGACAAACGAAAAACAAAAAAAAAATTAAAAGCCGAAAAAGCAAATAAATGACAAAGACTATGGAAAATGGAGTAACGCTTTTGATTTACTTGAAACAGTTTCGATGAGTTTTTACAATTTGATCAATGCGACTTGATTAGATTGGGAACGCCAAGAATGCGTTGAAATTTAATAGCGCAGCGCATGTTGCAATAACAATTATTTTCCATGTTCTTCCTTGTTTTTGAAGTTGTTGTTGGCGTTGCATGTTGAACGCGTGTCGCGTGTGTGAATTGAAAATGATGCAATGTAAAATTTGAAAAATGTCCTTGACGACAACAACGCCGCTGCACCGCACCCTTGATCGTATCGTACAATATAATCTTTTTTTTTTTTTTTTGATTTTATCATTTTTGTAAATAGAAAGTTTTTTTTTTATTGATTATTGATGAAAGGTTTATACAGACATGAAAGTTTAGAAGATTAAAAAAATAGATTAAAGAAGTTTTGAGACTTTTTTTAGATCGAAATACTTAAAAGCTGATTGGAAAAAGCAATTTTGAAAATTGCACTGGGGAAAGTTTTTCTTAGAAGATCTATCGGAAATAAAATCGATCGAAACCAGCCTAAGTGTTGTGGTACTCGGCTGAGCACTCAGCCATCTTAACCTAACCTAACTGTAGTAATGAATGCAAAAATAATCGCTTCTGGCAACATTCAGGATGGACTCTCCACAATTCAAAAACAAAAACTCTTCAGCAGCTTCTGGCACAAAAATTGATAGTAACTATTTACAATGTACATATTAGTCACCCCTCAAAAAATCACGCTTAAGTCAAGGATTAACACACGCAAAAGTATTCACTAATTCGCAGAAATTTAAACTAAATTACAATTTTCTACTCCCAACTGATGCACTCAAGTGTCCGGCGGAATACAACTAAGGAAGAATAAAATTACCCGATTTCCGCGCATGTGCTTCGAACTCATCAAATCCAATGCACCAAAACAATTCCCGATTGACTGAATGCATTTCACGTTGGTAACATTTTCATGAAATTTGCAAACAATTGAAATTGAATTTGTAAAATATATTGACTGCGTTTTCAGCATTTTTTTGAAATGCGCTTCATAATCGGTTTGCAGTTGAGTAGCAGCGTTTCGATGAGGGTGATTTCTATGAGTTTTCCAAATAAAACTGGCTGTATTTGATTATTGCATTTCTAAATGAACGATTTTATGTTTTCGTTAATTTGATTGTAAATTTTTGTCTTTGATGTCTTGATTGTGTTTGAAATTTGAAACAATTGCTTCATTAGAACGGCGCACAGAATCGATTGTAATGAGTAATAAAATTTGTTTAATGAAATTTATTTGTGTTTTGTGTCAATTTAGTGCGGCACGATGAAACTGCAGCTGTGTATAAAAACTGCTGTGATCGAGAAAAATGCATGGAAATATTTTGCTATAGAAAGATTTGTTGTTTGCTCTGATGCGAAATGTTACTTAAATTGGAAAAAAACTCAAATTTGATCAGTAGGCGCTTTTTTCATTTTCTAAAATCATACTTTGACATGTTTTTTCGGAAATCGAAATCGAAAAAAATTTCGCAATTTAATGATGTTTTTCGAGAGTTTTGTATCCTACCGAAACCACAGTTCCATCTTCTTCCTTCTAAAGCGCTTTACACCGATCAACTTTCTTTCACAAGATATACATTCTTAACTAAACGTCCTAGAATTTATAATAATAAAAAAATTTTATGGCAACATAATTTTATGCATAAAAAGCTACGAAAAAGAATTTTAAAATAAACTGTCCCCTTTGTTAAAAATACTTAATATGTGTGCCATTTTCTGAAGAAAATGAAAATATGTTGTAAAGAAAAAACTATACAGAACAATATGCTGTTGGCTATTAAAAAATGATGAACAAGCAATTCTAAATATTTTCTTTTTTATTAAAACTGCATTCACATCACAAGAAGATATAAAAGCAACACAAAAGGTAATAGCAGCGACGAGACAAATGAACAGAAATGAATGAATAAACAAATCTGAACAAAGAAAATTTCTGGGCCAGTGTTGCATAGCAACTAAAATACTAAATTAAGATTCACTTCATTTGAGTGCAACAACAAACAAAAATACTAAAGTGCTGCAATACAAGAATATATTTATCTATTCTGTAATAGGCGCGAAGTGAAGTAGTTGTCTGTTTTTTTTTCTATAAAATTTGAAATATTAAATAATTTGGTGCCATTGTGAGACAATGCTTAAATTCATATTTTTGCACTGAACGCTGCATGGATTCAAATTATTTCTTCAGAGAAAAAAATAGCAAAGGGCAAAAATAAACGCCCTTTGCGGGTATCTTTTGATATTGCTGCTGCTTTTGGCCCCTTTAGGGTCTTCATTCTTTCATACAAGCATATTTTTGTTGGACCCCTCCAGCGTGTCTGTTTATCTGTCTGTCTGTCTGTCTGCTTGTTTGTTTAACTGCTGTTGTCAAAGGATAATGCTGCTGCTGCTGCTTTTCAACCAAACACTCTTGGCAAAATAAGTTGTTGATGCCACCTCATATTGTGCATCCTTTATCTCCTCAATAATATAAAATAAACAACGTAATTGCAGACTTTGCGTAGGCGATGTCATACAATTGTATAAGCTGGCGACAATAGTCCAAATATTTTGTCTTCTCTCTGTCTGTCAGTCCCATATGTAATTCTAGTTCATTTCTAAATTACACAAATGTACCAACGCCCGCAGGCTTGCTTGTTTACTTTATTTTATGTAAAATATCTTTTATTGTGTATATTTTTGTATAAAGCAATATTTGAAGTTGTTATTTAATCTGCGTTTGACATTTTAGGTCTTGCATTCTGTTCTTATTTCTTTGACGTTACAAAATTATTGTTTGCAGTACGTTTGAGGAAGTTATTAAATTCTGGTTCCGAAAATTGTCGTCCTTAGTTAGTTTCATTTGAATATACACTTAGGATACCTTGGATTCAATAGTTGTCTTATCACTCAAGTCATTACCCTAGGTATTGGTGATCGACCCATAACTAATCAGCTGATTAGCCTAGTGATGTCAGTACTGTCTCACGAGCTAGACAGCCACAATGTTGTTTCCTATACCATTTTTACATTACAATGTCCTACAAAAGCTGAAGCATCTGGCTCTGCAACAGCCTGGGCTGTTGCTAACCAGTACTGAGCCATCTCTGGTACGTGGGCCAGTTGTACCTAACAACAGCTGACACGTCATAATTCAGTGGTTAAAATCTGCAACAGCCCTGACTAGTCATTGGCAACCTAATTCAGTTAGGCAATCTGTGTAAATATTTGTAAACAGGGTCACGTTGTATTGGGACGTCTCTGCAGCGTCCCTTATCAGTCGTTGACTAGCCCATATGAGTTCGGCAAAATGTATACATTTTTATAAAAAGGGTCACCTGGATGAACGCATGGTCGTCCATTTGGGCACATCTTTCCATGGTCCATGTGCAAAATCATTTCTTAAATATTGATCCCAACCAGAGCATTATTAAGTGAAAAGATATTCAAATAAAGATGTAAGATTTTGCGAATAACATAAAATACAAAGTTGTTTCACAAACTTGAACATTTTTGAGTGCCGTCTTCAACTATTCGTAACACTTTTATTATACTCTATGTTCGCTTCATTAAGTGCTGCAATGTAATTTCTTACTTCATTTTAATTAGTACACTTCAGAAATTTTGAGAAAGAAAAGATTCTATATCAAAGTTAATTCTTAAGTCAAACTTCACAAGCCAAATTTTTGAAGCCAAAATCAAGAATTTATTTTTTATAGCTTAACTTTTATATCATTTTGTGATGTTTTTACATGCAACAGTGACATTTGTGTTAACGGCACGCGAAACATTCTTAGAACACATGTTGCATTTACTACTTACGATCGAATGTTGTGTTTGTTTGTTGTCTAGTTCGTTTCTCCTGTTTATAGTATCTGAATGGCTTTATATGCTCTCTGGGCCCCTTTTGACCCCCGGCGGAGTGATCATAGACAAAAGTAAATGTTTATATGCACACCGCTCGGTCGGCCGCTCGCTTGTTTGCAACATTTATGATATCTTAAAAAATATTTTGTTTACGTTGAACCTTTTTGACATTGAGCCGACGACGAAGACGACGACGAATAACAACAAATTTAATGCTGAAGATATACCAACATCAGCTGAAAGACTGCCAATAGAGGGACACTCTTTAGTTGTTAGTAGTTTTTTAACGAGTTTATTTCAAGTGTTGTTGTTGTGTGTTGTTGTGTTCTGTCGGTTGTTCAGATGTAGTAACATTTTTATGATTTTACAAACTACTCTCACAGATGCTTCAAAACAATGTAAAAGAGATGCATTTTGTTTTTCTTATTATACCGGATGCACCTTGGTCCTCATTTTATTGATTTTATGCTATTGCGAAAGTTTTTTAAATTGAGTTGCAGAACATATTTTATTGAGTTAAAATTTTGTCTCAACAACAAAAAAATTTTGTACAGACGCTGTGGTGGTCCCATGACTTTCTTCATCTGCAATCGATTTGACCAGACACCAATTGAAATGGAATTAGCATGGTCAGAGATTCAAAAGCCAACTTCCTATTCTTGTTAAGTTTCTTCAGAGCATCAGCACCCATGATTTCAGAATTGTTATCCTTAGTCCCATCAGAAAGTCGCAGAAGAGCAGGCATACACACCTTCATCTTTAAACAAGAACGTTTCTCAGATAGCCAAGCCGCAATCAAGGCAATGAAGTTTCATTCCGTTTAATCCAAGTTGGTCCTGGAATGCATTAAGCGGCTCAATACTTTTGAATGGTTCAATCTTTTAACTATTTATTGGGAACCAGGAAATGCTGGCAACCAGGGTAATGAGGAAGCAGACAAACTAGGAGAGAAGAAAAAAAAAGACCAGGGACATATATGTTAAAAACTGCTTGGTGCCTATAATAGCAAAAAGATCTGAAGTCTGCATACGACTTGAAAGGTACTTGTTAAGAATGGTATCATGGTTCCTAATACCACCAAGTTCTGTCTAGAAGATAATGAATCACTGGAACACCTCTAGGGACTACTCAGCTTAATCTTCCACGAGGCTTGGGCAGCTGTGATAATACCAACTGAAAGGAACGATGGTGCAGGCACTAAGCTCGAGGGATCTAATCTTCTACTGAGTTATATGACTGGATGAAGTGCTGTAGTACGGAATACAAAATCAGGGCACAATAAGTATCTCCAATAATAATTATATTTGGGCAGAGAATGTGCTTCAAAATTATAGAGTCAGAGAGCCTTCACACGTCTTTAAACCAATTTGGCGTTCAACCGACTCCATTTTGAGGTCATGACTGCTTTTGACGAATTTCATGGACCAATGAGAATAATATGAATAAATTATAAGGAGTATTATTAAACAATTAAGAAAATTTTTTTGATTCATTTTTAAAATATGAAATATAAAACAAATATAAATAAATTACCCAAAGTTACCCAAAGTTACTCAAAGTCTCTCTCTCTCGCACATATTCATTTACTTGATACGTTTATAAAGATACATATATCCAATGCTGGTGGGCTGACTAATCGATTCAACAACTCGTTCATCGTCAAAAAGCACCCACTTGCCGCGCTTAAAACCGTGCGTGACATAATGTCCGACATCGGCAGCTGAGCCCATGTGCGATACTATACCAATCATGCGATAAACGCCATAACCATCACGATATTTTGGCTCTACTTTAGCGGTTGGCTGCGGTGTGGTTTCTGTAGGTTTTTCACGTTCCATAATATGAGCACGTTCCAGCACGGCGGCATCATCATTTGGATCCATATTGCGTGCAGCTTGAAAACCTTTAAGTTTTTGTTTTGCTGTTGCGATGGGAATGTCTTCAGACTGTGACGATAGTTCAAGATCTTTGTCTGTCTGCGTCAGTTTTGGCATTGATGGTATTTTTTGGGCATTCGACATTTCTGGATTTAGTATAATTATTTTTTTCTTGCCATCTGCATCCGCGTGTTTTTTTATGGCGCGTTTTGGTGTTAGAAATGGTTCATTTATATTGGGATCATTCTGATGTTCTTTAAGCCATGCCTGTGCTGCTTCAATGCCAATGTTATGCGTATTAAAACAAGCATTTCTACTCGCATTCTGCGTATAGCCCAGCTTTTGTAGTTTTTCAGCCAAGGCACGATTAAAGTTGACTGCCTTCGTTAGTGGCACTCTATAACCGCTTTGACTGCGATAACTGGTCAAGTCAATGATTGTGGGCATATCTACAGATACGTCCAGCTTCTTATGTGCCCAATCAATGTCCTGTACAAACTTACACAGGCGTATGACTATATAAGGCGGTAAATTGATCAAGGCACGCGTACGTGTTACCTGACTTTGAAGCACATCATTCGGAAATCGATGACTCTCAAGCATTACAGCACCAAAATAACTTTCAAGACATGCGCTAAATGGTACACTGTAGCGCATTACATTACGTACACCCATGGAACCATGATCACGCTCACGTTCAAAGTCTACAATGGTTTGACGCACTTGCCTTGAGTTTCTGGCAGCACTCAGTGGCACTGGTAAGTTGAGACAAAATGCATCCTCACGTGTCACATCCTTCATTCCTACAGACTCCTTGCATATAAATTGCGTCTCCAGACAAATTTTGAGCGCATTTGCTGGATCACCATAATATCCATAGAAACCATTACGACGCATATGCTCCATGATGACCACAAAACAATCGTAGCAATCATGTTGTGTCGAGTACTGCAATTTTGTGTTACTGAAACCTAGAAAATTTTTGAAAATGCATGGCAAAACTGCATTCGCGTAACGTCCCGAGTTCAGTGCATGCCCGATTTTGGACATTTGAAGATTAAAATCGTTTATATTATCGCTTTTAAAATCGTTAATGATCTCTCGTGCGCCCTTGCCCGAATAACGCTTTACAATCGATGGCACAAGAAAAAGTAGCTGCAGCACAGCATTGAGATAACAAGTATTGCCCATATTACGTAGACCCGTAAAACCAGGACCGGATAGTTTGAACGGTACAGTATTCTCCATTTCGGTTAGTATATACCATTCGCTAAAACTATCTAAGGCTTCGCGATTATGCTCCAGCTCCGTAAGCTTACTAACACGCACCGGTGTCAGTGTAATGCCAAAGTGTTGCAGATGTCTGCTCAACTTTAAATCTTTGACAAGCATTTGCTCTTTAAACGAGAAGACATCCGGCAATCTGCCGCTATTAATGCTGGCCAGGCGTACCGCAAGTGGATAGCCGGTGCGTTCGTAATGGCATTGTAAATGATCTGGACGCAAAACACAACGCATACATTCATCTTTGGTGGGTACGGTACTGCGCATGCGGCGTGCAGGTGTATCATTGTTTGTCGATTTGCTAGAATTACTCTGACTCTGACTGTCCGTATCACTGTCCGTATTTAGAAAACCATAAATATCTGGTTCACTTCGAATGTTAGCCCAAGTTATTGGCGTAGTATGACTGCAGAGTATTGCACCATCGGTAAGATTCATCCATAGATTTTCCGTGCTAGAACACTTCTCGCAAGCTACATATTCTGGTGCTGCTGTTTGTTTCTTATTCAGCTGCAACAGATTATCCCCATACTTTGTTGTGGCATAATTCGGCTGTGTGGGCCACAAACCTAAAGCGGCAGCATTGAGTATTTTCTCAGTTTTTGATTTACGTTTAAGTAATTCGGTCACAGACATTTGTATTTGATACTGAAACTCACAATCCGGATATTTTAATTTCATATTATCTTCGGGCAGCACCACAACTGCATAATCCACATTTATAATATTTTCCTTTTTATGCAGCAAATAACCCGATTCGACTTCCAACATTAATTCAAGTACGCGTTTAGGTAAATCTTTTGGAATCTCTCTTATTTCCGTGACCAACTCTTTTTTACGTTTAATATGCAGAAATACGCGATGTTCGGTTTTGGCCATATAATCCATAATATATAGCTCACCGATACCTAAGAAATTATTCAGATCCACATATAGTCCCTTTGGCGTATCAGGACTATCGAAGGAGTATATGCATTCGTCTTTGTGTATTTCACGTTTTATATCTGGTACGCATATCTTAAGCAGCTGCTTACGTAATGCATCCAGCACTTTATAACGATGAAAATATTTATCATCATTTTCCGCTTGAATATGGCAAGCATCTAAGTCTAACTTTTCCGTCGCATATTCCGTAGCTGTAACGCTTTTTTTGTTTTTCTTGTTCTTGTTGCGCCCTTTGATCATTTCGTAGTTTTATATAGTTCTGCATGGCCTCATTGAATTGTGGAAATTTTGGTGCTTCGACTTGTAGCACAAACATTGGTGGTGTCACATTAGATTCGGTACTACTTGAAACATCCTGCTCCGGTTTACTAATTCGCAGCAGTTGCTCTTTTTCGTCACCTTCAGTTTCAGCGTTTGATTCAACTTCGCTGATAGACTGCAGCGAATTTGTGTTTTGTATAAATCTCGATAAATCAAACATTTCGCTAAGGTTTTAGGACTTTGGAATATTTAATTTTTTTTTATGAAAACCGTTGTAGTGCGTACAAGTTAAATGATTTATGTGCGTCGTAACTGCTGCTTATGAGAAAATTATTTTAAAAATTTTAAATTTTGTTCTCACAACAAAAGCAGCGCTAGTTTGATTAAGACTCGTGAAAAAAAAAACTGTCAGCAATGTTGCCAGATCGTTTGACAGCATCTCTGGGAGTTGTTGAAACGTAAATGACACGAATATATTTCGAATATGTACAACACAGGGATATACTAGACATACTGTTACTGCTTAAAAGTGTTAAACTTTTCATCGGAGCTATCAGGTTTGGATGAAAACTGTAATTTATCCAATTCTGAAACAATTGAAGCATCCACTTGAATGTAAAAGTTGGAAATGTTTAGGGGTACTCAAATAAATTGGCTCTTAGCGGAATGGTATGAGAATTTTTGTTTCGACTAGAGATTACTGGTCTAAAAAGTTGATACCGATCCCGTCAATCCCGACGTACCTATTTTTACCCACATAGTGTGAAGGGTATTATCACTTTTTCGGAAAGTTTGTAACGCATTAAAGAAGGCATCGAAGACCCCATAAAGAATATATATTCTTGATCAGCTCGATGAGGCGAGTCGATCTAGCATGACCGTCAATCTGTCTGTTTATTTTAACGCGATTTACTCGGAAACATGTAACTGAAATTTAAAATTTAACTTTTTTCGGATTAATTTTTTATTTTTGAAACTATTTTTTTGAAGTTATTTATTAAACTAGGGAAATCATTGAGAACTGAGATGAAGATAAATTATATCTAAAAACCTTACCTATTGCAATCTTTCGCAAAAGTTCTTAGAACTTATTTCGAAGAAAAAAATCACTTATCATGCTTTTCTCACAAACAGCTAAAATAGCTTTGATTGCCGTTGTTAATAAAAAGTACTCATATAATCAATGTTCACTCAAGCTGCATACCAGAACACCTCAACCTTTCGTTTTATCTCTCATTCTTGGCTTTTTTGTTGCTACATACTAAAAAAAAAAGAAATAAAAAAATAAAACAAAAGAGCTAACTGCCCTAACAAAAACAATTAAATCGAAACAAAAACCAGGAAAATATTGTACCAAAGAGTAGATTAGGAGGGTAGCTAGAGAGCATATAGTCGTCGTCGTCGTCGCAACCAGTCATGATTTTGTTGCATGGCATTTGGCAAGGCACAAAAACTGCAGCAAAAGCCAGCAGCCAGCCACATTAAACGACAACAAACGAACAAAAAAAAAAAAAAAAAAAAAAGAGAGGACAACAAAGACGACAACGATGGAAATAAAAACCAAAAAAAAAAAAAAAAATCTGACATTGATTTATTTAACAATTACAAAACGAAAAATTTATAATTATTGCACATGTAAACAGCAATCATCATGGAGTGCATTAAAAGAACGGACGGACGGACTTAAGAATGGACGAATAAACGAATGGGCAGACGGACAGACATTTAAAAAGCGATCGAATGACAAACGTATACAAGCCGCGCGGGGTTTAGAATACAATATGTTGCATTTAGGGTAAGAGAGAGGTGAGGTAAGGTAGGTTGAGTAGTTGCCTGTGGATGCGATGCATCAAAGCAAAGTCAAATTATAACATAGAAACGCGTAGCGTATTCACTTTAACTTTCTTTATAAACCCGCGTCAATGTGCGCGATGAATTTTTAAATTAAAGGGAATTCACAATCTTAAAAATTCAAAAGCCAAACAATCAAAGAGGCTGCGAAGTTGAAGAAGCTGCGAAACCTAACAAGCGATGAAGATATCAATGCCAAAAAGTCATATAGCCATGGAAGTCCAACTAAAAAACTAATGGCAAATAAATCCCACGAAAACCAAAATTTTAGTCTTACAGATTAAAGATATAATTTATTACAATAGATCTTGAGTGAGTACAGAAAAATTTATATTTTTACCAAGTGTGGGATCTCAATTCCTATAATTTCCGAGATAAACGCATGTCTATATTAACACGATTTATGATTATGATCAAGAGGATATATAGTAAATGCTGAATAGGGTCTTTCACGTCTTTTATACCCAGTACCTGAAGTTTAAAGGCTACATTACAGATAGAAGGAGGTGTGATATACATTAAATGGAGTGTCGATCTAGATGTGTCTATTTGTCCGTTCGTTCGTCTGCCTGTCAGTGTAAAACAGACTATCTCGAAGACTATAAGAGATAGAGCCACTATATTTGTAACTCAAACTTTCCATTAGCGATCAAACGAGGATATCCCTAACCCATTTGAAGGTATACCCCCCACACAAGTTATAACCTTCCTCAAACATATGAGTTTTGCAAATGGAACCACAAAGTCACATTAAAATAATCTTTAGTACATGGAACTACTGAACCAGAGTTGTGGCCTCTCAACACAAGTTAGACAAAGACCACTGATCACACAGAAACTCATATTTCTAAATGCTTAAACTGTTTGAGAATTATAAGACTGTAAGAATTTGATTGAAAAGTAAATTAATTATTTTGAAAATGAGAGCCTGACTGTATAAATAACATTGTCATTGAAAATGTTGTATGTCAATCAATTAGGACAATAATTTTATTGTCATATTGTCAAAGAAAGGTAAATGCATCAAAGTGAATAAATGAATAGATGAGCTAATGCCAGCGAAATGTCAAAGTGAACGCGTCAAAGCAAAACGGCAGCTGCGATAGGAAGTACACTAAGCGCCTTGGCATGTAGCGAGGTTTGTTTTAAAAGTTTTTAACACCAACAAATTTTTTTAGATTTAAATAATTAAATTTTGTTTTCTATTGATTGATCTACTCCAAATTGTATATTATTCAAACAAATCTTTTTTATATCTTTGAAAATTCTAAAAATATATTACTGAAAATTGTTTAAACACCCTTGCTTATGCATATGAGTTTATTTATTTGTACACTCTTCAAAATAATTACTTCTTGAATAGCAATAGACGACCCAGCAGTACAAATATAATAAAAGCGTTGGTTGCGTTTGCTTTTGGGTCGGTCAGCAAAAAAACTGAAAAGACCAAAGAAGTGCATGCATTGTAATCAGTGAAAAAAAAAAAATGAAAAATTACTCAAGAGTCCTGCGCCGTTGCTTTTACTCTAGGACTTCAATGTTGCCCCCCACCAGCACTGCTTAGCTCAGCTTACATATGTCGTCTACTTGCAGTGAAATTATTTTAATTTAAAAACAAAAATTCTTTATGCCAACAGCAGGTTAAAACTTTATGCTGACTCTTGTTAAAGGCGTTTGCGGGGTGGGGCAGTACGCAAAAAAAAAAAGGCAGAAGGCGTCAGCGCTTGACAACGAAATGAGGCGACCGTATGACATTATTTGTGCAGGTTGTATGGCATTTTTTTGGTTTTTTTTTACCCTTCTTCTCTAAACAGTTTTATTAGCGCAGCTTTGTTGCATATTGTTGGGGTGTGAGGCACACACAGGAGTAGCTTAATTCAACAACAGGAATAACAGCAGCAGCATCGCGACATCGCGGCATCATCAGTGTCAACCAGGGTTGCCATATTACTCTTCTCAGTCATTCATTCATCAACGTTAAACAAATATTTGCATAATGTGCAGCTGCAAATAATTTGTGGGTGGCGGGCAATGTAATGGAGGGGTGCAATGCAAAGGGGGAATATGAGTGTAGGGTGTTTCAATAGAAAAAGTTATATTTATACTGAGACATAAGTTACAATTGCAGTTGCAGCACCCTATTCAAAACAAAAAGGGTGACAATGTTGTCATGCTTTGTCAACTCGGCAACTTTTTGTTGATTTTACGAAAATGCAACAATAATAAATATGGCAAGACGCTTCTCGCCCGTAATACCCTACACTCTCAGTGCTCAGTTTATAATCGCCACTTGTGTCTTGTTATGTAAACAGAAAATTTTGTTATTTTAATAAAACGCAGCAAAACAAAACAGAAAAAAAGGAAAAAATCGCAAAAACACATAAACAAAATTGCAAAATTAATTGAAAACAGTTTCGATTTCATTTATATTGATGCTTTCGATACTTGTTGTGCATTTTTCCCACACTCACCCTTGTCTCTTATTGTCTGCCCACAGCGCTACTTATCACTTACATAATCGATGCCTGCACACACACAAGCACTAGATATTGATTGGCACATTTAAATTAATGATCGCCGTGTGGTCAGTGTTTCGTTTCCGTGTGCTATTTGAAGTCATTCGACCAAATACCCTCATGGGAACATTCTCGCAATGATGGACAGACAGACAGACAGACACAGTTTACACGTACAACAAATATACTCAAATTTTATGTCTACTTGAAATTTGGTGATTTTAGTTAGTTTTTTTTTCCCTGAATTTTCTGCTTTCTTAGCTACCAGCAGTATTGAGTGCTAATACAGCGAGAAATCTGTAACAAATCCTTGTGTGATAAAATATCCTGGCGTATAATGATTTAAAAAGCGATGTTAAGAAAAATCAGAAAAAAATCTTGTTGCCTTTAAATATGAGGAAAAATTTACTTGCATTTCTATGTCCTATTGAAAACTATTTTCAATGCAAAAATCAGTCAAAATTTAAATTCAATAATCCAAGTGAAGTATCTAACTGAATAACTGAAAAAAAAAACGAGATGTTCTCGATTACTTCCATGGCGCATTTATATCATGTGTCGTATTCCGCCACTGTCTCTTTCTAATTTTACCTTATAAATGTCTGCTTTTTGATTTTGAGCAAACAGCTGATAAAATTAAAAAATTTGAATTTGAAAGAAAATCTTAAATTATCTTACAATCTCTTTCCCAAAATAGCTCTTACTCTTCTCTCCTATCGTGGTGAAATTAAATTTAATTCACCAAAAACTAAGTGGTTAAATTTATGTGAGTAAAGATTTCCGGAGTACTTTACCAGGTATAATTGCATCATGAATAATTATGAAAAATTAAATTAAATCGGAAAATATAGATATTTTTTTTAGAAGCCGAAGCCATTACTGATAAAACTCAAATTTTTTTGTGATTTTGAAAACGAAAATACGACCGATACACACGTATATTAGAATTTTAATATTCGATATATTTTTTTATTTCAAACTTTAAATATTTATATAAAAAATACTCAAAACTAAACTTAACAATAGCAACGCTTTAATATAATAAATAGTATCTGACATTGCTATGAAACACTCAATAATTAGGATCACACTGTGACAATAAACAAGAAAAAAATCAAAAATGCTTAAACGAAATAACATATTAATGATTCATGTCTTCTTTTTAATTGTAGACAGGATTATAAATATCAACAACAGCGAAAAAGAAAAAATAAAAGAAAAACAATCCATTGATAGAGTATATCATACCAGAAGAACTTCAACAGATTCATCATTAATCAGCAATTGTTTGAACGACCATTGAAGCTGAATAAAGACTCAAAACGTTTACATAAATTGATTAAACAATGCCGCAAAGCATGCCACAAGTAACCAAGAAGACAACGACTTGAGTCTGAGTTGTTGATATAAAAGAAAATGATATTTTTTGAAGATTGAAAAAGGATAATCCCCATAAGTACCGCTTTTGTAATGCGCTGATATAGCGCAAGATGATGACTCATTAAGAATAAAATTCATAAACGTTGCATCTGTTCGGGCATGTTGCAACGCTGCATGTGATATTGTGGCAACATGCAGCGCACTATTTCGACAACAATGCATGCTAACAAGTTTTAAGTTTACTGATTTGATTGATTTTAAAATATTTGTAACTTTTACATATAACAAAGTGCATCGTGTATCAGTTTAAATCCCTGTGGTGCACTTGAAAGGTTTTTGAGATACATTTTTAGAATTTTCTTCTTTTTTTCTGCTGCTTAGATACTTTAACATAAACAGCCACGGCTGCTGCAGTTGACAAACCATAACTAAATTGACTTTCAATATAACTCGAGTACCTTGAAACGCCTTTTTCTTGCTTTAAGCGAGTTTCAGATACTTTTGCAGTTACAGATACTTTTCTTTTCTGTTTTCTGTTAATGGCGTGTCATATACAGATTGAAATCAAACACACACTCACACACACACTTCAAATTCGTTACGTTTGATTTTCGTTATGCAAACAAAAAGTACTTCAATGGGGTAACAAGCATGCAAAAAAAAGTATCTCATAGGAAAAAAACAGAATAGAGAAAATATTGTAATCGATAGTTTGTTTTGCTGCAAAATAAATGCAATCGACACTCTGTTGCTAATTAAAATAAATGATCAATCGATCGTAGTTTGCATGAGGGTTAAAAAAAGGACAAAGTATCTTAAACAACCCTCGCGAAAGGAAAGTGTGTGAAAATTTTCGGAAAAATTTCATGCGAATCAACGCGTCAGAAAATATCTAAGCTGTCATCTTAAGCTAAGGATTTAGTAGCAGTTTTGAACTAAATGGGGTGTATGCGATACATTTGTATCTATTTAAGAAAATAAAATGTATCTACGAAATAAATTTGTCTATGTAAATAGTTTCTTTGCATGTTTTAAGATAATTTTATGAAATTTCCTGCATGCAACGCATCAAAACAAAATGCCAGAGTGTCGGCAGCAAACAAAAAAAAAAACTAAACGCAAATCTCTTTTGACAACATAAATAAAAACATGATTTAATAGTTTCGAAACCCTAGCACAGCAGCATTCTCAATGCGCAGTTGCTACAGGATCAAGGCAGGATCAGCATGAAATTTACAACTGGGATTACAAGTATGGTGCGCAGCATGCCAAACGCGCGTTCTGCCCCTCATTTCTACCTTTAATCATTTTTTTAAGGACAATGAAAATAGTTTGTAGTTCGCATTTTTTTTTGTTTTTTATTATTTGTCTATGTTTGCTATTTGAATTAACGCACTTTGATGAACTTCAGCTTAATTCGCCCCTAGATGCCGGTCTCCGGGGGTTAAAATTATGATTAGCCTTCTTTTGCTTTTGCCGGAAATGGGTTTGGCAGCAGCTTCTCTATTGTTTCTGGTTTTTTTTTGGTGTTGTGTAGTTTTTTTTTTTTATACTCTATAAAGTTGAGGATTTTATACGAATCAATGCGTATGCCATAAATTATAACGCACTTTTGGTCTTCATTTATATTTCTTTTTTTTTTGTTATTCTGCACAAGTAACACGCATAAATGAAGTTTATCCTGCACAAAATGAAAAAAATAACAAACTGCGCAGGATAATTACATAAAAATTGTGGCAATTGTATGTTTTGTATTTCGGATTTAATTTCTGGTCTTGCACCATTTTGCACAATACTTCGAATTTGTATTTGTACTGATTTTTGGGAATTGTAGTTGACAGTTATGGAAGAATATTAATTGACTTTTTTTGAGAAGTGTCAAAAATTATTAAAAACAATTAGCTTCTACATTTTTGATGCTAACTTGCAAAGGGTCTAACATGGTTCCCTTCTTCCTGTGACACGCATTTTCAAAACTTAATACACCATTTTACCCCCCGGGTACAGGGAATAACAATAGTTCCCCCAAGTTTCAATTGAATTTAATATGAAAGCTTATCTTTACAAATCTGATCTATCCATATACACACATTTTTTGTTTTATAAGGAGAAGTTCGTTGTTCGAATCGCCAACAGTGGCTTAAAGGAGAAGTGGTTTTCAATGGTCCCATAAATATGATGGGGTTTGTATGCGAAGCATATTTTAAACAAAAATATGATAGTTGGTATTAGCAAAAATTATGCTCTATTATCTAGATTTGCTTCAAATAATATTATTAATAAAAACCGAGAAGTCTGTCATCTTCTTCATTGGTTCGAAACCCTAGTGGGTCATTTGGCGTCATTAGCTGCTCTCCACCTCGTCCTGTTCTATGCAAGGGCTGCCAGTTGACTCCACCCTGGTATGTAAAGTGCTTCTCGTCGCTCCCTTGACACTGTTCTCCTCCATGTTTCTCGAGAGACTTCCATTGAATAAAGGTCTTTTCGTGTGATGTTGCCCACGGGCTTACGAAGTGTAGGCCCAATCCATCTCCACTTCTGATGCATGATCCTTCTGCTGAGCGGCTCGATGTTAGCTCCTTATTGGGAATTCTATCAATTCAATGAATTCGGAGAATGCTCGTCAAGCAGCGGTTAACAAACACCTTAAATTTGTTGGTGTTGGTTGTGGTTACCATCCAAGTGCAACATCCGTACAGTAGCACTAAAGGCACGATAAATTTGAACAATCTGACCTTAAGAGTTGTACTCAAAACATTATTTCGCCAGATGGGAGACATCATATCGAAAACAGCTCTAGCTTTGGTGATCCGGCTGCAGATATCCAGCTCAGTTCCGACTTCTTCTGCAAGAATGCTACCTAAGTACAAATGTGTAGCTCTCAACCATCTCGATTTGTCGTCCATCGATAAAAGTCTGTCAAAGGGAAAACAAAACAAATTGTGCTTTTAAAATAAGCTAATTAGGTGTTATATACAAATTGTGTTCCATTTTTGGAATATTCTGTTTTATTTCAATTTCCAAACCTTCTTAAATGTTTGATTAAGTGCATCACTTATGCTTTTATGATAGATTACGTAATACTTTCACACATCATTGACCCTCTCTCTTGATAAAACTAATAATTTCAGCTATTTATACAAACATAAAAAATAGACACAAATAAATAAAATTCGAACAAAAACATTAACAACGAAATTTGTCTTATAGCGCCGAAATGACTCCCACATATCTTGAAACACTCTCAATGCACTTTGAACTGCACACACGCCTGATGTGCATACTTCCATAAATTCACACCCCTTAAAAATACTACAAAAACACAATTTTCACTTAAATGTATTTTTTTAATTTTAAGTAATATTTTTATATCATTTTTCTTTTGCTGCTCTTTTTTCTAACAAATTAACACATTATTCTCATTTTTCTTGCGAATGCACCACTTCAAGGGGTCGTGGAGAAATGAGTTTTCTTTTTTGAGAAGGTTGCAGTTTCTCAAATACTTGCAGCCATGTTATGATTATGTTTATTTTGTGATTTCTCCAGATGAGTGCAGCATAAATCATAAAATAAATGTTGCCAGTTGCAACATCTTTCGAAAAAAAAGAGAAAAATATATGAAATAATATTTTTGAAAAGACGTCTGCACATCATTATGTATCTGAGATGTCTGTTGTGAGTCTTCTGCGTAATAGTTTCAATTAGAGATGTGTGTATTTGTTGTGCAATTTTCGTGACACGAAGTTAGATGCAAGGATGATGTTCGTACTGAGTTAGTCTGCACATCTTTATGTATTTGAGATATTTTTGGTTAGTCTCCAACATAATAGTTTCGTGTGGCGATAGTTCCATCTCTAATTGTGCCATCACTAATTCAGTTTATTGGCAAACTTCAAAGTGGGTGGCTGTTGTTGTTGTTGTTGTTTTGTTTTATTTACTTTTGTACAACGGCGTTAAAATAAATAATCTTTAAGTACTTTTCAAATAATATTGTGTAATTTTTTTATTTTTTATTTTTAACAATAAAACTTTTCGGCGACGCGCATAAATTTCTTAGAAAAATATTATTTCAAAGTTCGAGTGGAAGAGTCTACGAAGTATGTATGTACTCTGCTGACATATTAATGCAATTAGTCGGCTGCTGCCGCTGCTCGTTGCTAATTTTACACAAAAGTATGCCGCATATCTCAAAAAAAAAAAAGATCTCATTCGTGTTTGTTTTGAAGTGCTTATGCAGCGTATTGAAGTTGCGGTTGTCTTCTAATTATGTGTCACGCTGCATTTAATTTTGTATTTTGTACAAAAGACAAATATAAACTTCTACTTTAAATTTCACAACTTCAAGTTGCACTGTACTCTTCGTAAAATAATATAGTTGATTTTATTGTTGCTATTTTTATATTGAAATGGGGGTAAAAACTCGAAAGCACTTCAACTTGTGAGTTGATCAGCTGTTTCGACATGTTACAAAGGTAATTATGCGTTTTTGATTGAAACATGCAAGTAGAGGAGTAGTTTTAAAAGGTTTTTTCCAACGAATGTGACAATATGTGGTAAGTTTGAGAAAATTATTTTTATGAACAAAGTCAATCAACTGGAGTTTCAAGATGAGATGTGAATGTGTTTATTAGCTGAATGAATATACAAGTACAAACTTCCAATTAGCCACTTATGCCAATAAACAAATTGTAGCTCATTAAAAAAAAATACAAGCAGACAACCCAGAAAATAAATAAAAATCAAAAATGTAAAGGCAGGGCGACAAGTTTTACCGGGAGCTAAAGCACACACAGCTTTCAAAATTCTCGAATGCGATGAAAACGAAACCTAAAATTTTTGCTAATTAAACTTAATATTGATAAATGATGCCAATAAGTGACATTGACTTGACGGCAGACAGCAGCGCATGAGAAATACATACAACGCAGACAGACGACAGACAGACAGACAGATAGACAGACAGACGGACAGACAGACAGACGGAACAAGGGAAGACAGAGAGAATCTGATATGAGCATCAACAGTATCCACATTGACTGCATGTGCTCCAATTGTTGTCGGTCGTGCCAAATGTAACTCATGGAAGCATCCCACCATTTAAGTTTCGTATACTGTGTATGTAGAATGGAGTGGGTGACGTGGAAGGAAGTGTTGAAAGTTTTGGGGCAGCTGTGCACCATTGACGAAGACGCCAGTCAAGCGATGCGAAACGGCGACGGTGTCTGAGATGAATGCCGCTGACGCAGTAAATGATGCATGCTTAATTGCCAGCGCATAAATTAACATTTTCGAACTTCGAATTCACAGTGCTGTGGAGCACACTAAAAAAGCGTCAAGCAAGCACCAAGCCAAGCAAACACCCAGAAATGTCAAAAATGACGACGATGCATCAAAATTTTTGCGCCCGCCTATCATGTGGGTGCCGAGGCGGCTCATTTGCATATTCTGCTGCGCCAATTCGTTGCGGCATGCGTCTGCGTTTCTAAGTGTGGAGAGGCAGCATATATGCCATCTAATGACTTTCAGTCAGTTAGTCATGAGTGCATCTTCTGCCGCTGTGATCGGTCGTTCAATCGGTCTGTCTGTCTGTCTGCTGTCTGATTTTCTCATTTGCTGGCTCATTGGTTGCGCTTCACTCTCGATCTCAATGGTGCTTTCAAGATCACATCATGGCTTCTTCCATATTCTGTTTGTTCTGGTTGCTGTTCTCCATACCATTACACTCATTACGCGTTCTTCTTTGCTTTTGTATTAGTTTCAGTTTCGATTTTGCAATGAAGCGGAAGACACATTTGTTACATTAAGTGAATTCATTAAGTCGTCGTCGCTCCAATTCTATAGAAGACATCTTCGATGGAAGCATTCCTCTTCAATTCTACTATTTCCTCTTTAATGTTGCAGCAATACTTTACGTTCGTTGCGCATTTGATTTGACTTGAGGGCAGAGGACAGAACAGAGCAAAGCAGAGCAGCTCATGTAACTCACTTTTCTTTTTAGCTGCGGCTGCTGCTATTGTTGCACATAGTTGCCCCTCTTCTTATTGCACATTGCACTTATAGCTCCACTTGATTGTATCTATGAATGAGTGTCATGACACTCGCAGCCACTTTGAGCTTAATTTACATTTTGTTGCAAGTGTTGCAGCGTTGCAGTGAGCTGCATTGCGCGCATTTCTCGAGTCATGCTGCTGCATGTTCCCTTCGTTGAACTTGAACGTTGCTTGTCGTCTACAGCTTTATTTGTTGAGTGTGAACTTCGACAGCAAATTTGTTTCAAGCTCTTTGTGGGAGTTTTTATTTAACTTATTTTTCCCTATTGAATTTGATATTATGTGGAGTTCTTGTGTCAAATGTGCCTGAGGTATAATATTTGAATGGTTCTAAAAGGTACAGATACTGAACTAGCTTATGGATCATCTCTTGTAAAAGTCAGAAATATCCTTAAATATATCTAGAGATGTTTTTGGAGTTCAAAATAGGAGAATAAACAGGCAAAAGTCTTCCTCTTCCTTAAAAAACCAGAATTAAACTTACACCACTTCATGTAGTAGATACTTTGGAAGAAGCTTATGGGGTAGGTTATGGGAAAACCTTAACGCAAGTGTGTATCTAGAGGAATTTTTTTGGAGAGTAGAAGGAATACTCAGACAAAATACTGTCTTTGGTTTCCGATATTTCAAATTGTCATCCTTAAAAAAATAGTTCTTTAAAGAAAAAAATATGTAAACAAAATAATCTTCCATTTAAAATCAAAATCATGTACCAACGACAAATAATCAATTGTAAATAATTAGAAATTACACAGGAAAGGACACAGGCAGCAACGACGAGATTGACTTTAAGCACTTAAAAAAAGAAAAAACGAAGGAAAACCAGATAAGTACAAGTGCATCTATCTTGTATCTTTCTCACACGTTAGCCACATACACATACAAATCATTCAAGAAACTGCAAAGGCAACATTGACGTAATAAGTTGGCGCCAATTGATATCTTATCAGTGGCGTCAGTCAACAACGTGAACGACGACTTCAACGACGTCAATGGTGGCGCAGCAGCAGTAGACAACATACGATGAAGAAGAAGAAGTAGCAGCATCAGATGTGCTAGTATGGCGCGCCGTGACAAGTTGAAGAAAAAAAAAAACAAGCAGAAATGAAACTGAAAACTGTCACAATTGAAACAATGCTTGCCATGCAAAAACGCCACATTTTCATGCAACCACTACGCATATACACACATACTCATACACAGACGTCATTGTATCCTTACTCTTTTGGTTCATCTCTTTATATCCCAATGCACCCAGGCACTTGCACATTGTACTAGTTTGCCTTGCTGTATTCATATGTGGCTATGTGGCAAGTATGGCACTTTCGTGCTCAACTGCGCTTGCAACTGGACAATGTTGCAATGGAACAACAAAAAAGCGACAGACAGACAGAGAAGCGGATGTGCATTCAATGAAAATTGCTATCGTTAAAGAGGCAAGAAAATATATAAAAACACACACACACACGCACATATATTGCACTTTAAGTCAATAGTATCCTTTAAGGATAATGTGCATTTTTTTATGATTCTTCTTTTTTTTTTGGAGTGAATGTTGAGTGATGCAGTGAAACAAATTTTGTTTAGAGAAAATTTTTAAAGACTTCTCGAAATAATCTTCAACTAAAGTGTTATCAGAACCGAATTGGCGCTCTCCAAACGATTTTATTGAGCCTGGCGTCTATGGAATGTGTTCTGGAGACTACTTTGAAGCCGTTGGACATTTAAGGAATTTTCAACCAAACCCGACCCCCTTCCCCAAAGGGCAGGTGAACCAAGAAAGACTAAATTCGAACTTCATTCGACTAAACAAAAGCCCTCGAATCCAATGGATGATTTTCTCTGGGCCATTTTGGGAGAGCTATAACATACACCAACCTCGAGACGCTAACGAAAGTTGAGAATTCTCCTAGTCTTTTGACCAGTACCTGCAGAGTTTTTGGTTTATTCTTTAGATATCAGGTGTATAGGAACACACCACACGTACATTCCGTGGATTAAAAAGATCATTTTTATATAATTTTTCAGAGTGTAAAACTGATTAAGCGTTTAATAGCGCCTTCAACCAGCGCCTTCTAGAACCACACAGTATTTGCGGTGGCAAAGCTATTATATAGTCCAGACAAGGATGAGAAGAATCAAATGTAAGAAAACTCAAGATTTTAAGTAACTTTCTATGATACGCATTTTTTTTGTTTTTTTTCATTTTTATCTCTGCTATATTCCGAAAGACACACTTGACACACTAAAACAAAGTAATGCAATATTTTTCTATGTCATCGAGCGCGCAAATGCTGTAAAGGAAAAAGTTTTATGTGATTTCTTATTTAGATAGGGAATTGTCATGGAGAGCAATGCGTCTGCAGGACAATAAGAAATCCGCTGTGAGCTAAGCGCAATGAAACTAGTTCATATTGACAGAAACTAACGAAAATAAAAACAGAGTTAAAGAAAGTCATTAAAAATTTAGAAAATAAATGCCGAAAGGAAATTACAACAATTAAAATGTGAAATTAAATTTAGAACTGAGTCAGCATTGAGAATGAGACGACAGCAGACCACACAGGCACTGCGTTCTGAATGAAATAAGAATCGATTCGATTAATGTCATCTATTTTCGTTGGCTATCAGCACAATTGTCATTTGATTAATTAAACGAATAATGCATTCTGAACTAAAACAACAAATAACGAAAGGTAGTAGTGGTGAATAACGCCTTCATGACCCATGCTTGACACCACACCTTAAAGCCAACGCAATCGTTGAATGAACGAATGATAGATTCATGTAAAAATTCTACTGGTTCCGGTTCTGAATTTATATAAAAGGCTGTGGAGCCATTTAAATCATCGTCATCAACGAAAATCAGGCTCAACTTGTCGTCTCGTCTCACACTGTCGTCGTTTATCTCGAAATGTTTCGCTGCTGCTTCTCTCACTCAATTCGATTCCGATTCGTTTCGATTCAATTCGATTGTATGTGATTCATTTTCCATATAATCCAAACTAATTTATCTTATTTTGCATTTTGGCGTAAAGTTGCCGCCACTTAACTCATTAAGCTTGTATTGATGCGATAAGCGTATGCGAAATAAATAAGTTTGCCAGGCCAGAACATTTTCAGACTGCAACATCATCGACAGCGACAAAAGCGGCAGGGAGTAGCCGAAGCAGTAAGTTTGCCTCATAATCATGATTTGCATTAATTTTGGTTAAAATTCTGGCAAATCTTAAAGAAGAAGAAAAAAAAAAAGATACACACCAAGGCGTGTAAGATAAGCTGATGCTTTTAGTATGTTTCCTCTGATCGTGTTGATTGCGAAGGTGTTCTGTCGTGTCAAAAAGTATTGCCAAATCTTTCGTTTTTGTCCAAAATGTGCTGGTTTGGTTCAGTTTGTTGCTCATTAATTAGCCGCAATGACATCGCAAGTATAAATTTGTTATTCATTGTTGCAGTACATTGTTGTCCGTCCGTCCGTCTGTCAGTTTAAGCTTTGACTTTTGCATTGATTTGTGCGCATTTTCAACGGCTTTTAAATGAGTTATGAACATTGGCATTGTTGCAGTTGGATTTGGTTTGCAAACAAAAAAACAAAATATACTTTGTTTGAAAATTATTGCATTTTGTTGCAGATTTTTGTTTATTTATACATTTTGAATCTGTATTGCTTGTGTAGGCGTATTATTTGAATTTGCTTCTAGTTGAACATTTATATTAGAGCTATGATAAATTAAATATGACATTCCGTTTATTTGTCAGTGAAAACCTTGACACATAGATAAAATATCAAAAATTACATGATTGAGCAATGAGGGGGGGATTTTCTCTTCACACGGCGCCGCTAGACCACATCTTTGGTGACCCGCGCGAAGCTACGACAACTCGGATGGAACAAATTGTCGAACGAAATGGAAATGCATAACCATGACAATTTTAAGCTTGAAAAATATCGATATATTCTTGATCAGCATCAATAAATGATTGAAATAGGTATGTCCGTTGGTACGTTTGCCGCATTAGATCGACTATCTCGTTTGGAGACCAAAAGTGCCCATCACGTCTGGTTTTCGAGAAAAGTTGTGTTAAAAACTCCAAAAATCATGTTTTTTAAGTTACCATTATTCTGCATATAAAAGGAATAGGGACTTAGAATTTGCATCGTTTGTTTATTTCAAGTATTTCTGTTTATTTTCATTTTATAATTTCCCTATTGGTATCGCAGCTTATTTAAAAATGTTTTATTTTACTTATGGGCAAAACCTTTATCATTTAAGATTATTTTGTTCTTTTTTTTTGCTTATACAGCAAAAATTAAATTTTTATTTGAACTTTCATAAAATAATGATATGAAAAGGCATTATGAATGAATTTTATAGAGGCTAATATATAGTATCTCCTCAAGTTTCATATTCGAAATCTAATTGTGGATTTGTTTATTTATGTCTGACATTTTATTTGTTGTCATTTTTATTTATTGCTGCTCGTCTATCTAAAATTATTCTTTTAAATTTTTAAGTCTTAAAATAATGGGCAAGGAGAAAAACTTGAATGTAAGCACTTTAAATTAATTATTGTTTATTATTTTAATATTTTTTTTTTATATTTGCTTTTATTTTATTTACATTTTCTGCGCTTTAAGATAAAAATCATTCATACTTTTTTGCTGTTGCATAAATCTACAAAAGCGTTGACACGACGAACGATTAAAACATGACATTTATCAAAAGGCTTACAGCAAAGTGCAACATCAGCAGTAGCAGCAGCGGCAACAACTACGACAACAACAACAACAACATCCTTTTTCAACATCAAACAGAACAATGACCGCCGCAAATATCAGGGAGAGTCAAGTCGAGAGCTCTTCTTCAAGAAGAGATATCTTTTGTTTTTACAGTGAAATTCCAATGAAATTTCTTCTCATTTACAACATTGAAAATGTTGTCCTCTTTTCCTCTCTGTCATTTGGTGAAATGCACTGACATTTGACAGGGTGTCACGGTGTCTTCTATGTGAAACAGAGGAGAAATACGCGCATAAAATGGCAATAAATAAATAAATGCATACACCAAAAAAATAAGCAAATGAAATAAAAATAATGAATGCAGCCATTTGCTGCTCCTCCTTACAGCATCTCAATGCTCTGTCCGTCTGTCCGTTCGTCCGTCCGTCTGTCCGTCTGTCTTGTACCGCTTGGCCTGCCAACTTGCAGCTCAACGTCGATGGATGTCGTTGTAATTAATTAAAGCATTAAGTGCTAATTTTACGACAACTCGATTTGCACCAAAACCACCACCAACCGGGAAAAAGGGGGAGGAGGGAATTTCGGGGGGTCGGAGGGGATGATTTTTATTTTTGAAAAGTGGAGAGGGGAGGATTCTGGGGGATTCGGCATGCAGCAGCATCGCATTTACTGCTTCATTCTTGGTAACTTGAATGCTGCTTATATACTCATTCAACTCATGATCATCTTCTTTAAATTTTTTCTTATTTTTTTTTTTTTTTTTTTTTTTGTCTCCTTTTTTTTTTTCCTATATTTTTTTTTTTATGTGTCTGGTTGGTGTTGGGGTGTTGTGGTGGTCGTTTTTCTTTACTTTGATGTTATTTTTAAGTTAAACTGCTCATTTGTTTTGGGCAACTTTTTGTTGTCATTCGCTCTCGTCATCTCGAAATCGCTAAGATAAATAAATATATTCTTCTAAAACTTTTACATATAGTATGCCATAGTACCTACATACTTGATGTAGTATGCTGCTGATTTTCTTTTTGTATAAATATCCGCCTTTGCCATTAATCATTTTTCTTTTCTTTTTTCTGACTGCGACGTCTTTGTGGTGCGTTCTAGTTTAATTTTTAGGATTTTTATTTTGGGGTATCTAATTATTCTTTAGGATTTAATGTGGTTGTTCGTTTAGTTTTTTAGTTGGCTTTAAAGTTAATTTTCCCTGATGCATTTGAAGTCTTAAGTAGTGCATAATTAGTTTAAAAGTCTTTGATAAGCATAATGCTATAATGCTTATGTTGGTTTTATTTATTTCAAAGTATAATTCCGTTGTATTAACTTTTTATTTTATGCAGAACTTAAATGTTGCGGTAAGTTTGTACAAGTTCTCTGGAAAATAATCTCAGTATATTTTTAAACCTTACAAAATTTGTAGAATTCTTTTTTAAACTTTTACTTTATAAATCCAAATAATAAAACTCTATGGGCGTACATAGAAATAGCTTTATTTTCTTAGCCGCTCAAGAGAATGTTAGATTAGTGTAGAGAGCGTTGGTCAGCGGGACCCTAAAAAGAGAGCGGGACAATTGTGAGAAATACCGAGATGAGTGAGTTCGAAACGTTGTAAAAATATTAAAATCTTATGCAAAAAAGTGAATAAAAAAGTAAGTAAGTAGTCATAGGCCTAAAAAAATCTCCAAAGAGTACTAAAGAATCTGAGTTTTTAGGTGTAAGATTGTTACCGACACGAAATTTTTTAACTAACTTCTTTAGGCATAAATTGGCATTAGTAATTTTCAATGTTGATTTTTTTTTACTGCTGCTCATATTACTGCTTACCTTCATTCAAGTGAGTGTCCTACGACATCACTTTTGTATAGCCTCATACAAATGTGATAGATAGATGATACTATTTAAAAAAGTTGCAAAAAAATTAAATACAATCGAGACGCAAAAAGGTCGATCTCAGATTTAAAAACCATTGAAAATTGTTTCAAGACTTTATACGACTCATAATCTAAAAATTAAACTTCAGATACAATTCAAATGCAAAACTCACATAAAAGTCAATTAAACATGTCCATAAATTAAAAATGCTATAAACCAGAAAATCAAACACAATACAAACTTAAGTATGGAACAAGAAAAGTAACATTTTTTCAAAAGTTATCCTAAAAATAAATAAAAAAAAAAAAACTGAAGCACATAAATATCCTTTTTTTGACAATCATTTACACATAAAAATTATGTTCTTGTCCTTTTCTGTACTTCCGCTGTCAAAGATTTTATCCTTACACACACTTTTCAATCATAATGAATGACTGACTTAAATGTAATATTTTATGTAATTATAGACACAATGCAAAACTATTTCTGTTTCAAATTTTGTTACCTGGCTTAGGTTTCACAAATAAAAAGATTTCAGTTAGTAAAAATGTAGCAAAAACTGCAAAAAGGAAACAAAACAAAAAAAAATTTGCGGCATTATCAAAAGTTTTTGCATCAGCGTGGAAAATATTTCAAATATTTTAGTTTCAATTTTCATTTTCAATCTTTATTTTTTTTTTTTTTGCAGGCATGTATCATGTGACAGACATGCTGCATGACAAGCAGCAATTAGTGCAGTCCGGAATTGCATTTCAAAAAAAAAAAAATAATTTTTTTAATTCAGATAATTATGTGGCAGCGGATTTCTTTTTATTTTTGAAAATATTTTCAGTGTGAAATTGATCTTATCAGTAAAAAAATAAAGGCAAATGCTTGAAAAAAAAAAAAAACATGAGTTAACATTTTGCCTGCGTTGCTTCCTTATTTAAAAATTTAATTTAAGCAACTGTCGAAAAGTATCTCAACTGCGTATTTTGCATTTTGCATGCGAACTACAGAGTTCATTAATTTAAATTTAAATGAGTTTCTTGAAAGTATCTTTTCGTTTGCTACTTGGCATATTTTCCTTTTTTCTTCTTCTTTCGTTCTTCTTTACATAACAAACCGATATCTTTACGCGCATATCAAATAATTCGGGGATTAACTGAAATAAAAGAAGCAGATACTACTGCAATGAGTTGTAGACCACACTGTAGCGCATTGTATCTTGTAAGTATGTACTTTAGCTGCTGCTGCTGCCTGCTGTGTCTTATGTTCGACATTAAGACAGATTTTTATCTGTGGCACCTGAAATAAAAAAGAATTACCCAAAGAAATACGCAACGTTTCCTTCTTTAATTTGGCTATTGGGTACCTTAATTATTTCGGATTATTTTTTTGGTTGTTGCTGATTTATCTTGTCTGCATTTTGTGCGTAATTTTTTATTTCAATTTAAAGATTTTCTTTTTTGTTTTAGCAAATTTTATTTGAGGCTAATTGACTGCTAAGACTGCTTCTTATAATTTGTGCGCCCATTTTTATTTTTTTCGTCACATAAATTTTTTTAAGCAAAGCAATTTGTATAAAATTGTTTTTTTTTTCTTTTTTTTAAGAAATCAAACATTTAAATTTCACAAGAAAAAACAAATAGTAGCCAGCAGCGGATTTATACATCAAAATATTTTTAATGCTGAAAATTATGTGAGAAATGAAAATTACCACTTAACATAGACCGCAATTATGAAATTTCTTTACTTTGTGCATTAAAGTAGCTTCTGCTTTTCTGCATGTATTGTGTGTGTGTGTATTTTTTCGAATATAAATTGCGCATAGCGATCACTTAAGCCGATTTTAAGTAGCCGACATACACTGCGAAAAAAATTTTGGTGTACAAAATATGAATTTACTCTCCGTTACGATTAACTAGTGACAAATGAGTGAGTTATGCATCGGGTTCCAATACAGAGCATCGGCATATTCTAGGAAACTAGAATTTAAAAGTTACCATTCTTGCATGAGGTAAACAGTAGAGTCCCTACTTAATAGAGAGCAAAACCCAGGCACGTTGTTCTTATATTAAGTACATCCGTAGTCATAAAATTAGGCTAAGCTAAGTTTTTATAAAATCAAACACAATATTCTCAAATCAAGTACATTTTTTTAATTGAAAAAAAAAACAAAAACTGGATTAAAGCACATTTCTGCATGTTTTTTATTAGAAGAAAAAATGTATCTCGATTTGTGCATCTACTAAGAACGAATTAT
Organism: Leucophenga varia; assembly: GCA_018903435.1. NCBI lineage: Eukaryota > Metazoa > Arthropoda > Insecta > Diptera > Drosophilidae > Leucophenga > Leucophenga varia. The sequence continues at coordinate 1,885,477 of JAEIFJ010001509.1, read as the reverse complement.
ATTTATATTATGAACGAATTATAGTATACTTATCTCAAGAACGAAATGAACTTGTATCAAGAACGATTGTACATATGTCAAGAACGATTACTTAAATCAAGAACGAATTGAACTAACATCTAGAATAAATTGTGCTTGAATCTAGAACGACTTCTACTTATACCAAGAATGAAATGATCTTACACCAGGAACGAATTGTACTCTTATCAAAGAGAAATAGTACTTGTGTCAAGGACGAACTGTATTTACACCAAGAACAAATTGTACTTATTTCAAGAACGAATTGTACATATACAAAATACTTGTGTCAAGAACGAAATGTACTTACATTGGCTGAAAGACAAATACACATCAAGAACAAATTGTTCTTATATCAAGAACAAATTGTTCTTATATCAGACTTGTATCAGAAACTTGAAATAACGTATTCCACACTCATAACTCCAATTTCTAAGTATGGATACAGTGTTTTGAAGTAAAATGGGCAATAAAATTACTTACTGGAAATTGAGTTGGAAATAAAAAGTTGAGAATCAGTATAAAATATAAATTTAGAGCGATTTTTTAGTTGCCGAGTTTCATAATCTAAGAAAAATTAAATGCTGAGTAGAGGTGAAAATATTTGTTTGCAAGCTCCGAGATGGAGGAAAGACACATATTTTCTGCCACATCAAGTGGACTGTCTAAAAATTTAATTACAACTGCTCTAGAGCTGGGATAAGCCATTGAATCGTATAAAGCAGCAACACCAAAATCGTTCATTTTTTATGGAAAATGGCAAATTGCAATGGTAATAAAACCAAAAAAAGATAGCAAGTTCCTTTGCAGAAAAGAAATGAGCCCTACATTTTTAAAAAGGTTGCAACTTAATATCTCCTTCAGATTTTGATTAGCGAATAGATAAAGAGGATTTGGCTCAGTCGTTTTTCTCGAACCTGCCAAGAACCAAAGGGAACATTTGTGCTTGATTCTTAAATCATGTACAGACGTTCTCAAATTTCTTAATAGCGATTTTCTCTTCAAGTACTTTTTATAGTCTTCGGGACTAATAAGCCCCTACCTTCAAAATATTTCTTTCGAAGCAACTCCAAATATTTTTGAGCCAAATTTAACTGAACAAAAATATTTCTCACAGTGCATAATCAGATTAATTGAAAACAAAAGAATTTCAATATATATTTTTTTTTTTTTGAAATATGCCAAGTGTGTGTCTTACTTAAAAAGAATGTTAATGTACTCAACGGCAAATCTAGCGCAGAAAATAAAAATTGACACATCCACGACGAAGACGACAGGCATTAGAAAAAACATACATAAAACAGCCACAGTTGATGATGATGTTGCCACAACACCGCAGCATATTCAAAATGATTTCGTTTTTTTTTTTCTCGGGGGCTACTTAGTGTCGAGGTGAAGCTATATTTATAGCAAAAATCTATATCAACTGCAAGAAAAAAAAAGGAACTTAGACAAAAATTGAAACATTTAAGTAGTCAAAAGGTGAGACATCCCCAAAAAAAAAAAAAAAAAAAACTGACGCCACTTTGCACTAAAGCAACTTTTAAGAATGAAGCTATTAAGCGCGCGAGGTGTGCAAGAAACAAATTTTGAGATTTTTGACAGCATCAATATAGAAGATACATATATATATCTAGATACATTTTAGATTGTTAATATATGTAGACAACTGTTGCTGCTATTTGAAAAATTCCGAGCTAATGTAATTTTGTCATATTTTCTTAAAGTAAAAGAATTGTAGACGACTTTAAATTTGCTATTTAAGTAGCCACACAATCATCGAGTTAGTTGTAGAAGTGTTAAGTAATGAGTTAATCTACAGCGGCGCTCTTACTTGATTAAGTATCTCATTTTTGTTGTGAATAGCGTTGATTTACTAAAATTAATGTTTTATTTTGTGGATTTCCTGCTATGCTGCTAACGATTTAGAATAAATAACAAAAAAAACGTTACTGCGTTGAGTTATTGGCTTGAACGCGCTGCTGATTGCTGATTGCTCGCATTCGTTATGATGATGAATTATGATTGTCGGGGCGTAGTAGTAACTACTTAAATGCTTTACATTTGTCATACAATATTTTGCTTATTAAGCGTTTATATAAATAAAGATATTTGTTGAGTTTGATGGAGTGTTGCATGTTTGCTTTTTATTGGTTGTCATTTAGTATATAAATGATTTTGTTTTGTAGCATGCTTTTATTTAAGAAATAGTATCTCATAAATAAGAACTCATAGATACATATCAAAATGCAAAAGATACAAAAGTATCTTTTAGAAAAAAAATATATATTGTAACTCAATGAAATGCCACTAAGGCGCCTATGTGCCGCTTATTCATGCCCAGGCTGCACTACTTTCGTTGCTGCAAACTGCTGCGGAAACTATGCCAATTAGTTGTGAACAAACGAAAAATATCTAAAGTTTTTTTTTTTTTTTAATTTTTTTTTGTATTGTAACATTAAAACACAAATCTAAGAGGCGTGCGTGTAAGTGTAGGCTAACAAAAATTTTGTAAGTTTTGCTATTAGAAATAAAGCAACAATATGTGTGAGCTCACTCGTACTATGCCAATAGCTGCCTGACTGCCTTCCTATGTAAATGCAGATGAGGCGCATGATGCATAATGTTCTTTAGAGGCAGGTATTTTTAGCATATTTTAGCTAGGCTGCAATTACGTTGACACACAATCAAATAAGACGCACCGACAACAACAAAAACAAAAAATGCCATACAGCTGAGTAAGCACTTGCAACAACAAACACGAACCAACCTAAGCAATGTATCTGTGTATCTTTTTTTGTATCTTTTTTTGTATCTTTTAGTCAGTCTACAACGCATATTGACACTATGACATTTCGACAACAACAACAACAAAAACAACAACTTTTATGCAAAAATAGCCAAGAAAGAAATGCATACATTTATGCATGCATGCAGCTAGTTTTTCCTTCCAATTCCATTTCCCTTTTACACTTTACACTTATGCGTGAATAAATTAAATTCAATTTAACGCTCATGAAACTTACAGTCAGATACATTCAAATGCGCCAAGTTTATCTTGGGCGCAATTTATTTGCGCTTTACTTTTGAACTTTAATGCATCAAAAAAAATAAAAAAAACGCATCTCACATGCTCGTATAATTTTATCATAGCTACAAAAGTGCAAAAAAATTACAGATATTTATCATGTATATTGCATGCTTTTTGTAACCTTTATTATGGCTATTAAAAAATTATAAATATTTTTACATACACACACACACAAATTTCAATTTTCCCTTTTAGCATTTTTTTTTCTTTCAATAAAAAGTCAATAGATACAAAGAGACAACAATTTTTATTGTTATTGTTAATATTTACGATTGAACAGCATCAAGTGGCAAACATTAAAATATTTATATACTTTTTTTGAGTGCAATAATTTTGCATTTAAGCTTTTGTATCTACATCCAAGCTAAAATTTATGTACAATATTTATTATTCGAGTTTTGGTATTGTTAAAAGGGATTAGCTTATCTAGATCAATAATTTTTATGTGTGACATTGAAATATTAAAATGTTAGCAGATACAAATTTATAAAAGTTTTTTATTAATAAAAAATAATGAAATAAATTAATAAAAAAGGTAAGTTAGAAGTCTTTTTTTTAATTAAAGTTCTAGTCAACTCTTTAATTATATGGATTACATGGATACAAATCCGGTTATGTTGTTATAACGGTTGTCTTGATCAAAATACTGGTTTCATAACCCAAAATTGATGAACTTCAAAACATTGACAACGAAACAAACAGCTTCAGGTTTCAGCCAACATTTCAAATTCTTTAATTTCGCAGCTCGACGAGACAAGTCGTTATAGCCATGTCCGTCTGTCTGCCCGTCTGCCCATCTGTCTGTTTATTTCAACGCGATTTACTCGAAGACTACTAGAGATATTTAGCTGAAATTTGAAACTTAAGCTTTTCTCGGCAACGACCAGGTCAAGTTTGAATATGAAAGTGCCACGCCCATTTTTAAGTATAGCCCCCCATACAAACTTATCATTTTTTTCGATTTTTGTATGAAAATAGTTATTATTTATGCATATATTCACTCAAAATTGGGTAAAAACATTTCTACTGTCATCCAATGTCAAATCAAATGTGCCACGCCCATTTTTAGATATATCCCCATACAAACTTACCACCCATTTTCCAATTTTTGTATGAAAATGGATATTTTCTAGTAATGTATTGAATCCAAATACGTGCGACGGGAATATAAGCTTCGTTCATATCACCGAAATTAAAGATTTTCCTTGTTTTACCCCATTTTTTTGGCATAAGGTTCCACACAATGTGAGTTATACTTAGATCTTTGACCCCGTCCTATCCCACCTAGAGTCTTAAATAAAAGTTTATAACACATTAACAATATAAAAAACGTGTACGCTGATAGTAAGCTAATCGGTTCCACCGAAGTTAACGTTTTACCTTGTTCTAAGGATGCTAGTTTGTCAAAAGCCTGTTTTATATCTTAAAAATACAGCAGGGCAATATTTCAAAACCGAAAATTCGCTCCACTTAAACGTTGACATTGTTCGGGAGTGCCAGGACAACGCCTGAAACCAAACTGAGGATCCTTCTAAATCCCAAAGTAGTATTTTGGGACCTGATAAGTTGTTTATGGTGGGTTTTCATATAATCTCTGGTGAATCGCGCTGGCTCCTCGAGCCGGTTGTCCCTCTGATGCTTCAAGTGTCCTACAACAAAAATTAGATGAATTTGCTTCGTGTCTTCGTGAATGGACATATTAGTTAATGCTGATAAATCTAAACAACATTTACCCTTGGAAAAGAGAACTGCCCTTCAGATAGTCTTGAAAACGTAAACAATTCTATCCTGCGAATCTACCAAATATCTTGGAATCTGTTTTAATCTAAAATTTTAGATAGCTGGATAGGGTCATATTTCTATTATGAATGCATTGGTGAGTATTATATTATTATATTCCACGATTTCTATATCAGAGAGTTCACTTCCTTATTAAAATATCTTCTGGTCAGCAGCTAAATACTTTTAACTTAAGGCGGCACAATGTCTTCGATTGCCAGCACATAAAACAAATTCATCTTTTTTCTTTCTGACACATTTAAGTAAGCGTAAATCGTAAAGCGCCATCGACAATCGATATCGGTGCGTGTTATCTTCATGATAAATTTCGAAAGATATATGATATATTTTTACAATACAGTATGCGTACCTACCTTTCTATTTGAACAACAACAACAACAAAAAGAAAGTGAAAACAGTAGCTGTGATTGACATAATTAGGCTTACAAATGCACACACACAAACACACACACAAAGAGTGCAACAATTGCAACACCGCACACCGCTCGTCGTCGTGTTGAAGTACAAAAATGCATGTAATACGGAATTTATGAAATTATGTATTTCAATATTTTTTTTCTCTTTTGTTTTTTAACCTAAATAAAGGCGCATATTGGAAAATGATCAATTACTCGGCTCATTATATGCGTTTTGAATGTAGTGGGCTGCATTTCTATCTTTTTTTTAGAGTTCAGCACGACAATAAATTTAAAGCTGCCAAGAGACATACGAAGAGATACGTAATGAGCAAACAGATAACAAATTTAATGAAAAAAAAAAAGACTTCATACAAAAAATTTTGGTAAAGAAGAAAAAAAGCGCATTCGTAGAAGGTGCACAAGCTACAAAGCGCCATAAATTATAATTATCAGAAGTGCGAGTGCTGAGATTAACTCTTTTTTTTTACTCGAAAAAAATATTTGAAGTTTTTTTTTTTTTTTTGTAAAGGGCAACTTGACGATGTCATGACACAGCGCACGAATATGTGTAGAAAGCACAAAATAAAAAAAAAAAAATGGTAATGTCCAAGGTTTGTTTAAAAAATATGCATATTTACACTAATACGTGGCTAACATTTCTTTGAAACTGCAACAAACGAACCTCGTTTTGTGAGCAAAGTGACAGTATAAAACGAAGAACGAATGAATTGTTGCGCGATAATAAAAACATGAAAGATACTTTTAAGTGGAGTGAAGATGACCAAAAAAGGAAAAATAAAATAAACACACTAAATGTCAGGATCTCGCATAGCCCAAATTGAGCAGAGAAAGAAATGTTTATCGACAATGTCTGACAACAACGACAATAAAAACATTCTCCTCCAAAAAAAAAAAAAAAAGTATCTTTTTTAATCAAATTTATACCTTTTATTTTGGCAAAGGCAACTGCGCAGCCAGGAAGTACACCATTACGACGAGCAGCCAAATTCCAAGAATAAAACCAAACAATCAGCAAATGAACTCTAAAGAAAAAATATCTCGCGCAGCTTTTGTTCCATACAACAAGAAGCTATCGAAATATCGAAAATATATATAAATGTAGAAGCTATGAAATATACGACCCCCTATGGTTTTATCGACGCCTTTGCGACAAACCCTCAGAGAGAGACAGAGAGAGACACTGTCGCGATTGAAAAGTAGTTGAAAGATGCACAGATACATTCAGCCAAGAGGCAGGCTGCATTTAGATATTAAAAAAACGCATCTTGATTTTTCTTTCTTTCTTTCATTCACTTCATTTTTCATTCATTCATTTATTATTGTTCTGTGTGTGATTTGAAAATTTTTTATAGGGTTGGGTCGCATTGCTCTTGACCTTACATAGAGCAGATACATTTTTATATCTTTTTTTCTTTTGTTGCAACAATGTTGAATTTGGATTTACTTGAGTGGCATAGAGTGTGAAGTATTTGAAGTGTTTGAATAAAAAAAAAAGACAAAAATGATATTACAAACCAGAACAAATATCTTGCATGGTTTATTTGCTTTGGTTGAATTTTGTATTATAACTTTTTATTAGGTTATAAATAATACAAATACAAATGACATGGATAACAATTACATTTTTTTATTCGCACGACTATTGCAAATATCGAAAGGTAATGTGAAGTGTGAAGTATTTTAAACGAACAATGTAACTTTTTTTTTAGCATGAATGCATTTTTTAAAAAGTTCTTTGTAACAAAAAATATTAGTCGTCGGTTTTTACCTGATTAAGACAATGAGTCTTGGTTGTGTCTAATTTAGATACATTGTCGTGCTTAAAAATTTAGAAAACGAGTAAACTATTTACTGATCATGTATATTTATAATACACATTTCTCCCGTTTCATAAATATGTCCAATATTCAAAGCAATACAACAGAGAGTAAATTCTTCAGGAAAATTTAATAATCCTAAAATTAAATACTGTAATAATTTTTTTCGAACAAATGTATAAATATAATCTTAAAAAAAAAAAGAAAAACAAAAAATAATGAAACAATTAATAACCAAATTTCGATCATCTTATCTTACTTGTGTAAATGTTAATACTAACTAGCTAAAAAGAGCACAATAATGTTAAGTTCTCTCACTCTCGCTCTTTCGAATAAGTTATGGTTCAATTATAGAAGATTATGCTAAGCGCGCTTGCTCTCTCAATGTATTGCGTACCAACGTCAGTCGCATTTCATTGGTTTGAAAAAAAAGACAAAAGCTAAAAATAAAACAAATTTGCTAATTCATTCGCACTTGATAAACGTAGAAATAATTAAAAGTATGCTATCTCTTTCACACTCTGTTTGCATTGTACCATTCAGTTGACACCATCTGGTATAATTCCACCATAAAATAGTTCTTCAAATTTTAAGTTGATATTTTTGCACAACGATTCAGACAATATGTCATGAAAGATTTTAAGGTTTTATTTTTTTTTTTTTTAAATAAAAATCGAATTCCGATTCTTTGGTAGTTATTGTTTAGAATCGATTTATAGGTTTCTTATGTTTTTTTTTTTTATTCCATTTAGGTTTTGTTTTGGAATGGCTGAAGTTATAGACTTGTACCACTCGAACTGTGGAAGTTTCAATTTTTTTTTTTTTTTTTTTTTTTTTTTCCATTTTTTATGAAAAACAACACAAATAACAAAAGTTTTTAAAAAAGAAAAATCAAATCAAAATTTATAGTAAAAAAGGTAAACTTATTATTTCATTATATTTTTTATGTTAAAACTAGTTAAGAATTATAAAATTTTAAAATGTTAATTCATCGTATTCTATTCAAAGCACTTTTTCCCCATTTTTGTGAATTATAAAATATTTTAATTCCTGCTAAGAAGTTGCGAATACAATTTATAATAATTTAAATGTTGATCTACCATTTTTTTCTTAGATTTAAGCTTCTGTATTTTTTTTTCTTTGTCAGAAATAAAGTATCTCATTTAAAAACAAAACACATCAATTTAAATTTATCAATCGAAACAAAAAAATATTTTTTTTTTGCACTAATTGAACATTTCTTCAAATTCACACCCAAACGAAACAACGAAACAATTTAAATGCCACAAAAACATCACTGACTAATTAATTTATGAAGAAGACTAATTTAAACAAAAAAAGAGAAAATATCTTTTTTCGCTTGCGTTAAAAGCAAAAACAAATCAAATAAAACAAGCAAAAAAGTTTGTTTAAGAAAAAAAAAACGAACTCAATAAAAATTTTCAGCAAAGTTTCATGCGAAATTCAACGAAGGCGTTAATAGCAGCGGCGGGCGGTCTCAGCTTTTTTTTTTTTTTTTTTTTTTTTATAAATTTTATCGCAAAGCCGACAATCAGAAAAAAATTTGAAGCGCAGGAAGCAAAGCAAACTAAATTAAAGCAAAAGATACAAAGATACAAACGCATGCATACAGTTAGTCAGTCTGTCAGACACTCAACCAGTCAGTAAGCAGTCACTCAAACGCTGAGATACTTACTCACTTAGCCTAATGATCGTTAATACGTGCCTTGTATACTATATAGTGTAGTGTGATGAGGCATCAAAGCGATCAAAAAGTCTGATTCACACTTTGTGTTCCAATTGAAGTAGATTGGCAGCGACGGCGGCGGCGGCTTACTTTGCAGTTGGGTGGCATGCCATGAGATACATTAACGCAATAATGCTAAATTATTTAAACTTCAAAATAAACAAATTATCTACATGCAGCGCAATTGAAATTAGCAACAAAAAAAAAAAAAGGCAAAAAAAAATAAATAAATAAAAAAATTTTTTTTTTATAGTCGAAAAATTTTGTTGTAGATTTTCATGCGGAAGAAGACGAAGTTGCGCATGCGTTGTAAACATTTTGCAGCAGCTGACAGCAACAGACTGTCTCGAGTGCGTCCGTCGCCTACTCATCGCACTTAGAGTGGCTCAATGAACGCGCAATTTTGGTTTAGGATCTTTTTCGTTTTTTAATTTTTATTTTGTTTGCAACACAGCCAAACCCAATTTGAGTGGGCTTGTATAGCGCATGTGGCAGCCACATAATTTCAGGTTGCAGCCATACACCAAAGCTTTATAAAATATATTTTATAAAATCGTTTTTTTTTTTTAGATAGACAGGTACACGCAATTGTTTGTAGTATAAAACTGTCTTGCATTATATAGAAATTAGGTGTGTTTGAGATTTTGTTTTAAAGGATTCTCTTTGCTTTTTTTATTTTTTTTTCATTACTTTGCTGCCTAACAAATCGACACGCATTGTAATTGAATTTTTTATAATTTTTTCATTTGCTCTGCATTGAAGAAATTATGTGTATGGTGTGTATGTGTGTGTGTGTGTGTGTTGTCACATCTAGATATGATAATGAGTTGTAAAATCTCATAAGTGGCTCATAAGTTTATGGGCGTTTTGGGTTTGCAAATTTGAGGAAGTTAAAATGGTAGGCGAATCTTTCTCGAAAGATTGACAATAAAAATAAGCTTTAATGGATTCAAAATATATATTTAAACAATAAAATATGCAAAAAAAATATGTATATACCCTCTACAGAGTAAAAGATTATAAACTTTGTCTAAAGATCGTCGTCATTTGACATAAGTTCTGCCTGAGCTATGAATATTTTCGCTTTTTTTCTTACATTCAAAGTAATTTTCAAAAAGAATTTACATTATTCCATATTTTCTTTAACAATTAGGATTCGGGAAGCATGAAAAATATATTCATTCATATCTTCAATGGGATCTTTGACCTATGCCACTCTGCCTATTAAGGAAAAGAACTCCCCCGCGGTATTTCTGAATGTGGAACAGGCGATCGATATGGCATGCTGAACTACTCTATAAAATCAAGTTCCTGCTTCCGGCTCCATATTACCTAATCATCAATTCTAACCTACTAGACAGATGCTGCTAAGCCAGGTGTGGGAACTCCAACTCGAGGATAGAACGTGGCGTTCCACAGGGCAGCCTATTGGGCTGCTGAGCCTATATACCCTCTTCACTCCGGATCTACCAGTGTTTTAACATGAGCAGCTCCTTGTTGCCTTCTATGCTGATGATAAAGGCTTCATCGCCTCAGCAGCGGACTGCTCGGAGGCCTCTGAATAAGCCCAAAGGCATCTGGACATGCTGCAACCTGGCTACTCGAAATGGAGACTGATCTCCGTAAATACGGAGAAGTCACTTCAAGCGACATTTGCGACCCGCAGACTCAACTAAACAAGACGAGGTTCCTGGTCCAATTATCCTTTTAAACAGGCGTCTAAACTGGCAGGCTCACCTTGAGGCCAAAAAAAGGTACTAGCTAAGCCTAACAGTCATTGCTAAATTGAACAGGCTTACTTTACAGAAATTTACAAATTTGACCTATCATATTGCTTTCTCATTTAATTGTCAGTTTATGTGCTGAGTTCGAAACTGTGACAAATATGTATGCCCCTCTCCTAGGCTGCACGCTGTTTAATCAATCGATAATATTTTATTTTAATTATTTTTATATACAATATAAATAATTATTTTCAATACCTAAAAAAAACAACAGCATAAATTATTTAAATCAAACAAGTTAATATAAAATTATATCATTAAAAATTAATATTTACATTTGAATCCACATTTTGTTGTCTATTAAATTATTAATAAACAAGCCATTCAAAGGCTTAATAAATTATTTGCACAGCTTTGTCGAGTAGCCGCATGAGTAGCAGCTATTTTTTTTATCTTATATAAAATGTATCTATGTTCGCTATGCTGATAATAATTTATTAATAATATATTTATGTATATTTTGTAATTAATAAATTTCAGCAATAACAACAACAATAACAACAGCAGACGACCACCGCTGTCGCACATTTTGGAACACGTTTTTTTTTTGTTGTTGTTTTCGAAGCGCCCAAAACAATACAAAAAAAGATATTATAATTCATACATTCCAACATTTGTCTAAATTCATTCATTTGCACAAAATCGAGCTTCAGCTACAAACAAGATATTTCGTGTGGGTGCGCAGTTTGTAGTTGATTTGAATCTATATTTCAATATTTCGAAATCAAGTTAGTCATAAATTCATTAAAATGAAATTTGAACGCACAAGCGGCATCCGAAATACAAGCCTATAATTTTCCAATTTTTGCCTTTGTTTTTGGTTTTTATTGGAATTTGTTTGCATATGAAATGGTTTTTTTTATCATTAAAATACAGAAGGCGATCGTGCTCTATAATTAATTATTTCACATTTGACTTTTTTAATAAAATTTTTTTTTTTGGCATTTTTTTATTGCTACAAGTGAAGCAGTTATAATTATTTTTTTATTGCGTAGTTTTTTATTATTATTTTTTTTTGAATGAGTACAAAAGTCGTGCATGAATTTAGCTCTTGAAACAATCTAAAACATGAAATCATCAATTGAAATTATTAACAAAACGTGATTCAGTAGCTATATTTATGCTAATTTTTTATAATACTTAAAACACTTACATTAAAAATACTCAAAATGGTATTTAAGAGGTTTGCTGCCAAAAAATGAGGACACAATTTACGCACTTGCATTTTTGATTAGTAATTGGGTCAAAAATACCTGAAATATTACCAAAAAATGATTGACGACTGATATTTGTGAAGGCCACGTTAACTATCATTTATAAGATAGCCCCAAAGTTTTATACAACCAAAAATCGTTACTCTAGTGTTGAGAACAAAATATATCGTTATTTTTCGATACTTTCAAAAATGACAATAAAGTAAAACGAGTCCAGTCCAAAATAGGTGTACTTCAATTCGAATTGTTTTTAAATTATTTTCAATTCGACTAGAAATTATTTATATATCAATTCTTTTTCTATGTTTTTTGCACCCTTAACTAAAGTTTTAGGATTCAATTAAAGACTAATTGAGAATTTTTATCAACTCAGTTTCAACTGCTATATATGATCAAAAACCTCAAAACCTCGATGTGAATTTAAGGTCAGATTTACACTCAACTATAAAAAAAGTCTAAAAGATAAGCTTAGGTCAAAGCGTCCCTAAAATTATTAATGAGTACTGCGCATGCGTTGTGTCTAAACCTAAAGCAGGTCCACGATGCAATTATGTCAGATGGTGTATTCATATTCTGTCTTTTTCTATCTTTCTCTCTCCCGTCCGTCAGTTTGCTTAAAAATTGTTCTCTTGTGTTTTATGCTCTCAGCAATCTTTCAGATAAGTTAAGAAATTAATCAGACCCAGAGTAATGTACTGGTATAACTGCATCCTGAGCAGCTAGTTTTCATTTCAGTTTTCTTGGCAAAAGACGGACATAGCTAGATCGATACGATTCCTTTAAGGAGATAAATAATATAAGTGTATAATTTATATCGCTTACAATATCTCCTTTAATGCATAACAAAGTTTCAAAATTCACCATAGAAAATTAAAAAAACCAAACTGATATGACATCAATCAAATCAAAATCCGACCTATCGCTGAAGTAAAAATGTATCGATATTGAAAAATATTGTTATGACATCGATATATCGATATAATGCACTATGTTATGCATTATGTAATCGAATATTTCCAAGATTATTAAAATAAAAATGTATCAACTAACAAAAATGATGTATTTGCTTAAATATAAAAATATCACAAACATTTTTACTGAAACTTGTACTTTTTATGTTTATTGTTGCTATAACAACGATAAATTCAAAACCGTATTTATCATTGCTGCAATAACAAAGTATCGATATTTAACAATAAAATCGATATATTTAATCTACGTTCCACAGCTGTTCATAATTTTTAAATATAAAACAGAACACAAAGATTTTTTTTACGCGTACTCGTAACTTTTCGTTTACTAACTCCCAAGCCAAACCGATACGCTTACTTGACGCGTTTATACAGATACATATAGCCAATATTAGTTGGTGGATTTATCGATGTGACAATACGCGCATCATCAAAAAGTATCCACTTGCCCTTTTTTATGCCATGCGTTACATAATGTCCGACATCAGCAGCGGAACCCATGTGCGATATGATGCCAACCATGCGATAAACGCTATAACCATCGCGATATTTTGGTACTACTTTACCTAATGGCTTCTGTGGCCCCATAATAGGGGGCACTGTGCTACGATCTATGACATGAACACGTTCCCAATGTAAAGGTTCATCATTTGGATCATTATTATTTTCCATTTGATTGGCAATAGTGTCGGCATAATTTTGAAATTCTGTCGTATATGTGGCATTCTTACCTTGTTTTCTATTTCTTAAAAATATTCTTTTCATTGACGGCCGTTCTGTATTTTGTGTATTCTGTGTTTGTTCTGTTTCTTCGCGTTTTGGTGCTTGAAATGGTTCATTTAATAATGGATCATCTTGATGTGTTTTAAGCCATGCTTCTGCTGCTTCAACGCTAATATTCCTCGTATTAAAAGCTGCATTTCTGCTTGCATTCAGATTATAGCCAAGCCTTAACAATTTTCGCACCAATGCGCGATTATAGGTGAAATGTTCCATGAGAGGCACTTTATAATCGCTTTTACTACGATAGCTGGACAAATCAATAAGCGTCGGCATATCTATAGAAACATCCAGTTTCTTATAGGTCCAATCGACGACTTGAACAAATTTACACATACGTATTACTATATAAGGCGGTAAATTGACCAAGGCACGCGTACGTGTTACCCGACGCCATTGCACATCACCCGGAAATTGATGATGACTGTCAAGCAACTCAGCACTGAAATAGCTTTCGAGACATGCGCTTAACGGTATTTTATAGCGCAACATATTATTGTGCGCTGTTGAGACACCGACCGGCCGTTCGACCGTTTGAAATACTTCTTCGGAATTTATGGCCGCATCGAGTGGTATGGGTAAACTAATACAAAATGTATCTGCGTATTGCTGTTCACGCATACCGCTTTCCTCGCATGCAAAATTCGATTCAATACAAATTTTGAGTACATTTGCCGGATCACCATATTGTTGCGTTAGACCCATGCGACGCATATGCTCCATAATGAGCGCATAACAATCATAGCAATCGTGTTGTGTCGATGTACGAAATTTTAAATTATGCTGCATAAGAAATTGCTTAAAGGTGCTGGGAAAAACTGGATGCGTATAACGTGCCGCATGGAGCGCTTGGCCAATTTTAGACATTTGCAAATTAAAATCATTCACATTATTACGCCTATAATCGTTTACGATTTCCTCAGCACCCTTGCCCGAATAACGTTTTAAAATGGGTGGCACCAGAAATATGAGCTGCAACACTGCATTCAGATAACAAGTATTGCCCATATTATATAGACGGAGAAAACCACGACCGCATACTGCTAACGGTGCTGTATTCTCCATTTCGGTTAGTTTATACCATTCGCTAAAACGATCAAATGATTCCTGCGCACGCTGTTCCTCAGTAAGCCTACTGACACGCAACGGTGCCAGTGTTATGCCCAATTTGCTTAGATGCGTGCTCAATTTTGTATCCTTGACGAGCAATTCTTCTTTAAACGAATAAACATCTGGCAAACGTCCACTATTAATGCTGGCAATACGTACAGCAAGTGGATAGCCGGTCTTTTCGAAATGTAGCTTTACATGATCCATTTGCGTTGTACTGCTTGTTGTATGTGATGCAACCATGGACTGGCTAGACCAACTCAGACTTTCACTGTCATCATCGTTCGTGTCCAAACCAAAAAAATCTGCTTCACTTCTGATATTATCCCATGTCATTGGCAATGTCGTAGAACAGTGTATGGCACCATCGGTAAGATTTATCCAAAGATTTTTCGTACTATGACACTTGGCGCAAAATGTATGCTTTGGCGTAATAATTGGTATATTTCTTAGCTGCTTAAGATTTTCCGCAAATTTTGTGGATGCATAATTCTGCGGTATTGGCCAAAAGCCTTTAGCAGCTACATTGAGTATCTCTTCGGTTTTTGATTTACGCTTAAGTATCTCAGCTACTGATAACTGAATTTGATAATGAAATTCACAATCCGGATATTTCAGTTTCATATCATCCTCGGGCAGCACTACAACTGTGTAATCGACTTTTTGTACATTTCCGATTTTATGCATATCTCCCAATTCGAGTGCTTTCATTAAATGCAGCACATGTGCAAACAAGTCTGCTGAGTGCTTCACAGCTTCGGCGCATGGCGCTCGGGAACGTTTTATATGCAAATATGTGCGTTGTCCAGTTTTTTGTGATATACTCCATAATGTAAGGCTCACCGATACCTAGAAAATTATTCAGATCGACATACAGTCCCGTTGGCGAATCAGGACTATCAAAGGAGTATATGCATTCATCTTTATGTATATCCTGTCTGGGTTGTGGCACACATATAGTCAGCAGCTGCTTACGTAGCGCATCGAGTACTATATAACGATGAAAATATTTCTCATCTTCAGCTTGTATAAGACTTGCATTCGAGTCCAGTTTTTCCAAGTCTTTTACGACTATTCCTTCCTTGAGTAATTCGTTTGCTCTATTTTGTAGACGAATTTGTCGCTGCATGTACTCCTTATGACGTCTTTCCTTATCTTGCCGTAGTTTTTCTATTTGATTTTTACGCACTTGTAAATTGCGATACATTTCCTCCTGGAATTTTGGAACTTCGACTTCTTTGTTGTTGTTGTTGTTTTCGATTATCAGATGCTCAGGAGTTTCATTTTCATTTGGTAATTCAATGTGATTACTTTGCCGCCGCGACTGCTGCTGCTCCAGTTGTGGCGTTTTTTCTTGTTGCTTTAGTTTCTCATTGGATTTAGCGGAACGTTCATGTTTTGACTTTTTGATATCTATAATTCTGGATAGATCAAACATTTTTTTAGAGTTACGAGCTTGCTTGACTTGAGTAAATTATAAAATATAATAATTTTTTTTTTATATAGATACAACAAAAGCAAAGCACAATATTTTTTTTTTTTTTTTGATTTTGAAGCATCTAAGGCATATTTAGTACATACATCCATGCGAATGGTTTCTATTTTTGTAATAAAAAAATATACTAATCTCAGACACTTCAGAAAATCCAAACAGCTGCAAGCAAACTCCATAACGAATCATGATATATGTACTCAAATATCGCACATGTACACGCATGCGCTCGTGCTCTCAACTATGTATATCCTTACGACTACAACAAATCCTTGACAAATCTTTGGTTACGCTACAATAATTTCAAACGCACGATTTACTTTGCCGCAGAACAAAAATGAAACAAGATGAAACAAACAACAATTAACAGAACTGTGGCAGCATTAAAAATCAAAAAAAAAAAAAAAAAAAAAAGAAACCACCAAAGTTAATTTGGAATATGTTTAGATTTTTCCAAGAATCTTTGCCGCTAGTATCGAGTTAAGAACAACTCAAATCAGCGCGTCATCGGCGCTTCCTGTGTAACGTTCTGAAATGTGAAGGATACAAATGATCAATCTTTTGCATCATTTAACAAAAAATCAGAACATAAAAATAAAAATTCGTGGATCCCTTAAACCATAAACTAGGTGCCAAAAAGGAAACGAGCACATCATCAATTTATATTGTCTTTTAGTTTTTTATTAACCGATCACGTCTCAAAGTCAAAGTCTCATCTTTCTTGCAGCTCTTTTGATGCGTGCGAATATTACGCGTCAGTTCGTTTTATTTTTCGTCTTAAGTTTCTGCACAACTAATTAAAAAACGCTTCGATACATTTTCAAAAAATAACAAAAAATCGAAAAACCATTTTGAAACCATTCAGTTACCCTTAGGCTTTTTTATTTGTGGCGCTTTTTTTAACTTTAAATTTAACAAATTATTTAATGATAGATGTGGACTATCCAAACTGAATGTGCCTGCATGTTACCAGATAAAAAGGGTATTAAGTAATTACGTACATTTGTTTGTGACCCTCTCTCTCCGGAGATCATTAGACTGCATTCAAACTTCAATTTTAAAGTCTTTAATTTTATATTTATAAAATCTATAATCAAAGTCTCATTCACTTAAAGTTTTAAACTGTTTTTCTTCAATGTTTATAATTTGCAATAACATTTTAGCTGCTTAAAAATTAAGATCGTTCTCAGTCAATAAAGAAAAAAATATAAAAAGATAATTTTTATTGTTAAAATTTGCCAAATTTTATTGCCACTTGATCTGCATTAATACAAATTGCTTCTTTTCGCTTAAAAAGTAACTTTTTATGCATTTTGAAGCATTTTATTGCCATGAACTGAACTTATGTGGAATGGCACAAAGCAATTAACATTTTTTTGTTGCATTAATTAAAAATTTTAAATTTATTTTTTTTATCTCATTTTGGTTCCCTTCGAGTATTTGCAATAATTAAGAATTAATGTGAAATTTATTGAGATTTAATCCGTATTTGAACATAAATAAAAAGCTTATCGTGGCGTTAAGACGAAGTCCAAGTTGCATTGTAAGTTGTATTTGCAGCTCTTGTGAAAGAAAAGTAGTATGGTGTGAGTCAGTAAAGTTGTTTGTGCGAATTATAAAGAAATTGGCAGGTGATAAATGAAATGTGAAAGGAGACTAAATAGGTAGAGAGCGGTACAAAAAAAAATATGGCGAGCGATAGATAAGCAAAGCGTGAAAGATAGACTGAGATATAAGTAAAATATAAATGTTCCGGTGATATTCTTATTTCCTATGCCTCGAAGATTAACTAGAAAATCAAATTTGTAAAAAGTGATGTTCTTACTCAGTTTAGATCCCCAAAGACTCAGCCATCTTACGCACTTCCATTCATCAATCGATTAATTTCGAGCGAGACAGCCTAGTGAGCTGGCACAACTGCAATATAATTTATTAAACTTCGTCCTGACCATTGAATTCGTTCAGGAAAAGTATTGGTTGAAGTTTTCTAACAATTGATATATTTTTTTTTTTTTATATTTAATAATTTTTTTAAAATTTAATTAAAAACAATCCCACCTGTTTTACAACTGATATTTTTATATAAAAGCAATAGAGAGACGTGACATGCATGAAGTCGTTTAAGACATGTCATGCATGAAATCTTAAAGAAGAAGTATTGCAAGACATGTCATACATGAAGTCGTGCAAGACATGTCATCCAAGACAGCGACTTGTATGCTTCTGTAATCGGAATACAATCAAAGATAGAGACTGGGATAAGTCTATTAACAGATATTAGCTAAATTCTGAAGATCATATGTATGAAGAGTATTAAAAAAGTATCAACATCTTCCAAAAAATTCCACATTATTTTTTAATCAATTTTATAAATTAATTAAATTTTGATTGCCAATTTACCAAATAGTTTCAATTGCATAAAAATCAAACTTACGAAAAGGGTAATTTCGGACATTACACTCAATGCACATACAATGCATACACATATAGATAAGCTTACAGACGGTCATTAACATTTGACTAAACAAGTATTTATGTAAAAAACAACAAAAAAACCTATAACATTTGTAGATACACTTTAACCTTCAATGATACTCAATACAAAGAACTGTCGGTTGCCATAACTCGGCGCATACAGATATACAAAAATATGTAAAACTGACTGACAATCGAACAGATACGCAATACGACTTCATGCAAAAGATACAGAAAGCATAGACAGACAGACAAACAAAGAAGAACGGATAGACAGACAAAAGGGTTAAGCTTAGTTAATGACATGTAAGTAGAGTCTCAATTGCGGATTTCAGAGATTTTATGAAATGTCATTTTCGTTGTTACAAGTGAGCTGCTTGTTTGGTTTTTAACTTTGAGCGGTTTTATTTTTTTTTTTTTTTATGATATAAAACCACAATTCAAATTACAAAATGTCAATTAAAGCACGTACAGCAAAACCACTTGAAGCGGAAAAATCAAAAAAAGAAAAAAAAAAACAAAATATAAAAATTTAATTGCCACTCAAATGTTTTAATTTTACATTTTAATTACAATTGAAATAATATTTTTATTTTAAAAAAAAAAAAATAAAGTCAAGCCTAAGGCAAATAGAATTTGAAACTTAGAACAAAAAAAAGGAAACAACTCTAATCCGCAACTAATTTGTAAACAAAGGCGTCGTCTCTATACAAAACTTGACTTGTACTCAGTTACGAGAGAGATTTAGGTGTTGAAAGGACATAAATATGTATAGCAACGTTGCCATATTTCACTAGCAATATCCTTTTTTTTTTAAATATATTTTTAATATTTCTCGCTGTAACTAAATGGTTTTTCTTTCTCACTGTTCCGCGCGTAAATTGGCCAATTATCAGCATTTGATATATAGTTTACCTGTTTCATTTATAGGTATTATATTTTTTTTACCTGCATATCATACGTCCGTCTGTCCGTCTCACTGTCATGCACTTTGACCTTTTTTCCTATGCATGCATGCAGAACAATACGCTTTGTATCTTTTAGAGAATTTCAATTTTTTATTTTGTTGGCAGAAACGTTTTAGTTCTAACACCTGCCAAGCGGCTAGCCTAGGCAAGTTATTTTCATTTAGCTGCTAGAATTCTTTTCATTTCTTTGCTTATATTGAAGCCTATCAATAGACACACACACACACACGCATAATAACTATAAAAGATACACACCTTAATTTTTTCACTTTTGCTTTGTATCTTTCAGATACTCTACACATTCATTCTCTCAGTCACTCGAGTACGCGCGCTTGCGCAGCACAAAATGAATATCAACGTTTCTATAGCTTCACACTTTTAACGACTTTTAACCTTGCCGATTGTCGTTTTTTTTTCTTTCTTAATCTATTCTATACACTTTTTTTTCTAAATCTATGCTGCGCTTTCAAGTATCTTCTTTAAGTGTATCTCAGAAACTTATTGATTATATTTTTTTTTTCGTTTTTTGTTTTAAATTAGACAACGATTTATACTTGCATCCCATGGAATTTTGATAAATTAATACAATACAAACGCAGCTACGCATTTGACGACGACGATTGATTTTTGAAATTCATTAGCGTAGTTTTTTGAGTGGGTTTCAAAAAAAAAAAAAAGATACAGATACACATAGTGTCAGCTTCGAGCGTTCTATGCTCATAAAAAAATTCTTTTTTTTTTCGTTAGTTAGTTATCAGCAGCAACATGAATTGGATTCATGTTTCATGCAACATCATAAATGTGTTACTAAATTATGTTACTTCTTTGAAAGATTTTTAGCTGAAGGCGTTCTATCTTTTTTTTCATTTTCAATACTGCTTTTGTGTAGTACAATATTAATGTAGTTAGTTGTAGCAGCATTTTTTTTTTTTTAGAATGCTGCTCCTTCTTTTTTTTTAATGATTTTTAAGTCGCTTTTGTTGATTGGTTTTGTTTTTATTACTTTTTAATTTTTTTTTTTATTTCGGCATTTTAGTTTTGAAAGAATACACCAAAAAAATATTAAATGTAGCTCATTGATGATGAGTATCGTCTTTTAATTATACATATTTGTATTATATTGGTGTAAAATTTCAAAAGGGTTTAATGTTTAATATTAGTCGAATTTATCTCATTTTATTAGCTTCTTTATTTTGCCTAAAGTTAAGTTGTTATTTGGTATTGAATTTTTATAGTATTAAAAGTCTGAACAAGCATATTGGGCTTAGTTTGCGGTGAACTGTAGAACGAATCTAGTTCTAATATGGATAATATTTTGGTGTTTTATGGATTTCATTTTATACATAAAACAATGTTTTGAATTGGTTTTTATATGCATAAAATATTTTTCTGTGTCTTTTGAAAAGTATATAAGAAAGCATTTCTCATAGTCTCTATAGGTCTAAGATAAAAAACAAGAAAAGAACGCTGAAGTCGAGTATGCTCGACTACAAGATACCCTGTACCCAATCTATATGTACCTTAAGTTAGGTTCTATTTGACTACCATACATCATTGATTGGATTTTCATAGAAAAACTTAAAAAATCGGGTATATCTTTGATTGGGTTTATACCTAAAATTTTGTTGGGCCTACCCATATTGGTCTATTTCATTGGGACTATCATAGACATAATTTATACTAAATTCAAATTTTCTAGAATAAAAAGCAATGACGTTTTTATGTAAAAAAACCCAATATTTTGGGGTAAATTTGTATGGGGCTATACCTAAAATTTTGTTGGTCCCAACCATATTGGGATATTTTATTGGGACTATCATAGACATAATTTTTACTTAATTTGAACTTCCTAGAATAAAAAACAATGACGTTTTTATGCAAAAACCCAAAATTTGGGTACATTTGTATGGGGGGTACCACTTAAAATGGGTCTAGAGAAAAACCGTTTGTAAGTGCACACTTGACGGCCTAGGAGAGTTTAAGTTTCAATTTTGAAAGCTCTACCTCTTATAGTCTCCGAAATAATCGTTTTCATACGGCAGACAGCATGACAGACGGACAGACGGACAGACGGACAGACGGACGGACGGACGGACGGACAGACAGACAAAGCTAGTTCGACTCCCCTTCCAATGCTGATCAAGAATATATATACTTTATAGGGTCTATCTTGCCTCCTTCTTACATACATTCCCAAACTTAATATACCCTTTACCCTTTGGGTACAGGGTATAAAAATGATGTACATATGTACGGGGAGCCCCTTTAAATGTGGCTAGAAGAAAAAAACGTGTAAGAATTCAAATTTCAATTTTTGGCTTTAACTTTTATAGTTTTCGACGGACGGATAGACGGACATAGTATATCCGTTTACTATTCTGTAAAAAAATTTTAAAATAAAACTTAAAAATTTTGGTTACATATTATTGTGTATTTTATTGCGACCATCGTAGATGTAGTTCCAAAAAATAATGAAACCATTCAAGAAAATTCAAACTCAAGAAAATTTAAGGTATACTCGACTGTTGAAGAATATAAGTTCTAAGGCAGGTGATTCTATATCTTATAGTCTTTGAGATCAGTTGGCCTATACGTGACAAAGCAAAATGATGTTCTAATGGAATTTCAACTTTATGAGATGATCCATTCTGGATTTATAGATATAATTGAAAAAAAAGTCCTGAAACAAATCGATTTTTAATAATGTATATCTCCAAAACGGTCAATTGGAAAATTTGTTAGTGTCCATTATTGGTTTCTAAGGCTCAAAATACATAAAACTGGTCCATGAAAAACCTGCTCTTTTGAACTGTTCAGAAGAAAATAGTAAATTTTCTATAAATTTTAAGCAGCTAATTATTAAGTGGAGAAGCTTTCTCTGGGGAAATGTTCCTAGAATATGCCAAAGACTCGGTTCCTGTTCCTAACAAATTGACCCACCCAAATGTACTATTAAACACTTTATAGTGTCCTTACATCAACTCATAACTGTTACATTATATAAGCTTCTGAGAAAACTGTTGAAATTCTTATTAAAAATTATGGCCAAATACGAGAAATAGCAAAATAATATTTTGCTTTTGTTTCATGATTAAACATGTATGCTGCATTGAATTGTTGCAAACTCGCGAAAAATGTGCTTGGGGGTTTTTTTTCCAAAGAAATTAGATGTTTCTAAACAACAAATCATTTATAAAGTCACCAAAACAAACATTTCAACAACAAATATGTTGAGCAACATATGCGTAAGCTTAAGCAACATTTTTCTACAACAAAAAAATAAAACAAAATATAACTCAGACCAGAAACAAACTTGTATAAAATCCACAGCAACAAAATGAGAAACAAATGAAACAAAATAAATGACTCCAAACAAAAACAACAACAACAACTAAAAGAAAATTTTGTAAACAAAACGATTCAAATACAATCCACCACATGCGCGTCTCTCAATCACAACAACAAAAACAATTCAAAGAAAATTAACAAGAGTAAAGCGAATATGCAACAAGCGGCGGTGGAAAAGTAGAAATGAAACGAAATGAAACATTAGCATCCACAGACGAACAGTTTACTACCTACGCACGCACACAAAGAAGTTTAAATCCACACAACGACGATGACGACGATGAAAACGAACAAACATGAAACGAAACGAGTTTTTTATTTCGGCTGCCTGTGTTTGCTTTTTAGCCTGCATGCATGGCATGCCTGCCTGTGCCTGTGCATTTTAACCCTGACGGACGGTTTAGTTGCTTTTCGATTGCCGGGCGGTTTGGATGTCGAAATTGTGTTAGACGCGTTACCGCTACGCGTTTCGGTTCGCAAATTCGGGATTCAATTACTTCTTCCATATACGACGACGACGTCTTTAAAGAAGAAGAAGCAGTGCATTATTGTGTTTCGAAAAATAAAATTCTTATTTTTGCGTGGGATTCTACTACAGAAAAAAAAAACATATAAATAAATAAAATGGATTAAGTGTGCAAAAATTGAATAAATTTTATAATCAAATTTAATTAAAAAAAAAAAATTTAAACTGTGCCATAAAAAAAGAAAAATATATCTCATATGAAAACATGCATTTCATGCATTTTGCTGGCTAAAAAATATTACTAAACTACCAAGAAAAACTGCCAGTTTATGTGTTCTAAATAAAAATAAATAAAAAGTGAAATAGTATAAAAAAACCTAAAACCTTTTTTAAACGAAATAATGCAAGAAAATAGTTTTAAAAATAATTCATATAAAATGAAAAAAAACACAGCAGCGGCATGCAACATTGTCGTCGTTGTGCCACCATCTTGTTGCAGCTGATGCTGCTCGTACTTGTAGTCGACACTGGATTAAATGGATTAACACAAGTTGCTGCGCTCAAGGGTAAGTTACATACATCTACATACATCTACAAATCTTTCAGGAATAAAAATATGTATATAATTTCCTGCATTTATCATTGTTTTGGCTCTAGAAACATGCACGCGTGTTTTCCCCCAAAAATATTTGGTACATCGATGACTCTACTCATTATTAATTTTTTTGGTTGCATTTGTGACGCCATTAAATTTTTTTTTTTTTTTTTTAATGGCTTTGCCCCCGAAATAAGAAATAAACGACTTTGGCGACTTTTCGATATTTATTAGCGACATTTGTTATTGCTTGCCTCCATTGGTGTGTCTAGGTCTAATAATGCAACTCGCTGCTGCCACTGTTGTTGTCTAACGTTCTGTGTTGCATACACTTTGCCGTTGCATTGCATTTGCTATTTTTGGTTAGAAATATTTTTGTATTTATTTATTTATGCCATTTATGCGTTTTGTATCTTTGGTCTTGCTATGCTACCCGACGCTAATGGGTTTTAATGAGCGTGCTGCAGTTCTTTTTTTTTTTCTTCAATTCTTTAAAGACTTTTTTTGAATTTTTTGTTATTTATTTGTATTGCAAAGAGTTCAAGGTAGCTGTTGGCTGATATTTTTTAATAGGCTGGATTAATATTGATATACGAATTTATTATTGTTTATATGATTTACTCCTTCATATAGCTTGTAGCATATTATTTCGAATGAGTTATGTTGCATTGGATTTGTTTTATGTTATTATGCGGTACACTAGTTGAGCTTAGATAATAATGCCAGAGGTGCTGCTTAGCGGTGGCTTTTAATTTGGTTTATATTGATATATTGTATTTGGGATTGTATTTTAAATTCACATAAATCTTAATTGTGCAAAGATAATTTGATATTCGTTGAGGTATAAGAGGCATTGTTCATTTAATTATAAAAAATATTCTATAATTTTTGACAAATAAAAAAAAAATTGCGATCTTCACTAATGTATCTGCAAAATATAATTGGGTTTCAAGAGAACAGGTTTTTTAGGCTTCTTGTGAGTTCAGATATCTTATTAAAGGCTTTCTAAAACACAATATTTAAAGCTTAAAACTAAAGATTAAAAAGCCTTTTTCCCAAATGCAATTTCATAGAATTCGATCGAAATAATAATTATATTTTTTTTTAATGTTTTCCACATCACGAAAAAAATGTTTAACTAGTTTTCAGATAAAAAAAATATTAATTATTTTATATTTATTTAATATTTATTTATAATTTAATGTTTTTTAAATTTGTTTTTCTATAAACATTCCAAGTATATAATGATTTTTTATTATATCTACTTTCGATCATATTTCGTGGAAGTGATATTGAGAACAACACCGATGATTCAAGATTATCATTAAATTCGATTTGAAATCGCTTACTTTCAATCTAGTTACGGTTTTCCGCACGCCATTAATAAGTAATAGAAAGGCTTGCAGATTGCCACTCTTAATAGTTTGAAAAAAAAAAAATTAAAAAATAAAAAAGTAGAAAGCCTTTGAAAAATTATTAAACTTCATTAAATCTTACTTGTGCTGAGTGTTTGTAAATATAAAAAAAAAATAATAAATGCAATGGAAAGCTATGTGGTGGCAACCTGCAAAACCACTACATTATTAGGATTCTTTAAAATATAGTAAAAATAGTTTGAAGTTCTTCTAATAAAAATGGTTTAAAATGTAAATCCAAGTTATTTTCTTCATATAAAACAAGTGTACATCTCTAAAAAAAAAACACAATAAAATCTGAGGAAAAGGATTTTCCTACAGCTTTAAACACTAGTTTTGCCAGATTACAGTAAGCCTGAGGATCAGTTAAACGCTTGGTGCGGGTCTAGCCAAGGTTTGAGTACCACATGTATCGTTTCTACAAATTCGCCTTGTCAAAATGATAAGAGGAGACGATCTATTAAAACGAGTATTTCTTAAAAACCTATTTGAACTGTAAAAAAAGGAAAAAGAGATCTATCTAATACCAAAAGTTAACTACATAATTATTAACTATCAACTTCATGCTTCATTTAAATTGTTATGTACAAGAAATATTTCACCTACTTTTTTAAAACACAAACTAACACAAGCACTGCAGCAATGTAGCATATAATAGGCACTTGACTTCATTTTAGTTAAGTTGCACATAGCCCCAAAAACCTATAAAATATTAACAAGAAAAAAAAACAAAACTATAATAAAGTCGCCCACTATACAGACTCAACTGAAAAGTTTCTCAGTTTGCCTACTTCATTAAAAAATAAAATCGACTAGACAAGCCGCCATGCATATTATTATTTGCAATAGCTTCAAAAACAATTTCAATAATAAGCGAAAATCTATTATAAAGAAAAAAAAAAAACAAAATCGAGACGTAGACTACCTTCAAGCAGGCTGACTGCCACTTAGCCCAATTTTTTTTTTTGTATATTGCACACATATTGCATATATGCAGCAGCATACATTTTCATTGTGGCTTTGTAACTTTCCCAGAATTTTGCCCTAAAACAGAGAAAACAGCTCAAATTACAAAATGTAAAATGAATGAGAGAAAGAGAGAGAGAGAGAGGCAGCCACAAGGGATTTAAGAGGTAGAAAAAAAAGACTGACCTACACAAAAAACCCAAGCAAAATGCATACAGTTGAATAGTTCGAGAGGCAGATAGTTAGATACATAGATACTTAGATACAAGATGCATAAGTAGCGCTGAAAATGAGCTATCGAGCGTTTGTAACACTTTTTGTACTACAACTATGCATGCTGTTGCACTGCTGCTGCAATCTGTGGCACAAGTTGTTGAGATACTCGTAAAAAAAACTGTACACTCTAAGCTAGACAATATAAAATTTTTCATTAAATTCCCGCGAGGCTTTTTGCAAAAACAAAAAAAAAACAAGAAAACAAAGTTTTAGCGAAGCATGCTGCCCAGTTAACTTTATTGCCGCGCAATGTTGCAACAATAAAAAATAGTAAAGAAAAAAAATCTCATTCGACTCAAGCAATCAGGCAATAGTAAAAAAGTAGTTAACAAGACAACATGCAGCATACCAACTACGAGTATACAAGATACACTGGTGCACAATGTGGAAAAACGCTCCCCAGAGTAACATTTAGAGTCATATTTTGTGCAACTGTCAAGGCAGGCAAGCAAGCAACAGTCTGACAACCCTGTTGGTTGCAACTTAATAGAAACGCAGCAATAGATACATGCGTGCAATTTAGCAGCAGATAATTTTTATTGTTGTGCCTTGATTCAAATATATTTTTAAGGGGAGCCAAGCTGGCCTAATAACCACCACCACCCACTTGCAACTTGACCTATGCAACCCTAAAAGTGAACAGTTAGTGTTAGTGTTGCAAAGCTCTAATTTTATCGTTCATTTTTTTTTTTTTGACTTTGCGTGCCACATTGTGCCACACGCGTCAGTTGCTTGCTGCTTCAAATTTTTATTTGCTTTTTTTCTTTTTTTTTTTGTATAATAATTTCCACAGCCAAGGTACATAAACGAATGTCAAAAGCGTGTTAAATGTTTTCACGTGGCACATCGTCGTTGTGTCCTTGTCGTTACAGTCGTGATATCTTTTAATATTACGCCTCAAAAGTGCGACATGCAATATACTACAACTTGGTCGTCGTCGTTGCGTGTGCTTATCTCTTTTTGAATTAAAAAGCGTTTAATAAGCATTAAGTTGCAAGTATCTTTTACTTTTTTCTATATCTCTGCTCTCATCCTCTGTTTGATTGTTTGTTGCGCAGATTTGGATTTGGATTAAAGTTCTGTTCTGGATTTGTGTGTGGATGCTATAAATTTAGTGTCGCATTAACTTTCGTTTGTTAAAGTAGAAGCGTGGGAATGAAATTGAATTAAAATTTAAAAATTTAAGATTAAATAATGGTTGTATTAAAGATACATAAATATTGCCAATGATCAAAAGAAGAAACTCCAGAAGACATCCCAGAACCACATTGCTCCAATCCAAACGCATTTGAAAGCTGTAACTGGAGTTTAGATAAAGAGCATCTGCGAATTTGAATGTGATTAATTAAAATTTACATTCCATATTATAATTCTTCATTAGTTCAAACTGTAAAACTTTTTACCTACTGCATTTCCAAAGCAAGGAAACACTTATAAAAAATCATCTAAAAAATACCAAATGAGATATATGACCGCTTTCGCTTCACCCTTTCATAGAGTCTGAGAAGCAATTCAATTTAAAAAATCATTCATCTTCGATTGGATTTATACATTTTCCATTTCTCTAACAATTTCCATAAAACCATTTAATTTTCTAACGAAAAAAATATTTGTAAATAATTTTCCTTTTTTTGCAAAAAATCTTTTTCACTAGAATTTTAATACACTTCATTAATAAAAAAAATACAAGATACATTTATGAGTAAAAATCAACAGCTCATGAAAAACAAGACACAAAAAAGATAAACAGCAAATTATAGAAAATCACAATATAAACAACTCAAAGAAAACAACTTCAATTTAAGAAAATTTTAGCAAGAAAATGTAATTATCAGTTTGCAAAAATTTTATTTATATAGTTCTATTTTTTTTTTTTTTTTTGCTTTATGGGCGTCATCAATGAGCTGCGTATGATGCGATATATGAGGCTGTCTAATAACTAAGTGAATGACTAACTAACTGACAGATAGACAGACAGACAGACAGACTACTGCCGCTAGTATTTATTTAGAAAAAACTTCTAAGAAATAGCTGCAGCACTTGTGCACAGATTTTAATTACAATTTTCCCGTAAGCGAGTTGCAAGTTATTTGATTTGCCTGACGAAAAAATTTTCCAACTAAATATAATTAATTATTAAACCAACACATCAACTCTCAGACAGACAGTTACAGACAGTAAAAAAAAACACTAAATAAAAAGTAAGAAAATAATCGTAGAAGTTTTGCCTACGCAAATATGAAGTATATTGCGCATCTCAACTGACTGTTTTACTGTAGTCATATCTGCTGCATTTTTATTTAGTTGCGCCATACGCCTTCGTGCAACTACAGCTGCAGTCTGCAGACGCATAAGTCTGAGCTGCCTTGCCACAAAAAAAAAAAAAAAAAAAAAATAAAAACAGTAAATAAAGCGTGGAAAATTTTAAGATTTTCCAAGACGTCTTAGAAATTAAGCCTAGCAGTCACATAAGCAGCAAGCATGCAAAATTTACATTTAGAAAATATGTTTACTTGAGGCACTCATCAGGCGGTAGCATGTTGTGTCTCTGAGTTATACGAGATACATTTGTGTTGATGCTTAAATCCTACGCGGAAAAACGAAGAGAATGTTATTTTTTTAACCCATTGATAGTGTTTTGATACTAAAAGTACTTGGGAACTATAGAAAATAAAAAAAATCCCTTCCATACAAATGAAAGATTTCTTATAAGCAACATAAATCAAACTTTGCGTTACAGCTCTGAACCAAAGATTCATTTTAAATTTTTTAAAAAGGTTAAAAAGTGACTTTTTAGGATTTCTTGTACCAGAACCATGGTCAAAAATAGTTTTATACAAGTAGTACCTAGAAACAAAAGAAAAAAATTTCAATAAAGAAGAGAGAACAAATAAAATAGAGAACAGATAATTGTAGATTTTTAAATGGAGGAAACAAGTCGAATCAAATTTCACTTTAGTTCTCCTTTTTGAAAATTTATTTATACTTTTTTAACTTATTCAAAACTACATCTTTAGATTTCCTGTACCCGAACCATGGTCAAAAATGGGTTAAAATGTAAATACATACAGAACTAACTTGCTTAACTAACTAACAAGTGTTTTACTGTATGCAGACATGTATGCAGCATGCCACCCGTTGCTGTTATGACAGAGTTGACAAACAACTTAATCGATTTTCAAAGCAGCAGATACGCTTCTTCGTCTAACATTTCTAACAAATTTCTACAACACAATTACAACAACATTTTCCAAACTGTCAAACAGTACAAATTTTTTTTACTAAATACTTTCTCAGCTACTGTCATAAACTTAACAAATTTGTTGGCGAAATCTACACCAGCCGACTGCTTGATTTAAGTTGAATGAATGTGAATGAGAAGAGATAAAGTCAAAAAGGATACGCGGTAAAGGCTAGAGGCAAAATTTAAATCAATAATACTCAGGCGCTCAGGTTTATCGTAACTTGTTATCTAATATCTACGATGCCAAAAAAAAAAAAAAAAAAATTACTTACTCACTTACTTGCCATATATAGTCGCGGTATAAATGCCGCAGCAGGTTGAGGCAGGTTGTACAGAAAATTATGGAAAATGCCTTTTGGCTGCATGTAGTCACCTGCGTAAGCGAATTACAATGCGTTGCGTAGAGTGGAGTGCTTCGGTCAACGAAACGAAACGAAGCAAGCAAGTTCTTCTTTGCTTGCTGTCGGCATAATGACAACAACAGCAACAACAACAGCAGCAGCAACATGAAATAACATGCAACAACATTTACGCGTTGCATGCAAAATTGTTGCAAGTAGACAAAAACATTAAAAAAAAATTCGAGTTTACTAAAAAAGGTTTTTCGCGCGAGGTGCGCACATACAATCAACCATAAATCTAAATGACTGTCAACCTACAATGGCAGCAACAACAACAACAAAATCGCCGCAACAACAGTGGAAGTGGAAGCAGCTTTAGTGGCAGCAATTGCTGCTTTGTTGTTGTTGCATTGCAAGTGATGCTGCAACTTGTGTCGCTGTCTGCCATCCCCATCGTTGTTGTTGTCGGTTATTCTTGTTCGCCTTTGACGCTGCGCCACTGATAAGCCACTAAAATATGTTAAAAACTTGAAATTGTATCGCAGCGTTTATCTTTTGGTTTTAAGTAAAAATATGTTTAGTATTTCAGTGTGGTGGCGCGCAATAGCAGCAGCAGTTGCAGTTGTTGTCCATTTGTTGCCTTTAATGCGTAAAGCAAGCATTTGTTGTTGCTGCTGTGTTTTTTGTTAAACTTTTTTTTTTTGGCTTTTGTCTCCATTGATAGCATCAGTGTTGAGACTTTGCATAAATTTTAGTTTAATTTTTTTTTCGTTTTTTTTTTTGCATAGGGCTTTTGGATTATATCTTAGCTGTAAATTTACTGATCTTTTGAGCTGAGATGGTCCGATAAAGTCAACGTTGCGTTTTTAGTTCGCATAACAATTGAACAATGAAGATCTAAAATCGATTAGTTGTGGGCATTTTTTTTTTTTTTGGTTTTTGTTTATGTTAAACGCAAGATACTAAATTATAGCTACATTTAATGTTGCTGTCCGCTTTATACTAAATATAAACGTAATTATTTTTTAAAAATAAACGTGTATGTTGTGGACTGGACTGAGAACCAAACATATGATACAACGCTGAGACGTCTACTATATTTGAATATTGAACGATTAAAATAAAGAAAAAAATTTATCATATTTAATTTTATAATAATAATCGAAAAATCGATTATTTTGAATGAAAACATCGACAAAATCGATTATATAAAGCAAAGTAAATTAGTATCGATTTTTCATAGTATAATAAAAAATTGATTATTAACAATAAATTTGAAAAATTGAATATTTATAACTAAATAGAAAAATCGATAAATAATCGGGTATTTAGAAATTATAAGTTCAAAAAGCTTTAATTTAGAGTAGTAGAGTAATCAAATTATCGGTTAATAAGAGAAACTCTAAATCGAATAATCGATCATTTAAATAAATAAATTAAAAAAATCGCAGCAATTAAAATACAAAAAATGAATTGTTTAAAATAAATAAAACACAAAAATCGAAGAATTAATGTTAAAAAATAGAATCTATCTATTACTTATAATAAAATCAAAAAGTCGTTTATTTCTACAAAATTAAATAATTGATTATTTATATAAACTCGAATAATCGATTAGTTATTTTTATTTATTATCTTCTTATTTAATATCAAATAATCGATTATTTATATAAAATTGAATCGAATAATTAATTATTTATGTAAAATCGAATCGAATAATACATTATTTATATAAAATCAAATAATCGATTATTTATTTAAAATCAAATAATCGATTATTTATATAAAATTTAATAGTCGATTTCTTATTTAATATCGAATAACGATTATTTATATAAAATCGAAACGAATAATCGATTATTTATATAAAAGTCGAATCGAATAATCGATTATTTATATAAAATTGAATAGTCGATTTCTTATATAATTTTGAATAATCGATTATTTATATAAAATTTAATCGAAAAATCGATTATTTATATAAAATCGAATCAAATAATCGATTTTTTATTTAAAATCAATCAATTAATTATATAAAATCGAATAATCGATTATTTACGGTAAATAAAATCGGTTATTTTAAAATAAATAAAGTCGGAAAATCAATTATTTAGAGTACATTTTTGATTAATTATATACCTAGCCAACTCATATTTGAACTATATTTCAAAACCTTGTATTCAGGTTTTTTTTCTCATAAATTTTTTATCTAATTCAATCTACTCTCATTTTACCAATTAATGCTTCCGAGCGTAAAATTTTTTATTCACAAAAATATTTCAAATGTCTCTAATCTTGCATTTAATCTAACTTTTTTGATTTACATATCGAGCAATCGAAACCAAGAAAAATGACATGCACAAGCGCCTAACACAAAAATTTAGAATTTATTATTTTTAGTTTTTTTTAGACTACCTGCATTAAGTGGACAGCCTAAATTTCCACTTGACTTTCTTTTTAAGCTAAATGTATTATTATTTTTATTTTCTTATATACCGACTATTTATTTTTCTTGAATTTCATTAAACTATCTTTCAGCATTAAACTTAGGCAAACAGGCAGACAGACAGACACCGGTTGAGCTGCTGTGTTGCAATAACTGCACGCATATGCTTTGAACAAACTAGGCTAGTGTCGAGTTAAAATTCCTCATCAGTCGTTTTTATTTCTTTCTTCCACTTTTTTCTTTGTTTTTATTTATTAGATTTTTACTAAATAGAAATGCGATACTTTTTTTTCTTTAATGCATGCGTGCGTATGTGTGTATCTTTAAGATACATTGCTGCTCCGCCACCTCCTCTTAAATAAAAGTAGTCATGCAATACAGCTGCAGCATATGCACCACTTCCCTTTTTTTTTTTTTTTTTTTTTCGCTCTCTTTAAAGATTTCTTATATGTGACAGGCTGCAATCTTAAAGAGTCAAACAACAAGTAAGTAGCTAGAGCTTGGCTAGAGTTGGCTCGTAAATATGCCAAATAGCTTAAAAAGGCAAGCAGGCATTTTAGATAAGACATGTGTGTGAGTTGCTGCACTTGCTGCTCCATTTCCGCGAGCTATTTTATTTTACTTTTATCTTTTTTTTTTGTTTTTTTCGCTACGATTGACAACATTGAGTCAGTCTTTTAGTTTAGTTTACTTAACGCAAAGTTTATTTTAAATTAGGGCGGATATGAAATAAATATCATGCATATCATATTACGAACCTTAGAAATTAATAAACATTTTCACTCGGTGTGTGTTTGAGTCTCTTTCTCATACGAAATAATAATAATAATAAAAAAGTGTTGAATGAGTTGGGTTGGGTTTTAGGTTTAGATTTCATTTTGTTTTGTTTTTATTTAAACTAAATGTAGGTTGCACTGCTTCCTTTGGCTTGTATTCTAGAATAAATATTTATTTCTTTCTTTTTCCACATAGATTTGACAATATTTTTGTTTACTTATCAAAAATTCATAGCGCACCTTGTGGGAAATTAAATAAAATAAAAAGAAAACACACACACGGAGAGAAGTATCTTGTAGCTACATTCGTG
The DNA here is from genome assembly GCA_018903435.1 of Leucophenga varia. Lineage (NCBI taxonomy): Eukaryota > Metazoa > Arthropoda > Insecta > Diptera > Drosophilidae > Leucophenga > Leucophenga varia. The sequence continues at coordinate 1,851,607 of JAEIFJ010001509.1, read as the reverse complement.
CGCTCTCAAACTTCAAGTGACAAATTCAAATCATGCCGACAAAAGTATCTACATGAAGAAGAATTCTAGGAAATCTTTGCATATTTATGTCAAATCATGCTGTTGTTCTTAAAAAGTTGTAGACATACATATACAATATGTATCTAGATACTTACATATGTATATGCTGTCTTACTCAATTTAATATGCTCAACTCTTGCATATAAATGTTATGTTTTGAACTGACTTGATTACTAATTGATACAGCATGATTTGATAGAAAAATTCGTGTGTGCGCACTAAATGAAAAACGAACGAAAAAAAATGTATCTATAAGATACACAATATTACTTAATTAGAAATGCAGCAGCAGCGCGTTGGTGTTGCTTTTTATTTAAATTTTTATCTTGCTGCACACACAAAATTGATTTTAGTTTGATGAAAATGTGTGTAAAACAAAAGCATACGACAAATGACGAATGAATTGAGCTGTTAATTTTATTTTGCTTTTGCAGCACAACATGATTTCTTCATTTCAAAAAAAACATTTTCTTTTTTTTAAGAAAAAGAAATAATTAATTAACAAAGCAGCTGCCTTGAACTTTAAGCGCTATCATTTATTTAGTTGGAAGAGAAAGAAATTATAGCTTAAAGATACTTTTAAGCAAAAATCTAAAAAAGAAAAAAAATGCAGTTCATTAAGTTAATTAATCATCTGACTGATTATTATACAAAATATGCGAATATATTTATGCGTAGGCAAGGCAAGCCAGGCAGACAGTTCTTTTCCCAGCCTTCTATAGCCTGCGGCGTTATACGTAGCAGTAGATACGCAGATACTTACTAAGATATTTGCATATAGAAAAAGAGAAAAAAAAAATAAAACTTAAATGCAAAACTATCTGCCAATCTGCGCAACCAGCGAAAGAGATTGATGCACATCTTTCGTGCACAATTCATATGCTATGTGCTGGCGAAAATCGATGATACTGTCGAGATGCAACAACAGAGATACACAGATACACACAGCTGTTGATCGCGTTACACAAATGCTGTAGATACAACTGCAAACGTCTGATGACGATGACGACGACGAAGACGAAGACGAGACAGCGTGATCATTAATAAACCGCTGTGAGCTGTCAATAAAAATCAACGCCATGGCGTGCAAAATGCAAGACAACTCAAGCGTCTACAGATCACGAACGAAACGAAATCAAACGAATCATTGAAAAAGTATCTTAAGAAGACTCAAAAACTCAAGTGTAGCAAAAGTATCTGAACAACAACGCCGCCGCCAATGCTGCTTTTGTGGTATTCATCAAAGCTTGATGCAGTTGATTTTGTGTGCTTTGATTGCTTTGACAATCCATTGAAATTGAATTGAGTGCTTACTTGTGCTTACTTTTTGTTGTTGTTGTTGTTGGCACACGTCAAATGTATCTAAAAGTTGCAACTCAATTATACAAGTGTAATGCATGATTGTATACAAATGAAGCATTTATATATTTGCTATAATTAAGAATTTTTTTAATTTGTCTAAAATATTCCCACAATCTGACAGGAAGAATAAATAAAACGTAAAGTAAATATTTTACTTAAAAAAACGCACATCCTTTTGGTAACTTGAAACGCAGATACATATGTATCGCAGCAAATTCAATTATGAATTTATTTAAAAAAAAAAAAAAAGGACAAAGAAAAGTTAAACAAAAAATAAATCATACAAATAAAGCACCGAAAACACGGATAGGATAGGTGCTACAGTTGCAGCAAAAATATTTTCAATGATGACGTCTACAACTCTTCGATGTTGACGATGACGATGAGGCATCATCATGATGACAACCAACAAATCAACAAAGCAAAAGGGCAACCAAACAAACTCAAACTTTTTTTGTTATGTATGCATAGCGTATGCGGGAACGAGATACATTGTACAAAAATGTTTTGCGGTTGCGTTGACGTTGTACGTTGTTGTTGCAATATGAACATCAAAATGTATCTATATGCAACAAAAAAAAAAAAAAAAATACAAGTAACTAAGGCGTAAGTGCGCGAAAATAAAACCAAATTCATAAAAAATCATAAAACAAAACAAAAAACTGAGGAATGGTTTGCAAACAATGACAAAGTTGTGTTGCGTTGTGTTGCATCGAGATGGGTCCTCATCATCATCAGCATCAGCAGCATCATTGTAATCCTGCTCCTGTGTTTTCTGTTTCACAGAAATATGCCGAAGGCCAGAAATTAATTTTCATAATTTTTTTTTTTTTTTTTTTTTTTTTTACTCCGTTTTTTGTGTCGCGTTTGTTGAGGTCGCTGTAGCTGCCTGTTATGTTACATGCGGCGTTTGTGTGTGTTGCATGCCTCTTTTTTATGTATGTATACAACGACATTTATAATAATTTTTGCGTACTTGTTGTTGTTGTCGTTAGTCTTTATCTAGCGATAGGAATGAGTTGTAAAGTTGACAGATACACTTAGAAGATTTTTAAAAATTGCTTCATTTGAAAGCTCACTGTTGCAATTTGCTCTCTATTTTCTTCAAAAAGTTGAGCGTTGTCGCAGAGACCATTCCTGTAATGCTCTCATTTATGCAGTTTCTTAAAGCAATTCGATTGTATGAGATGCAATATTTATGAGAATATTTCACATAAACTTTTGAAAGCAACCACAAAAGTGCCTTCATGTATCGCACTAATTTTATTTTCAACACTTTTTGCTATTTCTTAAGTAAACTTTTATTATGTATGAGATGCAATATTTTGCAAAATTTTTGCACAGTGCAATACAATGAAAGTGACAATTTTTTAATAGCTTGAATCAACAATGTTGTCTCATGCCTGCTCTTTTTTTGTCATCATTATCAACATGATTGTCATCGTCGTCATCATCATTTTGCTATGACCAAGGGCAGCATTGTCAACATTAAAAAAAAAAAAACTTACATAGATACAGATACACAACGCGACAGATACAGTAGCTATTGGAGTAAAGTGGCGTACGCGTTGCTTTGAAACAATAAGGCATGCGACCAGTGCTTAATTACTTACGCTAGTCTAGCAAAAAAAAAAAAAAAGAAAAGGCTTGACAACGTTTTTCCCCGCACGACTCCTAAAGCCATTTAACCCTTTAGTGGAATTTTTCAACCATCTTTTTTTTTATTTTTTGCGTAAAGAACAAAATTTCATTTTAATTGAGGCGCGCACACATCTTGTGAAGACATGAATTGAGGTCTTTTTTTTTTCAGGTACTATTTGTGTTGTTGTTGTTGATGATATTTCGCGCTTCAGTTTCAGCAAAGTGCTTTGTCAAATAGAAAAAAAAAATACTGCGTGACAAAATGTCAGGCATGAAAGTCAATTCGCACTTTCAATTCGAACAATTTCGAAAATTAAATTATAAAACCAAAAAAAAAAAAAAAAAGCATGTTGTCTTTACTTTTTATATACGAAACGAAAAAATTTCGAAGAAGTTGTCTGGCATATAATGTATGCAAGCATTTTCAATTGACAGCACAAAAGATACATTTCGTTGTATCTGTTGTATCTGTATCTACAGCAAGATACGTACGAGATATTGCTGCCAATGATAAACGCTAGTTTACGAGACAGGTCAGCAGTCGCCAGGATGTGCTGCTGCATATAAAAATGTTAGCACACAGCACAGCATGTGGTTTGCAATTGAGTCGAAAGGTTAAGCAGAAAATAGGACTTATATGATTTTCTTGTTATGTATTATTATTTCGCCAAAAAACAAAAAAGCGGAAGATGCACCAAAAAATAAGCAAAAGATATGCTGACAAGCCAAGGATTTACGCAGCTTCTTTAGTTTATTGTTTTTCCTTTCAAATTTTTTGTTTTTCATTAGTGCAACATGTGAGCACAAACCTGCAGATACAATAGCTGCAAAGAAATATAAAGCGAAGAATTCTAAAAATAAGATACCAAAGTAACGCATGAAAGATATAGTTAGACAATAATACATATACGCATGTATTAAGCTGGCTTTACAGGATATGCCAAACATTTTTACGCTTACCTGCACCTAAACACATACAAACAAATGCTATGAAACACGCAGCAAATAAAGTAAGCAATAATAACGAAAAAAATGGACACTGGGATAATCCAACTGTGGCCGCGCTGCTACCTAAAGATATACAGATACATTTACAGTTAGAGCCAGACAAACGTACTAAGTATTTATGATTATTTTGAACATTTTCAGCAGCATTAGATGCGAGGGTGTGTGTTTGAGCTAAGCTTTATTTTTTCTTGGCGTTAAATGTAATAAAAATAAAAGTAAGCATTGAAAAAAGCAGCTGCTTTTGATGTTGCTGCCAAACTTAAATTGTTACAGTGAATCCCCAAAGAAAAAAAAAAAAAAAAATACAAATTAAATTTTTTGTTTTTTTTTTTCTTAAAAACTTTTCTGCAAACTTTTCAAATAAAATTTAACAATTCTCAGACACATAAGTCGAAATGCTTACTACTGCTACTACTACATACAAACTTTTTTTATTATTATCATCTGTTTTACGACACTGAGATACTTTTGTTACAGTTGCAGTTACACGCTAATGGTCTAAAGTTTTCGTACAAAAAAAAAATACAAAAATATATTTCCTAATTTGTAGCTCAAATTATTTTTATGGTTAACGCAATTTGCTAAATCCTTGCTTAAAAAAAAAAAAATAAAAAAATCTTTAGAATAAAAGATACAAATGTATCTCGCATGCTGTGCAACAACAGACAAGGTCAATAACGTTGCAAGCCGCATTAAAAGTATCTAGCATTTAAAATATGCTTTATTGATACAAAAAGAAAAAATGCGTAGGTAACAAGAATGCACAGCGGGTTTACAAAAAGAAAGAAGAAAAAATTCTTCACAGCATTGCGCTAACTGAAAAATCAAACAATAGCATTATCAATTTTTTGCCTTTAAGATGCGCTCGATTTTTTTTTGTTGTTGTTATTCTTGTAACCTCGGCTTGGGTCATAAATTTTCCGCAAGAAAAATTGAAAAAAAAAAAAACAAAAGATACATTTCTAAGACAAAAACAGAGAGCAGCGCAGCGCAAACAACTCAAGCAAGAAAATTTATGTTGTACAATAATAAAACGAGTCACCAATGCTGTTATTCTTTTTTGTTTTTTCTTATGTTTGTGTGTGAAAAAATCACTTTAGCTACATATGTGGCATACCATTTGTGTAGGTAGTAGATACATATAGATAGATGAATAAATAGAAACAACAACAATAGCAACTTTGGCGGCATGCTTTGTGCATTATTGCATGAAAAAGTAAAGCAGTCTTTCTTATAAAAAAAGTATCTTATAACAATTATTGCCAATTTTTTGCTTTTCGTTTCGCCTATTTTTATTTTATTTTGCCAAAAAAAAAAAAATCACTATTAACATATTTAACACGAAATCGAAAAACAAATAAAATAAAAGGCCAAAGAACTTGTTGTCCAACTGACTGTTTTCCTTGTTTGTATCTACAACTTGTATCTTGTATCTTTGCATAGCTAATTAGTTTGCAGCAGCCATAGCTTTAATGTGTGTGTGTGTGTGTTTGTGTGTGTGCTGCTTACAAACGTTCTCACATTAGTCATGCTTTTAACATCTATAATAAATATATATATACAAGTTGCTTTCAAATAAAATAGGAAGCGCACAAAAGCAAATACGTAAAATAAAAATACAAAAAAAAAAAGATACGAAAAATTTAAGCGTATGCAAATAATTTCACATGTAAACGAATCAACCGTGCGTAACTTGTACAATTTTTCGTTATACGTTGTCCAGTTTACTTACAACCTTGACTCTTCTCGACCGTTTGTATCTGTATCTACATACGAGTATATGCAAAACGAAACGCTCAATGCCTATACTGTACGTAGTATATGTGTATCTGATTTGCGACAGTCATGGCTGTGTCGCCGATTTTTGCTAGCATTTTTTTTTTTATCTGAATATGGTAAAAAGCTAAGCGAGTATGCTGCGCATGCCTATTACAGACATCGCAAGCAATGGCAACAACAGCAGCTAGTGAAAGACAACGAATTAGTCGCGGAATGCGATCGATCGTACTTGCAGTCAGCTGCAGCAGTCTCTGAACTGTGTAAGAAGAGTCTGGCATAAAATATATTTGCTGGCGAAATACACTGTAAAGAAATTTGAATTTTTAAAATTTTTTTACTGCACAATATTTCGAAGTAGGGCAAAAAGGGGCAAAAACTATGCATACCATTAATTTCTCTGCACTTTTGCATATTTAATTTGACGTATTATGTTGCTTGGGATATGTTGCAGTTGAAGCACAAAAATTATAAAAATCATACAAATCCCAAAAAATCAAAAAAATTTTTTTTTCATTTTATACAGACTACTTGCTTACAGTGTACTATACCGCAAAACATCTTTAGCATTTCGTTCTGGCTGCAACTATCTCACTCCCACTTACATTATGCAGTGCGATTCGTTTCCCATATTGCTAATTCGCTGCACAGCACATTTAAATGTGCCGCATAACAAGCCCAAAATCGAACAAACGAACAAGCCGAGAGTTAGCTTAACTGACTGACTGCCTGGCTGACTGAGAGTGAATGAGACTCAAGTTAGCAGCACAAAACATTGCTGCAATATTGCTGCTGCTCCCTTTGACTTTGCTTGCTTGCAACAAAACTTTATGGCTGGACATTGTTGGCAATTAAGGAGCCAAACGACTTGTACTTGAGTCTTCGTTTCGCGTCGCGTCTCAGTATCAATATTGCGTGCCAAACGCTGCACATAACAACAATAACAACAATTTGGAAGCTGCAAGTTGCTGCTTAGCCGCAAAAGGTTGTTGTTTAAGTTGTTGCAAGTTGCTGCTTATGCTGCACGTTGCTTGCATACAATAAGCGCAATTTTTAACGGTAATTATGTTGTTTCGTTTTGGCAGCGCGCGTTTTCGCTGTTGTTCCTGTTGTTCTTGTTGGTTGAATGTATCTTGCCCTTGCTTTAAACTTAAACGAGTGCTTGTTGTGTTAAATTGGATTAATTTGACAGTAAAATGCAAATGAATGCTTTACTTGAATGCGCGGCTAAAACTTGAAGAAAAAGCAAAAGAAGAAGATGCCAAGCTACATAGTATTTTTGTATACGCGTTGGGGCCTGTCAATCAGTCAAGTTGGCAGGCAAATAGCTTTAAATAGGCAGGCATAGGCACGCCTCAGAATCAAAGAAGTTGTTTTTATTATTTTTTTTTTTTTTTTTATTTTATTTTTTTTTTATTTTTACAAGTTTCTATGGTTTAAAAATTTTAAATTTTTTTACAAAATATATTTCAAACAGCATAATATGTGTGGCATAGCTCAGCTACAAATATGTGTAATGTATCTTATAGCGACAGGCTAGTTGCTGCACGCCTTTTTCATATTTTTTTTTTTTTTTTGTTGCTTCTCACATGTTATTTATTTATTTATTTTTCTATACATTTATAGGTTTTTTTTTTTTGTATTGCCACATTTATTTATTTGCTTTTATGCGTTTGTGCAGCTTAATGTTTTCGTTTTCTTTTTGTAGCTACATGAACATTAAGCCACAGCCACGCATATATTGTATCTTATAGATACATGCAGACAGACAGACGGACAAATGCACTGCTATACACTACACAGCAAGCGGGCGGAAAAGACAGCTTAATCGATTTGCCGACTACAAGCAACTTGAAAATTCATGTGGCAACTATATACATGCTGCATGTATCTGTTAAGCTTCATGCTACTTCATGCATTGTGTACGTTGTACGTTGTGGCAACATTAACGACGCGCATTTTGGTGCAATTTGTTGTAGTTGTACAGCAAACAACATACAAGCTACAAATAAAGTCAAATGTATTAAAAAATTAAAACCAAAAAACATGACCAGCGAAAATAAAATCGAAGCTGGAGTCTTATACAAAAAAAAAAAAAAAAACACTTTAATGTGGCAGCGAGGGTTTAGATTGCACGCAAAAAAAAAAAAAAAAAAAAATTTACTACAAATTATTGCTGATAAATTATGGCAACGCAAAATTATTAATTACAGCAGTGTTTTTTTTTTTAGTTGTTCAGGAAAATGTTGCATGTTGCAATAAGCATGCGTGGCAATGCATAGCATGAGCGGATGTTGACGCTTGTGTTGTGGCATTAGTTTTAAAAGCGACAATTGACTTTAAATGATGTTTATTTAATTAGCATATTGCGGCAGTAGATACATAATTCTAGAGTCCAGAAACAAAAAGTATCTTATTAAAAAGTATCTATTATAAACTAGCTGAAACATAATTAAAATCGCAGCTTTTTGCTATCAAAACTACAAAAACAATAAGTCGCTTAAAATCTAAACAAAATAATAAATGTATCTACAAATCGTTGCAACACAAACAAACAAATAAATGAAAAAAAAAAATCACTCTCCCTCTCTTATTTTGCTGCTGCTCCACTAGACAACAATTCCAGTGATCGTGCCTGTGACACCATCAAACATATCGCATAAAACTAATGAATGCACGATTACCACAAGTTGCACAGAAAAAATATTTTGTCTTAATTGAATTGAAAATGTATCTGCATTTATACATCTTGCATGAAAATATCTAAAAGAAATATTGCTAATAAATGCAAAAAAATCAACAACAAAGGGCAGCAGCAACAACAACAATAATATAGAAACTAAGCTTGCAGGCACAGCAGCATAGACGCCAAACAGACGACAGCAACATGTAACAAAACATGAAGTATAAAAACGTAGATACATCATCAAAAACAAAATAAAAAGTACCAAAAGAATAGTAAAAGATACATTTGTGAAGCGTAAACACACAACGATGAAGTCACAAAGTAAGTAAGTAAGTAAGCAGTGTACTAAGATACGAGTTCAAAGTAACAAATCAAAGATGATGCAGCAGCAGCAACAACAACAACAAACAAATCAATGCATTTTGCTATTTGTAAATGACCAAAATAAGAAGATACATACACGACGACGATGAGAACGATGTTGATGTTGTTGATGATGATGATGAGCATGATGATGCGGCTTGATGCCGCAGTAGAAGACGCCAGTTTAAAAAAAAAATATACGCTGCTGTTGTTACTTGCAGCAATGTTGCTTACTTGCTTGTAGCCTTGTTTCTATAGATTGCAACAAGGCGTGGTGGGGGCGTTAGTGCAGCGCATGTTATGTACCTATGGGGTGGGCGGCACATCATTCACTTGCCGCGTTGCCGCAACACAACAAAAAAAAAAAAAAATACAACCGCAATAAAGGAAAAATGTTGCACTGTGTTTTGTGTTTGGGGCAACAACAACAACAACATTTTTTTAAACATTGCAGCAGCAGCAACATTTTTTCAAGATGCGCAACTTTAACATTTTTGTAATGACCATGCTTCGAATTGTTGTTGTTGTTGTTGTTATTGCTGCTGCAACATTACAGTTGAAACTTGAAATTATGAGACCACCTTTGAGTATTTGTTGTTCTTCTTCCTCTTCTTCTTGTTGTTGTTGTTCTTATTATTACTACTATTATTACTATTGTTGTTGTTGTTGCTTAGCATTTTGTTTCTTTACAAATCTTTAATTTTATAGTCTATCTGCTTATTAAGGGTATTCACTACGTTTGGTATTGTGGCATTTGTGTATAAGTTTAAAAAATGTCTAAAAAAAAATTGTAAAAAAAAAAAAAAAATTTTCAAATAAAAAATAAAAAATCGATTAATCGCTTTAATTTAATCTGAAAGAAAAATTTTCAGCTAATCGATTATTTTCTGTATACGTTTTATTAAGTGCATTAATACTTGAATAAGCTAATTTAAAAAAAAAAAATATTTAATCGATGAAGGAAATATACAACTTAACGATTAATCGTGTTATCTCTAAGAGATTTGAGAAAGAGAAATAACCGAATTAATCTTCACCAAAACTTCGTGAATACCCCTAAATATTTTTTCTTTTATTTATTTTTTTTCTTTTTATTTATCTTTTAACGCTTTTCAGTTTGCTTATCCCCAATGAAAAGTTTACTTTATAAATATTGTTTAAATCAATAACAATAGACGATGACGACTTTTGTTGCCTGTTGCTCTTAACTTCTTCTTGCTGCTTTTGTATCTTCCTCTTAGTTCTTACACTCTTTCTTTACATTATTACAGCCTCTTGACCAGCTTGAGTTGCTTTGTATCTTTTATCTTATTTTCTATTTTTTTTTTTTTTATTTTTAGAGCATTAAGGAAAAGTGTGAAACTGACTTTTTGTTTGAGTTTTTTCTTATTGTTAAAAATTTTCTGTTTGTTATTATTATTATTACGTTTTTTGTTATTTTTACTTTGAAACTCAAAGCAGTTGTTTAGTTTATTGTTGTGTTGTATTTGCTTTAAGCCAAATAGATATTTTTTTTTTATATTTTTCTTGAATGTATCTGGAATAAATATTAGTTTTTGTCGCCACAAAAAAATGCTCAAAGCTTTTCCGACAGCTGTCTCGTTTATTTGATATATATTTTTTTCCAGGACCAGCTTCAATCTGTGTAAATTAAAAAAAAATAACTTAACAAAAATAATAAAAAAGTTATAAAAAATAAAAAATAAAAAAAAAAATTTAAATAAAATAAAATAAAAAAAAAAAAACAATATTTTTTTAAATTAAAACAAAGATATTTAAAAAAAAAATTATATAAGAAAAAAAATTAAAAAAAAAAAAAAATAAAATAAAAAAATAAATTTAAAAAAACAAAATAAATTAAAAAATATATTTACTGTAATTTTGAGTAATTGATTAACATTAAACAGTTAAGCAGAATTCAAAATTTATTTTGAAAAAATTTTTTGATTTATATTAAAATATTTTAAGGCTTTTTAAAAATCTCAAGAATCCATCTTTATGTCGCTTTAATTTAACATTTTACAAAACTTCATAACTGACTTTAAAATATGCAACAACAAGTAACTTAAATTTCATCATTAAGCCATATTCTAAACGCTTGTCAACATCATTAAAATTACAAAAAAAAAAAAAAAATTTAAATAAAAGAGTTTCATTTTCATTTTTACCAACTTTTGCATTTAAATATCGCATTTGTTATGGTGGTCAGCGCATTGTTTGCATATTATACTCCACTCTATTCCAAAAAAAAAAAAAAAAAAACATTCCAATTAGACTGGCTGTCTGGTACGAAAATACGAAGACGCCGCACTGCATGTTGCACGTTTTTCTTGCTTTACTTTATTTTTTTTTTTGTTGCTTGTCAGACTTGCAACTATTTTAGCTCATTACAAGCCAAAGCTATTGTTATTGTTGCTGCTGCTGTGTTGTTATTATGGCAATTGTTCAACATCGTCGTCGTCGTCGTCGACGTCGTCATCTTATAATGTTTGTTGATTTTTCCTGAGCAGTTTTTCAAAAAAAATCGTCTAGATACTTTTAAGCCTTTTAGCTAGCTTTATGCTCATGAGAGCGCGCGCATATTCAATTAGTTGCAAATGTTGCTGTGTATGCTATTTGCTGCATCGCCTACTAGTTCGGCAGTATATGCTGCATGCCACAACAACAGCAACACAAGATACAATTACAGCTTTTAGCTTACTCGCTGCTGTTGCTGCTGCTGCATCGTTTGCAGGTTGTTATTTTGCCTTGAATGGTTTTGTTCGTTCGTTCGTTCGTTAGTTTTGACTCATGATTTGCCAATACGGGCGCCGCTGGTGGCATTTTAAAGTTGGCTTCTATAATTTTTTTTTTATAATTTTGTTTCTATTTTTTTTCTCTTTCCAAGTTTGCGTTTTTTAATGAGTTTAATCGCATATCGTATTATAGTTTGGGTAGCATATTTAATGTGTTTATTCATAGGCCGCATAGTTTTATTACTCTTTCTAAGTTTTGAATTGCGCAAATAAGACAAGATTGATTGTGTTGTTGTGCGCTTTTGTTTTCGATTTCAAGTGACAATGACAGTTTGTCTAGCTTTGAGATCTTTTGTATAGATTCTTTTGTAGTCAAGTGTCGCGCTTTGATTAAGCACAACGAATTATTTATTTTCTTTTATTTAATTTATGTGTTAAGTAATGATATAAAAAACAATCTGTAAAGTGAAACACCCGAACCGGATTGTAAAAAGCTTCTTATGTATTTTCGCTTTCAAAACAAAAAAAAAAAGGTGACTGATTTCACTGATTTTTATGCCTTTTCAAATTTTGCTGTTTTTGTTTGCTGTTACACCTATTGCTGTTATTTATTTGGCTGCTATCAACAGCGAGGATGTCTACAGCTGTTATTGCTTGCTGCGACACCTTTTGCTGCCATTTATGTTGCTGTTATTATTTGCTGTTACGCCTATTGCTGTTATTTTGCTTCTGTTGTTAGCAGTGATGTCTACAGCTGTTATTGCTTGCTGCAATGCCTACAGTTAAACACTCTCACACCTATGTCTCCTTTCTCAGCAAAATCTTATTGAAATCAATCTGTTTGTCTCTTAAACTATTCTATCGCTTAAATATTTAATTTAATTTTTAACTCTCAAAAGCATTCATGCACATCAATCAAAAAGAAATCATTTTGTTAATTACACAAAACTTTAAGAACAAAAAGCATACACATTGCTTTTAGTTAAACTAAATAAAACTTAATAAATTACTAAATAGTTTGTTTGTTCGCTCTATAACGCATTACATGGCAGTGTTATTTCATTAATAACAATAACAAACAATTTCTTAACACTAATGAAGAGGCAGACAGACAGATACATACCCTTCTAGACAAACTTTATATTTACTTTCTCCCAAAAAAGATATCTTCCAAACGCTGCAGCACTTAAGTTCTTGATCTAATGTTATGACAGCTCATCAACTGTCAGAGCATGTCTGCACAAAACTCACTCACTCTCCTCCCATGTATCTACAGCGTTCATACATGCGTTCTGTCTACCCTAATGACATTTACTTTTAACGTTTATTAAATGTTGCTTCAGCTTATATCATCCATGTGCAATTGATGCTCTCCAAAAAATAAAAAAAACCTTATACAGAGCATAGCGACTGCCCTCTTTGCTAACACTAAAGTGTATCTATCTACTCCTTGAAGTCTGCCAATGATATGCGCCTGATAAATTGTGTGTTGTAGCCAGTTCGAGCCAGCCAGTCAGTCAGAGTTGGTAATTATGTTTAATGATGCATAATACGCTACTAAGTGAAACATTTTCTTATATATATGAATTTTTTTTCCTCCAAACGCAGACAGCATAACGCGTATGAGTTGTTCTTAAGGTGTTCTATTTGTGTATTTAAATGTATAGTTTGAAACTGACTGTTAAATATTATTTTGATGCATTTTACAAGTCATTATAGGTTTATCATTTCCGTTTGAATAACAATTATAGGTTCTTATTTCCAAGAAGATACTCTTTTTTGGTGTATTGAGTTAATCAAATGCTTTTAATATATTTTCTAACATTCTAAATAATAATTTTTATTTCTATTTTTTTCTCTTTGCAGGTAAGCATTCAACAATAGATCTAAATATGTCTTTAAACTTGTCGCAAAAGTTTGGTAAGAAAACAAAATATTTACAAAAATTAGTGCTGGCACTTACATCGATAACATATCGATAACGTATCGATATTTTTAAGACTCAAAGTCTTTCGATTATTTTGCAATTATGTATATATCGATAAGCCATGATTATTAAGTCAACATTTTTAGTATAATGTAATGTATAAAAGAGGCATACTTATTTGAGGTCAAATACTGCAGCAAATATTTTCAAAAATACTCGACACAACAATATTTTTCATTAAATAAGAATATCGAAAGTTATCGATATATTTTTTTAGACGATATATTCTTCGTAAGGACACATATTTTTGTAAATGCTAAAACGATTATCGATATATCGATAAATTAAGATCATGTCAATATGAAAGTAGTACAATGTATGAAAAAAGTAAATGACAAAGACAGCATCAAATATTCCCAAAATAGTTCGATACATGCTTATTAACGATTATTTACAAATATCGATAACAGTCGATATATTTTACAAAGTTTCCATCTCTAACATATTTCATACTTTGTATATTAGAGTATGTTGCGCACAAAAACGATTTATATATGCAGCAAAGTTTTACAAAACAACAATTTCAACAGTTAAAAAACCACAAGAATCGAAAGTCAAATCATTTCACTAAAAAAATATTCCATTTCGACATGTCACATAAACTTGAAAAAGGCAAAACTTTTTAGTTTTATGTTCTTTGTGGTTGTTTATTTTTCATTGCAACGTTTTGACAATTCTGACAGATATTCATCAGTAATATTTTAAACAGTCATAGAACAAATACAAAAACAATAAATCCAACTAGAACAACAACAAGAAAAAAAATGTTGCATGGCATGTGCGACTGTTCGACTTACATACTTGCTGCTGCATACAAAGAACTTGCTTTGTTTTTTTTTTACTTGAAATGTATATGAAAAATTGAATAACGACAACGAATAACAACGATTTTAAGGGGCGATTACTACTACGCGAACCATAGCGTTTGAGTTTGAGATCATTATCATATGGAAAACGAACAGCAGCAGCAGCAGCAGCAGCAGCCATTGCTACTGCCACCGAATGAAACGACATTTGTAAGTGAGCCCGGATCAAGCGTCTAGTCTGACTACTGAGTACGTGCTGCACTGGCGTATAAAATATATAAATTTTTTTTTGGAAGAAAAACAAAAACAAGAAAAATGCACACAGATGTCGTTTATTGAATATCGATTTACGCATAAAGATATAAAAATGTTAGATGAATGAAAGAATGAATGAATGCATAAATCTATAAATGAATAAATAAATAAAATGAAAATGACTAGCCAAAAAGGGCTGTCATTTTTTGGACTAAAAAATAATGAGCTGTAAAATTTTTTTGCTTTTGAATTTTGGATTAAATTTTTTGCCTCAGATACTTTTTTTTTTTTACCGATAAAAAAAAAATTCAATTAACGTAAATGAATGTTGCGAGTATTTTATGAAAAAAATAAAATGCTGCACACGCTTTCAAAATTCACTTTCAATGTCATAGTATGTAGCGCATGTTGCATAATGAAGCAAAACGTTGAAAAGGAAAACATTTATTTGGTTAGAAACGAAGTATTTATGCGCTACTATCAAAAGTCGCAGGCATTCTCAATACAAATTAAAAGATGTGTTAAAATCTGAGATATCTAACCTTTAGATATGTGGATATATCAATATAAACTTCAACAGGTACAACAAAAAAAATTTAATATTACTGACACTATTTGTGCATACAAAACTTTTTATGAGGTTCTGAAAACCAATACCAGACGAACGAACATATGTATCTATATGAACTTAATTTAAATGGTGACCCCGACGCTTTCAATTTTTCTGTTACAAACACAATAAGAAAATTTATATACTACTAACACTGTATGATCATCAAAAAATTTTGGGTGAGGCACTGAAAACCAATTCGACATATCTATATGAACATATTTTATATGGTGACCCCGAAGATTTAATTTAAATGTTACAAACACAACAACAAAATGAATATACTATAGACACTATATATGTAAAGTACAACAAAAATTTCGTTTGAGGCACTGAAAACGAATACTAAACCAAGTTAGCAGTATGAAAAGACGTTATACATGTCCACAGGGCAAAAAAAAAAAATTTGAAAGAACGTTGAGGATGATGACGTCGTCGTTGTCGTCGTCGATGAAATATGCAAGTAAAATTTTTCTTTTTTTTTTTTTGTGTACAACGAAATGATCTTGATTGCAGATAAGCTTATATGAGACATGAGTGCGAAACTGAAACTTTAGAAATGTATGAAGGGCAAGTTCAGTTCAACTCGCCAACGTTGCAAAACACAAAAATTTCGGCGTTGATTGATTTCATGCCAAAGTTGATTTCAATCAGTAAAGTTTTTGTATCGTTCGGTATTTTTTTTTTTTTTTTTGGGCATTTAGCCGCGGGCTTAACTAAATCTTCATATACACATGCATACTGTCTGATTCAAAATTAAAATGCTAACGCTCCTTTTTCGTATCCTGTGCGTCAGACAGACAGACAGACAGATATGAGCGACATGAGTTATGACGCGCTTTTGGGTATATTTTTGAGGGTTAGTTTCTTTCAAGTTTCATTTTTAATTGAAAGCAAAATGTTTTATGTGCGCAAATTTTATTTAATTGACTTTAAGCAAGGCAGGAGAAGACGACGAGGGTTTCTTTGTAAATAGTGCAATGAACCTATAAACCTTTAAACATTGCATTAGTTTCACACTTGATACGATTTTGTATGCTACCCGCACTTTTGTATAAATTGCTCATAAAAAAATCAAAAAAAAAATTCTTAGAATTTGACGAAGACTTCATTTATAAAGACGACAATAAAAGCAGAAGAACCTCAATCAAAGATGTTATAATAAATATTTAGAAGATACCAAAAAAAACAAAAAAACTGCAGCATTATTAAAAGCCTCGAAAAAAATTATGTGTGAGTCAGTGCCGCGTCTACAACGCAGTTACTTGTGTCGTCTTAGTTTGCTTTGCCCCACAGAATGCGGCAAATTGCGGTTATTAGGAGGCAACAAAAAAACAACAATCAAGAGCAACTTACGCGCTCATTTCCTACGCCAACCACACAACAACAGCAGCAGCAGCAACAGCAACGTCAGTCGTCGTCGCTGTTCAATTTAATCAATGTTTATGCTGTGCTGCAGTAAATGTTGTATGTGGAAAAAGGAAGCAGCATTTACTCTACTCTAAATACACACAGAAAGCGAGGCAGGCAGGCAGGCAGGCATCATAAAACATATTATGAAAATTGACCACAAGCTAAAACCAACAACAACAGCAACAACAATAGTAACCACGACTTACGTATAGCGTAGATACATTTGTATCTATAGAAAGTACTTCAATGAGAGCAATTTGTTTTTGCTTATTACTTTGCGTTGTTATAATTTTGATTATGTACAAGCTTGAGTTAAGGGAGCACAGCAAGGAAAGTGGTCAAGGTTGTGGTTTCATGCATGAAATAAAAAAAAGAAAAAAAAGAAAAGAATTTATTGAATGAAAAGCCAAATGTATGTTCATAAGTTTAAAGGTGAACATGCGAGACGAGATCGCATGTAACTTTAATAGGAATGTTAGCTACGAGTTGAATTTGATTGATGAAACACCCACTTGAGTTGCATGATGAGTTGACTAGTTTTTTTACTAGACATACAATATTAGTCTTCATGATCAATGATCATGTCTGAGTTTAATGAAGTGTTGAGTTCAATATGTAGTAAAAAAAAAAATGAAATGTTACATGAGATGAAAGTTTGTTTAGAGGCAGCAGTAAAAGCAAAATTAGTTTTAATGTTTGAACAGAGTTTTGGTGTTTGATATTAAATGAATTTTGAAAAATACAAACTTACTCAATAAAAAAATTTTTTTTTTTGCTTTAAACATACGAAACCAACCATCAAAAACTTTCGACATAAAGCAGTTCAAGAACCATGATACCACAAAAACTTAGATGAATGGGGTCTGCAACGCTAGATAAACTTTGGCAAAAAGCTTGTCAAAAAGTTTATGAAAAAAAAAATAAAAAAAATTAAATAAAAAAAATACACTTCTCATGCAAAAGGCTAAAGCATTTCAAAGCTTAAATTAATCGCGAATTATAAAATTTAATGAAAACATATTTATTGTCAGTTGTGTTCCAATTCCAACAGCAATTCCGAATGAATTTGGTTTAGTGTTTTATAGGCAGTTTGAAATGTCTGAGAACTAAAAATTATAGAGAATAAAGTAAGCAAGAACAAAATTATTTGACTTTTAAAAGCGACAAATTTATTCGTTTTTAAGTTTTCAGAACATGCATCATTTCAATTTAAAATCGAAAGTGGGCCTATGGAATTTTTGTTAAATTTTTCACCTATCTCTCTCTTTAACTCACTCTTTTCCCTCCATCACTCCCTCCCCTCTTCGAGTTTAAAGCGTTTTGATCAGGAAAGTTTCCTGCATTTGATGAGATTTGACCCAGGAAGTTACCATGTTGGTTTTTAGAGTGTGTAGTCTCTTAAGTAGGCACAGCAGAAGTGCTTCAACGACTTGTCTCATTGAGATGCATAGAAATCAAATGCCTAAGATTGCTTGTTACAAACTTCAAGCAAATTGACAAATATTTTATAGCGACAAAGACCCAAATTTTTGTCGGTGTCTTTTACAAAAAAAAAAAAAAAAAATATCTACAATATTAAATAAATCACTCAAATCAATACGCAATACAAAAGTTCAATAAGTAAACTCGAATAAGTTCAAAGCGTATATTTTTTTTTTCTCAAATACTTCCCACAAAACGCTTTTGTTTTGTTTTGTTTTGTCTTTCATTTTAGATTTATTTCTTTTAAATATAATTAATCGAGCTGATTGTCGAGAGATGTCAATGTATGTGAAAAATGTAATTAATTTAAATGCGTGTCTTGTCTGTCTGTCTGCGTTGTGTGCTGTTGTAGAAAATTCAATAAAAAATTTCATGAAATATTGACAAATTATTACTAACGTATTTGAAAAAAAAAAAAAAAAAAACAAAATAAACAAAAAATAATTTATTAAATTAAAAATACAAAATGTTGTGTAAATAGCTACAAAAAAAATATATATTTTTAAATGTTTTTTTGTAAGCTTTATTTGCTCAATAAAGCAATCCGATTATGAAATAAACAAATAATATAAAATTTAAATAGCAAATGATTAAGAGATTTAAAAATGATTAATTAGAATTTCAGTTTTTTTTTTTATTTTTTTATTTTAAAATATTTTTCTTAAATTTTTATACATAAAAATTTTGTAGTGAAAATCGAAGCGATTTGGACAAAAATATTTTTATTTAAATAAAAAGCTAAAAACTTTTCAATAAAGATTTTCTGTTTTTACTTTTTTTTTTTTTTATATAGCCACAAGAGAATCAAATAGTTTTTGTTTTGTGGCTTTGAATTTAAGTGAAAAAAAATATATATATGCGATATATATCAGCAAACTGTCGATTTTACTTTACCTTGGCATTGATAAAAAAAAAAAAATAAAAAGAATAAAGTAAAAGCCTTACCGCCATTTCAACTTCTGTCAATGCATTTTTTCAATAAACAGCAAAGTAAAAAAAGACAACAAAATATACAGACTATTCCGAAGAACAACACAAAAAAAAAAAATACACAGATATCAATAAGATACAACTACAAGTTCTGTATCTGCATATATGTATCTGTATTTTGTACAATGCGCGAACGGGTAACAAAAAAAAAGATACAAACTATCAAAAGATAAAAATATGACATTGATAGGTATTTCATTTTATGTGCATATGGGAGTTCCACAGCATCAATATATGAGTTTTTTTGCAGGAATGTTTTGTGTAGAGCGCGAAGTAAGGAAGTAGATACATTCATACGTATGTAATATTTATTGAATAAAATGCAACACTGTACGGTAGTGTGTCTTTTTAAAAAGGATTTCAATGTTTTAAAAATGCTGATAAGTGTAGAAGTTCAAAACTTAGGTCAGACATTGAAATGTATATAGGGGAAAAAATAATAAAAAAATCACTGGCAGCATATAAATTTGATAAACATTGATTGAAAATCATTTTAGATATGAAGTAATTTTAAAGTAGTAAATTTTTTGAAGTCATATTAAAATAGTATTTAAATCTTTGATAGACACTTTTAGTTTTACGCTTTATTAAAGAAATGGAGAGAGAAGCAGGAAACATTGATTTCAGATTGTTTATATCAAGAGCGAACTATCTTGAAGCAAAGAAAATAATAAGAGTAAACCCTTTTTGTTTCAAGAACATTTGCTCATTTTGTCATGAACAATCGTTCCGTATATCAAGAACCATCGTTCTTTTAAGCAAGGAGAATGGTTCTTTTTTTTGGAAGGAAACGGTTTATGTGTTAAGAACATCTGCTTATTTTATCTAGAACAATAGTTCTTTATATCAAGGAGATACGGAACTATTCTATATTAAGAACAATCGTTCTCTTTGTCAAGCACAATCTTGCTATTTGTCAAGAACAATCGTTCTTTTTCGTCGTTTTTGTCAAGAACAATCGTTCTTTTTGTCAAGAACAATCGTACTTTTGTCAAGAGCAACGTTCCTTCTCAACAAGAGTCGTTCTTTATGTCAAGAAGAATCTTTTTATATCAAGAACTATGGTTCTTTGTACTAAGAATACTCGTTTTTATATAAAGAAAAGAAGTTCTTTGTTTCAAAAACAGTTTATTCTTGTAAAGAACACGTTTTGTAAAATTATACTAATTTGTATAAAATAAAATATTGAATTAAATTTTTTATAACTTCAAAATGATCCTTCATTTTCCTTAAAAGAAGAAAAAAAATGGCAAAATATTTCTGCATCATTATTAAAATTAAAACTTCCGACAATTCTCTTTCAACGCAAATTATGTACAGAAAATGCAAAATATTTTCCTATTTGTAGAAGTTTCCTATGTGGTGTATGCTTGATTATTTTTTTTAAAAGTATTTTGTGTTATTTTTATTATTATTTTTATTATTTTTTTTTTTGTTATTCTTCTTTATATTCTGCATCTTGGTCTGCAACATGTTTGCTTAATTAAATATTTTCGTAAGCTTCTGGTTGAAGTAAAGTTTATTTTGTTACCTTGGCGTGTGAGCTACTACTGCTGCCACTGCTTCCATATTATAACGAAAATATTTTTAGTGGTAAACTTTAGCTTTTAGTCGGATTTTATGCTTTTCCTGCAAATGTTTTTGTTTGCAGCATTTTTTAGATACTTTTTTTTCTGAGGTAGCTGTTTGTATTTATTTTTTTTTTTTTAATATTAAAATGAAGTTGATCTATGGAATATGTTGTTGCTCTTTTTAAATTGCTGTGGTATTTTTTTTTTTTTTTTTGCAGTTTTAGTAATATTTAACTTAAGAACAATGAAAATTAAAAGTTTCAATAGAAAATATATAAAAAAAAAATTATAACGAAAATTCCCAAATACACATTTAAAATGCCTCACTCCCCCCAATAATAAAAAAATATAAATTTACTATGTATATAAGATGCCTGCAGTCAAATATTTTAATATTAAATAATAAAACCAACAATAAACAAAGGGATTACGCCATTTTTATTGCATAATTTTATTCCTAAATATCCTTAAATATTATCCAAGCACAAATCCAAGCAATATGTTCAAAATTTTCATATCGAAGTCTGGTTTATATATTTTTATTATTGTTTTTGATATGATTTGTATTGTCTGCGAGAGTGAAAATCAAAAATCAAATAAATTATTCAAATAACGTTGTTGTTGTCGTTGTTGTTGGCCATAAGGGACATTTCATAGCATAAGGATGAGTTACAGACACCCTGACAATTAAATCGAAAAACCGCAGGCATTGTGGTTTTGTCTATGAAAAAAACATAGAAAGGACTCGCTTATTTTTTGCGGTAGGGGTTAGCTAAAGAGGGGGGAATATATACAAAACAAAACCATTTTGTAGCGCCTCGAGGTCTAGAAAAGTGAAAGACGACGACGATGATGATGATGACGCTGAGCTGAACACATTTTCAATGTCGTATTTATGCTTTGGCACGTTGTACACACACATACATATGCAAGGAAGAAGGGTGTGAGTTATAGGAAAGGACAACAACGTTAGGCGTTAGTAATGAGGTTGATGTGCTAAAGATGTTGTTGTTCTATAACTGAAGATGCTGCTGCGCGCACTTTTCATACTTTCTTTCTTTCTTTGTTTCTTTCATTCTTTACTTTATTTTACTTGCTTGATTTTGTACTCTTTGGCTAATGAGCCAAAACGCCCAAAGCATTCAAAATATTTGCTCCTTGGTAGTGCTTAACAGTTCGTTTGCAAAGCACGTGAGTGAGCATATCTAGGGTGTCGTATCGTGTCTAGTTGAAAGTTGTAATTCGAGCTGTCATAGCAGCATCTGAAGTCAGCTTGTTTTGTTCACATTGTTAATTTGGCGCCACTCATACTCTAGTTTAGCTATATATTTTTACTTAGGGGCGAGCGTGGCTGCGATATATGCAATAAGCTGCATATTTTTAATGTAATCATTAATTTGTTAAGCAGTTTTTTTTTTTTTTTACATGATGCGAAAAAGATATAAAATGAATTTATAAATTTATCAATGATCTTTCAAAGTATTTTCATAAAACTTTAAAAAAAATTGTTTCCACAACATCCACTTGCATTTTAATAATTAAATATGACTACTTTTTTATAGAGGATCACAAAAAAATATACTATAAGCCATGAAACACTAAATTTATTTCGATTATATTCAAACCTTTACAAAAAAAAAAAAAAAAAAATACATTCCACAACATCCACTTGCATTTTAATATATAAATATGACAACATTTTCATAAAGTTCATAAAAAATATACTCTCAGCCATGAAAAATTAAATTTATTTCGTTTATACTCAAACCTTTACAAAAAAAAAAATACATTCTACAACATCCACTCACCTTTTAATATAAAAATATGGCAACATTTTCGTTAAGTTCTCAAAAAAAAAAAAATAGACTTTCTATAGTGAAACTTTAAATTTATTACGTTTAATCTCAAAATTTTACAAAAAAATAAGCTTTCTTTTCTTTTGCATACATTCCACAACATCCACATTTTAAATAATTACATATGGCAACATTCTGCGTAAAGAATTACGCTTTCATATTTTACCAAATTAGGATACAGCTACACCTTTGGCTTATACGCACCTACTACTACACTTGATATCTACTTCTGTCTGCTTCTGATTCTGGTTGCACTTAATTAATATTTCCTTTTAGCATTTTATTGTATCCACAAACATTTCAAACTTTTCACTTTTGCATTTACTTCGCTTGTGCCGTGTGCTAATTAGAAATTACATATACAGGAAAAAAAAAAAAAAGATAAGTAAATATGGGAAGCAAACTCAGAGGAAGTTGCGTAAATTTATGCATTTTAAGTTGTTTGCAAAACATGCTGAAAAATAAACAATGCATAAAATAAGAAGAACAAGAAATGAATGAATGCATTTGCCGTTGGCGTTGAAAGGTGTAAAAAAATGCAGCCAAATGTTTGTGCCTCATAGATACTGCTGCTGCACTCAAAGCCGACAAACAACAACAAAAACAACTCAAATTGCACCCGCATGCGTGTTAAGAGCATTCTTTACGCTAATGTAAAGCAAACAAAAACAACAACAATGGAATTGTAAAGAAAAAATCTACAAGTTGATATGCAACCAAAGCTTTTATACACTTCGCAATGGGTGCTGCAATGAAAGCTAACATTTCGTAGATACAAGATACATCTCAACTAAAACACATCTTCCGTATGTATCAAACTATTTAAACTCTGCTAAAAGCGTATACAAAAAAATAGAGCCGAATACGAAAACTTCCAACATGAAAAGTGTGCTTATTAGAACAGGAAATGTATTTTTCCTCCTTTGCGGCTATTAAGAAATCCGTCTCTGTTATCTGTTATCTTATTTTATGTATTTTTTTCTTTTGAGTTTGCAGCTTTTTGTTTGTTGTTGTTGCTGCAGTTGCATATATGTACTTGTTTTTTTTTTTTGGTATGTTGAAGTTGTTATTTGTCTAGCAGCAGCATAAAACTGTCGAGCAGTTGGAGGCGAAAAGTGCGTAAGCAGCAGCAACAGCAGCAGCTGCTGCTATTCTTTCTTACTGCCAACATTTTACTTCAATCTTGTTGCATTTTGAGTTTCTAATGCTGCAAAAAGCATTCTTTGTCTTTTGGTTCTTTGTTTGCTGCTATTGTGTATCTTATATCTTTTCTTTTACAGCTACAGCAGCAGAACAGTAGCAACAACTTCTGTAAGCTTTGCATAATTTGTGTTGTTTTGTAAAAGGGTGGTGTTTTGAGTATATTTTAGCTTTGTTTAAATATAAAAAAATGAAAATGAAGCTCTAATATCTAAATAGTTTTCAAAACACCCTCGTATATAAAATAATATATTTTTATCTCCATATTAAATCACTTAATAGTCTCTGTTGTAGGTTTTTTGTTCAAAAAAAAAAAAAATAAATAAATAAATAAAATAAACACAAACTGATTATATGCTTATGTGTTGTCTGCAGCTTTTCAAAAGTTATAATTGCTTACATTTTGTTAGACAAGATTTGCATATGCGTAGGTAGTAGAAGTATTTCAATATTAAGGTGACTAAAAGTTAAAAGAAATTATAAAGTAGAGAGCACCACTATATAATTCTTTTCTAGAGAAACTTGCACAACTTGATTATTAACTTGTCTGTCAACGCTGTCAACAACAACAATGTTGTTGTACAAGAGCAACATGCATTTTACACAGGCGGCAGCAGCATCAGCAACCACTATTGCAAATCTACTGAATACTTCAAAAAGTATGCAGTAAGACAATGAATGCAATTGCAAAGAAATACAAAAACAAAACAAAAAAAGTATCTGTATCTGTAGCAAATGTCGCCAAAGTTGAAACGCACAAAGCGAAAGATACAACGACAGCTAGACAGGTGCACATATGTACATAAACAGTTATAAACTGCTGCTCAACAACTTTATTTGTATGTAAAATACAAGCTGCAGCAGCAACTCAACTCAAGGTGCTAAAACATGCAAAGCAAATTTACTCAAAAAACAAATTTTAGTTGTGTTGCTGCTATACAATTGTCAAACATAAATAGATGCTGACAGCTTAACATTTGAGTTAAGTGAAATGCTTTGCTGCTGCTACTTGTGTAAAGCTTGCTGAGTTTTGATTGCAGTTTAGAAATGATGAATTGAAATGTTTTCTAGCATGGATAATGAAATCGAAGAAGTATCTTATAATGCTGCTCAGTCTGTCAGAGACGTTGATGAGATGAACGAAACATTGAATAAGCCAACTTAATGAATCGTTTCAAGATACTTCATATTATACCATTTCAGATACATTATCTAAAAAAATATCAAAGAACATTTTCTTATTTAAAAAAATATACCTTCTGTCTGCTACACTTTTGTTCATTTAAATGCAAAATGCAACATAACAATTACTCACATGAATAGCAAACGTAAAACTACTTGCTTATCTCAAAAAAAAAAAAAAAAAAAACTTTCTAGTTGGCAACTATCTAGAGTACAATAAGCTCAACGAAATAGTTTAAAATATTTGAAGCCATAAAAACACAAAAGATACATTTACAATTTTGACACAACACACACGAGTAGAGGTATAGTGCCATATAGTTTTATGATTTGTAACTAGGCTAAAGTTGTGAAATGCAACTAAGGAAAGGAAGTATTTTAAATTATACACAATAGTTTTGGTTGCATAAGCCAAGGTGAAAATGCACTCAACTCGAAAATAATCGACTCATTAAGAATCAGGACAACTTGACACATTAAAAAATGAAATGTAAAAGTAAAACAAAAGAAAATATGTGTGCGCTGTAGTAGTAACCTAAAAGCTAAAATTGCGCTATTTAAAAAACAAGCGCAACCTACTTCCGGTAGCCATATTTAGTGCAGCGCATTTCCGGAAGAACAAAAAAAAAAAAAAAAAATGGAATAAAATTGTCGCACGCATAGCGCAAAGAAATGCAAAAAAAAAAATATGCACAAAGTAAAAACTTGCAACACTTGAATAAACTAAACTGTGAACAAGCGTTACAGCAACAATAAAAATAACAACAACAACAACAAAAGCAACAAATACTTGCAACAACACGCAACAACAATAAAGCTAAACAACAAGCATTGCATTGCAACAGTCGAGAGTCATGTCAACTTGAGTTGAATTTAGTTGTGTCTAGGCGACAAGTGGCAGTTCTATGAAAGTGTAAGAGAGAGAGAGCGAAAGAGTTTAAGTTGTAAAAGTTTGAAATGTGTTGCGCATGTATTGTGTAAAAGTGAGATAGCTGCAATTGTTTTGTTTTGCTTGTTGTAAGAAAAATAATTTATGCGTTTTCATTTTTTTTTTTTTTTTTTTTGCTGAAATGGCATACGCAAGATTTTTATATTTTTATGCACTTAAATTGAAAATTTTCTGGAGTATATTTGAATTGTTTACAGAAATGGAAAAAAAAAAAGAAAAAAAAAAACCCCATTTCTTAACCAACTAATTGTGTAAAAAAGATGTATTTCTTGTATCTTCCACGGCTAATACAGCTACCCTTCCTTTTCTTCCTACTTTTTTACTCCGTTTAAGATAATTTGGGCTCTAATGACTTCACTGCTGTCATGACTATAATCTTTTATCTATCAAACATAGCGTACAATATAGTCGAACTTACTGAATATTATGTCGCTCTTGTTTGCTTTAAAACTATTTTTCATAGTATTTTTTTATTTTATTTCGACTCACTTTCCCAGTTTTTTCTATTTATGTTTAAAGTTTTCACTGTTTTCATTATTTAACGCTTTATTTATATTTATGTTTTAATATTTCATGCGATTATTTTGCAATAACATGCAATTCTTTTGTTAGTTTTTATAGTTTTTATTTGTGGAAGTACACGAATTCAAGCTGAAAGAAAAAAATACTTAAAATCTATTTTTAAAGCTTTAACAGTTAAGCCTAAATTTATCTCGACTCATACAAAATCAAGTTTAAAATGCCAATAGCAAAACAGGATAATAGTCAAGCCAATAATAACAACAACAACTACAAGAACAGCACAAAATGACACTGAAATAGAAGAAGAGTAGAACAATTGATGTTCCATGTTATCCGCTCTCAATAAATCTGCACAAACTTAATTTCCGGTCAAATGATGTCGCTTAATAGTGACTATTGTTATCTCATTCTAACTCACAGTTGTATCCTGCGGCTTTTGTAGCTTTTGCTGTGACACAACAAAACGATTTTCTATTTTTTTTTTCACCTTTAAGCGTTTTGTGTGTAATTACTTTTCATCTATTTTTGCATTTATATGCCGTTGGCTTTAACTCGTACTCTCTCGCTCTCTTTCTCTCATTGGAATGTCCTTTTTTGACTTTCTTGTTTGGCAAATAATTATTATTTTTTTTTTTTTTTGAAGTTAATTGAATTTGAGCGTTTTAAGTGAATTATGTGGCGCTCGTTAACATAATTTTGAACATTATCGACATTTAGCGTCTATGAAAAGCATTAAAAAGCATACTGAAGCGCACTGAATTAATAAAAATCTTCTTCGTTAACAGCTAAGCGTATTCTAATTGAAGTTGAAATTGAAGTTTATAGCAATGACTTAGCTAAGACATTTAATTTAATGGGTTTTAATATTAAACTTTGCTATGAAAATGTTCTTTCATTTATTTTTTCCCAAGGGACTATTACGAAAAAAAATTTATGTACACATTTTAAGCGGCTATATTAAATTTCTTTAAAAAAAAAATATAAAAAAGGATGTAAAACCACTTAAGTAGGTAGTGAATTAGAACAACAGACTGCATATGTTTAGCTTGTCTGTCTGTCTGTCTGTCGTTTGCTATATCTATAACAAAAAAAAAAAGGATAATAAATGCATTGTGCGGCATTTTTGGCTTTCATCTTTGCGCTTTATCTTTGAAATATATATTTTTTCCATTATCTATTTAGGCTATTATAGTACATGTCACACCACGGGTGGCAATATTTAATGAAAAATATTTTTAAAAAATATATATAAAAAGAAAACTACAAGAAAAACCACTCAAGTACTTATCGATATAAGTGCCGAAATATCTTTTTAAAATAATAACAATAAATACCTACTTACAATATACAATTTTGTATTTCATTTTTTTACACATTTTATCTGTATTTCATTTTGTTTCTTTTAAACATTTCCAGGTGAAAATCCGCGCATTATCGAACATCCAATGGATACAACTGTGCCAAAAAATGATCCATTTACATTTAATTGCAAAGCCGAAGGCAATCCAACACCATCGATACAATGGTATAAGGATGGACGTGAATTAAAAACGGATACGGGTTCACATCGTATTATGTTGCCAGCGGGTGGCTTATTCTTTCTCAAGGTAAGTTATACTTGTATCCTCGTATATGCAGCTGGTTTTATTGCAAAGAAAATTATTGTATTGAAGTTTTTTTTGCTAATTTGTGGTTATTAAAGTGTTGTGTGCTGAACTTTTAAAAAGACACTTATGGTGTTTTTATAATTTGAATTGCCTTAAAATAAATTTTTGGGAATTGTAAAAAGGAAATAAATGAATGAAATAAGCAGTTATCTTGTTAAGTTTAGGATAGTTTTTTATGGAAGTTAACCGTCATTTGTGTATCGAAGATTAAAAGCATATCAAATGGAGTATTTATTTTGTTTCCTCCGACTTTATTCATATTAAAATGTAAGTTGGAATATTAATATAATCGAACGTATCAAAATGATATTTTTAGTATCAATTTGATATGAGCATCAGTTCGTATTGTTTTTGTTTCATATCATTTTAATATTTTATTTTGAAGTGGATGAATGATTTTTTTTGGATGAGTAACATTGTCTTTTTGAGATTCTTTGAATTATGGATGAGCTTTCGGAGGAATTAACTTTCAAAGAAATTTAAACATATCAAGAATTAGCAGATACCCAACATGTGCTACTACGTTGTATGGGCGTTTCGGCTGCTCTTTCAGCTCTTTTCCGTTTCGCATCTGCTGTGTTTTGTACAATTTCAATTCTATTTGTTTTTTTTTTTTGTTTTGCAGCACAACCAAAATGGGCTGAGGCTATCTGAAAAACATACTAAAAAAATACCACTTTTTAATCTTACACGAAATATATTGGGGAAACTGAAATCAGCTGGTTTTTTTTTTATGTGGAAATTAGAAAATCGACTTCTTAAATGAACCGAATATGCATTATGTATTGTATTAGTGAAATTTTAATTTACTTGCATTGTGCACTTTCAAATTTAACCGGTTTGGGACTCATCGGTTGGACGGTTTCAAAGCAAATTGCGGACATAGAAACATTTTTACTATTTTATATGTTTAGATTGAGGAGATTGTCGTGTAAATTGATTAAAAATAGCTGAAAATATTAGAGTAACTAATCTAGAGCACGTAGTAAAGCAAACGAGTTCCAATATAGTGCTACAATAAACAATTGTCAACTCCTTCTAACTCCAATCACCTTCATAACAACCAAATTTTAACTGCAGCAAATCTTTTTATATTGCAAAAAAAAAAAAATGCCTTGTGAATTTAAACATTTGCACAATCAACTCAAACAGAAACCTTTAAAAAAACATCGAAAACTCTACAACATCACGCATCACTACATCATTTACAACAAATTGCATAAATTTTCTTATAATATTATTTTATGTTTTTCCAAATGAATGCATCTATCTATCGAAAGGCAAAACAGGGAATATACACTTGATAACAAAAATATTTATTATTTACACAAGTTGTTGTTCTCATTCTTCGGCAAAAATTGCCTTAAAAATGTGAAATAGACTTATTAAAAAAAAAAAAAGAAAATTCATGCAGAAGTGCTACAAAAACAAAAGTCTAAAGGGTGGCTTACACTAGACTATAGCGCTGCATAAGGGTAGCTAGACAGTTGAACTTGTTTTTTTTTCTCTTTTCTTTTTTTAAATTGCAATTCTTATTGCCTTTTTTCACATATTTTGATTATTATGAAAAACAACTGCAAAAAGCCTAAAAATATGCAATATTTTTTTGCAGCTATTTATTTAATATTTTGCTGCCAAAAGTCTGCTGCATAATTTCTTTCGAATTATAATTGCATGAATGCACACAAAGAAGCATTTTTCAATTCAATTCGGTTTTTAATAAAAATTAAATTAAACAAATTAAAAATTTTTTTTTTTGGTTATTGAGTGCATTTTTCGTATTTAATATGTTTGAAAAACCTTTTTAAAGCGGATGTAGCCGCTTTAGTTGACGCTTGACAAGTAGCTTACAAAAATGAGATACAAAATTTAAAAAAAAAAAGATGCTTAAGAGTATCTTTTTTTTCGAATACACTAAACAAATCCAATAAATTTTTTTTCCCCTTTTTTTATTGTTTTTATTTGTCAAGTACAATTGTCGCTGTTAAGCTGTTAAGCATTTTCGGTGTCTTGAGCACTTGAATTGTTTGTTGCCAATTAAGCAAAGCGCTTAGTTTAAAAGTTTAGATACGAAGAGAAGTCAGCTTAAGTTTTATTTTATAGCTATTTGCTGTTGTTGCTGTTGTATTTTTAATTAAATTAAATTGCGTAGAGGCAATTTTGGACATTGTTGACTTAGTTTTATGTGCAAAGGACAACATTTAACAATAAAATGTGTATGTGTGTGTGTGTGTGTGCGTATTTCTCAGCAATTTGCTTTTGCAAAAGTTAGACAACAACAAACACAAAATACTTTTGATCTGTTTTTAATTTTTAGAGTAATCTGTCAGATAAAAATTGGGGACAGAGAGCAGCAGCAGCACGTGTTGCAGCTAATTTTTGGGGGGTTGTTCTTGTATGTTTTTGATAAATTTTTGATAGCTAAATCCATGCGGCTCAAAGGTGTCTATTTATTTTATGTATTAATTAATTTAATAAATAAAAATTTCTCTTATCTTTCTTTCATCATCTTAGGTCATACATTCACGCCGTGAAAGTGACGCTGGCACATATTGGTGTCAGGCTAAAAATGAATTTGGTGTCGCACGTTCAAGAAATGCAACATTGCAAGTGGCATGTAAGTAAAAAAAATTATAAAAAAAAAAAAAAAAATATAATAAATTATATACAAGCTGCATCATTAACATTATTATATGACAAGCGTAGCAAGTAAAAAAAAAAAAAAAGAAAAAGAAATGTTGCATGCCAACCAAAACTGACGATGATCGATTATGTTGCATTTATTTAATGAATAAAAACAAGCACGCAGTAACTGCTACACTCCCTCCCCCATTTGCAACAGCCATGTTGCATGTTTGTGCTTTGTGTGTTTCATATGTCAAATTAGCGCGCATTATGAAAAATGAAAACATAAGCAACAGCGAGCAGCAAAATGCAATTTTCCAAGCAAAAAAAAAAAAAAAAATTGAACAGATGCTGCGCATATTTATTGAGTTTGAGTTTTGTTTAATTAATATTATTGGCATTATGTCTAAAATATTAATAAGCAACTTTAATTAAGCAAAATTTGAGGAAAAAATTGTATACATTTAAGCTGCTTAATGCTGCGCCTAATTGCGCGCTTTACGAGAATTTAAATTCTCAAAAGAGCGCAGCGGAGAGTAGGCATTAAGTATTATAATTAAGATTTTAATAATTCGAATTTTATGTATTATAGCAGTTTTGAATAATTTTTATGCGCCCAAAAATATGCTACAATATTTTCATTTGCAAATTTTTAGGGTTGTTTCCGCATTGCAATTTAAAATATTGAAATTTAATACATTTTCAATTTTTATTTACATTTTTTAAATAATTAACGTTAAAGTTAATGAGCAAAATTCTATTATAGCTGAGATTTTGAAAGAAAAATTCAACGTAGCTCCTAAAAGTATGCCTAAAAGTATGCAATATATGCGTATTTCTTTATTAATTCAATCGCATTTAGATCAGCTTTACGCAGCAGTAGATTATTCTTTTAATAATAATAATGATCTGCATTCATGGATACCAAATTATAAATTTATATTGAATTTTTTTATCTTTTATATTTGAAACTTTTCGTTTTTTTCAATCAAATCAAAGTTAATGCTCAATATTGCTTACCTTATTCAAAGTTAAAACGAAGAAGCGCATTAAAATTACTCTTATCATAAGCTTTGTGCAATGAAGCAAATTATTTTCTACAACAGACAGCAAAATGCAGTACATAGACTAGTGTCCTTTGAATCTTTTAAGTGCAGCTACAACAGCAGCAGTAGTACTGTGAATGTAAGAAGAAATAAAGCTTATTAATATTTGAGTTATGCCAAAGGAAAATACTTATATTGAAATGAAAAAAAAAAGAAAATAGTAAAGTAGATATTGATAAGCAACATAAATGAATGAATGGAAGCTAGCTGCGCATTTACAATTCAAAATTTATTAAATTTTACAAAGATAAAACGCTGAGCATGGAGAAACCTTTAAAAAAATTAACTAAATAAAAATGTTGCAACTTGTAAAGAATTTTTTTTAATTATACATTTTTTCTTACAGTTCTACGCGATGAATTTCGTCTGGAACCACAGAATACACGCGTTGCACAAGGTGAGGTGGCGATTATGGAATGCAGGTACCACCACGTGGTTCACCGGAACCACAAATTTCATGGCGTAAAAAATGGTCAAACTATGAATTTAAATGGTAACAAGCGTATACGCATTGTCGATGGTGGTAATTTGGCAATACAGGATGCGCGTCAATCGGATGATGGACGGTATCAGTGTGTTGTCAAGAATGTGGTGGGTACGCGTGAATCAGCGACTGCATTTCTCAAAGTGCACGGTGAGTAACAAAGCAACTAAATAGCTTCACTCCAATAGTTTTATAATAATTATATTCGATTTTAAATCTCTGTCTTATTTACAGTACGTCCATTCCTTATACGTGGTCCGCAAAACCAGACCGCCATTGTTGGTAGCTCGGTTGTTTTTCAGTGTCGCATCGGTGGTGATCCTTTACCGGATGTCCTATGGCGACGTACTGCTTCCGGTGGCAATATGCCTTTGCGTAAGTTGAAATAAAAAAAAAAAATACTTTAAAATTCTCCTACAAAATGTCAATTAGCCGGAAGTGCATAGGCAACCATTTTGTTTCTGCTATAAACTTCTTCCTTTTTTTGTATTTATTTTTTTTATTTATGCATTCGTTTGTGCAATTCTCGGTTTCGTTTACTTTTTGCGGTTTGATTTCTGTATCAAATGAAATTAACGTTTTTTTTTGCTCGTTTTTGTTAAAGAACAAACTGGGTGCTACAACAACAACAACAAAAACTATGGAAGCATATTGTTGCGGAAAAATGAAAAAAATTAAATAAATATATGCATGCGGTTTACTTTGACTTTGCAGTTACTTCCACTGCATTTGACCATGACTTTTTACGTTGATTGCGCTGCTTTTACACTGAAAAAAATTGTTATGTTGTCTATTTCTGCAACAGTATGTCCGTAACTCTCACTTATAAAGAATACAACATTATTCTTGGGAATTTGTCTAAGTTCTCATTCTTTATAATCAGTTCTCCTAATAATGTTTTTACGTACATTTGTCTGTCTATCTTTAGAATGGACTGTGACATTTGTGACATTATGTCCGTAACTCTCACTATAAAGTGAATATAAAATTCAAATTGGTACAAATTCTAGACTCCAAATCAGTAAAGTGTTTTAAAAAAGATGTTTTAACCTTTTATCTGAATTCTTGGCTGTCTCTCACTCTACTACCCACACTCGCTCGCTTCATCAACTCTTTTATACTCCATTTTTAGACAAACAGAACTGTAACTTTTAATTCCGTTAATTGCCAATCTCTGTTGGCAGCAATCAACAATTTTGCTTGCACAACACTCGAAAAGGGAACTCGCCACGACACGCAAGTCCACTGCAGCAGATATAGTTGTCAACCGATACAAATATAAAGAAATCATACTCCCACACATATGCAGAATAAAGAACTACACATAGTTGTATGTATAGGTGTAGCATGCACAGACAGAGCAGCTTTACTATATTTAGTATACGCTAGCTTTAAGGTGCCCTCGCAAAGCAAAAAGCTGCATTTATAAAGAAAATTCAAGCAAGGAGTCCTTTGCTTACTACTATTTTTTCTTAACTTAACGCGTAGGGTATTCGTGCTGCTGCTGCTGAGGTTGCTTCCGCTAAACTTTTGTTAAGCAAACAATTGGCACAGACAACAGCAACAGCAACAACAAATAAAAATAACAACAACAGTAATAACAAGAAAGACAAGCATTTGAAACCTATTTTACACCCACGTAGCATCTTATAAACACAAAGATACTCCACTCGTTTGTTATTTTTGCAATAAAAGCCGCATTTAAAAAAAGAATTTATACGAGGGATGCATAAAGCGAATGATGCTTGAAAGAAACAATGAAAAAAATATAGTGGGGTAAAGTGGAACACATTTTTATTTTGTTTAAAGCACAAAAAAAGTGTTTTTTAATTCATTTTTGGTATTCGACATCGCATTGTCTTATATTGAACTATAAAAATTGTTAGTGTTCCATTTCACCCCACTTAAAATAATAAAAATAAACAAATAATAATTGCAAAAGAATATATGCACCAATAAATACAAAATTATATTCATGAGTACATGTATGTATTCAAAAGTAATTGAATCCATTCATAAGTACATGTATATATTCATAAGTACTCTCAAGTCTTTTATCATTTAATTTCAATTTATAAACTAATTTTTACTTCAATTTAAAAAAAGAACATCGTCAATATGTTATCGTACAACCCTCAAATTTAAAAAAAAAAAAGAAAGCCTTTTTTCTTTAGTTAGCAGTGCATGCGAAGTACTTGGCTTTCTTGTATGCTTTAATACTAACTTGCCCATTTTTACGCTACTTGAACTACTAACGAAGTAGATTGGAACGAACCAACAAACGAAAGAATAAATGAGTAAAAAGAAGCTGCACAAACGTGTGTGTGTGCAACACATACACACACATCATATATCTTTTTATTAGAAAAGAAAAGAAAGAAAAGAAGAAAAGCTAAAACTGTTTGCTCAAGAGTTTGGCTTAAAGAAGTCGGTAGGAGGCAGGCACTCAGGCAGCAGTACTTGAGGTAGCAACTTCAATATTTGTAGTTAGAAGTTAGTGTTTGGGTTGGCTGGTTGCAAACTGTTTGCACACCTTGCCATGTTTATACAAAAAGTATGCAACACAAAATAAGAATAAGCAAGTGTGCAGCTAAAAGTATACTCGAATTTATTGCGTTTCTACTTAATGCCAATTCGCAAACTTTACTTATTTCTTCTTTTTTATTTTTAAACAATTTTACAGGTCGTGTGCACATACTTGAGGATCGCAGCCTTAAGCTGGACGACATTACACTGGAGGATATGGGCGAGTATAGTTGTGAAGCGGATAATGCGGTGGGCTCAATTACCGCAACTGGTTTACTGACAGTGCATGGTAAGCTTTATTTATTTTTTATTTTGAATTTCATTTTTATTTTTATACATTTTTTTTTTTTTTTTTAAATTGAATAGCACCACCGAAATTCCTTTTACGACCCAAAAATCAACTTGTTGAAGTTGGTGATGAAGTGCTCTTCGAATGTCAGGCCAGTGGCTATCCCAAACCAACGCTGTATTGGTCTGTTGAGGGTAATAGCTCGCTGCTCTTTCCCGGCTATAAAGATGGACGCATGGAAGTAACGCTAACACCCGAAGGACGCACTGTACTCTCCATACTGCGTTTTGCACGTGAAGATTCCGGCAAAGTTGTCGTATGCAATGCGCTCAATGCGGTCGGTAGCGTTAGCTCACGCACCGTGGTTACGGTAGATACACAATTTGAACTGCCACCACCGATCATAGAACAGGGTCCTGTTAATCAAACACTGCCTGCAAAATCAATTGTTGTATTACCTTGTCGCACGCTTGGTACACCAATGCCACAAGTTGCCTGGTATTTGAATGGTATACCAATCGATGTAAATGAACATGAGCGACGCAATTTGACCGAGAATGGTTCTCTAACCATATCCGAGCTGCAACGTAATGAAGATGAAGGCTTATATACATGCGTTGCCAGTAATCGTAATGGTAAAAATTCATGGAGCGGTTATCTGCGCATAGATACACCGACAAATCCAAATATTAAATTCTTCCGTGCAGCAGAATTGTCGACATATCCAGGACCACCGGGTAAACCGCAGGTCGTAGAGAAAACAGAAGATTCGATAGCTTTGAGTTGGACACGTAGCAATAAAATTGGTGCTTCTAGTCTTGTGGGTTATGTTGTCGAAATGTTTGGTAAAAATGAAACCGACGGTTGGGTTGCAGTGGCAACACGTGTACAGAATACAACTTATACGCAACTTGGTCTGGTGCCCGGCGTAAATTATTTCTTTTTATACGCGCCGAAAATTCACATGGTTTGTCATTGCCAAGCGCCATGTCGGAACCAATTACTGTGGGCACTGTGAGTATTATTTTTTGTTTTAAGTTTTGAATGTTTTTAAATTATTTTATTTTATTTCTCCACAGCGTTACTTCAATAGCGGCTTAGATTTAAGTGAAGCACGCGCCAGTTTACTATCCGGTGATGTTGTTGAGCTCATCAATGCCAGTGTTGTCGATTCGACAAGCATGAAATTAACATGGCAGGTATGTATCCTACACATTTACTTGATACTATCTTTTTTTCAATAACTAAAATGTCACATTTTGTTTTACTATTCTTTTGCATGCAGATCATCAATGGCAAATATGTCGAAGGATTTTATATCTATGCGCGTCAGTTACCAAATCCAAGCAGCAGCAGCAGCGATACTTCTGCAAACACAAATCCTTTACTTGCTATTGGCGCTGCACGTAGCACATCCTCATCATCATCATCCGCAGCATCAGCATCAGCAGCATTGGCATTGATTTCGGCAAAACCAAATATTGCCGCTGCTGGCAGACGTGATGCCACAAACCAACTACAACAACAACAACAACAGTTACAATCAGGCACAACATCATCCTCAATGTTAGCTGCAACAACGAAATTGAGTACCAAATATCGCATGTTAACAATATTGAATGGCGGTGGCGCTTCATCGTGTACCATGACGGGTCTTGTACAATATACGCTATATGAATTTTTCATTGTACCATTTTATAAATCTGTTGAGGGTAAACCATCAAATACGCGTATTGCACGCACACTGGAAGATGGTAAGTAAAAAAAAGACATTTCATTACATAATAGCAATATTTTGCCAAAGGGTTTCCTTGTAATACTTTTACTCCCCAACTCTTCGCTGTCTTCTTTTAACGCTTTTGATGTAATATTTATTTGCAAAACGCTTATATTTCCGCTTTGTCGTCCTTGTGTATCGTATTAATTTAAATGTGCGACTTAAATTTTGTGTAAATATTTATTTGTGTAGCGAAGAGTTTGACTTTGTTTGTCAGACTTGTTTCAAAATGGCACAGGTGCTTGGAGCGTGAAATGTGTAGGTTTTTATTCAAAAAATGAAAAAAAATGAATGTGACAGTTGAATTAGCTTGACTATGAGATACGCTATACCCAATGTAGTGGTGTGACTTGCAGGTTGCCACTGCTTGTAGGCATCCAATATTTCGAAAAATGTGAAAAAAGAGTCTCGAGAGAAAACACTCAGCTTAGAACATTTATGAAATTTTATAAAATTTTACTTATATACAAAATCAAATGAACAAAAAACCATTGGGGTGGCAACCTGCTGTTCTTCCCTATATGAACCAAAAATGTTGTGTTGTATTTTTGTTTTGATTTATTCGTGCGCATTTTATAATCAGAAATTCCTGAAAAACAAGTCTCAACAAAATACAAATAATTTGTTCAAAAAATAGAGCACCATATTAGACCCGCCATTTTGAAAATCTGACATAAGATTCGAAATCATAAACTCCGAGAATTCCGAGTGATCTATTTTAGGGAATCTGATGAATTTTAAAAAAAATCGTATAATGTTTTTTGTCACATTTGATCCTCTAACTTCAATTGCAAGTGTGGAAGATTTATCTGCTTTAGTATAAGGGATCATCTTGTTAGTACGACAAGCTGGACATGGATCTATTGACTGTTTAAGCTTAAGTTATGAGTGTGAAAAAACTTCTTACATTCAAGTTCAAATTCCGCAGTTCTTTTGTTTTTCTTTTTTTTTTTTTTAAAAAGGGATTATCTATATTCTCTACAATTTTTTTTTTTATTGTAACGATCCCATTTTCTTAACTCTTTAAGAACCTATATATACAATCATGGGTAAAAATGTCACAGTAAATTTTGACTTCTCAATTCCGCTACAATTCGAAACACTTCTCAAAAATATATATTCCATAATAACAACTTCATCAGTCAACAACTAATTTTACGCACACAACAACAAACTAAGCAAAACTTCCAACAACAAGAACAACAACCCCGAAATCCCTAAATACACTCCCACCCCTAACAATAATGCAACACAAATACCGTATAACTATTGTCAAACGCTAATGAAGCAAAGGCATTAAATCCCAAAAAAAAAAAAAATCATATAAAATTGAACAAATACCTTTACATCCCTCAAACCAAAAAAAAAAAAAAAATATATACCTAAAACTACATACATGCCTTCAAATAAAAACAGAAATATCAACCCCCACACACAAGGGCAACTGATGCACACCCTGCTCAATATCAAAAGAAATTGCAACAATAAACTAATTCAATAAAAGCAAAATCGTTTATAACAAAGCAACAAAAAGTATGCTACGCCTTATCTGCTGCTTATCAGCGTACCACAAAAATGTTATAAAAAAAAAGAAAAAATTATTTATATGTATTGGCAAATTTTTGGCATCAGCTGTTTTGTTTTGTAATGCGGGTCTCCTTAATCGCATGCGACATAAAATGTAATTTTTTTAGGGTAAAAGCATATTTCGAAAATAACTAAACCTGAAAATGTATGTCAATCATTGATCACATTTCGCAACAAGCGAATACAAATCAAGCGAAAGTAAGTCCTTCGACAAAAAAAAAAAATAAAAGGATAAGAAAAGGATATATGCATGTAACGCTTTTATTTATTTATTTATTTTGTTGTATGTGTTTCGCATACTTTATATAATTTTTTTTAAGTAAAAAAAAACTTTGCACTTGGCGTGTTTTAGGATTTTTAAGCTTGTGCGTTGCCAAAGTAGCTGCTTACTTAGAAGTTACTTTCTAATGTCTTCTTCTACGGATCGCAGCGGATTTGATTTGTAAAAGTTTTTATGTTAAGAAGCTGCCAACCACAGAAAAAAAATGTAAAAGTTTTAAAAATTCTTAAAAAAGATTTTTATAAACAAAAACAAAACAAACGAAACTTTGCAGACATGTTTATCACTTCATCTGCGTTGTATGCGCTTTCCCAAAAAACAAAAAAAAAATAAAATTTAGAAGCGTTTTCATTAATGTTGGAATTTAATAATTAAAAGAGATATTTTCTTCTTTTTTCTCTGTCATTGTGACGAGTGTTGACTTAGTTGACTGTGTGTGGGGTGGGTTTTTTGCTTGCCCCTCAACAAAAAAAAACCCCCCCCCACACCGAGAGAGAGAGAGAGAAAACTCAAATAACACAGCAAAATTCACAGCAATCTAAAATGCACAAACACTGACTGCACTTAGAGGCACCTTCAAGCTGTTTTCATTTCATGCCACAATACAGCAGCTGACTTCAAATCAAAACTCATTTTGCATGCATCACATTTCCACTTTGGCATGACTTGTGACGGAGACAGCAGTTAAAGGGTTCTGAATAAATAGCAAACATTTTTTTTTTGGAGTGTGTAGAATTTATGCGACACAGGTAAGCAATTTTGTGGCACAGCAAAATTGCAATTGCAATTGTATATAAAGATAAACAACAATTATTATACTCTCAAAGCAGCAGCAGCAACTTAAAAGTTACTGACAACAGCAGCATCATGCAATGCAAATGCAATACAGTTGCACACACATACATACACACAGATACGTAAAAGGAAACGGAAGTGCAAGTAAATACAAATATAAAGTAGACAAATAAAAATGGCGTGTGCAAACAGCAACCGCAAAAAGTAGCAGCAGCAGCCACAGTAAATGTTGACGCTGCACGCTTTTAAGGTGCTTTATATTTGTATATGACAAACAAATACACACACACACACACATACACACCTTTTCTATACAAAGTAACACACCCACCAGAAGTTAAATAGCAGCAACAGCAACAGCAGCTAAAGTAAAGATAAAGCTTGCTGCTAAGCAACATTTGTCAACGGAAGCTGTACAAAAACAAAAAAGTTCATTTCATTTTAGTTACTACAGGCAACTTTTTAACCCATTTGAGACCAGCGGAATGTCGAAAGTAAAGAAAAACAATAAAACAATAAATCATAGAAGTCTAAAAAAAACATACAAATTGAAATTGTTTTTAAAACTAGCAAAGCAATCTGTAAGGCCTCTTATTTTTGTTGTAAAGAATTCTCCCAAAACAAAGTTCCAAAAATCACTTTGAAATGAGTGCCTTTGAATAAATATAAAGTCTTTTAAGAAAAACTGATAACGAATAACTATTCATAACGGCATTTTCAATGCTGACACTATTGTACGAAATGAGTATACTCATTGTTTGTAAATGAGTATACTCATTGTATGAGCAATGAGTATACTCATTGTATGTGCATGAGTATACTCACTGTATGTGCATGAGTATACTCATTGTAGGTACTGTATACTCGTTGTATGTGAATGAGAATACTCATTGTATGTGAATGAGTATGATCATTTTATGTAAATTACTATACTCATGGTATGCGAATGAGAATACTGATTGTATGTGAATGTCTTTACTGATTGTATGTGAATGAGTATATTTATAAAATATATTCTAAATGAATATATTCATGCAGGTCTATATTTTTTTTCAAATTTTTCAAATTGTTTTTAGATTTTTAAAAAATTACATTCTTAAAAAATAATGAAAATGAGTATATTCATAAACTAATTTTATTCATTTTGTGTTCGATTAACTGCATAACTTTTAAACAGTTACGAAAGCATCAGACAATTTAAAGAAATACATATAATACATATAAAAAATAAGAATAAGTTTAAATCAAGGCTCAAATAAGGGTTAACTACAATTCTGACACAAACAACAATTTAACGTTGACAAATGACTTCAAGCAACAAGAAGAAGAAATGCATATACGAAATACACAAGATACACCAAGTAAAACAATGATAATACAAAAAGCTTGACAAGCACTTTAGTTCTATGTGTGTATATATACAGAGAAATTCCTTTTTATTTTCTATAATATTCCAAGTTTTTCTCCTTTTTGTTGTCTTTTGTTTTTACCAAAAGCTAAATCTAAAGTTTGCACCTTACTCACTTTTAAATCGAAAATGTGCAGCCTGCCTGTTTATTTAAAGAAATTGCAGCACTCAGCAGTAACTCAGAATGAAAACGTGCAAAAAAAAAAAAAAAAAAAGAATTCCAATACACAAATAACTCTTTCATTCGTTCTACGTTCTAAGGATACGCTGCTGCGGAAATAAATAAACAAATGAAGATGAGTTTTGAAGTGCTACTTGTGCCACGTGAATGAATGAGTAGAATGAATGAATGAATGCATGCACTCGAAAATCAAGAAATGAATGCAATGAGTGTGTAAGCAGGCAGGCGCATGGTGCTTCTTCTTGTGTGTCTGATTGTTGTTGTTGTTGTCTGTGTCTCTCTTTGTGCAATAATAGATTGAGCGCAATGAAGTGTTTTATATTTTTTCCTGTTTCAATCTAGCGCGTATTTTTTTTTTGTTTCTTTACTTTTCTTACTTCTTTTTAGACAAACGTTGGCATTGTTTGCTTTTATTTTGTATGTTTTTCGAGGCATTTTACTTTGAGTTTTTGCTTTTAGAGAGCTCTGTGGCATGTAAAGTATGCGCTGCTTTATTTGCAATTAGATTGAAGTAGATTGGCTTATGTGAATTTGTGAGTTCAAGGATATTTAAAAAAAAAAAAAGTGGCATCTTTAAAAGATGTGCAAAGTACTAAAAATATGTATTTAGCTATAATTAAAAGTCACTTTTGTATTGTATTCAAAATTAAAAACTCATTAAGAAGCTTCCAAAAAAAAAATGCTAATTAGCGCTTAGCAACACAATAAGCCGCTTACAAAAAGAAGTACAAGATATCAAATAACCACAAGTCAAGACCCAAAAAATTACATCAAATCAAAAACTCATTACAAAATATATCCAGACAGTTACTTTAACCCTTCAACACACATACTTGCATACATTAAAATTTGCTTAACTTAAAATAAATCTTTATCTTTTGTTTTTGTTTTTGTTGCAGTGCCTAATGAAGCGCCATTTGGCATGGAAGCTATTTTACTTAATGCCTCAGCAGTATTCTTGAAGTGGAAAGCGCCGGAAATGAAAGTGCAACATGGTAAGTTAAACAATTTTATAAGAAAAAAGGACACTCCCACACACTGACAGCTCATTAGCGCACATGTTGCCACTAAAAAAAAAAAAAAAGTGTAGAAGTGCAACATGTGCGCTTCAAGTAAAAATGGGCGTAACTGCTTTCGTTTGTTGCGCAATCAACTAATCCTTTGATTATTTTTGTTTTTTTATTTTTTACAGGCGATTTACTTTTCTATCATGTTATTGTGCGCGGCATCGATACAGCGCATAATTTTTCGCGTATATTAACAAATGTCACCATCGATGCTGCTTCACCCACCCTCGTTTTGGCAAATCTCACCGAGGGCGTTATGTATACAGTAAGCGTTGCAGCTGGCAATAATGCAGGCATTGGACCGTATTGTTCACCGGCAACATTGCGTCTTGATCCGTTAACGAAGCGTCTTGATCCGTTTATAAATCAGCGGTAAGTTGGTTTTTTATTTTTTCTTAATTTTTTTTAGTATTTTTAAATAATAAATTAAACATAATTTTCTAATTTTGTTTATTTTAAATATTATTTTATTTGCAGTTATCCTATTAATCAGGATCACGTTGATGATGTGCTTACACAGCCCTGGTTTATTATTTTATTGGGTGCTATTTTGGCTATTATGATGCTTTCATTTGGCGCTATGGTCTTTGTTAAACGTAAACATATGATGATGAAACAATCGGCTTTGAATACTATGCGTGGTAAGTTTTGTATACCTTTAAGTGTTTTACTTTCGTTTATTTTTATTTTAATTTAAAGTAAAATTTGTATAAAAAGTGCGCGTATTGTAAAACAACAAAAACAATGGCTACTTCCTGCACAGATTTTGCTTCCTGTTACATACACAAACATACATTTATACAATACATACACATATAAATAACACTAATACGCTATTGTTATCGTGCGCGCTAAAGTATGCAACACTTTTTTTATTGTTATGTATAACACAGCTTGTTGACTGTGTTCCCACACAATGCATTGTGGTATGAAAGTAGAAGAAAAATATTTTATTTAAAAAAATATAGAATACATAGCCCAAACTTTAATATTTTCCATACCTTGAAATAACGTTCCAACACACATACAAGGTCACTTTTGATTTGAGTTTATATTTCTGGAAGCTTAAAATGAAAGCATTTAAAAAATTGAAGAACTCAGTGTCCAAAAAAATCGGAAATTGAAGATTAAACACTTGGTTTAATATGTTATTTCCTAGGCAGCGGTATGCTCTTTGTTCGTTATAGTAAGTTTAATTTGTTTTGAAGTACAAACTGAGCAACAGATAATCCATTTTCTATCTCTTTCGGATCTAAAGTCAAGAATTTTATACGAAAAGTTTGACAAAATATTCGAAAAATATATTATTTTCCGAGTTTTTGGATGGTGATCAAGAAAGAAGAAATTTACAGCTTGAAAATGTATCATTCGACACTATCAAAACGTTTTGATGAACTCCTTATTCAGTTCTCCTTCCATTCTGATATCACAGAATACTTCATTCTAAAGCACTGTGCATCGATTAGTTTACTGTGTCAGTAAATGCTCAAGTATGCATGCATAGCTGAGAGTGCTACTCAACAGTCAACAACTGCAAGTATGCAACACTGCATAGAACCCGTTACCTGTTTCACATAAAACTTTACCTATACAAATAAACACTCATATCATATACATACACACTTCCGTCTTTAATACAATTTTCAACATTTTATGCGCCTTAACGTATGCAATGTGTGTTCAAATAGGTGCGAATAAATATTTTAGCAGCAAATGCGCGCTTACACATTTTGTTTCAAATAATAATAATAATAGAAATTAACATTTTGTACGTGTTTGTGTCGGCTTCCGACAACATAAAAGTACGCTAGCCAACAGAGGAAGCTAGTGGCACTTGTCTAGGTGCTGGTGTGCTAATGGTTAGCTGGCTGCCATTGCTCTAATTATGCATGTATTAAGCTAAAAGTTAGCTGTGTTGGAATTTTTAATAACGTTTTTTTTTTTTCAAAAGCCATATGGCATATATAAAATAGAATACTAATGCTAATTGAAATTAAAGTATTAAAAGCGATACATTTTTAGTATGTGTGTTGATTTTTAATATAAAAGTTCAACAAAAAAAAACTGAGGGATTCACTTTAAGTATTTTGTTGACTAAAACATAAAAATCGAAAGCACTGCTCAATGTCATCATCATTTCAAGTAAAAGTGCCACTTAAAGTACTTTAAGTATAAAATAAAA
Source organism: Leucophenga varia (assembly GCA_018903435.1). Taxonomy (NCBI): domain Eukaryota; kingdom Metazoa; phylum Arthropoda; class Insecta; order Diptera; family Drosophilidae; genus Leucophenga; species Leucophenga varia. The sequence goes on along the minus strand of JAEIFJ010001509.1, from coordinate 1,807,179 downwards.
AAATCGTTGCATATTAATAGGCGTGCTGCAAGCGCACAAAATGCACAACGTCGCGTATTGTTGCGTTTATTTCAAGTGCAATAGTAGATGAAAAATCAACACAGCATAAAAAAAAATTTGATGCAGACTGGCAGACAGTGAAGTGAAGTGTACAGCATACACACAAACTGCCTGAAAGTAGGCAACATAAAAAATTGGTGAAATAAAACAAATGCGCAATTGTATGACTATAAAACACTTGGTTGACTCTCAGTTATAATACTGACAGTTTAATTGGTGCATTTTTATGCCGTTTTTTTTTTTTCCTTTTTTTTTTACTTTTTTTTGCATACACTGCATACATAATTTTTGAATGTGTTTTATTAATTTAATGAAAAGTTTGTAGCGTAAATGTTTCATAAAGTAATTTAAAAAAATGTATAAATTTAGAAAACCAAAACATTTCAGATTTAGAAACTTTTTACCTAGCGTTTATTTTTTTGGTTAATTGAACCTTTTTAGTAATAAAGCAAACTAATTGAGTTAATTTTTTAAAGTGTAAAATTGTTTCGGTTTATTCAAACATAAATGCAACTTTTTTCATACTGTATTACGCTAGTAAGTATGCAACACTTTTGGCGCTGTTGTTAACGTACAACAGAGACAAGGACGAACAAGTGAACCAAGTGGAAAATTGACAATAATTTATTTTGGTGTCATTGAAAAAAAAAAAAAAAAACGAATAAAATAAAAATATATACAAACGCCACAGTGGCTTTTCATATACACATAACGCCCTAAAGTATGCAATATTATTTTAATGCGTTGAATTTATGTTCATGCAGATTTTTTAATTTCCGCTGCAACAACTTTGACGTCGGCGCGTAATTTATTTTAATTATTTTATTTAAATTTTAATTGTCTTGTTATATACAAATGATTTTTTTCACTTTTTTTTTTTTTTTTAATTTCTATTTTTTTTATTAACAAATGAAATTAAAAAAATATATATAAATGTTCGTTTTTTTTTTTTTTTTTCATTTACTTTTAGGTACACATCCCAATGATGTACTGAAAATGCCCAGTCTAACACGTCAAGGCAATGGCTATTGGCTTGATGCTTCAACTGGTGGCATGGTTTGGCGTACAACACCAAGCGGTGATACACTCGACATGCAAAAGGATCCATATAGCTGACTATGCGCCTGTTTGTGGTGGTGGTGGTGGTGCTGGTAGTGGCTCAGGTGGTGTAGGTGGCATGGGCGGTGCTATCGTTGATGATGGCATTCATGAACGCAATCAGCAGAGGTAAGTTTTTTTTTGCTGTCTCTATAAAAAAAAAATCATCGCAAAAACTCAACTAGACGCAAACAATAAAAATTCACCAAACTGTGAAATTGCATTTTTGTGCGGAATTTTTCTTAAAGCGAATGAAAACAACGAGAAAAAAAAATGGTGAAATAGCAAAGACAAATCAGCGCTTAAAATAGAAATACTAAAATAGTAGAGATTGTCGTCATGTTGGCTGTAACTCTCACTCATCCATTCCATTCCATTCATTCATTTATGTTGATTTTATTTTTTCACTAGTCCAGTAAAAATTGTAGCGAATAAAAATTTTGCCTTACAGCATTCCAAAACAATTTTACTGTCACACAAATGTAATTATCAAGCTACCTAGGGACGTTTGTTTAACAACGTTCAGCATACAATGTTGCTATTCTATCTATGAAGCAGTTCTATCACTGTTTCATCTAGCTGGCTTGCTAGCTGTCCGTCTGTCTTTTAATCTGTCAGTATGTCTATCTTTGTATCTTGTAAATGTCTGCTTTAGTATGCATTCGCGTTGTCAGTTGTAGTTGGGAAAAAAAAAAAAAACGAAAAAAATACTGCAATTCGTTTATTTTAAATATTTAGATTTGCTTTGACATAATGTGACCTCGAGCTAAACATTTTTTCTGTAGAAAATTTTTATTTAATTTATAAAATTATTTTCTTAAGACGTTAAATGCATGTCATTGAAAAGTTTAACGCACATATAAAAGAAACAAACAGCTTCCAGAATGGAAAAACGCAAATGGAATGTTTGTCCGCCTGCCATGCAAAGGGTCACCAAATTAAAAAAAAAAGTACTGAAGAGCCAACGTCTTCAAACACATATGTCTGTCTGTCTGTTCTTTACGAATCAGACTAGCTACTTGAATCGGGATAGCAGAGGGTCACCAAATTAATAAAAAAATAGTGGAGGGTCACCATATTAATAAAAAAGAAAAATACTTTAATACACCTTCTGCAACAGATGTCCGTCTGTCTGCACTTTAGGCCTCAGGTTAGCTACACAAAAAAAATCTGGTAACCATGCAGAGGGTCACCAAATTAAAAAAAAAAAAAAAAAAAAAAAAGGACTGAAAAGCCAACGTCTTCAAGAACATATGTTCGTCTGTCTGCATTATACGAACCAGGCTGGCTCCACATCAAAAAATTGGATAAGCGGAGGGTCACCAATTTAAGAAAAAAAATTAGCAGAGGGTCACCAAATTAAAAAAAAAAAACATATGTCCGTCTGTCTGCACTGTACGAATTAGAGCATCTACCAAAAAATTGGGTTAGCAGAGGGTCACCATATCAAAACAAAAGTAGAAGAGGGTCACCATATTAAAAAAAAAAAAATACATTATATACTGAGAAGTTAATTTTTTCAAGAACATTTGCGTCTCTCCACCTCGTTAGTCCGTCTGTCCACTACGTTATTTAGAGTCTATGACGTATTCTCGATATTTAGACATTTCAACGTACTCTTTGTTTCAAATTTTCTATTCAAAAATTATTACAAACAATTCAAATCAAGTGTAAAGTACATAAAAGAAAATTAGTTTAAACAAGGAAAAACGTTAACTTCGGTGGAACCGAAGCTAAAATACCCGTTACATGGGCGTGTCGCTTTGGTTTTGACCCTGGGTGACCAAAAAAAATGTTTTTTACCCAATTGGGAGCGAGTACATTGCATAAATAATTACTATTAAAAAAAAAATCGAAAAAAAATCGATAAGTTTGTATGGGGGCTATTCCTAAAAATGGGCGTGGCACTCATTTTCGAACTTAACCTAGTCGTTGCCGAGAAAAGCTTAAGTTTAAAATTTCAGCCCAATATCTTTATATCTTCATCGAAAAGATCGCATAGCAAACAAACAGACGGACAGACGGACAGACAGACAGACGGACATGGCTAGATCGATTCCTCTCATCGAGCTGATCAAGAATATATATACTTTATGGGGTCTCCGATGCCTCCTTCAATGCGTTACAAACTTTTGACAAACTGAATATACCCGTTTACACTATGTGTAACGGAGAAAAAATTGAACATATTTTCATTGAGGCAAAAATGTTTACACGTTACACTGTCGCTATAACTGCATAATTTATATACCAACAATTATTGTTGTTGTTGTTTTTAGAAGCTGTAATTAGTTTATGGCAAATCAAAGTGTTTCAATTTGGTTATTGTGGCTAAAAACAAAAAACAAAAAAAAATTTTGTGCTTCAAATGAAATATGTGTCTGGCTGCTTTTGATAGTATTAAAATTTAGTCATAAATAAGCATATTGTGTGAAAATACTGTTGAAATATTTATTTTAGTAGCTTTTCTTGTTTAGAATAATTTGAAAATAGAAAAATTTTTAATTTTTCATGTTGGCGTATACTTAATATTTTGTTCGAAATTTTATAAAAAAAATAATTTTGTCAATGAATTTAAATAAAATATTATGTATACGCCATGTAGCACAAAATAAATATATAATTTTTCAATTGAAGCTTTAATTTTGTAATGCTGCTTATCGTTTGCAGTAATATTAAATAAAATAAATATATATTACGTATACGCCATGTATGACATTTAGTTTTAGTTATACAAAAAAAAAAAATATTTTTAAAACATTTTTACTTTTATTTGCTTTCATGCATGAAAAAATTCACTGACATTTAGTCAACATTTTGCAATTAAATGTCAATCATACGACATGTTGCCGACGCTTAAAAAAAAAAAAAAATGAAATAAAATAAATTGAAATAAATGAAAGAAAAAAAAGAATTCATATACCAAAATTAAATATATACATTGCAGCCTATAGATAGCATTTATAAATTATTGTAAATAATTTTCCAGTTGATTTTCTACATGCACACTTGCGCTTGCATTACGGATAATCATTTTGCACACTTAATTAGTCATTAAAAAAATGCAATGGTATAATTATAATTTAAAATGCAGCATATATATTTATTTAAATTATTTTTTTCTACATAATTTAAATAACATTTTTTCCATTGAACAATAATTAAAACAAGCGCATTAAAGTTTACACTGTCTCTGCGTATAAGAATAATTAATATTTATAAAAAATTTAATCAACATTAAATTATAGTTTTTTTTTTCGGAAAAAAATCACAGCAGCTGCTTGCAACTTTCCAATAAAATAATTCATTCAATGAAAGATTGTATGGCATTTTTTTTCCTGTAAATTTTTATTATGCGTTGTTAACCTCTCATTAACAAAAAAAAAAAAAAAAAACGTAAAATGAAGCACTAATGTCAAGTAATGCACACTCATTAAAGGTATTAAAACGTATTTAAAAAAGCATTTATTAAAAAAAAAGTATAAAGAGAAAAATAAAATGTTTTATTATAGACAGACAGACAGACAAGCGAAACTACTTGCATTAAGCGCTGCACTCTATCAATATGCAATTTACATTTATTTTATTTTTTTTTTTTATCTAGAGTTCCTTTGAGTACTTTTACCTTTACGCTTATTTTATAAAATATTATTATTTTTTTTTTTTTTGTAAAAGTTGAAGTGTTTTTTTTTTTTTTTTTTTTGTATTGAAGTGTGCGCTTTTTATATATTTTTAATCCGCTTTACGTATTTAAATACACAAATAATATGAAAATAGGCGAGTAGTACGCCTTCGTATAGTCGCTCTGTACACAAGTGTGAGTGCTTTTGTGCATGAGTTTGTAGTTTAGTGTGCGCTTCCAACAGCAGCAGCAACAGCTTCAACGAGTAAAATAAACGATGCCATTTTCACCTTAAAACCCTTTTTATATATTTAAGCTGGTTATTTATTTATACGCGTGAGTATACGCTGTGCGTAGCATTAAAGGATTTTTTCTGTGTAGCGTTTTAAGGTGACCAGTTGTGTATAGTTTATATGAAGTATTTAAAGCTGAATACAAAGACTTGTGTGATATGTTCTTAAGCAGTTTTATGGCATTATGCCTCAAAAGCATTCTTTATATTGATAGAAAATAGTATCACATTGATAAAAGCAATTATCATGTTATTATTACTTTGATAAGAGAATATTTCGTATTAAAAAGAAACAGTATCATTTTGATAAGATCAAATTTCATATTGCCTTGTTGAGCACAAAAACGTTCATACACGAACATAGACGAATAATAAACCCATTCGGCTCAAGCGCTCAAGCTAACGCTCGCAAATGTTTTTACACTTGAGTTAAAATCACTCAACTTTGGTATAGCACATTTGTTTTGCTCTCTGAGTTTATTTCTGCTCGTTCGGCTCAACAATGATCGTGTTGAGTTAAAAAATACGCTGAGTTTATTCATTGCTTAGCTTCGCAGCGTGAGCAAAACATTAGGAGGAACGAAGGCTGTACGTTGTACACGATTGACGTGTTCGTCAGTACGAGCTGATTTTCATTCGACGCTGTGTTTCGCTTAGTTACAGAAATTGAGTAAGAATTTTTGCGTCTGAGCTGACTCAAGGAAAGTTTGAGTTTTGCAGTTCTCTGACATAAACATTTGCCAATTTATTACTTAAGCGCTAATTTGCTGCACTACAATTGTTCTATTTATAGAACTGGTCTCTCTAAAAATTTATTTAAATTGCCACCGAAAAATTGCAGCAAACCGCAACCCATAAATTCTAGCAAACAAATCCACCTACAATGAAAAAAAAAAATAAAATAAATATAAATGGCATACAAAAATTTACAGAACGAATTCCAATTGACCAAGCGCAACCAAAACAAAAATTTATACACACACACACACACACAACAACGCAATGAACCTGACCTGACGACCAACATCTATAAATATAAAATAATATAAATAAAACAATAATAATGCAAACGCAAAAATAATACAATACAATACAATACAATAATATTTTATCTCTTCATTTGCAGATACGTTGGTGAATATTCAAATATACCAACTGACTATGCTGAAGTATCAAGTTTCGGCAAAGCGCCAAGTGAATACGGACGTAATGGTAACGCATCACCGGCGCCGTATGCAACATCAGCGATACTGAATAATAACAACGGACAACAACATGGACAGCAACAGCAACAACAACAGCAACAGCCACAACCACGTTATCAGCAGCGACCAGGCTATAATCATCAACAGCAACAACAACAGCGTCCTATGCATCCACATTACCATCAACAACAACAGCAACAGCAACAATCATCCGGCAACATCTATCAGCAAATGTCGACAACAAGCGAAATTTATCCAAGCAATACTGCTGGCAATCGTTCTGTCTATTCCGAACAATATTATTATCCAAAAGAAAAAATACATATTACCGAAAATAAGTTAAGCAATTGTCATACTTATGAAGCGGCGCCACAACATCCGATGCTCGTAGTGGGTGCTACAACTGCGCCATCTGCTACAGCACAACAGCAACAGCAACAATTTGCCAGCGTTGGCTCATTACGTGCTGCAGGTAGACAAGCATTGCTGCCACACGGTTATATTGGACGTGAAAGTGCACGTTTTAAAGTGATTAATACAGCGCAACAGCAAAATTATGGCAACAATGCTTCACCAGCAGGCAGCATGGACAGACATACACAACAGCAGCAACAGCAACAACATCAAAAGAATAATTATCAAACAGCTGAGTTAATATCTACAAAGAATCTTCTCGATTTAGATAATGCATCATTTTGTTATAATGGTTTAGCTGATTCTGGTTGTGGTGGTTCACCATCACCAATGGCAATGCTAATGACGCATGATGATGATCAAGCACTTTATCATACAGCTGATGGTGAATTGGATGATATGGAGCGTTTATATGTAAAAGTTGATGAGACACAAACCCAACAGCAGCAGCAACAACAACAATTAGCAACACAACAACAATTATTGCCATTACCAACACCACCGCTAATGAAACGTAGTGATTCACCTGCAAATAACTCATTTAATCATAATAATTGGCGTGTACAGCCTACACGTGGCTCCTCATATAATCGTAGTATTGGCATTAAAAATATGGGCATTGATACTAGCAGCGAAGAACGTCAACAGACAGCAATAGCAACAACAGCAGCAGCAGCAACAACAACAACACAGCAACCAGCTAAATTACTTTCCGTTTCGAGCTGCTCAAACAATGCTGACAATGAACTCATCTATGCGCCTGGCAGTGTTGCAAGTGAACGTAGTCTTCTAAGTAATTCAGGCAGTGGCAGCAGTCAGCAACAGGTACACAATGTGTGACCTTTGGCAACAGCAACAAATGCTGTGACAGGTGAATTAGTTGCTGTGACAACGCGTCGTCGTCAAGAAGAAGATAACTATGCGCGTGAAGTACAAGAACTATTAGCCTGGTGTGAGCGTTTTAATAATGGCGGCGTTGAGAATTTTGAGTAATTTTGTGTGTCAGTGTGAGTTCCCCCATTTTTTTTTTATGCACACTGACAGCGCTGTTTAAGACTGATTGTGCGTTAATTTGTATTTTATATGATTTAAGTTTTAATTAATTTTTTTTTTTTTTTTGCAACAAACGCTTTTAATTTTATAGTATTTCTATTTTTTTTCAAATATATTTTACAGCTTTACTTTTGCTATTAAAGAAAAAAGAAAAGTGTCAGTGAAATACAAACAAAAAAGAAATTGTAAGTTGTGTAACGAAAATACAAAAGAACGTAACAGACTTTCCAGTATGGACTTTTGCAAAAGGCACTGCAAGCTCAACGGTTCTTACTCTCTTTTAAAACATACGACTAAGAGTTAAGCTCACGCAAATTTGTGAAAAGTTGCGTGGCGTTACACATCTTACGATTTCTATTGTCTCTGTGCCAGGTAACTTGTTTATGCCAATTTTTTTGAATGTTGCCTTGCTGACACTTTACGCGTGTTAATTTTCGGTAAACTTTTAATAGAATAAATTAAGCTTTATAATTTTTCTTTTAATTATTCAAAAAATTTCACTGTTAAAACTGCAAATTCTTCTCAAATAAACGCGCTAACTTTCTAATCTAAAAAAAGCGCCTGGTTAAAGATGAAAAAAAAATCTATTTCTGCTAGTGATAGACTTAGTATGTAGTTAGTCTTTTCTATAAGACTAGCCAACTAAGCTTAATTGTAAAATATATACATATAAGCCTAAACTACTTATAAAAAATAAATAATTAAATAAATTATATGTTTGATATGTGGAAACTGTAAATCTGATAAACAGAAAATGTATATTAAGTTCCTCCAAAATGAAAAAAAAATTTAAAAGCATATATATAACAAATATCACTTCAAACGCGATATAGCATTAATGTGTTAATTAATTAAATATAAAAAAATAAATAAAAATAAATAAATAAATGAAATTATATATTAAAGCAAATATTACTATTTTAAATGTTTAATATTTAAGTAGCTCGAAAAGAATAAACGTGTAAATAAAAATAATTTAATTAAGTATATATATATAAAAAGAGAATTGCCATATACACAATATTGCTTAAATTGCTTTAAAAAAAAATTTAAATTAAATAATTTAAGCAGTTTAAATAAAATTGTGTATAAAGCCTCATGTGTAATATGCATAAAAATATATATTAGTATTCTTAAAATTAAAAACAAAACCGAGATATATATTACTTAAAATATAATTAAATATAAATGTTTAAAAATAAAATTAAGCTCTACGAAAAACATAAAAAAAATAAATAAAATAATAATTGTTGTTATTTGTAGGCAGCTAACAAAATTTAAATAAACTTCTTAAATTTCTTAAATTTTTTTTTTTTTAATATTGTTGACAATTAATTTCGCATTGAATAAACTTGTGGAAAAAAATTATAACAAATTAGCCAACACACATTGTTAATTATTTATTTTTTTGTTTCATTTGTTGCTGCCACTAATGAACTTTATAGAAATATGCTAAATTACATTTTCAAATGAGCGTAATAAACAATACAAAATATCATATTTATATATGTATGTGTATTTATTTGTCTGTGTAATATGATTATTGATATATCGAATGTGAATGAAAACATTTACATACAATATTACAAATTTAGTAATTAATAATAAAAATAATAATAATATGAAAAAAAAAAAATAAATAAAATAAAAAAGAAATGCCATAATTATGAATTTCAAAAATGAATCAAATTTCTGTGTTTTATTTAATACTTTTTGTATTATTTGATTTCAATTCTCTCTATTTTTCAGTAATAATTGATATTGTGGTTGCGTAATTGTTTTGTAATTTGAGTGACACATTGTTCGAAATTATCCTTTGTTGCCTTGCCTGGCTGTGTATTTGTTTTATAAAATATTATTTTATTTAATTTTCACTTGTTGAATTAAAATTGTGTAAATTTGATATTTTTGTAAATTCGTTAAAAATTTAAAGTCTACTTTGGCCAAGCAATCGAAATGAAAGATGCATATGGCTGGAAAATAATTCACAAAATTTAAAATGAAAATAGAATTTATTGTGCTTGAGCAAGGCTAGGTATTTCGGCTAGTAAATACTAAATTGCGACTTCCCTTACAAATGGAATTAGCAAAAAACGTTTGTAGATGCGTCTAAGTTTCGAAGATGGTGGCTCTATTTTTAATTGATATGGCAGACACCAAGACAGACGAATGGACGGACAGACATGACAGAAATCCGGTGCACTTTTCGAATAGCGGTCGAACCGATCTACTCTAACCAAAAAGTACAAAATCAGTGAGGTGCTTAAATGCAGAATTCTGCAAAGCGAAAAACTGGACCATTAAGGAACGCTCTGGGACAAAGTGCAACAGTTTACATGGCATTTGAATATCTTTTTCAAAAACTTAAAGATTGTTTTAAGTTTCAATGAATCGATAGTCATAGGTAATGTGTTGATATGGGCCGCCTAGCTATAAACTTGTCGAAGACCAGTCCCTTGAATGTTAAGAAAGAGTTCCACGAACTATGTTTTATAATAAAAAAAACGATTTTTTAAAGTTTGAAAATAAAGTAAATAAAATTCTATAACTCTTTATTTTTTCGATACCAATACAAATCGATTTATACAAGCACAAAGTTTTCGTTTTTACATTTAGCAAATCCTTAACACATTCCACACATCATAAACAATATTGTTGCAATACTAACGCCCAGAAAATTTTTATATCAATTGCTGCTGTATTTTTTTTCGTTGCTTCCCTTTTAATTTTTTTGTTTTTTTGTGCAATCATTGACAATTATGAGTTTTTATGGTGTCATCAAAGTATTTAACACCCACCACGATGACGATAACAATGAATTTACAATGACAAAATAAAGTTAACTCCTGACAACAAGAATGACAACAACAACAAATTGCTACTACAACAAAAAGTACTAAAATAACAAAATGGCGCACGACGGTCATTGGCAGCTGAGCTGAACCATAAGGACAAACTACCAATAATAATGTTACACACATGTAAGCAACTTCAATTATGGCATGTGTATGTGTTTGGTTTAACTTGGACCTTAGCAGCAACTCCTAGTCTGGCACTTAATATAGACCGACTGTGAGCGACCATGAGAGTGTCACCTAGCATTTAACGATATTTTGCTGACAGCAACAACGGATAATTAGTTCCGCTAACGAGAAAACTTTAACGCAGTCATTTTGTATCCACACACACACCCACGCAGATACACACACATAAGAATATTAGCAGGACATGCTGGGATTTTGTGCAACATGTGAACTCAAGTAGCGACCAAAACCAAACAACGAAGTCAAGTTAAGTAGTAATTTACGCTCGTATAATCAACGCTTCATCTACTTCTACTTCTTCTTCTTCTTCAAATTCTTCTTGTCAACATTCTACTTGCCATTGTCCTTGGAGTCTTCGTCGTCAGTCAGTCAGTCAGTCCTGTGCATGAATAGCAAAAGAGTTACTTGCAGAGCAGAAGTGTGTGTGTGTAAGTGGAAGCCAACTGGAGCAACAGCTAATAAAATGATTATGTTGTTTTTATGTGACCCACTTGATTTACAAATGGGAAAACGGACGGATATGTTATGCTAGTAGATGAGTATGTAATTGTAAAAACAAGTAAGAAAATAGATTATTTTTAATGATAACTTTAGTTAGAAGTTTAGTCAGTAGGTTATTGAAAATATGTAGAAACTAATTGAATTAGTCTTTCAGAAGTAGTAATATTATTACTACATGAGGATGTTACTTATTTTCAATATGAAAGTCTCAAGTTCTAAAGCTTCTCATATAAAAATAAAAAAAAAAAAACAAAAAAAAAAGAGATTTGTATAGGGCTACCCCTAAAAGTAAGTGACCAGTTGACAACCCAGGAGAGTCTAAATTTAAAAAATGGTTGGTCTATCTCTTTTAGACTTCGAGATAATCTCTCTTATACGGCAAACAGGACATAAGTTAGATCGACTCTCCTATTAATGCTGATCAAGAATATCATATACTTCATTGGGTCTACCATGTCTTTTTCTGCCTGTTACCTGCATTTGCACAAAATTAATATACCCTTTTACCTTTGGGGTACGGGGTATTTCGGCTAGTATTTTATATAAAATTAGCTCAACCGCGCCTTAATAATGTTTTCCGTTTGGTTAAATGCAGCGACCACGCGTTTGCTCTCAACGAACAAACAAGAACGAACAAACGGAAGTGCTTGTCGAATTTTAACAAATGGCCGCCGGATGTTACATGGAACACATGGAGAGCTGCATTTTGTAACCGCTATGAACAGCTTTTTATATAATTCAAACACATTTTCACATAAATACTTTAGTTTTTTTTTTTTTTTTTTTTTTTTTTAGCAAGCGTGCACCACATCCGCTGTTCACTTTTTTTTTTTTTTGTCGTATGCAATTAATTGGCATGGAAGTAATTATTTTACATTTTAAATACGCCCGTAATGCGTATAACATTTGCTTTTGGCTTTGATTATGCCAACTTTTTCCGAGCTAATTAAAAACCAGTTTTTTTTCATACATAGTATTATGGGCGGCGAAAAAAAAAAATAATAAAATTGGGCGTATTTTTACTCAGCTTGACTGTTTAAATGTTTTTAATTTAAAACGTCAACATTTTGTTTTAATTAAAATGTCATTAGAAATAATGATAGTAGTTGATATACATATTCTGATTATTTTTTAAAAGAGTAAACTATTTTTTTTTTTTTATAATAGAAAAAAGTTAATAATGAAATTGAAATAAATTGACTTACTTGTTAGCTCGGTTAACCAATATTTGTGTTGTTTGGTAAATAAATTTGTTTTTTTTTTTAATTATGTAGAATTATATATATTTTTTTTAGTATAATTTTTATTTTTTTTTCTCCTATGCAACATATAGTTTGCACCAAATATACATGATCGTCCCATAGATTTCAGTTTATATTGTATACAGAAAATACGACAAACTCAACGCCGATGAGGCCTATTAAATAGATAGAACTTAGCTAATAATATTTTACGAATAACAAAGTCAATTTAGAGCTGGGAGAAATACCGATATATCGCTATGATATCGATTATTTTTAAACGTTGGAAAATATCGATATTAAAACAAAAGATGGAAAGATTTATACTACTTTAAATAATTTTTCTTGTCGTTTGACGATTTAGAGTGAATGTCTGGCATACAACGCACAAAAACTAGTCGTCCGGGGTTAGTCTGGTTAGTTTCGAATTTATTTTGAAATTATTATGTCAAATCATTTAAACGAAAACATACTCTTCAAATTAAGAAAAAAAAAATAAATTCCAATTAAAAAAAAAGATATGGCATCATGGCAAGCAGTTTGGTCCGCATTCATGCTGCATTTTGTAATTAACGTCGGCATTTTCATGAGAAAAGATTTCAAGTGTTCTACTGCACCGCAATTGGCCAGTTGGATAGTTTTGGTAGCCGCATTGATGTTACTTCTTTCAGTGGAACTATTTCCGGTGCGCTTTATGCATCTGCCCATGTGGTGTCAATTAATTGTGGAGTCTGTTCTTACTGTTGTGCTCCTGGAAGTAATAATGCTTAAATTCTGGTGCAGCTTAGAGCGTCTTATACATCATATCGTACGTTTGAGCGTGTTAAAATGGGGCGTTAGTGAGTACGAATATCTGGAAATGGAATATATGATGTTGGGGCTGGTGACAACCGTCGTTGCCATATTAACATTGGTCACAGTTGCAATGGCAACGCAGCAGCATGTTATACTCTTTAGAAATTTGAAAAGAAAGCTGCTTCCCAATGAAAGTATTAAGCTAAATATTCCTTTTTTTTTTACAAGTACACCAAGCGTCAACCAAAAATGGTTCAAGAGCGCAAACGACAACCTGGACGACAATAAATGGAAAACGAACGAGTTCATTTAATAAAATAATTTATTTCCAGTTAATGTTTCGATTAGAATAAAATTAAATTGATTTCGGTTTTAAAAAAAGAAAATAAAATCTTATTCTTCGACTTAGTCCAATTAATCAGAATTTTTTTAAAGTTGATCACCGAGTTTCCTTCATTGGGCAAAACCTAGGTAATAAAAGCACGACGAGACGAGTGTCGATCTATAGCCATTTCCGTCTGTCTGTCTGTCCGTCTTTATTTATGAGTTTCATTCGCTTAGTTTTAAAGATAATGACCTGAAATTCGACTCCAAAATATTGATTAATGAAATATTGACTCCAAGCTATCCCTTCTCCAAATTTTACCTTATGTGGTGGATACTTAAGCTTCGGTTCAACAGAAGTTAACCTTTTTCCTTGTTTTTTTTTAAGTTTGAAAGCCATGAAAGAAAAGCTAGAGTATCTAAGAAACAAGTTTTAGTTTTTGTAATACATTGAAAAAAAGAGTATTTTTTTTTTAAACTAGAAACATAGGAATGTATTTTTTTAAGTTGATGTAATTTGTAACAAATGAAATTGCAAATATTTTGAGCAAATTGCCAATAGTCATTAAAAACTCATTAAATCTAAAATAAATGAAGAAGCAATGAGAATTTAAAATGTAACTTAAAACAGTAAAATTAAAAAGAATAATACAATTCATTAAGAAAATCATTTCCAAATAGCTGCAAGTTGTCAGAACTTTAAAATGTTTCTTTTTTAACAGACTTTTTACTTTCATTTTTTTGTTTGGCTCGCATTTTGACAGTTTCGATTATATTGGATTGGATTGTATTGGGAAACGGAAACGCAGAAGCGCCGCCCAAACTAATGGCAACATAATACGTTTATTGTAAAATAACAGATACAAATAAACAGACAGACAAACAGACGACAAAACGATAGACAATCAGACAGACAAAGAGACATTCACGGCAGACAAACACAAAAACACAAACACACACGAAAATAGCAAAGCAAACATTGAACTAAAAAATTCAATGGCATTTCAAATTATAAATAAAATAAAAATAAAAGAAAACAAAACCAAAAATAAACTGAAGCAACAAGCAGACAACAAACGAGATAATAAAGCGAGTCCTAGTTCTCTCCCCTGCGACACATTAAAACCAAATAAAAAAAAAAAAAAAAAAGAGGCAAAAGTCAACATTGAAATGGTACAAAAAACCTGTCACCCATGAAGCCAAAACAGCCGCTAACTTCCTTTTTTTTTTTTTTGCTCTCATTCAAAATCACATCAAAAAAATTGTTTTTTTTATAGAAAATCGAACAATGCTCTACGACAGACGACAGCCCAACTCTAGCTGTCTGCCGGAGGGGGTAGCAAAAAATAGCATCTACCCCAAAAAATCAAATACAAAACTGCCAAAAATGCCATAAAAACTAACTTTGACTCTGCTCATGCTCATCAAATTTTGACGCGTCGCGCCGTGTAAATGTTTTCAACACAAAAGCTTTTTGAAAATCAATTCAATTGAAATACATTTTTAGAAATCGAAATGCTGTTAGTCAGATGATTTCTGTTCCAACCCTCAATCCCCCCGGCGAAATACTAGAAATCATGCAAGCAACATTAAAAAGTAAAACTCAAGTTTATCGAAACAGGAACAGAAACAGGATGCTTTACACATTGTTTGTTACTTGAAAACTCACTTGAAAACTGCCAAAAATGCTCAACAATTTGGGTAAGGGAAATGATTCATTTCCCGTCATCGTCGACGTCGTCGACGTCGTTGTCGTCGTTGGTAATGAGACGTAATAATGTGTAACTGCAATGCTCAGTCATTCATTTATTCACAAAGTCATTCTGTTCGCGTTTTTAGTTGTTTTTTTTTTTTTTTTAATTTTTTCTTAAATATATTTTGAAAGTATATTAATTTAGTTAGAACGCTTGCAACATACAAAAAGATAGTATCTATCACTCAATCCGTCCGTCTGATACTCACAAACTGAGGTCCTCGCCCTAAATCTGTTATTAACACAATTTAATTGAGGTGGTTTGACCCCTATGCTGATGATAATGTAGTATTAGTTTCAGGTCCGTATCTCGAAAAATATAAATGCTCAGTAACTCTGACAAAGCTAAATATGTGGGCCTGGTACTCGACACTAAAATAAACTGAAAGGTTGTCATATTAGAAAAATAGTTTCTATTCGTTCTCTAAACCTTTCGGCAAAAGATAGAGTCTTGCGCCGTAAATAATTAGGTAGTAACGGCAAAAAGTGTGATTTTTTAATCGCAGTGTGATTAGCAATTTCGAATTTGAAAATCGCAGTGACTGCAAACAGTGACGAAATTGCGCAGATCGATAAAAACAGTCCCCGAATTCTGAACAGGTTCACTGTTCGCGAAGATTGATACACAAAATCACCGCTAACGGAAAAAGTTCACTGAGGAACCAGAAAATCGTAGATAAATACGTTCAGTCGCTGTGAGACATTGCGATTTTTAAATCACTCTGAAAAAATCACCAAATGTGATTTTTTGTGGCAACATTAAAACACAGTGCAACATAAAAATTTGGACTCCAGTTTGACTTTAGTTGCTGTACTAGTTGGTCGCCACAACGCACTTTTCCTGTTATGAGTCCCAGCGCATTGTGATATCCCTCGGGAAACGAGCCAATGAATCTCAGCCAGTCGTGGTTCAGATTCCAATGAGTGCTAGGGTCCCCCACGTTAGGCATCACTCTACCCCTTTAGGCAACTATAAATGGCAAAATGTGAACAGCTGCAGTAAAGCTTAGCTTTTTGGGCTTCGTGACCGCAAAGTATCAGAACCCTACTGTTAAACCCCGCAAAGACCTTGCGAGACGATAGCCGCCATCACTGGGCATTAACCCATCGGGGAACACGCGGCTAGACATTGGCAGCTACAATCACTGAGCGATCTAGCACTCTTATATCCCCTCAAGCTTAGATCCTTTCTATCTATCTTGACTTAAGTTGTTGAAGCCAAACATCCAAATGGGTGGCTTAAACTTTGATAATGATCATCAGTGACTTAAGCAGTTTATCCACATGCAAACATATTCGGCGAATGTGTTGTGTTCGACGAATATTCGAATGTGCTCAAGATGTTTCCGAAATGTGTGCCTGTCCAGCTGTACGTTTTAGTTTCAATATGAAGTGCATTAATACTTCGGTAATGGCAAAGTAAGCAAATTCTTTTTTCGCATATTCGTGTCATAGTTCATTTTTGTGTGCTTGGCACCGTGCGTGAATGGTGTGTATTGATGCTTTTTAAAGAAAAGAAGCAAACACGCGTCGCATTCTTCACGCATTCCGGATGTGATTTTTGCGTGCAGTCATCATCAGCAGCAGCAGCATCTTTTCGTCAAGGTTTAGCATTTTCTATGCTGCTGTCTGTCTTGCTTGCTCATGGTACAATGACATTTCAAAATTAATTACCATTAGCATTTGTCAAATGGGGAGCAAATATAGAGACTCAAAGTTCAAATATTTTGTAAACAAAAAAATTCTTCAAATAGTCTAAAATATGCACAAATTCTATTGAAACTAATAAAACAAATATTAGCTTAAAATAAGTTAAATTTATCTACTCATTTATAGATCATTAAATTTGAGTTCAAAATTTCACAGTCATAGTGGAAAAATTTTCTAATTTTTTCCAAAAGCCTAAATGAGCTAAAATATGACTATGGTTTTTTTTCCTCTTTTTTTTTTAAAGAACTAAAGTTTCTAAAGCGTAAACGTGCAGAAAATCAAATAATTAATTAGATTTTCAGTGACATATGGCAAAAAAGTGGGCTACAATTTTGAGAAAACTACATTCCACTACATTCTGTGAGTGCTGCAGGCGTTTTGCTGCAAAAACATTCTGTCAAACTGTCAACTATGGCAAAAGTTCACCGCAAACTTATGCTTTTGAATTGTTTGATTGAACGTACGCAAGCACATTGCTTAAAATGCCATAAAATAGCTTAGCAGCTTCCAGGTCAAAGTTTCTATATGAAAAGTTTTATTTTTTTTTTTTTGCGGTTCTAATGACATATGCAGGTGAATGAATTTTGGTTTTGGTATAAAACTTTTTCTTTTAAATAAAAAAAAAAAATACTGTCGATTGCAATCAGTATATATATACGATATGATATATTTATATAGAATACTACTCAAAATCACATCAATTAATTACCGAAAGAAAAGGTCTTAGAAAGTTCATAGAAAGTCAAAAAGATTTGTAAATCTTTTGACATACGAAAAAAAAAACACATTTGTCACACAGATTGATATCTTCGCTTTTGTCAAAAGATATTTTTCGGAACTTCAATAGCTTTGTATCGCGATTGACTATAATGCTCTGAACTACTTGCTCCCTCTACCCCTAAAAGTATGCTGCGTGCGCATGAATAAGTTTTTGCTTTTTAAGTTAATGTCGTCGTCGTGTTCTGTTTTAATATTAATTACATAGCTCAATATAAGGATATTCATTTTGAATGAATGAATGAATAAAAGTGGAAGTAATATAAAGAAAATAGTCGAAACAGTAAATTCAAGATTTGAACAAAAGCTTTTTTGGCACATGTCCTTTGATAAGCTAGAAAAAAAGGACCTTTGATGATAATGATGACCGTAAAGTTAACATTTGATGAATTGTTGATTTCTTTTTGGACATGCTGCTGGCGGTCATTCAAGTTCATTCGAAAAAGTGAAATTGTCATCAATGAAAACATTTTAAATAAATTAGTTGCATTATGCTGTCATGGTGAAATGTGGTCAAGATATTTTATATCGCAAGAAAGAAAGATTAAGTTTCACTGCTGGCATAATAAATTAGATGTAGAGAATTTTATTGGTTTGAGATTTGATTAAATTGTGAATGCTTCAATTTGAGTTAGATAAATGTCAAAAAATTTCATCTTAATGGCAGTGTACAGTTTCAACTTGAAAACCGCAAAAGAGGACACACTAACTTCTCTTCAAACCTTCATCAAAGTTTATTAGATGCATTAAAGCAAAAAAATTTATATTAAAATTTCCACAGACCACTTGAAAAATTCTTCCCAAAGGGCATATTTGCAACACCTCAAAAGAAATTATATTTTTTAAAATCAAAAACTCAAGAGTAAAAATTTTTATATTTGACACATAGCATAATAATCATATAAATCACGTAGATATGTATTTGCATTGAAGTAAGAAAAGTTGGCAAACTCCCCAAAAGGCTGCAACAAAAAAAAATCAAATAAGACAGCACAGCATGACGCGTGTGTCCTGCTCAAGTATTTGCTTACGTTGCATAGCCTAAGGCTAAATGCTATTCTTGTGCATAAGAAAGACATCAAATTGTATTGGCATTTTGCTTGTTAAAAGATTTTCGATTGTGTTTGCAGCAATGCAACGAGGCAGACAGACAGACCACTTCACAGTTTTGAAAAAAGTTAAGAAAAGCCAAAGTGATTTCTTAACATTTTATTTACGCTACTTGAAGTTGGTATCTAAACAGAGATCAGAACAATGTGTGTGTTTGAAGTATATACTTGATGTCAAATTAAAAATTTTCTTCTTTAAATGTTAAAAAAAGTATAGTTTCAAATAGGGTGAGGCTTCAATGTAACCAAGCCCAATACAACGTTCTAGTATTGAGAACAAACGTTCTTAGTTCAAGTTTTAAAAGCTTCAAATGTAGAGAATCAAAGTAGTCAAAAACGTAATCTAGACTCTCACAGATTGGCTTTCGTCGTTTCATTTCTTTTGTTTTTAATTTTTGTCTGTCCCTTATTAAGAGCGTTTGTTCTTGATATGAGAATAAATGTTCTTTTACAAATTACTTCCATTCCATACCATAAAGATATAGGTTTGTAAGGCTGTTATCCCTTAAAATTACTCCATCCGAAAATTATTGACAACAAAACACAACACAACAATTTTACATTGCTTTACATTTTGCTTCACATTTACAGATTATTAAGCGTTATCAATTTATCGTTCTATTTCGAAACTTTGTTATGCGACGACCTAAATAATGTTCAGATGGATTTTTGCCTTGGGGCAATGCTTTGCGCATTAAATTTTTAATCACTTTACAGTAAATTGTTGTCCTTGCTCTGGTACAACTCACACACACACAAAATACACATTTACCAATACAAATAACTGTCAATAGCAATTAGTGGCATTTTCAATATAAAGTACCGTGCGAAACCGAGTAATATAAACTATTTTCTATTAAACTTTGACTTGCTTACTATGTAGTATTCTCTAATAGATTTCTTCTTATATATAATCTCTCTCTCTCTCACTCACTCTATCTTGTTATCCTTTAAACTGTCCATCACTCTCTCTTTGCAATTTAGTTTATTTGTTTATGTAGCTATTTGCTGTGCACTTGTCCATAAAATGCATAGTAAATTAGTGAATGTGTGTATGTCTGTGTGTGTATTTTAGTATTAATATTGCCCAGTTTTTGGGGTCAAGACAAGTCAATTATCCTGCAGCCAACCAAACAACCCAGTGAGTGATGTGTAGAACAGCAGAGTGCGCGGCTACACTAAAGAATTTTGCTGCTACGTCAATTTAATTATAATTGTTATTATTGCTTTGGGGATGTAATCAGTTATGTAGTTTTTGTTGTTGTTCTTGTTGTACTATTTCACTTACATTGAAGCATGTGTTTCGAGGCAATATTAAATTTTCGACATCAAAAACTGAAATTTTTCGTTATGGGAATTTTAATTGATATTTGACTTTCGTAAAAAAAGATTAAAAAATAAGAAATTTAGATTGCGGAATTTTGTTTTTACCATTTTTTTTTATTTTATTGCAATAATTTTTAAAAAGTTTTAAATTGAAATTAAATCCTACCCCGATTTTTTTGATAAAAAAAGTTAAATAAATACTTTTTTATCGTGTTTCTTATTTTTATTGAGAACTAGATTGCAGCGAGTCCACAATCAGTTGGAACTAGTTTAAAAACATACAAAAAAAGCCAAAATGACTTGTATGGGAACACTCAGAAAATCGACTTTATGACTGGAACGAATGTGCCTAATGCGTTGTTTTAGTGGCTTATAACTATTCTTGTATTGTTTACTTTCAAATGAAGCCTATTTTGAGACTCATCGGTTGGATGGTTTCAAAGTGCAAAGCGGACATAGAAACAAATTTTTCTTTTTTTTAAATTTTTGAATAAAAGTAATATCTAAAAACTTTCAAACATGTGGCAAGTTTCTCTTACAAATAGACAAGATTAGTAAATTAAACCATGTTCGTCTGTCTGTCTATCTTTTTCACTGTCCCTCTGTCCGTCTGTCTATTTATGTTTCGATTTTACAAAAGTTAAAGTCGGTCAAAGGCATCAAAATACAGCAATTTCGCATAAATTCTTAATAAATAAATCAATTATTGCTATTCCAAATAAAAAAACACTCATACACATATGTTCCCATTTATAGAATATCATGAGCCATTCGGGGAAAAAAAAAATTAAATATTCATAAAAACAAAATATAGAAGAATTTCATGAATGAAAAGAAAATTCACTTAGACTTTAATTAGTGTGATCCAAGCAAAACACAACACATGCCATACTTCACAAAAGCAATGAATGCAACCAAGCAAGACAATTTATGCTCGAGGTTATAAATTAAGATAATAAACCACCAAATTGTTATAAGTTAATTAAGTTAAATGAAAAGCTTTTAAGCATAAACGTCTTCAACGTCTTCGTCTTAGTCTTCAGACGACATGACGATAAGCATAATGTTAAGAGATTGTGGAATATCTGGCAAAACCAAAGACAAGAAGAGAGAAAGCTGAGTGAAAGTGACTAAAATTAAGGTAAAAATGTACGAAAATCAGCCAAAATATAATGCTTAAGAGCAGTGAAAGTATGAGTAAGGATATATGTAGACGAAAAATGTGAATAAAAGTTGCAGTTGTGTATCTGTGAAAAAGACAAATGTCTGGCAATTTAGTTAAATGGCAAAACTAAAGTAGAAAAGAAAGAAAGAGCAGCGAGTAAAACTGAAGTAAAGCGTTAGAGAAAAACGAGAAATACATTCACACACAAAAGCACATTAAGGACAATAATTATTATTGTCATGTGTGTATTTTAACTAAAGTTTTGCGTCTTTAGCTAAAAATTGTTCTTTGTCGACAGCTACAGCTACGATGAACTTTATATAATCAAGCAGACAGACAGACATGTGTCGTCTGGCTTCAACGTGTGTGTTAATTATTACGCAGCGGAAGCATTTGCTGTTCAAAATGGAATAAAGAAAATTGCTTCGACGTGTCAGAGAGTTTGTATGCATAAAATGTATCCGATAAATAGCTCAATTTAATAGAATCTATATTTAATCGGAAATGTTGCAACAATTTGCAAATAAATAAATACAAAATCTTACATACAAAAAGTAAAAAAAGTCTTTCCTACAAAAAATCGACGATAATATAATTGGTTTCATGACTAATGGACGGACGGATGGATGGACAGAGATACAGACGAACAAAGCTAGATCGACTTACCTTTGAAGCTCACTTAAGGTATTTACCCTTCAAGGGTACAAGTTATAAATAAGTTGTTAAAAGGCTTGCAGGTTGCCACCACATAGGTATTTAGCTCGTAACTCGTTATCAAATTAAAGATTTTTAATGAAAAAATAGCTTTGAAAAGGCAACGCTAAATTAAAAATCATTTGAACTCTCACGAAATAAACACATTTGAAAATTAGCTTAAAATCAAACTTCAATTGCAGGTTGCCACCCCCAATGTCATATACGGCTTGAACGACTGCGTTGCATGTATTGCACTTAATACTATTCTGAGCGGAAACCAATCATGAAAGAAGACTTGGAAACGTAAAGAACAGAAAAAATATGAGGGGTGGCAACCTGCAAGTCTCTTTCCCCACAGCATAATGCTAATAAATAGAATAGTTTTTTTGTTCTGGGAAAGTATGAGACTGAACCTTTTCTGGGAAGTATACCATAAATATATGTTTTGGCCTGTATTGCAAATTGTCGGATAGTCAGGCTGCCTTAAAACCACTTGACTCTTTCAATAACACATCTAAAAATATCGTCCAGTGCCGCACATCTCTCAACAAAATAACTGAGCAATGCGATAATTTGCCAATCCCGAAGGAATTCACATGGGCTCTCGCTGAGGGAAAATAATCCGATTCAGAGACCAAGTAAAATGCATCTCGAAACTTACGTGGCCAGAGTAAAACACTAAACGAACAGCCCAACTCATGCGCCATAATAGACAGACTCTATCCATGATAGTTGGCGCTCTCACGGGACACTGCCTGGTGGGAAGACGTACCGTCCGACTAGGGGTAGCATCAAATGACTTCTGTAGGAGCTGTAAAAACGAAGAAGAGGAGGAGACAATAGAACATTTACTCTGCCACTGACCAGCCCTTGGGAGAATAAGGGTTTACCTTACTTGGTAGGCCATTAATCGATAGTCTGGCGGAGATTGCATCAGTCAAGATTGGTGCAGTAACCGCCTTCATAAGGAAATAGAGATGGCTCCTGTAGGAGGAAATAAAACAGGGATCATATGGTATCACAATGGGCCTATCTGACCTAGGTGACGTCGCGAGAATTCGCTCATTGGTAACTTAATTATCTACTTTTCGGTTAACTTAAGTAATCATTGTACTACTTTGTCAAAGAGCCTGGCTCTAGACTTTTTTAGGACTAGACTAGCTATTGTGGCCGGCAATGTAAATTATATACCAGTTTGCCATTCTATTGTCATTTTTCACCTTATAACCATTCAAGCAATTCTGACTTCGATGACATTTTTATAAATCTAAGACGTAGATATGTAACTACACACTCGCTCTATGTTCTGTTTTTCTTTCTTCACTTCTAATTTATTATGCTACACATACATTGCAATTTGTCTGTGTAATATTGCCTGAAATAAGATTTTCACATTTCTATTAGAGTACTTTACCCAAAATTGTTGGCTAAAAATGACAAGTAATTTCAGTTGCTTCTAGTAATGGAATTTTTAAGTAAATATGTGTAACACAAATACAAAATAACAAACAAGCTGCTCAAATATGCAAAGACGATTTTATGTGCTTATTACAACTTACACAAGGACTTAAAGTTGACTTTTGGTTATTCTATTTTTTTTTCCTCATGATGTGTTATTTGTTTTTTGTGTACCAGTAAAAAAAAACAAACAAAAAAATAAATAAAAATCTATGATGCGCATGCAAGGTGCAAGAGTAATGAACAATGTGCTCAACGCTAGTAAGTATGCTAAAGAAAATATGAAATAAATTGAAAGCTACTTGCGCTGCGTGCGTATAACATCATCTATCACGTTCTGCTTGGCAACGCATAAGAGTATCTTTGACAAAAATATAGCAGACAGTCATCTAGACAGTCTCAAAAGTACTTTGTGCGTGTATATGTGTGTTTGTGTGTCAGTTTTGGTGTTGATGATGTGGCGCATCCTGCGCATCTGTGATGCATGTCGCCTTTAGCTTTTTGCGTCGTACGTCAATTCGTAGTTACATTATTATGATTGTTATTAACTTAAATAGAAAATACTTCACAGTTTCATAAATCTTTCTTCTTGCTTCTTTTTTTCCTAAGCAACTGCTGTGCAGTTCATCTTCCTTTCTTGTTGTAGTTTAGATTTATGTGCTGTAGCCCTCCTACAGTGAGAGATGAAATGGAAATAAATACATACATATATGCGCGAATTTAAGCTAGTGCTGAGTGCAAATGATTTATTTGTACGAGTTTGAATCTTTAATGTTGTACTAAGGCTTACAGATGATAGCAATTATGTTCTGAATTATTATATTTAGGTCACTGTGCTACATTTAAAAGGCGGTGATGTACCAAATAATCTATGATATGCAATATGTTTATACACTAAACTCATAAAGAGCGCTGGCACAGTCGAGAGTCGCAGCAATCAAAAATGCTGCTGAGAATGCTTGGTAAGCTCCAAAATAAATCTTTACAGTTTATCGAACACATTGGCTTTGGAGATATTAGGTTGAGGTATGACAGATTTAGTGAATTAAAGTTATTACTTGTCTCTTCGCGGCTGAAGTAAAGGCCCAGAAGAGGCGTGTATGTCACGAATCTGGGAATAAATGTATATATCATTCAGACTTCCTGACTACTTTAGATATATGAATCCAATAAACTGCAAGGATATGAAGGTCTCATCACTAATAGCTGTGACAAGAGGCCACTGTCTAATAAATATCAATAGAGTAGGAGTCACTTTCGATGACTTAACTAGAATTTCAGGAAATAGTAAAGAGGAGGAATACCTGTTCCTAAAAACATACATCAATCATATCTCTTACAGTCTCCCAGAGTACGATGGACGAACAGATTGATATGAATTACCATCTCAGTTTAAAAAAGAATTTATGAAATAGCAAAAGTAATAAGACTCTCCAAAAATGTCATTCCACTGACCAAACGAATTCAACGCAACTCGAATGAAAAGAGCCACATAGCGTCATAATTAAACCTTGAAAAATAACAAAAAAAAAATAAAACAAATTAAATAAACGATGTAGCCAAATATTTGGCTGCATACTTTTCAAATTAAATTCAAACCGAAGCCGAAAGGTACTTGCAAAATGAAAGGACATTAAAGTCTATCATGAAGTGGCAAGGTGTGTGCGGCTGTAAAATTATTTTATAAATTAAGCAAAGGAAAAATTTTTTGGTCTTGCAGGTCTAGCTAGCATTTATTTGTGCAAAATATTTCGCATACTCAGCAATGTCTGCATACCGAAAATTCTATAAAAAAAAGGATATGTGACTGTTTTTGAGGAATGCATGCGCCACAAATTGAGTAATTAATGAAGAGTTGCTGTTATGAGACAGAAAGTTTTACACAAAAAAAAAAAGTAAAAAAAGATATAAAAATAAAATGATTCGTAAAATAAATATTATGAAATAGACAAAGCTGCTGTCTTCAGCTATAACATTCATTGCTGCTAATGAGCTTTCGTTTATGAAAAATTATTGTCCATTATATTGCAAAGTACGGAAGAGCGAAGCGTAGCAGTAGCAGCGCAGTAAATCCGAAAAGAAAATTTTGTTGTGTCCTTTTGGGTTCTTAGTAATGCAAATTGCTTATAATTTGCACGGCTGCGCATTCATCAGCATTAGAGGCATCAGCATTGGAGCGAATGTTCCTCAGCTGCTCTGCATTTTTTTTTTTTTTGACATTTGGACAAATTTTCATGGATTAAATTTGTCTGCGTAGCAGCTTGCTTGAGCTTTTTAGTTATAAAAGTTCACATTGATGTCAACATTTTCACAATTTTCGAGTATATTTTCAGTTTCATACGCATTGAGGCATTTGGTCATTCATTCATTTCTTCATTCTTTCATTCATTCAATTGTCAATATTTTCTCAACGTCTGTCGTCGCTAATTCATTTGTTCGTGCGTTGTTCATTTATTTTTGCATGGTAGCTTCTTCATTGTTCATTGCTCGTTGTCCTTCGTTATCCAAGGATATTAACGTGATTTTTTATTGTAAATCTCTTTTTCAGTGCGTTCTACTTGCATGCAGCGTGCGAGTGTGTGTGTGTGTTTTCGCGAAATGACTCAAATATTTCAAGCAGGGTCAGCAGGATTTTTTGCTCTTGCAGCAGCAGCTATGTTTCATATACATAGTCCTTGTTTTTTGGGCTATTACGTTTGCTTTTATTCAGTTCTTTTTTTTTTTTTTCATAGTTTCTCTTTTTCTCTTTGTATCTGTAGCGCAAGTGGGTAAATAAAGTTTATTAAAGCGTATGTAACGTACGAAATTTAGCGGAAGAGACTTCATATAATACATAAATATATCTTAGTGTCTGGACCCAAGTGGCCTTTTTTCCCGAACTCAAAATGGTTATTTGAAAAAGGATAAGATCTGCTTAGGCCTTAGGTCTCGACTTGTCTAATTCCTCCAATAGTTATGGATCAGCTGTTGAGGTGCTTTACCCCAAGGCATTGCTCATCCAACTTACTGATTGATACCTCATTTAAAATGGATCTTAAATTATGAAACTGTGTTCAAAGAATTCATAATTCAGAATGTCAAAACTCGGTTGACAGTCGGAACAATATAATCCAGAATTTATTAGATTTTTGTTAGCCGAACATTTTTTTAGAATTCAAGTTGGAAATATTATTTTTTTTAAATGTTGTTTAGGTTCGGTGAAAAGGAACCTCCTCGACCGCCAGGATGCGATTCTACCGCAAAAGATTGTTGTGCCATGTAGTCCATATATATTTCGGCAGACATGCCAAATTTCTGTGCGATACTGCCCTTAGTTTTGGTGTTGGCTGAGCGGAAAGTGAAGGTGCGCGAGCTAGCAGATACCACAAAGATTAGTGCTGGGCGCACACGGCCATATTTTGGGTGAGATTCTGCATTTGAAAAAGTTTTCGCCCGCTGAGTGCTGCGCATGCTCATTTCGGACCAAAAAATAAGAGCATCGCAAACACGACTATAATCCATGATTTAGGGCTCCAATAGCTTCCGAACACCGTAATCGCCCGATTTGGCTCTTCCCAAACCTCAAAAAATGGCTCATCAATAAAAAAAATCAGCTCACGCATTGAAATTCATCGACGCTGCGGAGGAGTATTTTGCAGGCCTTCCGGAAAAATTACTTTCGTCCGTCGAGCTAAAAAGAACTTTGAACAAAATAAAAAAAACATCTAAAAATATTCCCAAGGAGGAACTTTTCACCCCACCTAGTAGACTGTATAATAGGTAACTCATAGTCGACTAGAGCGTTCTATCTAACTTTGCGTACTGGCAGCTATATTAGATATCTAGATTAAACGTATATATCCAGGTCTATGCTAAAACAAGCATACGCAATGTTATTCTTTCGAATTTTGTATTCGCTTGAATATGAAAAAAATTATGGTCAGTATGAGCAGTTTGCAACTTCAAAGCGCAGAATTTATAAACATTTCTCAAACTACCCATGGTAAAGAGAATTTTCGGAAACAACATTTTTTTGTGAATGTGTATATTGGCTCATGTGCACCTATGTCCAACTAAGCTCAAATTCTAAAGAATACATAAGTTCATTTACACAAATACAAACGGACACAAAGCACACAGACACACACACACACAGACAGGATGTAAGTTGCGATGGTGTGTTGCAATTGTTTACACTATTTCATTCGTGGATTTTCACTTCAAATTGGAAAGCAACTAAACTAAAACAAAAGTTAAATCCCATGTGTAGCAATTTTATTAGAAAGAGACAAGAGAACAAAGCAATAAAAAGAGACAAAATATAAAAGACAAAGAAAAAGATTCACTTTTATTTTTTTTTTGTTACAATCAAAATTCGAAATGAAGTTTGCTGTGAGCTGAGGAAATTATTTTCGTTTTATTTTATTTTATTTATTTTGTTTATATTTTCAGGTAATTTAAATTGTCTAAATTTAATAAAAAATGCTAAAAACTTTCACAAAAAAAAAAAACAAAAAAAGTGCGGAAAATTCCCTTTGCCAAAAGAGATGAAGCGATGTATCTGCTGCTGTATCTGTTGTATTTTTTTTTCTCGTTTTTTTCCCAAATGGAATGAAACAAACGCTCATTACATTTCATTTCCGCTGCTCAACGAAATCGCATTAACTCAGCAGGATATATTTAAATAATTCATAGTAAGCAGAAGTAACACGAACACGAGTGAGTAGCAGCTGCAGCTCTGTAGCTGTAGCTGTATCTAGCTTTCAGAGAATCGCAATAAAAGCCAAATTAAGCAGTTCAACGGTTAACCAGGCTTATAGCTGTGGTTCACAGCAGGAATTCAATGCCAGAGGGAGAAAAAAATACAACAACTTTGCACGCTTGATTTAGTGCGATACACACTGGCTACGTTCCTAGGTACTAGCAGCATTTTTGCAATAATTTTGCAGCTCATTTTCATTATTTTTCGCTTTATTTATTTTTTTGCGAACTTTTTGCGTCCTTAACTTGCAAAACACCTAAAGTGCAGCATTGCCAGCTTGCCATGGATAGTCCTTCGTTCAAATTCAACTCAACTCAATTCAACGCCCTCTTTTTTTTCTTTATATTTGTCTCTGTACAGGTTGTGTAACTAGTTTGGCGAAAATATTTTGGCATTTTACAGCTTTCGAGCCATATTTTGAATTTCTTAGTTTATTTCTTCGACTGCGTCTTTGGTTGGTTCTTAGGTTTCGTCCTTTTGCTGTATTTCCTGTAAGATTATTACTTTGTGGTCTGTTCTGCCCTTTGCCCTCCTTTGTTGGTATTTAACACTTATTCATGGTTTTGTGCTTGTCTGTGCATGCTATTTATCATTTTGAAGTGGTTATAAATGTTGTAAATGAATTATTTATTTCACTTGAAGCTTTTGCAAATACTGTGTGCGAAAATGTTCTTCTTCTTCTATCTTCTTAGTTTTGAAGTTGCTTTCTAAATGCATATCATAATGTATAGCTGAGCATTTAGTATGATGAATACTTGCATATAATGAAGAGTCAGTTGTTGAGTGGCATTCGGGTTAAAATTGTGTAAATAAGTGTTTTCGAGTTGAGTTGAAATAAACAAAACACTTATGAGAAAATTATCTGTGATTAGTATGCTATACAATGGTCATTCAGCTGTAGATAGGTGCTTTAGTAATATTTATGCAAAACTGTTAACACTTTTGTATTTATTTGAGCAATTCGTAAGAAATGAAATATATGAAAAATAAAAAATATTTGAAAATAATATTGGAATAGTCATCCAGTGTTTGGAATGGTATTCAGTTTTTTAGTTTTATTCATCACCTAAGACTCACGCAGATAAACGCTCAAAAGCACATAATTTAGTGCTTGATGGTGCTAATTGGGGATTTAAACTAGGCGAATGTATTCCAAAATCTGGTTGTCCCTACTCGTTCCGAGTATTACTCGTACCATTGTTCTTCGTTCCGATAAATAATCGTACTCGTTTCTCAAATTAGTAGTCGTTGCGATCATAACTTCGTTCCGATTATTATTCGTTCCAATTATTATTCGTTCCATCATTATTATTCGTTTCGATCATAACTAGTTCCAGACGCACCCACATAGCTAAGCTACACTTTAATAATTTCGACGAAGTAGAAAATTAGGTGTATGCATATTTTTGGTCCATTTTAACGCAAGCCAGTTCGTATGAGTCTAAATTGTTATGTTGTATCCAATATGCAGTCGATTATTTCGCATAGAAGGGCTTCACATGTCAATGCAGGTCGTCTATGTGCCCGTTTTCCTTTGCTAAACCAATGAAAACGGGAATTTAGAAAAGTTAATCAACAGCGATTCACTGATTTCATTACACTCGTTTCAAACAAATAAAACTAAATAAATTTAAATTAAACTTTTTTTATAACAATTTTCGGCGACGTAATACATTAAAACTGCAAATCAGCTCTAAATTTTCAGCTAATGAATTTTTTAAAGCCTACATTAAGGCATAAAAACACACAGCGACGCAAAATGCACTTAAAGGATAATAAAAAAGCCATCCAGACAGACAGCCTAATTTTAATATGCATAAAAAAAACAGCAACAACAAAAAAGACAGACACACACACATTTACAAAAATAAAAAACAGCAACAAAGGACATCAGTCATCACTCAGTCAGTTATGTGGGTGTGTGTGTGTGTCATTAAGACTCTTACAACAATACATAACATAAATAAATTTAAACACACAATAAATTTTTCAATGCGCCATTAGCATGATTTATGCCTATTTAATTTTTTATAATATTGTAATAAATGCGACACAAATGACGTCAACCAGCTCGGCAACTATTGTTGAAGAACAAAAAAGGAACGCGACAGTTGTAGACATAATTGAATTCGCATTAAATTAACCACCGCATAAATGGCGCAAATAATGTTGCCAATAGCACTAAACAAGAACTCACTCGAAGCGAGCGAATAGTTCAAATACATTTCAATGCCGTCGTAGTCGGCATATACGGACGATTAAATTTCATTGAAATTGAATTACATTCAATGTAGTTAAAGGAAGAACAAAAAAAAAAAAACACATTAAAAAAAAGGACAATAGTGTAACTCGTAATGACAATGCTAAAAGCGCTTTTTTGCATGACAAAAGCACAAGAGTTGGCGGCTGCTGCAAGGATCAGTAAAAACTACAACAACAAAGTCAGACAGCGTCGGCCACGGAGACAATAGTGAGCAAATTAACTACAAAGGGAAGCAATGTGAAGAAAAAAAAATACCAACAAACCTCTGAGAAAAACTGCTTGCATCAACAAAAAACTCATAGCAGCAGCAGTAGCAGCAGTCCATGTATCCTGTATGAATCCTTTGTATCGTAATCGTGTCCTAACAGTTGCCGCTGCCGCTTTTAACTTTTACTTTTTCAACAACGCAACGCGCCACTAATTCGTGCTTTGTGTGCTCATATTATCATTAGCATTAGCATTAAACTTGACGGTGTTTTCGCTGCTTAAAATCCTTTCAACTTTTTTCTTTTTTTTTTTTTTGTTGCATAGTTTGTGGCGCTTTGTTCTTTATTTACAGCAGAGTGCGCGTTTCCTTTCGTTTCGTTTCGCTTTGTTGCTTATAAAGTAATTTGCAAATTTATTAAAAGTTTGCGCATCTTCATTTTGAATTTATATATTTTTTTTAATGTCGCGTTTATTGTTCTGCTCGCGGTTATCCTTCTTCAAATGTTGTTGTTGTTGTTTTTGTATTGTCGAAACATCACCATTGAAAAGCAATTAGTTGCCTAATTTTCGAGGTGTGGCGTAAATTGTACTTAATTTAAAACTTTACTAACAAGTTCAGATTTAGTTGTTCAACACAAATTTACACAGATTTGTTGCTTTGGGGTTTTTATTTGAATTATGAAGTGATTGAATATAAGAACAGCTGGATGGATGGATGCTTCGGGTAAAGCTATCAAGTTGCTAAAAAGGCGCGTAAAAATTTCATTCATAAATTGTTTAACAGTTGTAAACTTTTATTGGTAATGCAAAGCATTTTGAAATAGTTGTGAATTATAAATGAATAACTAATTGAAATTTTATGTTTATAGTTCGTAACTTAATGAAGAAAATGAACCAAAAACATTAAGCAATTTTGTTGTCAAAAGTAAGAACACGTGCTTGTTACGAGGACGAACTATTCTCGATTTATTGCTTTTGATACAAAGAACAAGTGCTCTTGATAGAACGAACCATTGTTCTTGATACACAGAATGGCTGTTCTTGATACAAAAAACGAATGTTCTTAATACAATGAACGACAGTTCTTGATACAAGGAACAGCTGTTCTTGTTACAAAGAACGACTGTTTTTGATACAAAGAACAACTGTTCTTGTTACAAAGAACGGCTGTTTTGATACAAAGAACGACAGGTTCTTGATACAAAGAACGACAGTTCTAGATATAAAGAACGACAGTTCTTAATAAAAACAACTACTCTGATACAAAAAACGACTGTTCTTGACACAAAGCAATAAGGACAACGGTTCTTAATACAAAGAACAAAGAACCACTAATTTAGACACAAAGAACAACTGTTTTTGATACAAAGATCTAAGTGCAAGGAACAACGGTTCAACAACAAAGAACGAGTATTCTTGATATAAAAAACGACAAATAAAAATAGTTCATGAATCAAAGAATGATTGTTCTTAACACAAAGAACGATTGCTCCAGACTTAAGTACGATTATTCGTAGCACAAGCAAAAATTGTTGTCGTATCATGAACGATAAGGCTTGGTAAAAACCTTTACTTTACAATCGCACTTCCATAAGGACTACTTTCACCTATTTTCAAATTGACTTTATGTCAAATTCAATCAGACAAAAACATTTACAAAGTTTGATATTTTTGATGGAAAAAAAAATGAAATAAAATAAAAACGAAAAAGTTTCTATTTGGAGTCATCATTTGTATCTATTTTTCGCTTTACACGATTAATGTAAACTAAAGTCTCAAGTGTTGCAAACTTCAGACTGCAAACTAAAAAAAAAAAAACAAAATGAGAAAAAAAAGAAAAAAAGAGTCAAAGGACTTAACTACAACAATCAGCAGCTGTAACATTTCTCATTCGGTGACAGATTTACATCAATTATTGAAGGTGTAACAGGTGAACGACAATGGCGACGCGCATTCAACAACACATTTACCAACTTTGTATGTATTTGCATCGTCGTTAGAGATGTTTGTTGTTGTTGTTATACATACTTGTTATCCTTGTTGTTACTGTTGTCGTTTATTGATGTGTTGCCACTACAATTCGATATTGGTTATGTGGCATAGCAAAATACGCTGCTGCTGTTGCTGCTGCTATTATCATCATCATCATCAGCAGCAGCAATAGCGAATCCTTGTCGCATGCTGCTCTTTATCCTTGTTGTCGTCAGCCATGTTAAACTTTTTGATTTGCCTTAAATTTGTTTGTTTGTATTTGTTTCTTTGTTTGTTTGTTTGTCTGTGTATGTATGTCTCTATGAGTGCCTTTAGGTATGTTTTGTATTTACGTTTGTGTTGCCAGTGTTTACCCCTTATGCTGTGGTGATATTTTCGTGGTACTCTCAATAGTTTGTTTACTCTTATGATTGTTTGTCTACTTAGAGAAACTTCGTCTAACTGAATATCGCATAGAGATGTACGCTCACAGTACTGTGACTGTGTAAACTTTCACACACACACACACACATACATACGTAAAGTAAATATGCGTTTGGTAAAGTAGTTCGTAGTTCTTAATGTAGTTAGTATTTGGAGAAAGGATACTTGATGTTGGACTTGGCATAATTGCAAGCAATTATCGTATTTTATTTGCACATGGCGTCACGACGAAATCCTTAAATTAAAATTTTTCTAACTATTTTTTTTTTAATTATTCAACTCAAAAATTTATAACTGACATTCGACTACATTTGATTAATTTATAGTTTATACGTCATTCACACTTTAAAGCCGTGAAAACTAACGCCCCTAAGTCCACATAAAAATGTCGTAAAATATAAACCTACCTACTAACGTGAAGTTATTTTTTAGGCATAGTTGCATAAAAAAAAAAAAAACAAATACTAAGCGCAAAAATCGTGTTAACTATCCATTAGGCAATTTTTACAGATGATTAATCTCAGGTTCACTTCCGGTTGAGCGCCTTGCCGCCATAGCCACCATTGTCCTTGTTTGTCTGCCAATATGATATATAGGTTGTCTATATATTGCATTGTTGTAGTTGTAGGCCAACTATATACATGAAATTTTATTATATATTTTTTTCTTTCACATTTACCGAATATTTGCACAATATGAGTGTCAGTATTTCATAAAAAAAAAAGCAAGTAAATATTTTTACGTTTTTGCTAGTTTTATGTCTGTCTACTATGAAAATGCATATGTAAATATTTACATACAATCTTTTTTTTTTTTTGGTTGTTTTGCTTAGCTTTTCCATATTGTACCATAACAATTGATGACAGTTTACAATTTTATGCTGACGCCTGTTACGTTTCGCTCTCCGACTACATACATCGTATGACTGTACTTCCGGTCATTTTATTATTATTTTTTTTTTTTTTGTTTTCACCCGATATCCGTTCAGTGTCAGTGTGACATATAAAATATTTATTTGAATTTAAATGGCTTTAGTGCAGAAACAAAATGGAGCGAAGTGCTAACATGTAATTAAATCAATGTGATTTATTTGCAACATTTATTATTTATAAAATACTAAAATGTATGTAAACGATTTTGATAGTTTTAGTGCAAATAAAAATAGAAAAAAAAAAAAAAGCTGCATTTTTGATGAGCAATTTAATTGGAAATATTGTAGAAAAATGTTAAAATTAAAAATTTAGTGTTTAAAAAATTTGTGCTTTAAAAAACGTAAAAAAAAAGACAAAAATATTCAGTTTCAACTGAAAAACAGGTTTAAAGTTGGTAGTCTGTTAAAATTTAAACCAACATTTTGACAGAACCGACACAATCTGTAGTCTTAGTTGGGATTCTGCCAAGCAAATTATAAAAAGTGTTTTCAGGAGTTCCAATAATTAAATTTACTAACGGTAGTAAAGTTACTATAAGGTGTAGTATTCCAGTATTTTTTTTTCTTTTCCGCAAAGGGTAAATAGGGTTTAGTAAGTTTCTGTCGAATGTATGTAAAAGACAGAAAGAGGCTTGATAGAACCTATAAAGTATATAGTATATATTCCTGATCAGCATTGAAAGGGGAGTTGAACTAGCTATGTCTCTCTGTCCGTCCGTCTTGCATTCGAGCATACTCGACTTCAGCGTTCTTTCATGTTTTTTTATTGCAACGAGACCAAAATACATACAAACGAGCACTAATGCATAAATTTTTGTGAATGAGACCCGCGAATGGACCGAAAGTGCCTAATGCATTGTTTTAGTGATCTTGAATCATCCTTGCATAAATGCCTTTCAAATGAAACTGGTTTGGAACACATCAATTGAATGGTTTCAAAGTCCATTGCGGACATAGAAACATTTTTTACTTAATCTCGAGGGGGACCGGATTTGGATGTTTTTTTAATTATTGTACTTTATCTGTCGATAACGGTAAGGTCAAAATCGATTTAAAAATAGGCAGACGTTAATAAAATAATAAATATCTATAGAAAGTGGTGGCATTCGTCGTTCTACTGTTTTATGTTTCAACATAAAACAATGAAATTTGGTATTAAGGCATGGAAGAACGGTACAATTAAGAATCATACCGAGAACGCAGAGTAATTCCCAAATTATTTACGATCTAAAAATAAATTTATAAAACCTAATTTTCGGCTCAGTTTGAGATTCAAAGTTATTGAATCGACTATTTTGTATGTATCACATTTCATAGACTGGAATATATATGTAAAATTGGTGCAACAACTTTCTGTACATATTTAAGATACCACCACAAACACCACATAGCACACATAAATTCCAAAAGGCTTCTGTCAATTGCATTGATTTGTATTTTCAATATTTTAACTAAACGCAATGGTCCTGAGCAGTGACACTGAAGTCTGAAGTCATTAGGCTCGTTATTCAAGTTCATGACATTAAGCGTTAAAATGTCTTCGCCAGCTACTAGACACCAAAATTTGTAATGTTCTATGGTACATACACATACACATATATGACGACGACTCTTGGTTGCCTAGTAAAATTCTTCATTCTTGACTGCACGCAAATATGACAAAGTCGTGACCAAAAGCTAGCCTGGGTCGCGTCGGTCGTACATTAGCGAAACAAACAGCAGGAAACTCAGCTGCATGTCCTTTTTGCTGTTGTTGCTATCTGATAGAGACACATTACTCGCAGTTGACTAACCTAAAGTTTAGTTGTTGTCGTCGTCGTCGCGTTGTTTGCTAAAGACATGCAGCACAACATTTCTCAATGTCTGCCTCTGCTTTTGCCTACTATTTTGGGGCTATCAATTGACTTGACTTGTGCAGCATTAAATAATCGAATATGAAAGAAAAAAAGAAAGTAACACTCTGAAAATCTATTTGGTTTTACTACTTAACTAAGCGCTTTGTTTAAAATTGAGCTCGTTACTTTAAAATGTTTTGCAAATACATAATTTTTTGACCCTCGCATTTCATTTCAGGGATGCGGTTTAAACCTTTCTTTTTAGTGCTTATTTTCTTGTTCTATTTATTCAACGCGTTATTAGTATTCATAACAACGTGTCACATATAATATTTTTCTGGTTGCTATGCTCATTTTTCGCAAATCCTTTGGGAGGGGACAATGCCAGCCAATAGACGATTCGTAGTGCTTAGAAATATATACACAAACAAAACAGACGGTTGTGACTTTAGAAAAGTTTTTTGCGAAAAATGTATATAATCTTTTTTAAGTATTTCGGGTAGAACTTTTGTTTTGGACGCTCCACTTGTTTTAGTATAAATGAAAACGAGTATTTTTTGTTTTTTGGTCCTTTTGTGCCACAAAACTAAACCAATTCGACAAAGATGCTGACTCTGTGTGTGTGTGTGTGTGGTTCATTCTGTATGTATTTCACAATTGGTATGTGCTTAGAATATTTAATAAATGTGCAGCTAATTGAGTTTTCAAGAGCCTTAATGGTCGGTCCCAATGTTTGTTTGCCTATTGGTTTTCTGTTTTTCGAGTAGTATGAGAAGTATGCGAAAGCGTGTGGTTTGTGTATATATTTTTAGTTATTTTTGGAATTCGACTTTTGAAAAGTGTATTTTGTAAGATAGGTAAGTGGAATTAGATGTGACTGTAAGCGGATATTGTATGCCTTTTGGAATTATGTTAGTGTAGGTAGTGGTAGTATACATTTTTAATTGTAGAGCTTCATTGAGGTTTCTGGTAATTTAATAAAAATAACGTTCAAAACGTGATGTCAATTTGAAATGTTTAAAACGATTTAAAAGTAAGCCTTTACGAAGGTTTTATATGGAGTGTGTTTGTTTGTCGATACTACATATTAAATAATATTTAAAAAATGGAAGTTAGGGCAAAGTAGTTGAAGAATAATTAGAGTTTTTCTCTTAGTTGAAATTCATTCATTTTATAGCAAAGGTCAACCTCACTTCTTATAGCAGAATCTCTCACTGGCACGTTTTACATTTTGAATCATATTTTCGAAAAACACGGCAAAATCCTCTTTCCAAAATGAAAATGGTTTGCAAGTGCACACTTGACGGCTTAGAAGAGCTTAAATTTCAAATATGTTGGCTTCATCTCTTATAGTCTCCGAGATAGTCTCTCTCATACGGCAGACAGCAGGACAAACGGCAGACAGACAGACAGACGGATGAGACAAAGCTAGTTCGACTACCCTTTTAATGCTGATCAAGAATATTTATACTTTATAGGGTCTATCTATCTACCCTTTTAGCCTTTGGATACAGGGTATAAATAGTAAAAAAATGTAAAAATGGGTTTCACTATCAAAAATTTGGAGATTTTAAATTATCTCCAAAATAAAGATATTTTAAATAAAAACTTAAAAGTCAACAAAAAACTTACCTTACTCAGTTTTCGAGAGAGCACCTTGCAGATTCATTTCTCAAATGCATCTAATTTAAATTCATTTACACCCAAAAAAAAAAAATGAAAAAAACAAAAAACAAAAACAAAAACAAACAAAGCCAAACGCAAATGAACAAATAAAAATGACCACAAAAAAAAAACGGTACCGCAAACACAAAATTAGAACACAATTTGATTGATTTAACTTTTACTTTAAATAGCGTTCACATTTATTTTAAACACAACTAACGACACTTCACATTTTAATATAATTTAATACAATTAAATGCAATTAACTTTAGAATCGAACACAGCGCCCGACACTTTTTTTTACCATTTCTGCAATTTTCTTTGCGATTTGAACATGCAAAAAAAAAAACTCACACACTCACATAAAAAAGCAATTGCATTAATTGCAATAAAAACGATTTGTACTTTTATTTTTAGTTAGCTTTCACATTATTATTATCACAATAAAAAATTTAACACAAAATCAAAAAAAAAAATTACTAACAAATTTTGTTAACGCGTTAAACAATTTACCTGGCGACCGACGCGCAACTAACTTCGGAGACATTCTTCTTCTTCTTCTTTTAGTCTTTTTTGTCTCAATGCAAAAAGCTGAACTTGAGTGTGAAGTTCTCTCTTGAAAAGAAGCGAGAGAAAGAATGTTAGTCTAGAACACCTTAATTTCTGCTAGAGGGCGCTAAACTTAGATCTATTGCCTGGCGAAGCTGAAAGCATTAGAACCGAAACTTTAATACGCGTCTCATAATATTTCTATAACCAGCAATGTCATATGGCAAATAAAGGGTGTGTCAACACAACGGCATAAGAAGCAAATTAAAAAAAAAGTGCTTGAAAACTTGTACATGGACTCAGTGACTTAGAAACATCTCACTGAAAAAGTTGTTACGGAGACTAATTACATAATTAAACACCTGATTCTCAAAGGATTATTTCTATATATTGTGAAGCCGAATCGGAATTTTTCTTTCACATCATAAGAACACAGTGAAAAAAACACTTTTTAGTTAATTTTTGGACCACTAGCTTCAATGAAAACTTGAACCTTATCATAACGTAGGGTCAAGTGAATGTAATTTCTTCCGAGTGGGTTTTTACTATATTAACTAAATAAATTCTTATTATTCTTCACAAATAGTTTAAAGAGTTTTGAATAAAAATGGTCAATAAAAAAAAAAAAAACAAAAATATACAAAAACAAGGAAAAAAAGGTTAACTTCTGTTAAACCGAAGCTTAAATACCCGCCACATCTTGGTTAAGTTCAGGTAAAATTTGGAAAAGGGATAGCTTGGAATCAATAGTCCGATAAAATCAAAGTTTAGACACAATTAAGGGGTCAAATTTTAACCTAAAGACAGAATAATAAATATTTGTTGAAAAAAAATTTGCAAATGGTTGGTAATGGTTTGTATGGGGCTATATGTTTTAGTTGACTGATCCTAATAATATTTGTAGTGTGTAGGATGACATTAGAAATGTTTTTAGCCCATTTGAAGAGTAACTTTAAAAAGACACAATATTGGTATCAAATATTAAGCTAAAAATAAAAATAATATGTATACTTTATGGGGTCTCCGATGCCTCCTTTAATGCGATAAAAACTTTCCGACACACTGATAATACCCCTCACACTATATGTGGCGTGTATTAAAAAAAGAAAAAATATTATTTTTAAGTAAAAATTTTAAAAATCTTGGTGCCCGGTGCAGAGTCAGCCTTGCCCAGTAATCTAAAGACAAGTTCCAATCATTTTGCTTCTAAAAACAACTTTTTTTATATTTAACTCTTAAAATGTTTACTTATTTTCAGTACACAGCTCTTTATTTTCTTCGAAAACATATTCAGTAACCACTAAATCATTTATTAAGAGCTTCAGAGAGTCAGAGTCAAAGCTAACAATATTGTTATTGAAGTTATTATACAAAAAAAAAAAAAAGAAAAAGTACACATACTGACAATCATGAAAACATCTTAGTTATGAACTTGGCACCATTTGTGCGGAAAGTTAAAGTGTATTCACCAGGACCCTTCTTACAAAAATATTGTACATCGATTCAACCCTCGCAAAAAAAAAAAAAAAACATTTTGATTTGTGCAATAAGTATTGTCGTTTTCATGCTTAACGCCACAATTCTAGGATAAAGTTGAAGGAGTAAAATGGAAGCGAATAGTATTAGAAAAAGAAAGAAAGGAAAAAAAACGCACGAATCCTGGCAACAATTTTGTTAAATTTTTTATAACGCATAACCTGCTGTTCACTCGTTCGGTCGTTCCTTTCGTTGTTCGAAAGATGCTGCTGCTGCGCTTCTTAATGCTATTGAACTAAACGCGACTTGGCATTGTTTGTTTGTCAGTCAGCATGTCTGTCTTTCGTCCTTTGAGAAAAGTCCTTTGCTGTCGCTAAAGTTGACTTGAAGCTCGTTTTCATGCTTTTCATTCGTCCTCGTCGTCGTCGTTGTTGTCATCGTCAAAATCGCGCGCTACTTTACTAAAGCACCATGCTTCACTTATTGCATTATCCTGCCGCGAGCAAAGACGCAGTAAAACTGTATCAATGTATTTGTATGTATGTATATGTGTGTGTTTACAATCATACAGGATATACGCGATTATTGTTAGCGCCATGAAAAGTGCAGCTGAGACCTTTCTGCCAATGGGGGCAAACCAGTAGAGTAGATGTGAAGAAAGAAAAAAAATCTACGAAGAAATTGACATTGCCGGCAAATGCGACAGGAAGTTCCTAACAGAAACGTGCGACAGACAGGAAGTTTTTTTGTTTTTTTTTTGCTCTAACTCTTCTTATTGTTGCTGTTGTTGTTGTTCGCGTGCAAAACTTTTTCATTTTGAAAAACTTGTCTTTATATTATCCTTGCTAAATTCAGTTTTCCACACAGCTTGCCAAGAAATGTTAATACTGAAAACGAACATTTGCTGCAATGAAAATCGCGTAAATTTTATTCTGATTGTTAGTGTCGCCGTCGCCGTTTGTTGACATCCTTGCGTTGTTTGTTGTTATCCTTGCGGAAGAACAGTTTATATGTACTTAACTATAAATGTATGTCTGTGTGTGTGTGTGTAGCGTGTAGTTGTTGTTGCCGTTGTCGTCTGCAGCTTGTTACAATTGTCAAATTGCAATTCTGCCTGATTTGAACGCGCCATTTTGAAGCGTTTAGCATAAATGTTTGACATTTGCGATAAATGAATTGAAGGACAATGCATGACAGGAGAAGTTACAATAAGTTTCCAAGAAGTAGCGGAGAAATATTGTTTAGCTTCTTGATTTTAGTGTGCAATTAATTATTGAAACAATTTTAGCAGATTAATATTCAATAAATCATAATACTGTTCTGCATAGGTTTAGTGGAGGAAAAAAAAAAGAGAGAGGTATTTTTCGAATTTGGCTTAATGCGATTTTTAGTGACTGTTTTCTCGAAAACTTGATTTGATAGTTAGTTTTTGAGGCCGAATGTGCGGGAGAAACTTGGCTCTTTTTTATTGATTTTTAGAAAAAGATACAACCTTTTAGGTAAGTGTATCATTTAGACTATTAGGCAAAATTTAATTCAAAGAAGTCTAAAAAGTTTTGGTTTCCCTAAATATGGTGGCACTATCTGTTATATAGTTAGGTTTTTTAAGATATTATCGTTTTCATACGGCAGACGTCATGATGGACGGACAGACATACAGATATATAGCTACATCAACTCGCTTTTCAATGCTGATCAAGAATATATATACTTTATAGGGTCTATCAAGGCTCCTTTTGCTTGTTACATACTTTTCACAAACTAAATATTTCCTTTTAAGGATCCACCAAAATTAAAATATTCTTGTGTGTTCGCCTAAACCGAGCAAAAGTTCTTTGTTAAGCGCCATCTAGCGGCCATTCAGTCGTGACAAGCGTTTTTATAATTCAATTACACTGCTGCAACGCATTACTCATCTCTATTCTATGTCTTTGTTGTTGTAATAAATGTATTTTTGATAATTGATAAATTTTGGCGCTCTCTCTCTCTAAGTTCAGCTTTTTGCAATGAGACAAGAAAAGAAGACGAAGAAGTAGAAGTATGGCTCATCAGTTAATAGCGCGTCGGTTGCAGGTAAAGTGCGTAACGCGTTTACAAAATAAATTAAATATTTTGTTTATATTTTTTAAATTGTTTTAAATTATAAAAGTGCAATAAAAATAAAAATTAATTAAAGTGCAATAAAAATAAGAGTGTAATTCGTTAAAGCGTCTTTTAATGCAATTATTGAATTTGCTTTTGTGTGTGTGTGTTTTTTTTTTGCGTGTTCTAATTGCAAAGAAAATTGCAGAAATATAAAAAAAGTGTCCGGTGCAGTGTTTGATTGTCTAAAATATAATGTTAAGTGCATTTAATTTTTATTAAATTATGTGAAAATGTCAATTGCCAAAATAAATGTGAAAATTGTTTAAAAAAAAAAGTAAAATCGTAAAAAAAAAAAAAATGTTGGCAATTGATTTCAGTTTTGCATTTATTTTCATTTGTGCATTTGTGTTTGTTTTTTGCTTTTGCTCCTGCTTTTGCTTTTTCTGTTGTTTTTTTTTTTTTTTGT
This sequence comes from Leucophenga varia, assembly GCA_018903435.1. Classification (NCBI taxonomy): domain Eukaryota; kingdom Metazoa; phylum Arthropoda; class Insecta; order Diptera; family Drosophilidae; genus Leucophenga; species Leucophenga varia. The sequence goes on along the minus strand of JAEIFJ010001509.1, from coordinate 1,764,903 downwards.
TTTTGCTTGTTTCCTTTTTTTTTTTTTTTTTTTTTTTGTAAGTTCAAAAGAGTGCAGTGTTCAATTGCGTAAAATATAAAATTTAGTGCATTTAATTATATTAATTTTTATACATTTCAAATATGTAAATTGTGTTCTAATGCAAAATTTGCAAATGCATTTTGCTTTGCTTCCATTTGTCCATTTTTTTTTTTTGTGCGTGGTCGAATTCGGAAGTTTAAGATAAATGCAAATAAATTCATTTGAGAAATTATGCTCTTAGCTGCTAAAAATAAGGAAGTTTTCGTCTCTCGCATCTTTAATTAAAAAAAAAAAAAAATTAAATGATTTTCCTAATATTTATATATTGAAGATTTTTGTCGTAGTAAAAACATAGTACAAGTATAAACTTCATAAAATATTTCGTATTTCTAGGGGCAAGGGGCGCAAAACTATGATACGAGAACGTTTATTTTTTTTTTTTTTTGCTTTCACTACAAAAATAGTAAATTTCTTATAATTTAATGATTCCATGATTAGTTCTCATACATATACTCTGGTGTAATACACTAGAAACCTTATCTTCACAGTTCTTTTACTGTGAAGAACCTCTCCCTGTCTATTTAGTATTCCCACTTATTGTATAGTAGAGAAAAGAAGAACGAAAATGAGTTTTCTTTGTGACAAAACAGTCACGATGTTTAGACTAACTTTTCTTTGTATGGGGGCAATAGGCTACAACGATCCTACTTCCATCATGTGCCCTACAAGAAGTATTTTGACCATATTTGACTCAAATCGCTTCATAAATAACGCATTTTTCATATAAAAACTGAAAAATTGGCGAAAGATTTGTATGGGCGCCTTATACTATATTGGTCCCACCTCAACCATGGGTCCTTTTCTAAAGATGGGTTGCTATTAGAAGTATTTTTACCAAATTTTACATAAATCGCTTCCTAAATAGAGCAGTTATCATCAAAAACTCAAACATTTGTGTGGGGGTTATGCTTAAAATTGGAGGTTTTAACACTTTAACTGATAAGGGCCAAGAATAGCTAAAGTTTCGAGTGTGCATTTTTTTACCTTCATTCCTTCAGATTTGAGACATTCGAAGTCGAGAAAAATTTTAACAAATATGACTCGACGATGCCACAAGTTAGTTATGGTATTTCACGATTGTGTTTCAATATGGATCGTGAAGCTTAAATCTCCTTGAAAGACACCTTTTATAAATTTTTAAAGAAACTTCAGCTCTTTAAAAAACTTAAACCATAACAAATCAAGATGTCTAATAGTCATACGTTTCCTCTATAACATCTTTTATAGCATCCTTTCACCTCATTTTGCTTTTGATTCATCTAGTCGCATACTTCCGATGTTTAGATACAAAGCTATGAATGTATCTATATGGATAAACATGTATGTATGTATGTATGTATGTATGCATTTGTATCTACGTATTTGCGTTCTGACAGCGGAAGTTGGCGTATTAATCACTTTAGCCCAAGTGCGATAACTTTGTCTGAGGCTAAGACCGTCTATAACATCATAATACGCTTGTCTCTTTATATATAAATTTGTATTTGTATGCTTCCGTGTTTGTATATTATGTGTGTATGTGTCTGTCTGCTCTGATAACGATAACAAATGTCAAACTGACAAAGCGACATTGAAACTGTTTTCCTATACAAATACATACGAAGCAAATGTTTCATTTAAAGCGCTTATAGCAAAGGTTAAGCTATTTAAGCACATTGCTGATGTGGGTTAAATACAATTGGCTTAGAAAACACAGAAAAGTGTGGGGTTGGATAAAAATCGACATTATTTGTATTTTATTTTATATGTTTTAGCTGTTTTCCATTTTAAAATTTATTTTATTATCGCATTTCTAGATTAAAAGTTGTGAAAAGGGCTTTTATTTATTATTTATTTCTGCATAATTAATTGATAATTTTATTTACGTGCGCCATCGTATTTTAATTTAATTAAATTAATGTTTTTGTTTGTCTTTTGTTTTTTTGTGTAGTTAAAATTGAATTTAAATTGAATAAACAGCAGATTAGTCAGTATTTTAATAAAGAAATCCTTACAAGCCAAATGTCCACCAATCAAATTGTCATAAACTTCTGCACACAGCTATATTTCCCAAAAAAAAAAAAAAATTATTAACCCATATATCAAGTGTACATTTCTTAATTTGTAGATTTGAAGAAAAAAAAAAAGCAAAAAAAAAAAAACGTGCTTTCACTTCTAGTTGCAACATGTGTTGCACATATTCGTACAGTAAAAGTTTTCCAAATGGCAGCAATATATGCGATATATTGAATATATAGGTTGCCAAAGGCTATACCGTCTACACATATACACAGCTATAATTCTTAACACTTAAGCAGCAGCAGCAAATAGCTAGTTCAATACAAATAGAAGCAAAAAAAAAAAAAAATGTATAAATTCTTAGCAAAAGTAGCATAATTTATGGCAAGGAAGAAGTTGCTCACATGTACCTCATAGATTATCGCATGTATATGTAGCAGCTCTAAAGAGCAAAGCCAATCCAAGCCAATGTAGCCATGTAGCCATGTAGCCATATAGCATATGTGCACACTAACAAATTTTCGCAAATGCCGATAATGATGAGCGATTTCTCATTTTTCTGTTGCTCACTCCTCACATAAACCTCAGAAGAAGCAGCATCAATATCTCTCATACTACTACATGCTAGAAACTTCCTTTCTACGGTTCCTATGCTAACACCAGTCATTTGCAACAGCTGTGACCTTTGACATGCCGCGCTATGCTAAAGTGTAGAGACTTTACATTAGTCTTTGCTCTACACACACAATCACACACACCCTTCCATTGCGTATACGTAATCTATACGTAAAGCTTACCCACATTTCTCTTCATGTCTGAAGGCAGACACGTAGCTAGAAACTTGATTTTCGGCCATCAAAAAAAAACGCCATAATTCTTTTGCTTGTTTTACAAATACATTTTCTTTGACTTCACTGACACTTGGCGCGCGCGTACTTTACCATGGAACGTTGTCCTTTACGTCCTTTATCCTACATTTGTCATTCGTTCGTTAGTTGCATTTTGCGTTGTTGGCAACACTTGTGTGCTTTTAAGCAAATAAAAAACGTGCTTCAAAACTTTTGCGCCTGTTTGCCTGCTACGATTTGTCGTACTGTGTGTGTATGTGTGTGCCTAGTTCCTGTCATGCTACCAAAGAAAACTCATCAATGACTTTGGCTGACTGGTTTGCTGCTTGTTTGCTGTTGTTGTTGTTGGATTTCTTGCAATATGCAATACGTTCTATGCCGAAATTATTTTTCAATCATGATATTTTATTCTACGTTATAGATTTCAAGAAAACGCGAACGCGAACGTGCGCCTGTAACTGACACGTTAAGGTTTCGATATCTGTTTCGTTAAAATCTTTGAATTGTCAATTGTTGAAGTAGCATGTCTGAAGTTATTCATCTGAAATTGTTTTTCTATTATTATATTGTTTTGTCGCTCTTGACTTGCATTTTTATTGGCATTTTGCAGCTGTGACAATATTTCTTTTTGCCTATTTTGGGAAGATATAAATCAGCGAAATGTATACAATTTTATCGATGCACGTTTTGAGATATGATTTGTTGTTATAATTGAAAAGTTATTTTTTAATAAAAAAAAAAAAAAAAAAGCTGCACTGACTATGAGATACACTTTAAACGTTTTTTACTGAATCCTAAAAAATAATCAATCTTGATATCATTTTATGAATGTCTACGAATGGAGAAACAAGCGATCGTCAAAAGCAAGCATATGAAAAGTTTATTCGAAATTTAAGTTCCTAGTAGTGTTGACAAAAAAGAGTGATTTTCTAGTCGTAGTGTGATTAGTGACTTGCGACTAAAAGTGACTGCAAACAGTGATAAAATCGCTGTTCGCGAAAAACAATTTGCGATTAAACGAACAGTGGTACACATGTTCACTGCAGCAGTGATACAACAAATCGACTTTGTTTTAATTCACTTCTTTATTTTTAAAAAAAATCACTGCGATTTTTTAATCACTGTGAAACAATCACCATAAAGTTATTTGTTTGCCAACACTTGGTGCTAGACAACAAATCGGTAGGTTAAATTTGTATTTGTATATGCCTTAAAACTAGGGCCTAGCGAAAAACCATTTTTAAGTAACATGTACCACTTGATTCAAATATGGCGCTCTTTCTTTTATAGACTCCGAGGTAGTCCGTTTCAGATGACAGAGAACATGCCAGAAGAACGGATGAACGGAGAGACAGACAAACATTGCTAGATCCACTTTCCTTTTAAAGCTGAACAAGAATTACTCCAAGAGGCGTATTATGCCCCTTTTTGCCAGTCACATTTATTTGCACAAACCTATTATACAATTTTTGCTTCGGGTAAAAGAATGAAAATATTTTTAAAAAAATATAAAGGAAGACCAAAATTTAAACAGAAAACATATTTTACAGCAAATTAAGCAAACATACTGAGTCCTACTTGTAATGTTTAACTTGCAAATACCATATTCATATACAAACAAGCAGAATGGATACTTAAACCAAAAATAGTAATAGTGTCGAGTGTATTGGAGCCTAAGTAAATGTGACAAGCGAACAAGTAACAATGACAACTCAAAAGCAAGCAAAACAATTACAGCAGTAACAACTAAAGTACTTACTAAACTATGACGGGCCTTACACAAAAAAAACCCTTTGCCTCTAAAATTTTCAATTACAACTGCACGAATACTTCTTAACAGAACAAAGGACACACATATACATACATAAAGAGATCGCTTTACGCTTTAGTTTCCTTGTAAAATATCCATGAACATTTGGCCATTGGGTCTGAGTACGACATTTAGATGGCGCTCATAAATTATGTCGCCGCCATTGTTGTTGCTCTAGTTGCTGCTGCTGTTTGTTGTTGTTGCTGTTGTGTCTATTAGCACCCTTAAAATGTCAAATTTTGACAGCAGACATTCATGCAGGCCGCTGAAATAATACCGCCAACTCTACAGTAACAGCAACAACAACAAAAACTATAGTTATAGCCAAAATGCCAAGTCAAACTGTGGCCAAATACAGCGTGTAGTGTAGGACATCGATGTCCTTACGGTTTTGTGGTTTAATACTCACGCGCAACAACTACAGAAATGACAATTGCTTGCGATGTTGCTTGTGCTGCTGCTGTTGGCGATAATGCTGCTGCCAAAAAGCCGCGTTTTCCACATTTGAACCACAAAGTGCGTAGCGCAACCATCATGCTGCAAGGTTAAAGTATGTTCACGCTACACAGATACAGATACAGACAGACGTATTGTAAAGATACACAGAAATAGGAAATGCGAAATGCTCGTTAACCGAAAACTTGTTGTGATGTGAGAACATGCCGCTATGCTGTGAGTTTTAAATGAAACACATTTATCAAACGATGCGGCGCGGCGATGCACACTAAAAACATACCGAATTGTAGGACAATGAAACAAGAACTCTAAGCCGACAACATGTTAAGGCATTCAGTTGGGGTAGTGCCTTATTGAAGAAATGTGCTGGAAGTAGAGTTAAGACATTAAGAAGTTTAGTGCAGCATTTTTCCACGTTGAAAAGAAGTTTTAATTTAAAACTTTAAAACTAAAAAATATAATTTAAAGCATTTTGGATTAAAGAGTTTTCACAAATGAATCCATTTAACGGCAGTTAATTGCACAAATTAACCACAAATTAAATTAATTTTATGAAAAAAAAAAAAAAAAACAAATCGCTTATAAAGCAAAAATGACGAAGGCAATGGCTTGAAAGTTGTGGAATTATACGTCGTGTTTTTATGATTTAAAATATTTACACGAACCGTCAATAAAATTGAACAAGCAAAAAAAAAAAAAAAAATAAATAATATTAATTAAAATAATATAATGAAAATAATGTTCTGCAAGAACCTTCAACATGTACATTTTTAAATAGTTTTTCTATTCCTGCCCGGCTTCCAGTTACACTCTATGAAAATTTGACAAAGATCGGTTCAGAAATCTGGTATAATATTTGTGACCGTCAGTGTATATGAAATCATATCAAATTTATGAATAAAGCAAGGCACCTGTACAACAACAAGAACGTCCAAATGCATATTGCCGATGTGCATTGACAAACCAAAACGACGACAGCTGTGGGCTATGAAAGGACACTGATTCGCTGGCAGGACACGTCGTAAAATATGCAGCGAAATATGGCCAAAAGACACAAACACAAATAGTCACATACTGCTGCAAAAAATTATATTTACACATATGAGTACATATAGTAATTAAATTTAAAAGCCAGCAAAATAACGCCTGCAATAAATATTGATGTTGTTGTTGTTTTTGTATGAACTGAGTTATATGTGTATTCATTATGTGAATAATGTCAGCAAGAGAATAATAAAAGCATTTTCCATAAAAAAAGGAAAAAAAACAAAAAAAAATCTCTCAAATAATTCTATCAAAAGCAACTTAATGCAAAACCGAAAAGCAGCAACAGCAGCCACATGTGCAGCTTACCTTACCTGAACACTGTTCAGGTCAGGATATGCAACGGATCGAAATGGATCACTCAATTCAATCATTTCGCATTTTAAGTGTATTTTGCGGTTATGGCATTTTATGCAATGCAATTTTATGCAATGTAATTTGATTTATATGCCTCGAAGCGAACTGCAAAAATAAACAACCTGGACAGTAACAGGATAGCCAGCTCGTTTTATAGAAGCAACAGGATATACTATATGTTATGTCTATGGTGCGGCTACGGCATAGTGCGGCTATTAATTAAGTGCTGCCAGCTAGTCAACATGAATTGTATAAAAGCTTTATATGTATGTATATTCATTTGGGTCATATGGATTTTTAAATGTGCTTTAAATTGAATTAATTTTTATGCATAAGCTAAGGCCAAATGTCCTGAAATGAAATAAAATGAAGAGGAAAAGCAAAAAAATGGAAAATTATATGCATTAAGCTGAATTACAACAACAAAGACGACACAAAAACAGGACAACAATGCAATCAACAGTTAACAAGTAAAAGGAGCAACCAAAATAATTTCGAGTACAAGGACCTACAGCATACATATCCTTGTAGTACAATGTAAAAGCAATAGCATCAGCATTGAAAGAGTGCAAATGTAATGAAGCTAAACAACGCGATATGTACACAGTAGATATGCAGCAGGATGAAAGAGTTTGAAGTGTGCAATGGGAAGATTACGAAATGAATCCTGTTCGTGGGAATGGCAAAACATGTTGCAATTTGTGCGCACATGTATTATCCTGTTTCAACGCAGATGAGCTGCTCAGCTGCCAGACTGCTAGATAGCATGCGAGCGAATCCTAACACAGTGCACAATTGCATTCTTAACAGAACGCAAACTAAATGGAGTAGCAAAGGCGAATAAACGAAAAAAAAAATTTTAAATAATTCGAAAATGTCTTTTTTATTAAAGCTCAGACTTATTTCTTTCAAAATAATAAAACTAAAAAGGAAGAATATGAAATGCTGCAAATATCTAAATAGCGCTGCGTGTATAACAAAAATCAGCTTCAATTGCTGCACTCCTTCCAAATGCTGAATTTCTTCACAATTTAATAAATTGTGCGGTAAAAAAAATACTGCATCAGGATCTGCTGCATTTATATGTACCTAAATATTATATCCTTTAATACCTAGCCTCGTAAGAAGTACTGTGCAAATTTGTAATGGGCGTTGCTACTTTGCATTCGTTGCTTTTGGTCATAAATCAGCCGCAAGTGTGTGCAAAAGCAACAGCAACTTTTGCTATTTTGGCTAAGCGACCGCTCGGCATCGTATGAGTTAGTCTTGTTGCCATTTTATAAGGATTTAACGTTTTGAAAGGTGCAAAACTCGCAGCAAATTTAAAAAAAAATCTGACTTTTTTTCTAAAGTTTAAGAAATTGGGTCATTGAGTAGTTACATTACGCCTGAGAATTCAAGCATAAAGACTACCATAATTGGTGTTATTTTATAAGGTGAAAAATTTTTGTTTGTAAAATGTTTGGCGTTACAATCTTTTCGATTAACTGCGTTTTTTGGAATTTGATTCTTATAATTCGCAAAACGTTTTTACAACAGAAAAGTGAAGTGCGACATCATTTAAAGAATCTCTATATAGCAGCACCTACAATATTTGACCGATAGTAAATATATTTAAAATGTTCATTAACTAATAAAGCTTCTAGATAAGCAAATTGTATTAATTTAGTATTTTTCGTATTTAAGTTCCGCAAAAATCATTCAAACTTTTTGTTTTTATTATTTTGAAACTAAACTTGGGACAAGACCAATTTATGCTGCCTTAAAGAAAAAAAGGATTATATGTTTTTTAATCATCTCAAAACTTGATTTTTTTTCAAATATGAAATAGCGCCATCTACAGTGCAGCACATAAGATGGCGCTAGCAGTTTGTACAATACGAAAGATGTCGCTTATATTTTATAATGCAACCACAGATGGCAGCACAAACAAGTTCCACCTACATTCCACAGCGTTAAATTTAAATGTTTATGCCATAATTTTATTTTCACTAATTTGGCATTAAATTAGCATGCAAATTTTGTTTAAAATCAAAAATTTTATATTTGCAACAGTTTCAAATCAGCTACATTTACGAAAAGTTAAAATAAATCCAAAATGCAAGTAATTCAAAAAAAATTGCTAAGCACATTTTTTATATTAATGCTGCTAAAAGCTTGCCTTTGCGAAGAGGTCAAAGTACATAAAGGAAAGTGTCCGAAAGTACAAAATCAAGCTGATGTGGACATAATGCAGGTATATAATATCAGCTTAAAACCAAATTTTCTTTAAAAGTTTCATCAATTTTTAAACTAGTTACTTGGTTGCTGGTATATGCAAGCCACATATCCCCTTGATAATGGACCACATACCGAAGTATGTAATTTCTTTCGTTATATTAAGTACGAAGATGATTTTTATGAGTTTCAATTTGCCAAAGATACAAGGTAAAAAAAAATTATTTTAAATTAATTATTGTTTACTTTATAAAATTTTATTTTATATGGTTTCAGTGAAATGGAAACAAGAGAACAAATTAAAGTAAAACGTTCACTAATGACAATTAATACAAAGGCAGGTACTTGGGGCATTGAAAGAAAATATACACGTAATTATATAAGGGAAATTTATTTATTTAAATTTATTTATTTTTTTACTTTTCTTAGAATACGAGCAAATTAATAAGCCAAAAGATACAGGTAACCCCTCTCAGTAATAACTTCAAAAGTTAGCTTTCTTAATGCTAATTTTGTTTTGAACTTTTCAAGAACTTAAACCGGTAAAATTTACTGTAAATATAATGGGCACCGATCATAAAAATTATATAGCGCTGCACACCTGCCGTAATGTTAAAAATGGACATATACGTATGTTGCGTTTATAAAAATATTTTGGAAAAAGTAATAATTTATCTAACGCTTGCAGAAGCTGGTTGGGTATTAACACGCGAGTGTAAACATAATGGCACATATGTTAATTTGGGTTTTGATGATTTGGCAAAAAATAATATTAAACACGATCCAATGATATTCATAAACCAAGTAAATTGCCGAGATCCAGGACCAGCAAGATTTTTTTAAGTATAAAAATATGCCAAGAACTGTTAAATTAATAGAAAAAAATTAAGTTAAAAAAATAAAAAGGCTAATAAATTTCATTCTCAAATTGCCTTGAGTTTTGCAACCTTTAATTTCAATTTTACGTCTTATACCGAGGAAGTCTTTCTGAACCCTTCGACATTAAAAGCGGAGTACGCCAAGGCTGCATTCTCCCACCAATTCTGTTTCTAACAGTAAAAGGGGATGTTTTGCTGTCGGCGCTGCAACCACTTCCGAACACCGGAATACAATGGTCCATGACTGACAAACTCCAGAACCTCGACTACGCTGACGACTTTTTACTTCTCGCGCATACCATGACGGATTTAACCCGATTGGCCACAGCGCTTGAGAGGGCATCTTCTTCCGCTGGCCAAAATATCAACATGCGGAAGACACAAGCCCTCAGCCTTACACTTACGGGACCGACCACAAGTAGAGTCGTAATCGATGGACGAAAAATCGAGATGGTTGAGAACTACACATACCTAGGCAGCATTCTTGCAGAAGAAGGCGGAACTGAGTTGGATGATTGCAGCTGGATCAGCAAAGCTAGAGCTATTTACGGTACGATGTATCCCATCTGGCGAAATAACGAATTGAGTATAACTCTCAAAGTCTGACTGTTCAAATTTATTATGCTTTCAGTGTTACTCTACGGATGTTGCACTTGGAAGGTAACCATAACCATCACCAACAAACTTCAGGTGTTTGTTAACCGCTGCTTGAGGAGCATTCTCCGAATTCATTGAGGATTGAAACCCAATAGGAGTACCACAGGGCTAACAGAAAGATCATGCATTAGAAGTGGAGATGGATTGGACATGCATTTCGTAAGTCCGTGGGCAACATCACACGAAAAGCCTTGCAATGGAATCCTCTTCATGGTAGAGGTCGAAGAAGAGGACGTCCCCGAGAACAATGGAGGAGAACAGTGTCAAGAGAGCGACAAGAAGGATTTCACATACCAGGGTGGAGTCAACTTGCAGCTCTTGCAGAGAACAGGACGAGGTGGAAAGCATCTATTGACGCCCTACGAGCCCATTAAGGTTTCAGGAATCGAAGATGAAGAAGACGGGTCTGGAGCGATGCGTAAATGTTCCATAAAAGCATAAGAAGCGCTTCTAGACCTGACACTTCTAAATATAGAAGTCAAACTAAGGATGAAGAGTACACTTCTTTTGGTAATACTCATGGATGAAAGGGTCACACTCTCAGTTAATGCCTGTGGATTATAGGCGTAAAAGGCAGAGGCTAAAGGAGCAGGATAAGGTTTAATAGGTCAAAGAAGGGACCAGCAATTCCGACAATACAGAAGGATATTTTATATATTAAGGCAGAAGATCATAAACACATCTGCATTTAATGGGTGTAGTCGGTAAACCCCATTGTAGTTTCTGTGGTAGAAAATGAGATACCCATTCAGGATGCCAGTTTTAGGAATTCTAAACATATGAAGATGATTAGATACATAATATAAGTAAACCCTAAGTCTATAGCTATAACAGTTTGGATGCTGCCCCTAAAAAAAAAAACTTAGGAAAAAGAATTTATTCTAAAATACTTCAGGAGTATTTTCTGAGACTCTTGGACTCTACATACTTCACATGAGATCTGTTATGCCTGTATCTTCCTGGTACATACACTTCGACAATCATAGTAGTCCCATTAACCATAAAATTTGTTAATCAAAAACTTCCAGTATGTTTATTCATATGAAAGTAGCTCTCACAGATAGACGAACGGAACAGTTGGACACGGCTAGATCAATTAGTTTCGTAGAGTTAATTAAAAATAAACACTTTATTAGATCTTCTTTTAGGTGTTACAAATTATTCACAAACAATATTACTGAAGAGTTAAGTAGGCACATCTTTGTGAAGCAAATAAACGAACATATTTGGAGCTGTTAAATGCTGCACATAAGTGTAATACTTTAGCAGTGAATGCGATTGAGTGATTGCAGACTGACTGCTTGACTGACTTACTGTAATGCCATAAATGAAAATCATTCGTTTCGATTTTCGAATGCAGTTAAGAAATAGTTGAAATTCAAAACTCAAAACTGAAACTAGAACGAGAAAGGACTAAAGTATGAAGGACTTTAGGATGTACTGCTGCCGAGCATTGTTTTCATATTGCATTTGCAATTCAAGAATTGTATGCATGCAGAGTCTGGGTTAGAAGTAGTTGGTAGCTTGTTATTGAGTTGATTGTTGGGTTGTTTGTTTGTTTGTTTGTTTGCATGTTTGGTTATGGTTATGTTACATTGGTTAGATACAACAATCTAAAGCAGCAGCAGCAGCAGCACCTGTTGTAAATTTCAATTGCATATTTCAACAGTGTAAACAGTTTGGAGGAGTGAGTTTCAAGTTATGATACGGCACAAGTTGTTGCATTATGCATGAACATATTTCTTTCATTTCTAATGTCTTCTTCATGAGAGAGACACAGACATAATTTTGGTGCAGCTTCATGGAATACAAATTTATTTGTGATTGTGCAACTCAAATGATTTTTTTAATTTGGAGCCAAAACAAAAATATAAAAAAAAAAAAAGTTTTTTATCCACTTAACAACAGCAAATGCGCTTAGCACCATACGGAGGTAGCCCAAATTCTTCTGGTTTAAATTGCTCCAACGAATCTAAAACGATTGTTGCATCCTGCGTCAGTAAACATGGTTCACTTGCAATGGGCAACATAACTGTCTGCATACGTGCTGCATTAGCAGCCCAAATAGCATTTGGCGTTTGCGCAAAAACGAGACATTTCGAACCACGCGGACATTCACAGAAACGTTTTGCTGTGATCATATATAAATCCGGTTCAGGTTTACCATAACGTACTTCTTCATCCGAAAGACCACAGACTGCATGTGAGAAGCATTTGAAAAGTTTTTCATATGGTTTTGTCTTAATGTCGTACGTTGTCTGAGAGCACATAGCAGCTACGGCCATTGGTATACGACAACCGTTTAGATGTTGTAGCAGCTTCTCAACGCCAGGCATTAGTTGTGGATGGCATGCCATATCCATGGTATAAGTATTTTGCTGTTCATGATATTCCTTCCCAGCTGAGTGGTAATTTGTAGTAGCGTACTATTAACTCAGCTAGTTCATAGGTATTCATGCCTACTGCACGTATTTTTATTTCATCGCTTAAAGTTTTATCATATTCGGCGAGTATGCGTTCACAGGCTTTTACAAAAATATTCTCCGTATCTTTAAAAAAAGAAACAAATTATTTCTATGCAGTATGTGGGGGTCTAGTAAAGAGTAATCCTTTATTTTTGCACTAAATGGAAGCCTTAATAGTTAGGTGAACCTATGCCTATGACACAAACGGTTCGAAAGGGATATGAAGATACAGAGCTTCCCAGTTGTCATGCATGAAGTCGTGCAAGAGAAAGAAAAGCGATAGAAGATGGCTGCAAGACATGTCATGGACAGAAGACACATGTCTTGCAAGAATTGTTATACGTGAAGTCGTGCAAGACTTGTCATGGACATGAAGTCATGCAAGACTTGTCATGCATAAAGTCATGCAAGAATTGAAATTTGCACTTCCAGTCACCGTGCCCCACCCCCCTATTAAAAACTTCGTGTATTTTTTTCAAAAACCCCCCCCCCCTCGCCCTCAATAAGAAAAATAATGCATTACTTTTTATAAAAACATACGTTTTTTTCGGTATATGTATATTTGTAAGACATACCCAAAAGCACACCATCCAAATCGAATATACAATGTGTTACTTGCGGATAAATGCAGCAATTTGCAGGCATACGACAACATGGCGCACACATTTCTTTTTTTGGAATATTTCTTGCTATATTTTCGTGGATATTTTTTGTATAATTTCAACTTCTATTTAAATTTTAATTTAATTTAAGCCAAATAAATGTTATTTAATTTTTTTTCGTTTTTAACTTCTTAAACATTTTGATTACTTATGCCAGGCTACTATTTTTTTTTTTTTAATATTAATCATATCTCGGCAAACCAAAATCTTCGGGATGAAATTCTTTCAACGATGGCAACACCAGCGTTGCATCCTGTTGCATTTCACATGGCAACTCTGGCATTGGTGTCATGACTACCTGCATACCAGCTGCAATGCCGGCTTTGACACCATTCGGTGAATCTTCAAAGACCAGACAACATTTAGGCGCTGGCTTATCTTCAAAATATTCAGCAGCAACTAAAAAAATATCCGGTGCTGGTTTACCATTCTTAACTTTTTCCTCACAGCTACCCAAAACTTTATGATGAAATAAATCAAATAATTCTTCATATTGTTTCGATTTTTATGTCGTAGCCTTTTTTTGCCGGAACTTGTGGCCAGTGCTATTGGTATACACTTTGCATGTAAATGTCTTAAAAGACGCTCAACACCCGGCATAAGCGGTACATTATTAAGTTCACCCAAATAAGATTCTTGACGCTGTATATACTCTTCGGGTGTTATGGGTAGTTGATATTTTTCAACCATATATTTACCCAGTGCTTCACTTTGTAGACCCATAATGTGAAAGCGTACTTCTAGTGTAAATTCTTTATTCCATTCATCGAGCACTTTTTGCATAATTTTCGGATATATTTTTTCGGTATCTAAGATGAATGAGATTACTTGACGTTAGTGTTTTCGATTTTTTAGTTCCAAAACTTACCAAGTATTGTGCCATCCATATCAAAAATACAATGCGTTACTGGTTGATATTTTGGTTTTTCCTGGCATTTAGCACAGGCCATGTTACGACTAAAACGCAAAAACAGTTTTTGTGGATATAACATTTTTTTTATAAACATTTCTTTTTTTTTTTTTAGAGAAATAAAATCTTTTTAAATTTAAAAAAACATTTTTAAATTAACAATTTTTAAATCTTGGCAAACTAAAATCTTCTGGATTGAAACAACATAAAGATTTCAAACGTTGTGTTGCCTCTTTACTCCGATCACAGGGTAAACGCTCATCTGGTATTAGTACAACCTGCATACCGGCACTTCTTGCTGCCATCATACCATTGGGTGCATCCTCAAAAACAAGACAACATTCTGGATTTACGGGTCCATTGCGAAACCGTTTAGCTGCAACAAGAAAAATTTCTGGCGAAGGTTTTCCATGTGGAACTTCAGGATCACTGCTGCCACAGACTGTATGCTCGAATAATTCAAAAAGTTCTAGATGTGGTCGTATCTTCAATTCATGTAACTCCCTATTGCTACCCGTTGCAACAGCCATTGGTATGCTATGGTTGTAAAGGTGTTTTACTAATCTCTCCACACCCGGCTTAAGTTTACAATCTGTCAATAATAATTTCAAATTTTCCGTTTGCTGTCGTGTATACTCATCCGTTGTAATGGGCAACTCGTAATGTTCCACCATATATTCAGCCATCTCAGTTGCATTCAGACCCATGCAGTGTAATTTAATTTCAAAAGTATATTCCTTTTCATATGGATCGAGTATCATTTGTATGGCTTTGGTAAAGAGCGCCTCATTGTCTTTAAATTGAAAAAAAGTAAGTTTTATGGATTGATTATGTTCTTAAAATATGAAATTACCCAAAATAGTACCATCTACATCAAAGATGCAATGCGTTACTGGACGATAGCAGCTCATTCTTAAAAGTAATATTTTAATAGAACGTCGTGAACATAAGATTTGGTTACAAATAATTTACTTGTAATGAAATATTTTATGAATCTAGTTCCGATAAGCAAATTCGTTATTAAATATATTTTTATCTTGGTTTGGAAATTCTTAAACAATTTAATTTATTTATGCTGTTTGTCTGAAATAAATATGACAGTTAAAACTTATTCTAAATTTCAATAATTTAGTGCCACAAGATTTCCGATTTATTCTCAACGTTTCTGAAATATTTGTAATAAAAACCATACAAAAATTAATCTCAGCAGTTTTTTTTTTAAATCTTTAAGATTTAATCACAGCCATTTGAATAATTATAACACACAAAGCAAAAAAAAAAAAAAAATATACAAAGTGCAAACAATAATCAACACAAAATGTACCAAATGCAAAATGGAAATGGCAAATTAAGCAAACTGTTTGCAAAATAAGAATACACGCAGAGTAAGATATTCTCTGTGAGAGAAATATTGTACAAAAGGAAAATGCTTTGCCAAACGACAGGATTAACATGTGTCAACGGTGCAGACATGCTTACTTTGAAACAGGGCAGGACAAAACCTACCGACCGACCGACCGACCGTCCAAGTATGCTGCATGCCACAAAATTAATGTTAAAATTCATGTGCGACACCAGAACGACGCACGAATGCGTATAGAGCAGCAAAACTCAACACAGAAGGATGAATATCACACACAGGACTTTACACTGCATACAAACGGTTATTCATGTGTGTGTGTGTGTGTGTTAGGAGGTATAAAGCATTAATCAAGAATACCTGCTGGGCAGACATACATAGTAGTCTATGGAACTTGGTTGAAAAGTTGTAGAAGACTGAGTCAACATCATCTCACTAAATTGGCGCTCATTATGACAGAGCTTTACATATGCCCTCGCAATTTTCCATCTAAATGGCGTACATTAATTAACGCGCACACACATACACACACATACATATTATAAAAGGACGAAGAATGTATGCTCTTTCTCGCTCTACAGTTTTATACAGTATGTCCTTTTGGGTGCTGCAATTTTATACTGCCTGCCTAAGATTAATGGTTCGCTATTAATGTGTAATGACAAATGTTTGTGCAAACGCAGATTGGACTTGGACTTGACATTGCCTTTGAGCGACTTTTAGACCAGAAAGGCGATATACACATAAATACGTGGCACAACTCAATTTGAAGTCATTAAAGCTTGTTTGCACAAAATCGCATTAAATATTGAAAAGTATTTAGCACACAAAAATACTCAAAACATCAAAGTGTTTCGTCTATGGTCATTTAAGTGATTTTCAGCAAATATTGACAAAAAAAAAAGAAATTTTTAAAACTGATTTATGACACTTTCGAGCCAAATTCAAATCTAAACAAGATTCATTAAGTACCATCAATAAAATTCTCTGACGTATTGCTGCGTTGCGTCAAGTAGAGTTCTTTGTTTGTATTTGTATTTGTATTGCACAAGTACTTATCTATACATAGCTAAAATATATATATATATCTGCTATACGATGAGTCTCATATGTTTGCATTTCGATTTAGTCCTGATTTGTTTGTTTCACTCGTTTTTGATGTACTTGAAATCCTTGCATGCACAAAAATTGCAAAGTATTTCAAATATGTCAATAAAATGTCAGACAAGGGTTAATTGTCGGTATTTAAAATGTTTATGACGTTTTTATAATTGACAGGCATTTTTATACTTGTCAGTTTGGTGTTTTTTGTTTTTTTTCGGAGAGGCAGTGTCTATTACATAATTGAGCGTAATGAAGTGCCTTGCGGGTAAAAGAATTTGACAGGCATTCATGTGCAAAACATAAGAAATTATTGACATGAAAATATTGACGGCTTTATTTAAAGATTTCATAATTAGTTAGAGATAATATATTTCATTTGATTGAAAATAAAAAAAAAAATTTTAATCTTAATTTAATATAATAAATATAACATTTATAAGGAGTAGTTCCATATGTTCCCTTTTGAAATAAATAATTTAAAGAACTGGAACCCCCAAGCAGGTCTTTACTTTACATCTGTCTCATAGAAGTAATAAGGAATGGTCAACGTAGACGAAGTTTTGTTTTGATTTCGTTAAAAACCGTAACTGTGTTTACGGTAGTAATTAAAAATGCCCTGAGTAGCGGTAAAACCGATTTTCGAGAGCATATGTTGCTAATTCAAGGTTATTAAAAGGGTAACTTAGAAACCTTTTGAAATCGTTTTTCATTTTTTTCTCAAATGATAACCTTCACCATAATATAAACCAATTCAGGGTGCTTCGAACTATATTCATAGTTTGGCAAGCTCTGAGTAAGTAAAAAGAAACGAAGAGAATTGCTGTCGGTATAACCACGCTCTGATAGGAAGACCATCCACAAAATAGATCAGGATGAGAAGTATTCTGTTCCTGCTTTCCGCCATATGATTTCACCGAACTCGAAGACTTTTAGAGATTGAGATAATAAACTTGAAATTTAGATATTCCAGAGTTCTTATGAGATATTTTATATAATTTTAAACAATTTTTTGTGACGCGTTTTTTTATCGTTGAGCTTAGTATCCTTATCGGTAAAATTTTCAATCCATGGCTTTCTCATATGGAGGTATGGAGGTCATTTCCTTCGGCAAATTTTGTTTGATAACATCGATTGACTCAAAACGCCTTCCCCAAAGACGCAAGGGTGCCAATTTTGGCTCGAATATGGTAGCTATTGCGTTTTAGGCTTTGTACTCCTGTAAAATCACGGCAAAGTGAGATGACGCGTCGCCGTGTTTAATCCTCGAGTTATCCTACCTTAATTCCGGCCTTTTCGTAAATGCCTCGCAGGCCCCAAAACAATAAATACTAAATACCTAATAACTGTTTGACCTTCCGGGAGGAACTTAGAGTGATTTTCAACTCTTCTTGGCTGCCATATCAGTCGCTTCAATGCTATTTTCAACTCGATTTTATGTTAATTTGCAGTACAGTCGCAGAGATTGTCCACGAAATTGATTAATAAATAAAACTACTGACCTATTAAAAGTAGTAATAAACTTAAAAAAAATTTTAAAATTACTAACATTTAATAAAAAAGAAAAACACTTTCTAATAAAAATAATAAAATAGAAACCCATTTTAAATCTAAATTACTCGACCGCATAGTAAAACCTCCAACTCGAGTAGTTAATAAAATACCTTTAATTAATCTATGGCGTCAGCTGTTGCCGCAAAAACAATGCCACAAAGACCGCTTCTCCACACACACACACAAAGGACACACACATATACATACAAAAGCCCCATAATATTTCACATCTAAATACAAGCAACACATTGTTCTATACTTTCAGGCATAACGGTTAAGCGATTCTATGACTACTTCTCTGCCTCCCTATCCAGCCTGCCAGCCCATATAGACATAAAATCAACGAATTGCGCGCATAAATTATGCACCTAACCATTTTTGTTCAACATTTATTGCCATTTTTCTGGTTGCGGTTTTTCCGCCATCCCAGCCAAGCCGTGATATGCTCATCCTTTTTATTTTTGTTGTATTTCGTATTTGTTGCAGCAGCATTAAAATTTTAACTTTACTCATTTGGCTACAACTGTTGCAACAATGACGACGACGACAACACAAAATATGTTGTAAACGTTTAATTTGAGCGCGCGTCTCGTTGTCTAATCGCTGTCCTGGCAACATTCAGTCGTCGTTTTGCTTATTCATATAAAATGTTCTGGCCAACACCTGATTTTGCACCATGCTTCACCACTACCGCAACGCAGTCACATTGAAATGAACTGTTTACCAAAAGGACGAAAGCTGCCACAGCAGGACGAAAGCTGCACAAAAATATAATTGCGTTCATTGAATTGTTAACTTCGAGCATTAAACTTCAACTTCACAACTCACACTCAGATTGTCTTCTGCTTGCTTATAACCGTAATTTCCAGCAGCAGCGCAGTTAAAAGCCGTTGTTATCCTTGTGGGCACACGGATTCTCTTTATTATACCCGTCACATATAGCATTATCACTTTGTCCGAAAGTTGCAACCATGGAAGGAACACGGAGACCCTAAAAGTATATATATTCTTGGTCAGCTCGATGAACGATTCTCCGTCTGTCTGCCGTCTGTCCGTCTGTCCGTCTGTCTGTCTGTCCGTCGTCTGTCTGTCCGTCTGTCTGTGCGATGGCTGTACTCGAAAAGTTTAAAGATATGACCTGAAATCGAAACTTAAGCTTTTGTGCTCCTAGTTAGTTTGATACCAGAACCAAGGTGCCACGCCCATTTTTAGGTATAGCCCCCATACAAACTTACCGTTTTTTCCGATTTTGTATAAAATTGTAATTATTTATGAATGTATCTCGCCCCAATTGTGTAAAAACATTTCTTTTGTCATCCAGTGTCAAAACCAAAATGCCACGCCCTTTTAGGCATAGCCTCCATATAAACTTTCCGTTTTTCCGATTTTTCCGATTTTTTGTAAAAATACTATTTATTTATGCATATATTCACTCAAATTTGGTTAAAAACACTTTAATGTCATCCAATGTCAAATCAGATGTGCCACGCCCATTTTTGGTATAGCCCCCATACAAACTTTCCGACCATTTTCGATTTTTGTATGAAAATGGTTATTATTTATTCATGTATTTACTCCATATTGGGTAAAACTCTTCCAATATCATGGTGCCACGCCCATTTTCAGGTGTTTCTTGCATCAACCCACCGGCCATTTCCAGATATATTCGAGAAATATGTTGTTATACATATCTGTATTTTTAGCTCAAAATTTGAACTTAATATTGTGTGTAAACTTGGGGACCACTGATGATTACACATAAACTCTTTAAAGATTCGTGTGACGGTATTTAAGCTTCGGTTCTACCGAAGTTAACGTTTTTCTTGTTTTTTTTTCCCCCGTTCACATCAAAGTTTTGTCTTTGCTATTGGCATTTATTGGTATTGTTCCAATTAAAGTTAGACTTTGGTCATAAAATATTTAAAGAATCGCATTGAACTGAACTGAAAATGATGCTAGTTGGTTGGCTCAATCGTTCGCTTAGTTCCGTTGCCAGAACATTAATGCGATTCGGTCAATGGTTTTGACTGCTGCACAGTTTACTACTAACAATAAATGTAGTTGGTTCTCTACTTACTTCAACTACTTTTGAAAGCGTTTTGGCCAATAAAAGCCCATAAAAGTGTAATTAAAGTGCTTCACTTGACTTGACTGGCTAGCTTGCTTGCAAGCTGTCCAAGTTAATATTTGCACTGCGGTTTCAATAAATAACATTATAGTATATCATGACATTCTATTGGAAAAGGATTTTATAATATAAAATTGCATTTTTATTTCGACTATGGCGCCGTTTATGGTATAAAATGCTATTTTTTTTCTAGGTTAATGCTTAATTGAAAGAAAACTGAAAAGGTAATGTTTCCGTTGCAGTCATAAACCCAGTGTAAAGGTGGCATGAAATGTTTCCAAAAAAAAAAAAGGGGGGGGGGAAAAGAGTAGACCCCCGAGCGGATGTATTTAGTATGTCAGTTAATTAGGTTCACATAATGCTGGGCATATAAAGAATGCCTTTTCTTTTTTTTATTGCAGTTTCATCAAAATTTTAAAATTTTTGGGCCATTTCGACTTTAACACCGCAAGTCGCCCGAGCCCACAGTATTCGAGGTATCGATTGTTGGCCAAACTATACATTAAGACACAGAGACTTAACCACAAGAGGTAAATTGCATTTTCCTGACTCCCTAAGAATGTGAACTGAATTGTGCATAGACATTCAGTTGCAATGTTTTTTCGATGTTTTCGGTCAAAATATTTTGTATCTTTTATAAAAAAAAAAAAAAACTCCAAGAATGAGTGAAGTGCATAAGTGCAATGTTTTAGTGGTCTATTATTATTTATTGTCTTCAAATGAAATCGGTTTGGGACTCATTGGTTCGATGATTTCGAATAGCATAGCGGACATAGATAAATTTTTATGATTTTATATATCAAAGAAGATATTTCTATAGAAAAATGTTATTTGTCTTTAAGATGCTTTTGCGTTAAATCATAAAATATTACACAGAAGTATGCGTTAAAAGTGTTAAACAATTTATTTTCTACTTTACACTTCCACTGAAGAGAGAGAGCAAATGCAAACTATTAACAATTGAAGTGCAAATGTATTTTTTTTATATGTAAGATGTACTTCAGATAGCTTTTCTGTCGGCACAGCACGATAAAATGATTATAGTTAACGATGAATGGCGACATTGAACATTTGCAAGTGCATTCAAGTGTTTTCAAGGGCATTATGACTGCAATTGTAATTGAATCAAATTGGAAATGTCTCCTCAAGTAAATAGTACTGCTAGAACTTTAAACTATAAAAATACCTTAAACTTCAAACTAATACAGCAGATGAAAACAGTAAATTTACAAGCAACCTAATTTTTTATGCAAACTAATGCTGCTCACATACTACTCAAAGAGTCACATACTATATCATCCCAAAAACAACGGAGTTATTTGTCTTTTAAGGGAAACTACATTAGTAAAACTTCAACTTCAAAGAATATTTTATTTTTGTGTAACCCTGCGGTCAAAGGGAAGTTAGCATAAAGTCACTCAGTCAACAATATCGTCATCGTCATCGTCATCATCATTGTTCGAATCAGAGTCTAAAAGTCAGTTAGATTGTGTACGAGCATAGAAAACAAAGTCCAATTTCATGTTTGTAATAGCATTACTTTTGTTTACCAAATAAATTTTGTATGCATAACGAGTAGTTGTGCCCTAAAAAGAAGAAAAAAAAAACGAATACGAATAATTCTGTACTTTTGAGTGCAAATAAATAGCAAAGAGTATATAAAAACCGCAACAAAGAAATAAAACAAAAAGAAAAATCATGAATAAAAATTTTAACTTCGTTGGAACCGAAGCTTAAATTCCCGTTACACGAAAGACAGACCCATTTTGTATAGTTGCTGTTGGGCAGATTAGTTACCTGTTACAAAATTTTGATATGGCTTACTAAGCTGGACATTTCTTTTTGGATAAATTTGTAGAACTAATTGCATAACCGGCTGGAGCCCCGGAAATGAACCCATCATTGACACAAAGTGTCTAAAAACCCTTTCTTTGATCTATTTGGCCAAGACCCAACTGAGATCACCGAAAAGTGAATCAGTTACTACCTTCGATACACTTTGGAAAGATTGGAAAATCGGGGCACAAGTTCATGGCAACAGAAAGGTATTGGATCCGTAGACGCCACACCTGTACCTGAGTCGATTAGTGAACTACCAGTGAATCATTAAGATGTGGATGGTCTCTACACAAAAATTTTAAATATTTTTTAGTCTTAAAGAGACTGCATTTATCAAAAAATATCTTTAGAATTATAGCAAGAGTTACGGACACACAGACAGACGTACAGCTAGACAATCAAACTTTATATATGGTAGAAAGTTATGAATTACTTGTGTAGGGTGTGTTATTGTGAAACGTGAACGCCGATTAAAAAAAAAAAATTATGCTGAAAGATAACCTTAAAATTTGTGGCTGGAGTTACGGACACACACATGCAGATCCATGGACAGATAGGCGAATAGACTTACATACGCTTCTTTTTAACAAAATTAATACACCATATACTATTTGTGTAGGGTATATACTGTGCAGAATTTTTGGAAAATCGTTCTTGCATAAAATTTCCCTATTGGACGCTTGCAGCCATATTTTCTAGTTTGTTCTTATTTTTTTCTATTTTGTTATTCAGTTTATTGTTTAATTTAACTGTTGACTTAAATTTGATGACTTTTTCTTTATTTTTTGCATATAAAATTTGGTTTTTATTTCGTGTACAAATATTGTGTGTAATAGGTACATATTTATTTATTTACTTAAATATCTGGTGGACAAGCGTCTTGCTTTATAAGTTCCAGTTTAGCTAAATCAAGTCCAGATTTTTTGAGCACACGTTCAGCTTTATGTACAACTTCAGGCGATGGCAAATGTTTACGTGTCATAATGGCAGCCCATTCTAGATATAAAAATTATGAAAATATGAAATAAATATGAAGAAAAACTTACGAAAATTCATGACATTTTCCACATTGAAACATGTATAACGTATGGCATAATTATTATAATCAGTATCCAGCACCCAAGTATCAATTCCTTCGGGAAGATCTGTGTAAAAATTTTAGTATTGTAAAATTTGAAAGCGATTTTTTATTTTTATAAATATTTTTTATTTTACTTACATTTATTTTTATTACTAACTCTCAATTTACCAACATTCGATACACTATCTAAATTAATGGTTCTAGCATTCGATGTTAGTATACTAAAATGAAAAAAAAAGTTTAAATAATTATTTTACGCTTTCTTAGTGAATTATATAAAATGAACTTACGCTGAATCCATTTCATTGGCTTTAATAAAATACTTGCCATCGTCTTCCTTATAATCGGAAACAATACATTCAGCAGGACGTTGTCCAAAGAATGGGTATCTTGAATAGGTATACCAACGTCCTAAAAAGGATTGCATATCGAAATTGGAGACAGCAGTCAAATTATCAGGACATTGACCCACAAATGGTTGTACCGCTTCAGTTTGTTGTAGCAAGAGGCTTAAGCAGAGCACAGTAAATATTGTGAGGCTGCTAGAAAAATAATCAATATATTTTATATAAAAATCAGAAATATTATTTTAATATGTACCACACAGTTTTTGGCATTTTAAAACTTCAGAGACAGTTCGATTGATTCGTTGTATTGAACTGTTTCGTCGTTAGCTTTTCGCAGTTAAAAATATCGAAACAAATTGATTTTGAAGCTTTTTAATTAAGAATTTTATTTGGTTGGTTTAAGTAATTAAATCTGAAAAATGCATTAAATATTATTTTTTTTTCGATTTATTATTGTAAATAAATACTAGCAATTTAAGGTACCATACTACGGTTCCTTTCTGACCCCTTCTCTTAGGGCCTGCTTTACTCATTATATTAGAATCGTTAAAGCATAAGCAAAGTTTGAGTGGAACTTTTTTTGTTTAGAAAAGTTACACAAAATTTTAGTGGACACATGGGATTACTATTCGAAATAATCTTCAAGCGAATTAATGCATTAATGCAATCGAGATATTATCTCGAGGAAGATATATTAAGGTCCCAAATAGTTGATGGTTGAACCGATTTGCGGCAGCTCACATCTAAAATGCCTCGGTTAAATTATAGTTGAAAAAATTATATTTTTTTGATGGACTTTTACCCACAAAAGTTGATTCTAGGTTATCGAATTACGTCGAGGTTTGTAAAATCGAACGGACAGTCGCTGACCCGCACTGGGTTGTCTCTGCATTAGTCGAGACCAACCAATGGTAATGTGTCGGTCAATTAGACAGTGCCTCAATTACTGACAGACTTGTGTGGAGAAAGCAATCACTACCGACCCATTTGGGTACGAACTAGGCAAACTGTTTAAATCTAAAAAAATGATTCTTTGGCATTGGAATGATTCTGATACAGCCCTGACTAGTTAGTGGCTAAACCGATTGGACCAGTCAGAAAAAAAGTCAGTTCGGTCAATTGATCCGCGTTAGCACTGCTGGGATTATCAAATATTTATTTGTACATTTTTTAAAAAGTAAAACAAATTTATTACAATTAAAGTCGATGACGTTTGTGTGATTTTTTTCGCTTTCTTTGGTGCAGTTCTGGCTTGAATTTTGTTTTTATTTGTTTTTCTTTTATAAATTCGTAACTTTCTTCTTCGGACTGTTCTACTTGCAACCGTAGGCTTTGGGCAGTCATCATGTTTTATATGATACATCTTATTGACTTCCCAACCATTTGATTTAATAGTATCTTCAGCCTTCTTAATAATATCTTCACTCGGTTTAACCTCGCGTGTAATGATTGCAGGCCATGCTATGAGAAATTATAATAAATTTTATTAAATTTAATAAATACAAAGGCTGTAAGCTTACGAAAACTTATAACGCCCATAATGTCCATACATGTCAGAAGTGTTGCATAATTCGTATAATCGGTATCAAATATCCAAACATCAAGTGGTTCTTTCAATACTTAAAGGGAAATTAAATTAAATTATGAAAGGATATTTAATATCAAATATTATTTAGCAACACTCGAAAATGTACCGTTATTCTTTGATTCACGTTTCATATGACCAGTCGAACCGACATCCGAAAGAGATAGCGCTTCCTCACGAACTAGATCAGAGCTACGGAATTATTAAATTAAATATATAAAATTAAAATATATTTGCCGTATATTTACTTTGTTAAAACTTCATTTGTATTGAGCGTATATTCGCCATTTTTCTCCTCGTAATTGTATTGTATACATTTTGGCACAATTTCAGCTAAATGCGGATAACGCGAATAGACATACCAGTTACCTGTAAATTTTTGCATATCAAAATTGGGCATAGCGCTGACATTTGTGGGGCATGGACCGTCGACGGGTAAGGTTGCCCAAACACTTTGTTGTAGCAGAAGCGCAACCAGAGAAATTGTGCAACTGCAATACAAAATTTTAGAAAATTATTTCTAATTTTTAAGCATTTGTGTCTTTTTTTTTACTTACATTTTCATTTTTGTTATTGCGAGAAGTGTGTGTAGTTTATCTTACTCAAAAAAATTCAACTACGTTTGAAAAATTTTTTGTTTCGCTTTAATTCACTGTTGACATTTTAAAAAATTTAATTATAATTTAATTAGTCTTGCTTTAAATTGGAATAAATAGTAAAAAACACTTTTCTTATAAAAAAAATTATTTGCTTTCTACTAAGCGATACATATCTTTACAAAGGCACATTTTTTTTAAAAGCTACACTCTTCTGGACCTTTTAGTAACGAAAATTCAGAATATATTTAAGCATAGCATAAGGTAGACAAAGTTTCTATCGCCTCTAAGAAACAATAGATTTACCTCAAACTTAATACAAATTAATTTTGTTTTAATAATACTTTTGAGCTCTTTCTGGGTTTTTGGAGCATTGAACCTTTTTTTAACATATTTTTTTTTTTACTTTATGTCGATTTTTGAAATATTGACGTAGTGCCTTGAAACCGAAAAGCCATATCATTAGAATGAGAGACCTTGAATCTTGATATTAGACGTTTTATAAAAATGGTTAAAAAATATTTTTGAAGTATTCTGGAGGAATTCCGAAATTTGCAACTAAGTCCCATTGGGTCCCAAAATATATATTTTTATCTACATTTTTATACCCTTTACCGAAGGGATGAGAAATAGGACCACCATATTCGATACCCCATACAAACCAAATCCAAAAATTTTTGGTCTTTTAAAAAAGGGGTGGAGAATAATTTAAAAAAAAATTTTTATGAGTGTATGGAAAAAAAAAAGTAAATTTTTTTTGTTTGTTATTTTATTTAAATTAAATTCCAGGAAAAAAAAAAATAAAAAAAAAAAAACTCGTTTTCCCTCAGAATGTTATTAAGATATTGACATGAAATTTAAAAATGATTTTTTTTTGGTCCTATGCAGTTTGTATGTCAGAATCAAGGTGCCACGCCCATTTTCGGTATAGCCCCCATACAAATTTAATGGCCATTTTCGAAATTTTCATGAAAATAGGTATTATTTAAAAATATATTCACTCCAAATTGGGAAAAACCCCTTCTTATGTCATCCAATGTCAAATCCAAGGTGTCACGCCCATTTTTAGGCATAGCCCCATACATAGTTACCGCCCATTTTCGAGTTTTTGTATAAAAACATTTCTTTTTTCTGAATGAATCCAATTAAAATTTGGTAAAATCTATTCCAATGTCCGACTAAGTGAACACTATTGACATGGTTAGAATCGGGCTAATATAACATTAGGCCTCCATAAATACAAAATCATCGTGAAATTAAATCTAAGACCCTGGTCAACATTTAGGTGCTTAGATTAAATTATACTATTAAAAGTGTAGTGTAACAGGCATTTCAGCTTCGGTTCCACCGAAGTTAACATTTTTCCTTGTTTAATTTAAAAACTGTCTATCGGTTGCAAATTTTTATGTTATCGGTCTGAACAAATCGCAGATTTGAAATAGATTCGATAGTTTTGTTTTCGTACAAACTTTTCACTTGTGTTTGTATGTCTGTTATGCCTGTTATGTATAACGGGGCATAAAATAGTATAACGTAGACCACATAAAATTCTAAGTAAACATGAATATTATGTGGTCTACTTGCACTTTTAGCAATTCCCAGCCATTCTGTCTGTCTATGAATGTTCTGTCTTGTGGTATATATTTTTAAATGTATTTATGGACCACATAAAGAAATAAGACTTCAAAATGTATATCAAGTATATCATCATTTTATTCGTTTAAATTTTTCCATTCAATTAAAATTATTTCAAAACTTTATTAAAATCTACGAATAATTTTAGTAAACAATATCGTAATGCATTTATTAAATCAAAAATCGAAATATATATATAACATAATTAACGATATAATTGCTTATAGCTGAAATTTAAAAATTTCATAAAAATATCGTAAGTGCGCTCCATAAAGCGCTGCATTATATCTCACAATTTTCGAATTTCATTCGGTAGAGTCGAAGTAAAGTAAACATCTGCATCAGCTTCGACTTCACTGGACGTTGGAATATTATTGCTATCATTGATATCAGGGCAGCCCTCTTGTATTGTATCAATGAGGAATGCCTGCGATATTTTATTAAAGGTCAATACCTTTTTAGCTGCAGCAATAGTATCTGCACTTGGATTGCGTTCGCGTGTTAAAATCCAAACAATTTCTAAAAAAAAAAAACAATAGAATAGAATAATATTTTATTTAAAAAGTGAAAGTAAGTGAAAAGTGAAACTCAATAAACAATAAATTACTGGCACGCCCCCTTTTGCATGCATGCAATTCACATACACAGCGTATTACAATGGAAATTTCGTGTTAACATTGTCACTACAAACAATTCCATTTCCAATTGAATGCATTTTGTGTCGTCAAGTCTAAGCGCAAGTATGGCACTAATGCAATTAATTATGGACTCGCATTAATTATGGCAAATAGAATAATTGATTTGTGGTTTGCATAATAAATTTTACAATTACATAAACGTACGGACGGACGGACGGACGACACCTATGATAGTGGATAGAGTGTCAGATAAATAGATATATTCTAGCATTCGTTTGTTGCATTTGCAAATAGAAATTTCCCTCTAACAACTGTCTTCGCTTTGTTCAGTTTGAAGGTATGAAATTTGATGCTATTTAGACGCGTGATCAACTTTGTTGAATGAGAATGAGTGTCTGCTTCCGTACTTACTTATATGTGCAAGTGGCGTGAAATTCGAGCAGCTGTAGACAACACTGAATGAGTCATAATCGGTGCCAAGCACTATATAGTTGGGCTTGTTAGCGGGTTCTGTAAAATATAATTAATTGCATGACACAACATATTTTTTAATCATTTAATTTATTATTTAAACTTACGAAAACTTGAGAATGTTACTGCAAGTTGACCGGGTGCTATGATATAGCCTTTGCCAGTTACATTAGACGGTTTATTAGTACTAATTTATAGAGTGAAATTTATTTGAATTTTATTATAATTTTTATATTTCGTAATAATAAAATACTTACAAGCGATTAATTGCTGAATTTACAACAGATACTGTACTATTATTTTCCAGTCCATATGTTGCATAGATACATTTCTTACCGATTTCGAATGCAAATGGATATTTGGTGTATTCGTACCAAACGCCCAAATACTGTTCAAAAAAACAATATAAAGAGGTGAACTACGATTTTTTATTTGTAATTATAAACTTACCGCTTCTACATCGAAAACATCTGGAATTGTTACATTCGGACACTGTTTTGGAAATGGCACTTGTCCTAGAATCATTGGCACAAATGCGCCCACAAGTAGAATAATACTGAAAGATACAATAGAATTTGTACAGTGATAGTAATGATCAAAATTTAAGAAATTTTACGAATCGATTTAGTCATGTCCGAATGTCTGTCTGTCCGTACGTCAGTCCGTTTGTATGAAAATAGTTATTATTTATGAATGTATTTACTACAAATTGGGTAAAAACAGTTTTATTGGCATCCAATATCAAAAGCAATTTGCCACTCCTATTTTTTGGCATAGGTCCCACACAAACTTACGTTATTCCTTGTTTTGTTTAATATTTTTTTTTCGATTTTGACGTTTGGCGATTTAGAGTGAATAACTGGCATACAACGCTGACTTCCATAAAAAAGCGACAATCTAGTCGTCGGGGTTAGTCTGGTTAGTTTAGAATTTATTTTGAAATTAATTTGTCAAATCATTTCTACGAAAACAAACTCTTTTCAAATTTAAGAAAAAATAAAAAATAAATTCCAATTAAAAAAAAAGATATGGCATCATGGCAAGCTGTTTGGTCCGCGTTCATGCTGCACATTGTGATCAACGTCGGCATTTTCATGAGAAAAGATTTTAAGTGTTCTACTGCACCGCAATTGGCCAGTTGGATAGTTTTGTTAGCCGCATTGATGTTACTTCTTTCAGTGGAACTGTATCCGGTGCGCTTTATGCATCTGCCCATGTGGTGTCAATTAATTGTGGAGTCTGTTCTCAGTGCTGTGCTCCTGGAAGTAATGATGCTTAAATTCTGGTGTAGCTTAGAGCGTCTTATACATCATATTGTACGTTTGAGCGTGTTAAAATGGGGCGTTAGTGAGTACGAATATCTGGAAATGGAGTATATGATGTTGGGTTTGGTGACAACCGTCGTTGCCTTGTTAACCCTGATAATAGCTGCAATGGCAACGCAGCAGCATGTTATACTCTATAGAAATTTGAAAAGAAAGCTGCTTCCAAATTTAAGTATTAAGCTAAATATTCTTTTTTTTACAAGTACACAAAGCCTCAACCAAAAAATGGTTCAACAGCGCAAACGACAACCTGGACGACGATAAATGGAAAACGAACAGAGTTGCTTTAATAACATAATTCTATATTCAGTTTTCAATTATTTCTCGGACCTAGTGGCAATAGTTTTATGTGGAAAAGCTTCTCAAATTGTTAAAAAACGCTATTTTTTTAATATTTGTTTTCTATTTATTGAAAAAATTCCATATGAAATTGATTACTTGAAAATATGAAACTTTTGATAGAAAACTCTTTTCATTGTGATGATGGAAACTTGTAAGCTATTTCGACAAATTGAAAATACTCTAATCTTTTTTTGTGTAAAACTATTTGCAAAGTATTTACCCATGAAAACGTTACCAACTAATAACAACTTTAACATTGAAACAAGTTTTTTTTTTGTTTCTGACAAACGCTTATCTTCTTGTACATATAAATTAAATTGTTTTTTTGCTGTCTCAGTAAAAATTTAATTATTAACATTTTTCTTATACATAACTTACCCTGACAACATTTTAACACAATCTACTTTAGTTATTTGCACTTCGAATGAACTTTAAACTGTTTACGTGTGAAATACTTGTTTAAATATTTAATTAAATTTAATATTTTGCATGCAAAAGAAAATTTATTCAACACTTAAAGTTTTTCAAAAATATTAATCGCTTAGAGTGCACATACGATCCGAACTCACACCTCTTTTATAGAATTTTTAAATGTTTTCATCGAGACGCGCGAATTCAAACTAAAATCGCACTAAATAAACGCATCAATTTTTGTATCTCTTCGCTTTAGAATCTGAACAGACAGCATTTTGCAGCAGACGAAACGAAGCTTTTTACAGCGATAAGCTTTAATAAATAATTTTCTATTTTTTTTTTCATTTGTTTGTTTTTGTTTATTTACAATGTACTCGTTTATTCTATTAAATTAATTTTTATTTAATTTTTTTTTTTTTTTTTTTTCCTTGTTTTATTTTTTTTTTTCTCTATTTTTGTTTGTTCTATTTTATTAAATTTTTTTTCTAGTGCAAATATTTGTGCAATGGCATAAAGTGAAACGTTGTTTTTATTTACAGCTTAGTCATTTGATATTGCATTTTATAATTTATTTATACAGCTTTATTTATTTATTTATGCAATATTTATTTAATGTAGATCCATAATAATATTTAGTTTAGAATAATAATAAATTAATGAGCGACATCGTTATTTAATATTCGCAGAAGGAAATTATTTAAAACATGTAAAATTATAGTATTACAATATTAAAGGTCGTAGAACAGAACTAAGTTACATGGTTTGTCCATTTTTTGTTTAATATCTTCGGAACTAGCATAAAAAAACAAACAGACAGACGGACGTAAAATTTGACTGTTTCACAATCTATATATTTTCGTAATCTTTGGCCTTCAATTCGATATCTGCGTGTATATATCTTGGTTCAGATTAAAAAAAAAAGAACAATTTTTCCTCGGTACCAAAGTTACAAAAAAAAAAACCAAAAAACAACTCTGACTGAAAATCAACTGATTGTGAGTGAAAACCAACAAACAAACGACTCAAACAGACCCTGTACCCAATTTTTATGTACCTTACTTTTTTGTATTGGATTCTTATACAAAAACGATGGTAGGCATAATCCATACTAAATTTAAGGTTCTTAGATTACTTAACACAGAAGTTATCATGAAAAAACTTAAAATTTGGGGATAGGTTTGTAAGGGGGGCACCTAATTAAATGTGGATAGACAAAAAACGTTTGTAAATGGTCACTTAACGGCTTAGAAGAGTCTACATTTCGAATATGGGTGGCAGGCAGCCAGACGGACAGAGAGACATAGGTTAGGTTATTCTCGCGACATCACCTAGGCCCGATTAGGCCCATTGTGATAACATATGGTCCCTCTTTTATTTCCTCCTACTCGAACCTGCTCGATTTCTCTATGAAGGCGGCTACTGCACCAATCTTGACTGATGCAATCTCAGACAGACCATCGAGAAACGGTCTACCAAGTACGGTAAGCCTTATTCTCCCAAGGGCTGGGCAGTGGCAGAGAAAATGTTCTACTGTCTCTTCCTCTTCCTCGTTTCTACAGCTCCTACAGAAGTCATTTGATGCTACCCCTAGTCGGACGGCATATCTTCCCACCAGGCAGTATCCCGTGAGAGCTCCAACCATCATGGATAGATTCTGTCTATTATGGAGCATGAGTGGGCTGTTCGTTTAGTGTTAAACTCTGGCCACGTAGAGAGACATTGCTAAATCAACTTTCCTTTCAATGTTGATCATGATTATCTATCATTCCTTCTTCCGCCTGTTTTATACATTTCACAAACTTAATATACCCTTCGATATAAAAACAGACAGACGACATATGGAACTGACACACATATGGGCGGACGTATAAATAGAGGGACTTAAAAGACGTAATATCTTTATAATCTCGTAATCTTTGCCCATCAATTCGATATCAGCTTGATATTAACTTGCTTCAAATTAAAAAAAAAAATAAGAGAAAGGTACAGTTTTTTCGGTACAAAAGTTTTTACAAAAAGTATGTACAAAACGAAATAAATAAAATATGATCAGACATTGTCAATAGGGAATACATATGTAAAAAAAAAATTATGTATCTACACATATGCACTTACAGCAACAACAACAACAACAAACAACATAGAAAAAACTCCCCGCGGGCTTTTAGCTTTTAGTCTCCTTAGTAAACTCGATTTGCAATGACTCGATTCGACGCGACACAAACTCCCGCGGCGTTTACGTCTTTACGTAATTAAATTAAGAAATGAAAACTTTTTTGCCTCGACGGATTCTTTTCCACAAAACTGAGCTTGACTCAGAAGAGTAACAGCAACAGCAGCAGCAGACGCAGCAGCAGCAGCAAAGTCTGTGATTATTTTTGCACTTTCATTTTTGTTTTCTATGAAGATGAAAAAAAAAATTAAAATAAAAATAAAAATGAATAGCAGAAATAAAATCTTTTCTCAACTCAACTCCATATATTTCTATTTTTTTTAACTTTGCTATTTATATATTTTAACTTGCATCCTTTTTGCCGCTTTGCCCTTGAGTGCTTCCTGTGGCGTTCATTAAGACTAGCGGAAATAAATGAAGAAGCATGAGAGTATTATTGTGTGTGTGTGAGCGAGAAGAATAGAAATAGAAAAACTTGTGAATCAAAATAAAAATCTAGAAAAGAAATTAAAAAAAAAAAAAAATTCATCCAGACAAACTGGAAAAAAAAAAATGTTGAAAGAGTTAAAAGGTTTTTGTCTACATTATTCTAACAATAAGTTTAAGTGTATGTGTTGATATTTATACGAGTTGAGGACCCCATTTTTATACGCTACGTTTTTAAATTCAAAAAGATACCATAAAAAAATTTGGAGAGGATAATTCTTAAAATAGTAAAGCCCTAATAAGTCAAATATTTTTAAAAACTCCATATATTTAACTTAAAGAACATTAAATCTTGTGTGGGTTAGTTTTTATGTTATATATTTCCAGGGTATCTTATAGTCTAGCATGCAGCTTTTTTTGTATTACATAAGCATGGATACGACTACATGACTGTATTTTTTTTTTTTTTTTTTTTGTGTATTATAAGACGACATTTACAACTAAGGGATTCAAAGGGACAGCCAGGCAGCAAAGATTAAGTAATTATAACTTGCTGCCATTGAAAATATAAGATATAAAAATATAGCCAACTCAAGAATGAAATTAAAGTAAATTTAATACTAAGTCTGATTGCATAAACGACAGCTTGTGTCGTGCGTTTAAAGTTGCAAATTTCATCTTTGTCTTAAAATAATAATAATAATAAATTTTCAAATAATTTAGATAAGCAATATATATGAAATTTTGAAATAAACAAACACAAACACACACACACTGAACAAGACATTGCATAATAAGTATTAAATAAATTAATTATCAACATGCATAAGGGAACATTTACAAAATAAACTCAGAACAGAATTAAATTCAATAAAATGTATGCAAAATGCATAAATGTGAAAAGTGTTTATTGCAGCACATGAAATATGAAATTTGTGAGAAATAAACTAAATAACAAATCATACATTTGCAATCATTTCGCATTGCTCCTCAATGTTGATTTACTGCATTGAAAAGCTGCTTAATCATCTTTAACAGCAAATGCAAAATAACTACATACAAATCTGTCTGCACTTGTTCTATCGTTTTACCATTCCGATCACATTTTCACTCTTAAGGCATATCCAGGAATGTGCTTTGCTTTCATCATTTTATCATCATCATCATCAGCTACGGCAGCAACATCAACACGCTACCACATGAAATCAAACATATTTGCAGCATCATTTTCGGTAAATGTTTTGCATACATTCATGCAGCAACAGCAGCGTCATGCAATATGAAAAAGGATAGTGTTGCATTTACATTTGATATATTTTTTTTTTCGATTCGGAAATGTGTCGAAAATTGAATAAAATGTCGGAAGTGAATTTGATATATGCCTTTGTGCTTTTGCATAAATGCATTATTTAAATAAATTATTTAGCTAAAATTATTAACTCAAAAAAACAAAAATGGAATTGAAATTCTAAGCATAAATTATATAAATAAATTTATAAGAAGCTGCAGTGTATAGAATGAAATCTACTATTAAAGATTTATTCATCGCAAATATTTTAAAATATGTCGTACAGAAAGAAAGGATATACTAAAATATACTAAAAAGATTTTTGACAACAACCGAGGCTCTAAAACACACTTTAATTCTCTCTCACCATATCAGTATTTGTACATTTAAATAAATAACTGAAATGCTTTGAGAGAGAGAAAAAGAGAGAAATAAGATTATCAGAGGCATGGTTCAATAATAATTTCATTTAGTAATTCTACCATGATCAGGGGTACAAACATAATCTATTTTGGAATCAAATCTCTTCTAAAATACAATTAAATAATCTATATAATTCACAATTAGTTCAAAGATTATTTTAAAAAAATTAATAAAATATACACTGTGTTTTTATAATTTTTTATAAATGTTGTTAAAACTAATTGTGAATTATATTCACTATTTCAACCAAAAGAGATTATAGGTAACACCCCTGTATAAGAATTTATTTCAAAAGTGAATCATTAATTTCGAAATTAAGAGCCTGGTTCGTAAAAGAAATCGGGAATATGATAGATCAAGATATATGCCATTACAGCCAATTCATTTTGATTGTATGAGATGCAATGTTATACTATAATTTTACAGTAATTACTGCAGTGCTTATAATACAAAAATGCAAACTTTTGTTGGGTTGTAAAAGGCCAATAGTTATTCCTTTCTTAAATGTGTTTTTTTGAGCCTAAGATAATGTTTCTCAAAAGTTTCTTGTCGGATTTTTTTGACTCATTAATTACACAGCCCTGCATCAGTTTTGCGAATAAGATGGGACCTAGTGTTTTCGAAGGTAGTTTTCGTGGCGGAAATGGGGAACCCATATGGCGGACGAATATGGTCTAAAAAATTTATCAGATTTACTTTTTACGCCATTGATCCGCCATTTTGAATTTTTGAAATCTGACTGCAGATATGTAATCAGCGACATTGAATATCCCTTGGAAGCATTGCTTCTTCCAGTATTTCTTAACTTTGGGAGTAGATAAGTTACTATGTTCATTTTTCCAACCCCTGTAAAATATAAGGTCGAACCCCTAGATAACTACTTAAAGTGCTTTTGAACAATCTAAGAAGCAAAGTTCAACCTTCAATTACAGACATTACAGGGATATCGTAGAACATCAGGAGTTCTGCACTACATGGGTTTTTAAAAATGGAAACCAAGATAAAACGCTTTTTTTAGGAGACGCTGTTCGGATTCATTTTTGCGTCCCTAAAACCGACAGCGGAGGTCGGAAATTAAAAGTTGGTCTGGTCCACCATCCAGTTTTTTTTTTTCCAAAATTGAAATTGAGATAAAGTATATCAAAAGTCAAAATTAAAAGAAATTCAGACTTTCGACTTTAAGCTATCTATGCACATAGTGCTTTCCAAGTATAAAACAGGAAAAGAAAAAACACTCAAAAAACTTTTTACATTGAATCACTCCCAAAATGCACATTTTAAACAATTACTAACAGCAGCAGGAGCAGCCAACTATGCACTACAACAACAGATGCACAAAATTAATTTGAGACATAGATTAACATATTTCTGTATAAAACTACGTTCTAAAATGTGTCACAAAGGACATGCGCCACACACTAGCACACTACTCCTGTGCAGCAACTGCGGTAGACGACGACAAATTTACTTAATAATTTGTTGCTGTGCTGCCTGCTACTTCTAGCTGAGTTAGTATTTAGATATGCAGGAAGCTGTCTATCCTAGCAGCCACATGCAACACAAGAATCAAGCACGACGGCTTTGTAATGAAAACTTTTAAAATAAAAAAAAAAAAATAAAAACAGAAAAAAAGTCTAAAATTCACCCACACATACACATATAGATGAAAGGATATTTCTACTTGTTGCCAGGACATGGCATGCCATCGTCATCGCCATTGCCTTAACCACAGCTCAAAGTCTTGTGGCTTTTCTTCAAAACTGCTTAATCAATTACGCAACTTTGTAACAAAATTTTCCATAGTAGCAAAAGCATTTTACGTGCGTGAGTCTGCAATAATATTTTTGTTGCTTGGTTTGCATTGATAATCACGACTAGTATCCTGACTTTACAAGATGTAGGTGCATTCCATACTCACTAAGTAAGCTGCTCAGCTGTACTCAGTCCGAAATTAGAGTTTTCGTGTGGTAACATCACAGCTAGACATATATCCAGCCACTAAGTTAAGACGTCTAACGTGAAACGTGGGTAACGTTTGGCATATGTTCAGTATTAGTTAGCAAAGTTGTATTTTCGGATTTCACGTCACAAAGTTCGAGTTTAATTAAATCGTACGTAAGTTTTCCTTGCTTGGAAAAGTTGCACATTTTCTTATTTTGTTGCTGCTGCTACTTTTGGGATTTCTTAGACGCATCCAAAAATCAAACGCAGCACTGCAGCACACCAAACATGCAGCAGTCGAGCAGAGAGTTCATTTTTAGTTAGGATAGGCAGCATATTTTTATGATTGTTGACAGCAATGTTGTCGGATTTAATTTTTTTTTAACGTTTTTTCGCTTCTGCTAAGTTGCTACGAACAAGTTTCTAAAGGAATCAAAGTGTTTAAATTGAAATTTTTGGTTAAGTTTGTTGTACAAAAAAACTTGAAATACTAATCAAAGCAGATAGTTCAAAACAACATGCAGCATTGTAATACCGAATCGACTAAATGCATAAATTATATCGATAATTCAACAATATCTAATTTAATTTAAAAATATAGCGGAGAGCTTTAATAAATCAAAAAAAAAATTATACAAAAAAATGAGGTCAACAAGAAGCAATTACTTTATATTTTTTGAATATGGGCTAAACCAAAGAAATGTACACCAAAGGAAAACTTACAAAATCTTGGGATAAATTCAAATTCAATGATTAACTTGAAAATAATCCAGACAGGATATTCAATATAGGATATCCGATATGACAAGGATCGGGATATTATATCACACAGACCCAATACAAGCTGACCTTCATTTTTTTTATGATAGACTAATTAAAGTTTTATGTGGCGGGTATTTGAGCTTCGGTTTTACCGAAGTTAACGTTTTTCCTTGTCTTTAAATACTGTTTCAACTAATTGCGAATTATATTTTAGAAACATTTTTTTTCTATAAAAAACTAGCATTTTTATGGAAGGTAGTTAGATTGATAAGATAGAGAGAAGAGGAGAATTATGATCTTTTTTTGATAAAAATTGGTTTGGGTTTTTTAAGATCATCTTTTTAGAATAATGGTTCAATAGGTCTAATGTTTCTGTGAATTTGTTTTTTTCAAAACTTTCTTCGATGCATTGCAATGATCTGAGCCGATCTTCCAGTCTCCAAACAAAAAAAAAAACGAAAATTCAGAATTTAAGGCTCCGGATTACCTAAATGTCTTCCCTGGTGACACTGTTTTTTGTTTTTCAGTTTATTTTGATTTTAGAACCAAAGTCATCTAAAAAGCATCCGTCCCTTACGCAAGAACAACCCATATGTGATTCGCTTTATGCAAATAAAGCTCGCAAAAATAAAGAAATATTTATTACAAACACTCAACAAATATTGTGCTGTGCATTGCATTTGTTTCTGGGTGAACGCCAAATAAAACAAATACAAACAAAAACAAAAAAATAAATACAAAACAACGCGACTTAATTCAAGCTCAAGTCCTGCGAGTAGGTTCGGTTGGTCGAATAAACAGAGAGATGCGCTGACATGTGTCAAAACAAAAAGTACACAATTTATCAAAGAGGAACGAAAAGCGCCCAAAATAAAAGCCTGGCACACTGACAATCAGCTACATACAAATACATACATGAATGTGAAACAAACAGAAGATGTGAAAGAATGAATAGCAGAGTTCAAAGCAAAGCAGATCCAGAATAGAATAGAATAGAACAGAATACGAAGTTAGCATGGTTCTGGCTCGACTTGGTTTGACAGCAACAAAAGCAGCAAGCTTAAACTCGTCAAAAGACAATCAGACTAACTGCCAGCAGCGTACAAAGCGAGCGAAGACCCAAATGGAATAGATGAAATAACAATGGTGGACAGCCTAAAATGAAGGGAACACAAATTCACATAGAGCTACTCAGTCACAGTACAGCATAAAGAGAAATCGCGCTGAGTTTCGTTTCATTTTGTTTCCGCATACGAAAAAAAAATTTAAGTAAAGTCGGATGCTTAGAAGATATATCCAAATGAAAAATCGACTGCAAAAGTCTCTATATAAGAGATGAACATGTTACGGGCAGGCGGGGTGCAATTTAAAGCAAAGCAATACGACAAAAGTTGCGTGTCTCATACATCAACGCCAAGCGACGACTTTAGTTTCCGCTATGAACCATTTTCCATTTTCTAAATAGAGAGTATAAAATGCTAAAAGATAAAAGAACCGAAAAGTAGAAAAAGCGAGAGCGAGAGGAAATGAACGAAACGAGCGTATCAGCAATACACCATGTTGCTGTTGCTGCTTCTTCTTCTTTTTCATTCGCTGCTTTGGCGTTTCCGTTTCCGCTAGCTGGCAAAAAAAAAACAAAATAAATAAATATACGTATCCCTATATGCGTGTCCCTTTTTCTTTTTTTTTTTTTGTTTACTCACTCGTCCGCTCATCCTTGCCATCTCTGCTTTTGATGGTGTGTGATTATTATTGTTTATGTCTGCGATTATCTCTACTGCGGCTTTATTGCGTCTATAAACCCACACGCTCTATCCTCATACATTCTATAGCAGTTCACTCAACTTATGAGGCCTACACAAAGCTCATATCCTCATTTCGAGTATGTGTAAATTTGTAAAAAATAAAAAAAAACAAAAAACAAATGAGAATTGTTCAAAATAGCAAATTTCGAGCGTCAAAGAAACACTCAGGGCTGGCAATAGATAGATTTAGTTTTGTGCCACTCCAGCATATTAAAAGCAGAATCTAGAGAGGGGCATTACCATATCGGAGTGGCTTCCTATTTTTTATTCTTTTTGATAAATATTAAGGTTCAATGGGAATTCCCGTTTATTCATTTGATTTCTAACGCTTGGTCTTTCTAATTTCATGGAAGCCCATTCCTATAATTTCGACTGAAATTATTAATATAAAAGCTGTTGCCCTCTTGACTCTGTTCATCTTTTCGTATTGTGCAAATTCAAAAATCATTGGCAGTTCTGATAAATGCAAAAATCTCTTAAAGAGTCTCGATATTTGGTCTTGTTTTCATTTTTTTATTAAACCCACTAGATGCGACTGTTCCTCAATCTCCCGCGAGCACCACTTTTGATTTGTAGTGATGTGACCATTATTGAAAATTCGATATCATATCGATAAGTTTTTAAAATCGGCATACAGTTTTCAAGGCAGTATTATTATTTTTTGATCTTCACTTAGAAAAAGTATTGAATTCAATACAACGCTCTTATGGACTTTCTAAGAGAAAAAGAAATAAACAAAAAAATATTGAAATATTTTTCTTCCTATTGATCTACTCTTAACTTTGGTTCAATACATCTTCCTTATGGATGGTAATTTAAAATATATTTTCAGATTTCAATACTACTAAAATAATCGATAATATCAATACCGATAAAAAGGAAATATGTTATCGATATATATCCCATCTCTAGTCTTCCTAAGTGAAACATATTTTGTTGTCGAAATGTTTGAATATAAAATTCCAAAGATGGAGCAATTTAACGCTTAACTGTAACCCGTGTTAATCTTCCATTAATTTTAGTCTAGAATTTTCGTAAAAATTTTAAAATTTCTACAGGTTTTATTTACTTTTTTAGTTTTATTTCCAAATTTTCTTGTTAATACTAAACATTTTGGTGTTCTCCTATTTTTGAAACCCTGAAAAATATTACCAAACAGTTTCTATCTATATTATTCCATTTCTCTTTTTTTTTTTTGCTCCACTGACAAATCTTTGTGTTATGCTCATTTTTTTTTCGTACTGCAAGTCCTTTGCCGCGTTTTACTTTTTCATCCGCTTAGAATCTTTAATATTCTTATCAACGTCGGATGCGCTACTGCTGCAAGGATTTCGCTTCGAATTATTTCAACGCGATTCCACTACTAACAACGACAAATGCCAACAGAAAATACAATTTTGTTGAGAGTTTATGTTAAATTGCGCAACAAATGAGAATTTCTTGTTTTATTTATTTTAAAAGATTTTCATTTTTTTGTTGGATTTTTTCATTGTGGTTACATTGTTGCTTCTATAGCTACTCATGCTGTCTCCCTTGCATCTATCTTTTTCACACTTAAGCAACATATTTGTAAGTTCAGTTTTTGTTTATGTTTCATTAAAAATTGTTGTATTTTTTTTTTTTTCGTTTGCTTTTTATATTTTTGTCATTGTTTCATTCAGTCAGTTTGTTCATTATTTTCATTGTCTGTCCGTCTGTCTGTAATATGGTATTGCTCTAGTGACTGATAAAAATTATGTTGGTCTTATTGTTCTCTGACAGCAACGTTACAAATTAAAATCTTACGCTTCCCGCGTAAAAAAAATTTCATGTGTGCATTTTCGGTATTTACTTCATTGTAGATTTTATATATTTATTTTTTTTTTGTAAAATTTAAAAGTTTTTCTTTTTGTATTATTATTTATACGTCGTATATAAGTGTTGTGTATATAATGTGTTGCTTTTATTGAGGTCAGTGATGTTGACAGTAATGAAAGTTTACTTGCAGCAAGAACTATGACAGCATCAAACAAAACAAAAAAAAAAAGTCATTGCAATTTATATCTTTTTTTTTTTTGGGATTCAACATTTGATATTGCATTTACGATAAATGTAAATGCCAAAGCTGTAAATTGTCAAGAAAATATGTGTTCAAATTGTTACAAAATTTGGTTTTATGCATTTTGATATAAAAAAAAAAACACTAAAAGGAGTTGAGACTAGGGATACGTTAATACAAGTACACAACGATACTGAAAAATGAAAGAAAAGAAATGAAGAACTTGAATTAAAAACATAGGAAATAAAGTATGAATGTCCAAGAGGATCTTGTATGATTAAATTTTGAATGAGAGAGTGAAAAAGGTTAAATACGCTCTTTCAAATCTTGTCACTTTTTTTAGTTTCTTTATTTTTCATTGATATAAGAGCAATGTTCTTGATATAAGAACCAATGGTTCTTGATATAAGAACACATAAGAACCAATAAGTCCTAATACAAGAACCAATTGTTCTTCATAAGAGAATCAATGGTTCTTTAAATGAGAATCAATGGTTTCTCATGTGAGAATCAACGGTTCTTCATATGAGAATCAATAGTTCTTCA
Source organism: Leucophenga varia (assembly GCA_018903435.1). Lineage (NCBI taxonomy): Eukaryota > Metazoa > Arthropoda > Insecta > Diptera > Drosophilidae > Leucophenga > Leucophenga varia. Next base: position 1,722,702 of record JAEIFJ010001509.1, on the reverse strand, counting down.
TATGAGAGTCAATGGTTCTTGATATGAAAATAAATGGTTAGTGATATGAGAATCAATGGTTCTTGGTGTGAGAATCAATGCATATTGATATAAAAACCAATGGTTCTTGATATAAGTACCAACGGTTCTTGATATAAGTTAAATAGTTCTTGATATGAGTACAAATGTTTCTTGATATTAAAACAAATGGCTCTTGACATAAGAACCAATGGTTCTTGAAATAAAAACCAATGGTTTTTGACATAAGAACAAATGGTTCTTGATATAAGAACGATTTGTTCCTCAATACAACCATAATTCGTTTTTGATATCAATTTTGATATAAGTTCAATTCGTTTTTAATACAAGTATAATTTGATCTTAAAACGAGATAAATTTGTAAAAAAAACATATTGAAATGTGTTTAAATCACTTTTTTTTTCAACTTAAAAATTTGTTTTATTTTAGAAAAACTTAGCTTATCTTATTTTAGACCACAGCTGCGTGAGGCATACTTTTGCCTCTTCAAAACATTTAATCATTATAAAAAATATTTCATCAATAGCTTTAAATTAAATTTTGTTAACAAACTTCAAAGACTCCCAAAAAAAAATTGGGCCAAATTTTTAACGACAAAAAAAAAGAAAAAGTTTCATATTGTCAATTTTGCAAATGATTGAAATAAATATTTAATTAAATTACCTAACACAAAGTAACAACAACAGCAAAAATCGCTCTAATTTTTCATAAAAATTCAATGACACGTTCAGCACACAGGCACACATTACACAAAAAGCGATACAAAAGGAAAAAAAAAGGAAAAAAGGAAAAAAGCACAATAAGTTTATAAGGAAGGTCCTGGCTGTATAAAAAGTGCGGGCGTTTCTGAAATGTGTCACAGTAACGACAACAGCAACAACAACAACAATTAGAATGAATACAACGCACGTCAGTGTCAAAGTGACAACGACAGACATTAGAAGTAAGCACAAACACACACACACACACACACGTATACATATAAATTGAACAACACTGAGGGTGTTCACTGTAACAAAGAAAATATATACATATACAGTGAAGTTTTAGTGTATAAAAAAAAAATATTTATATATATACTGTGGTGGACTTTAGGGAGCAGTGTGAGGCATATGCACAAGCTACATAGTGCATAAATGACAAACTAAAACCAAATTAAGTAAATAAAATTGTTGCTGTCTGACTTTGACTGACATCGAACGTACAGATACATATAACATATATATAGATGCATAGATACATTTTTGTATCTAGATATATGCGTTTGTTTGCTTTATCTAGCTACATATGTATAAAATGTACAATATTCTATTACTTGTAGGTTTCATTTAAATAAAAATAAAAAACTATACAAATTCTATACAAAGTAGAAATATGTGTCAACAAGTTGAATTTTCAACAGACTTTGGCTTTTCAATAAATATTTGTTTTACTTGACAAGTTTTCTTCCCGTTTTTCCCTATTGCATTTGTCTAAGCTTAATGTTGAAGTTTGTAATGAAGATTGTAGAATAGAAAATGATTCAGACAAATAGTAGTCACCAAGTCTTATAGTTTCGGTGTAAATTTCTTTAGCCAAGATCGAGAAACTGAATACTCATCTGAAAAACCAACTGGTTCATTTAGGGGAATTGCAACTTCAGCTGAAAACTCCATAAAATAGTATCGATACCTTTCAATACATTTTGAAATTCTAAAAAAATTGATAAAATTAATACGTCGAATATTTGTCAAATATGTGAAAACGTTGTCAATTTAAATATTAAAAAAAAGTAAATATTAAAAAAGTATCGATATTACTACATAAATGTATCGATATAAGTTTTTGCAATGTTTTATACCGCCCCTTTGGTTTATAATCTTCCAATTATTGCAGATTATTTCATTAGGGTATTAAAATTAAGTACAAGAATATAGCAAACTGGTGCTTTTTTTGTATTTTTTTAAAAAAGAATTTTCCATATCAATTTTAGAATAAAATAAAATTGTATCTTTCTTCTCTCTTATTTTTGTAGCAAATTTGAAAGTTCCCTGTTACATGTTGGTTTCACTTACATGTAAATTGACAAACATTTCAACAAATGTGTACGAGTACATACGTTTTCTTTTAAAAAAAAAAAAAAAAAAAAAAAAACTCAATTGTATCTGTATCTGTTGTTGCAACTGATTTCATTGCTGCAGGCATTTATCCATATCCATGATATATTTGTATCTGTATCTCTAGATTTCTGTGTTTTTTATGCTGAACTTTGTTCGACATTTTTGCTGGTAGAATATTGTAAATTCATTTTTTTTTCCTTTTCTGTTTTTATAGATTTTTTGCTTTGCTTGTTTCTTGTCAATGCGTATTTATAAAGGAAATTTTTATTTATTATTTGTATTTTTACTGTTACTGTTGTTGGCATTAAAATGATAAGCCAAATTGATTTCGTTTGTAAAGGGCTTTGCTATACGTAGTAATAAATAAATGCAGGAAAAATATTTTTTCATTTTTTTAAGGAAGCAAATGTTTAAAAAAATATATTCATATACTAAAATGAATAGGTAAATTTAATTTAATTTATAGACTTTTGTTTGTTATAAAAGGAAAAATTTACAACATTCTGGCCAATTTAATTAAAATTTATTGCTTAATTAATTTCATTTTGAAGTATTTAGTTTTCATGCTTTTTTTATAGTTTTTTAAAGAATCTAAAATCAAATTAATATAATTATCTAATTCGCATTTTTTGCATTATAGCAGCTACATCGATTCCTTTTGCTTCAAGACTTCATCGATACTCTGCTCCCTAATTGATTGCTTTACTTTTGTATCTTGTTCGGTTTCACTTATGATTTGTTTCAGATACAAAGGCACCAATTGTTTCTTAAACTTTAAAGCTTTTCGATCTCCAATTGTAGATCTCGTATATATAGATTACCTCCATTATTATTGTCGTTTGTTAGTCGCGATTTACATGCTTCGATACGAAGTATATTCTGTTGAAAGTCTCTTTGTTCCCTCAATAAACGTTCCAGAAATTGATCTTTTTGTATTTGGATTTTTTCGATTGCTATTTGCAATTCAATTTTTGTCTTCAATATTTGATTTTCACTTTGTAGCCTTTCTCGTTCAATTGTTGCAGTTTCTTTTATTTGCCAAATTTTCTCCAGTTTCTCCTTTGAGTTTTTCATGCAAGTCACCTTTTTCAGTCAGCAATTGATCAATTTTTAATTGTAATTGGAAGTGATATTCAGTTTCTATGTTTTTATTTGTGCCTTTTTATTGTTTAACTTTTTCTGACACTCTTTCTTTTCAATTTTAATAATTTCAATTTTGCTTTTGAAATTACTTTCAGTCTCATTTATTTGTAAATAGCATTCTTTCAACTTTTTTGATTTTGTTGTTCGTTTTTTTGTACAGCCCTGTCAATCTCAAATTTAGCTCTATTTCTTCGAGGTCTACACTTACGAAATAAACATGGAGTACATGGAGTTATATATGTAATTGCTGTAAGAATAAACATTATAAATTTTGTTTTTTAATATTTTCAACAATATTAATTTTATTTTACCTATTAAAAGAAAATATTTGTCCAACAACATTTTTATTTCTCTTAAAACCACTATTCGCGTATAACTAAATTTTAGTTTAAAAAATTATTGTATCATTTTATTTTATATATTAAATTTGCAACGCTTTAAATTAAATTTTACAAAAATTTACCTATTAAATTTTATTTTCCGAGGTCAAATTGCTAAGTTAGTGAGTGACCTTTGGACTATTATTTATATATTTCATATTAGGTTCTCTAAACAAGAGACATGTGCGGGACCCCGCTACCTGAAGGGGGATATACTTAATAATATTTCTAGTTTCCAAGAGAAACGGCTTCTTACGGCAGACAAATAGACAGACAGAAAGACAAATTCATTTACCTTACACATAGGCACCCAAAAAAGACGTTGGTTTAAGTAATAATCTTTGATCCTGATCGTCAGCAAATGTTTCAGTTGTTTCCTAAATAGATCAACACCATCTATTATTTTTGATCGGAATTGATGTATTTTGCCTAGGCTGTCTTTTAATTTTAATGGAAAATCTATACTAGGCTTATCTGAATCAGGATTTCGAAACATTGCATCAAATATGTTGCTTTTGGCTTCTAAGAGTAATTTTCGCCAAGATCCTTGTCATTGATTAGCCACCAAAAAGCTGCGGGCATTTACGTGATAAGGTGTGCCAAGTCCTCTTGATTTTAACGTCTTCCAAATTTTCTTCTGTGAGCTATAAGGCACTTATAGTAAAATACGCTTAATAAACAAAAAAAAAAAAAAACAAAAACAAATATATGAATGCGAATAAAAAAATTATTTTTTGTATTTATTTTTTTTTTTATTCAAAAATTTCCCGATGGCAACAGCACTAAACGCTTCGGATTGGATATGCATATTTTTCTTAAACTCTTTATTCATTAATATGTTTCCTGGTTGCCTTTTTTATTTTTTAAAATTGTTTAAAAAATAAAATATACCAAAATGATTCGGTAAATTTAATATAATTTATTAACTTTGTTTGTTATTTAGTGTAAAATTTGACAGCATTCTTGGCCAATTTAATTAAAACTTATTTCTGAACTGATTTCATTGAAGTAGTTAGTTTTCACGATATTCTTGAATAGTTTTTTATTAGCTTCAACGAGCGGAAAAAATTTAAAAATTATTTCGATAGGTATTTTCTGATTTATAAGTATTCAAAATCAAATTAATATCATTATTTAATTCGTATCTTTTCATTATAGCAGCTACATCGATTCCTTTTTGCATTAAATTTCTTTTTAGGACCTCATTAATACTCTCCTCCATAAAAGATTGCGTTACTTTTGTATCTTGTTTGGATTCACATATGATTTGTTTCAGATACAAAGGCTCCAATAGATTATTAAACCTTGAAAGCTGTTCGATTTCGAATTGTAGATCTCGTATATATGGAACACCTCCATTATTATTGTCGTTTGTTAGTCGTGATTTACATGCTTCGATACGAAGTATACTTTGTTGAAAGTCTCTTTGTTCCCTCAATAAACGTTCCAGAAATTGATCCTTTTTGTATTTGAATTTTCTCGATTGCTATTTGCAATTCAATTTTTGTCTTCAATATTTGATTTTCACTTTGTAGCCTTTCACGTTCAATTGTTGCAGTTTCTCTTATTTTCCAAACTTTTTCCGATTCTTCTTTTATTTTTTCATGCAAGTCACGTTTTTCATTCAGCAATTGATCAATTTTTAATTGTAATTGGAAGTGATAATCAGTTTCAATGTTTATAGTTGGGCCTTTATTATTGTTTAACTTTTTCTGACACTCTTTCTTTTCATTGGTTACAATTTTTAATTTTTTTTTGTATTCACTTTTAGTTTTATTATATTTTGAATAGCATTTTTCCAATTTTCTTTATTTTGTTCTTCGTTTCGTGTTACAGACTTGTCAACCTTAACTTCAGTAGAATCACTGCTGTAGTCACCACAACCCCGAAAAAACATGAAGTAGTTGGAGTTATATATATAAGAGCTGTTAAAAATTTAAAAATAAGAAATTACATTAAAAAAATTTAGCATATCCTGTACCCAAAGGGAAAGGGTATATATAAGGCTTGTGAAATATATGTTAAGGTAGAAGGATACTCTTATAAAGTATATATATTCTTGATCAGCAATGAAAGGCGATTCGATCTAGCTAACATGTTCTGTCTGTCCGTCTTTCGGAGACTATTAGAGAAAGCGTCCCCATATATATAACTTCAGCGTTCTATCTTGTTTTTGTTTTTTTTTTACCTATTATAAGAAAATATTTGTCCAAGAACATTTTTATTTCTATTTATAACAACTATTCGCGTATAACTAAATTCTAGTTTAAAAATTTGTTAAATCATTTTATTTTATATTTTAATTTTGAAACGCTTTAAATTAAATTTCATGGAAATATTTTTATTAAATTTTATTGTTCGAGGGCAAATTGTTAAGTCAGTGAGTGACTTTTTGGATTAATTTTAATATATTTCATATCAGGTTCTCTAAACAAAAGACAAGCGCGGAACATCTGAACATAAAGATGGCTCTTTTTTAGTTTCCAAGAGAAATGGTTTCTTACGGCTGACAGACGTACACCCCCATTTCGACTCAGCGAAGGTACCTAAAATAGACGTTAATTTCAATAATCATCTTTGCATTTCAGGACTCCGGGTCAGAAAATATAAAATGTTATTTTTCTCGTACTCTTCTTTAGCTCTAAGCCAAAATAAGTCAAAATACAAAATAATTTCTTTTGAAATTCATACTTTAATTATATTCTTTTATACAAATCTTTTATAAAAATATTGTTTAAAATGAATTACATATCTCAAGGATCCAATACTAAAGTATACAAAACAAGTTCAACATTTGAGTCAAACTTACGCTAATGCTGATACTTTAATTTCTTCTTCTTTCATAATGCTCCTTAGTTGTTCGATTAATCGATTGTAATTAACCGATTGCCATTCCAATAAATTTGTACTAGTACAACTATCAATTTGTCTTTGATACATAAAATACAGCATCGTATTTATCTGTGATAATTCATTTATATGTTCCCCGAGATTTCTTAAATTTGTAGCATTACCAATTCTTTCCATTACTAACCGACATTCTTCAATACGTATTAAATAATTATTGTACTGCATTTGATCTTTTAGTAAACGTTTAAAATATTTTTCTTTCTGAATTTGTATCATCTGAATTTGAACTTGTATTTCTATTTTTGTCTGTAAAAATCGTATTTTTTCTTTTTAGTGTTTTCATTTCGCTTGTAATATTTTCTCTTAATTGCAAAACTTTTTCTTTTTCAACTTTTAGCCTGTAGTATAACTCACGATATTCGTTTATCAAATGATCGATTTCTATTTCCAAATTAAGGTTTGTAATGGTATGAATTCTTAAACCACCACTTTCTAATTGATTCAATCTATCAAGACAGCTAAACTTTTCCCTTATAAGAATTTTCATTTCTTCATTCTGTTCGTTTTCACATTCTCTCAATCTGGATTCACATCTAAACACTGCGCGTCTACAATTTTCAATTATGAGAATATTCAGTTCTTGGTTTCGATCTACAGCTACTTTTGTCGGAATTTCACAGCTAATATTTTTTCGGCTACAACTTTTCCATTTCAAATTATTTTTACCCTAAAAATAAAAAGCTGTGGCACGTCCAACTGCGTCAATTTTTAAGTGCAAGTAATTCACTTGCAATTCCAAGTAATTCTAATCCTGCCCAAGCAGCTCCAATTCCAGCCCCAATTATGCCAATTCCCGCGGTAGCTCCAATTCCAACAGCTCCAAGACCAATTCCGGCTGCAACACTGAAAACCACTATAGGCAATTTGTGCATTTATACAAAGAATTGCTGAAAGTTTTTGTAAAATTGGAAGAAAATAATAATATTTTACTTGGATATATGTAGCATTTATTTACCCAAAATATAAAGCGTTTTTCCAAACAGCAACATTTTTAGACTGACTCTTTCTAGGCTGTAACTTAGATTGTTTAGATAATTTAATATGAAGAATAACAAATTTAATAAAATAAAATTAAGCGTATTAAATTAAAATCTCAGAACATACCAAGGCAATTTAATAATACAAAATTGTTAATTTGTGCTTTAGACGAATCATCTTCTAACGAGTTAAACGTATATTCCATCAGTCAGGCTCCCATTGTCGAAATAATTGAGTTTCTTTTCAAATAAATTTTTATAATCTTATAATTCTCAAACAATTTCAGCATAACAATATAGTGGATGTACACGAAACAGTTTTGGCCCTTAAACACAATTTTTTAAAAAGACTCTGTATAAACTATTCGAGAATTATAAGATTTGTTTGAAAAGTAAACCATTTATTTCGAAAATGGCAGCCTGACTGCATATGTATATTTTTTAAACGTATATACTAGCTGAAGTATCCCGGCCTTGCTCGGTTATGTCCACATACAAAATGTTAAGTGTCTATGAGGATTTTTTTGGTTCGTGTATGGTTTGGACGAACATGCTTTACATCAAAAATGTTTGACGAACATGGTTTACATTAAACATATTTGACGAACATGCTTTACATCAAACATGTTTGACGAACATGTTTTACATCAAACATGTTTGACGAACATGCTTTACATCAAACATGTTTGACGAACATGCTTTACATCAAACATGTTTGACGAACATGCTTTACATCAAACATGTTTGACGAACATGCTTTACATCAAACATGTTTGACGAACATGCTTACATCAAACATGTTTGACGAACATGCTTTACATCAAACATGTTTGACAAACATGCTTTACAACAAACATGTTTGACGAACATGCTTTACATCAAACATGTTTGACGAACATGCTTTACATCAAACATGTTTGACGAACATGCTTTACATCAAACATGTTTGACGAACATGCTTTACATCAAACATGTTTGACGAACATGCTTTACAACAAAAATGTTTGACGAACATGGTTTACATTAAACATGACGAACATGCTTTTACATCAAACATATTTGACGAACATGCTTTACATCAAACATGTTTGACAAACATGCTTTACATCAAACATGTTTGACGAACATGCTTTTTACAACAAACATGTTTGACGAACATAGCGTACAAATCAAACATGTTTGAAGAACATGTTTGAAATTATTCCTTAAGACCACAAGACTTTTAGAATAATATTTTAGATATATAAATATAATTTTGTTCAATAAAATATTTATTGATAATTTAGAAAGAATTACATACCATTTCCATTACAATAAATTTTAGATAAATGTCTCACTCATTGGATAAACTAATTCCGTAACCTTAATTTCATTTCCTTTCAAAATGCCCCGCAATTGTTGTATAAGACTATCATAATTTATCGAATTTAGTTGCAGGATATTTGTACCAGTACTGCTATCAATTTGTCTTTGATACAAAATATACAATTGAGTGTTTAACTGTGACAGCTCATAGATATGTCTTCCGAGATTTCTTAAATTTGGATTATTACCTGTACTAATTATTGCTGTTTTACATGCTGCAATACGTATTAAAAAACTATTATACTCTATTTGATCTTTTAGTAAACGTTTAAAATATTGTTCTTTCTGTATTTGAATTTTCTGAATTTGAACTTGTATTTCTATTTTTGAATGTAAAATACGTATTTGTCTTGTCAGTATTTCTCTTTCTTTGGTAATATTTTCTTTTAATTGCCAAACTTTTTGTTTTTCTTCATTCAATTTTATAATATAACTCACGATATTCGTTTATCAATTGATCCATTTGAATCTCCAACTTTATATGAATGTTTGTCGTATTTTTTACATATATATCTGTAGTCTCTAATTGATTTAATCTTTTAAGACAGTCAAACTTTTCCCTTATAAGAATTTGCAACTCATCATTATTATCTTTTTCTGATTCGCTTATTTTTAAAAGACATCTATCCACTACACGCCTACAATTTATTATTACACGTTCATTCTGTTCTTGGTTTCGATCTACAGCTTCTTTTACTGGAATTTCACAACTGATATTTATTGCAGTACAAGTATTTTTATGCCAAATATCTTCACCGCGAGAAAACATACTTATACGTCCAATAAAATCAATCATAAGTGCAACTAATTCACTTGCCATGCCAAGTAATTCTAAACCTGCCCAAATAGCTGCAATTACAGCCTTAAACATACCACCAGCGACTATAGCGCCAGCACCAGCACCAACACCAGCACCAACAACTGCAAGTCCCGTCGCAACACATAAACCGCAAAAGACAAAATGGGCATTTATACAAATAAGTGCTGCAAATTTAATTGAAAGTTATTGAAAATTAAAAAAAAAAAAGAAATAGAATGTTTATTTATTTACCCAAAATATAAAAAGGTTTACCAAAAAGCAACATTTCTGTAACTTGTATATAAGCCAGTTCAAACTAGTAACTAGACAATAGCTTACAGTTTTAAGGTAATTTAATATGGAAAATATTAAAAACAATAAAATTTAAGCGTATCAAGTCAACATATTTTTATACAACGTAACGAATTTTTAAATTGTTTAAAAAAAAAAAGGGAAACTGAGAAGTAGTGTGTGTATCCTTGTCTGTGGAAGTGAATGAGAAAATCGGTATTATTAAAATAACTTAAAGCTTGATACTAAGTTTAAACCAAATCGTGGTATCGAAATAATCAGAAAAAACAAAATACGATCAAATCTCTAAAGTATTCCATTTCAGCATTCCTAAATACTTTTCGATATGAGACCTAACGTTTTCATGCAGTTGCATAACTAATTGTTGTGTCTTTCTTCGTATTTCGGCTAATCAGTTTTTAAATCGCGAATTTTGGTGTTCCGGTAATCTGAAATCGTAAAATATTTTCGACTTCAAATCGGCAGAGTTCGAGTCAACGAAATGAAAATTAAATTTATAATATTACATAAAAAACTTGGCTCAAGAGGTGAAACATTGTAGTAGAACCCTGAGAAGTCCACTCAAATGACTTTTTCTTTAAAGAAGGGGTGACTGTTTCCCAAGTTCATCTCGACGGTGCAACAATCCCATGCAGCGCTTCGGCCAAGTATCTGGGCTTGGGTCTTGACAGAAGGTTAACTTGGCGTCCTCACCTTCTCAGAAAGAGGCACAGCTCAATGAAAGGCTAAAAAAATTTATGGCTTATCGGACGAAGGTCACCTCTCAAGCTGAGGAGCAAACTTCTAGTCTATAGAGCAATAATAAAGCCGGTATGGATCTACGGTATCCCAATAGTAACTTTTCTATTATTCAAATATTTCAAAACAAGGCGCTGGGGATTATATGAAACGCTCACCTGTTCCACACCAACAAAGAGATACACGAGGAACTCGGCATACCTTGGTATACAAACGTAACGAATTTTTAAGCACCTCTTATATAAATCGGCTCGACATGCATACCATGTAAGTGAATGCAAAAAGGCATTACCCTACGTTCTCCCTCAGTCCCATAACCTAATCCATAATGGCTCCTCCCACGTATTCCGCTAATCTGTTCTTTACCAACACAACTTTCTGGTTGTCTTTTAAAGATAGATTGCAAAAAATATGTTCGACTAAAAAAAAAAAAAAAAAATTTTTTTTATGATGTTGGCTAGAGTTTGATTTTTCGAAATAAATATTAATGATTCTGAATTCGATATAAAAATCAATATTGGTCTACACCAGGTTTAATTTTAAGAGCAGAAAATTTAGGTGAAGTCCACAACAATGATTTTTTTCATTAAAGAAGGGGTGACCGTTAAATAGGTCATCTCGATGGTGTCAAGGCAAGTTAAATGCAAAGAACGTTTTGGAAATGAAACATAACTTTGGCGATTTCCGACAGAAGGTATAATTTGAAATTATACTACTTTACAAAATCGTAAAGCGCAATAAATTTTTTGAGATTACGGGAGCATGGCTTTTGTAGATTGAAACTATTTCTTGACCATTTAGCCTGATATAAATTATTTTTATTATTGGATCTGGTCCATGAAAATGATTTTTATTTAAGCTATTTAATGAAACTTTAAATTCTACTTCTCATTGTTACATTTACTTAGAAATGGTCACAATATTCACAAAAATGTTGATACAATTTGAAAATTTGTTACGTTAATTGTTACGGTTGAACGTTCTACATTAAATTGTTTATAGAAATACTTAAAACATCTCTAATTTTAGACTAGTACGAGTTTGTTTCGCTTTTTTCCAAGTTACAATAATAATGTTGCTGTTAGGAAAACCATATTTTGTCTTGGGTAAAAAAAATAAATCTTATAATTAGACAACTTTTCTTTTAAAGATTTAATCAATTACAGCACTCATTTGCCTAAATGCACATATTGCACATAGCTTTTTTGGTATTATTGGAACTGTTAGTGAACTATTTGGACTAAAGATGGATTTACTGCAATATGCGAGCGTATATTTTAGTCGGGATGACAGGGTTAATGTTACGATCAAATGTCGACGTGTCGTAAAAGAAGCTGTAGAACGTAATCAAAAGCAAAACGATCGTGAATTAGCTAATTGCAGAATAGATGAGGAACGTTGCGAAAATGAATTAAGACAAGCTGAAGATAATTTTATTACAGATATGCAAATTGTTAAAACAGAAAAGCAGGCTTGTATGATTAAATTGAAACGATTAGAACGTGAAAAGACAAATGAAAACCAGAACCATGGAGAAATCAATTTACAATTAAAATTTAATCAATTATTAACCGAGAAACGTGAATTGTATGAACAATTAAAACAAGAAACTGAGAAAATATGGAAAATAAAAGAGACTATTGCAAGTGAAAGAGAAACGTTACAAAACGGAAATACGAACATTGCAGTCCAAAATTGAATTACAAATTGAAATACAAAAAAATTCAAATAAGAAAAGAAAAATTTTTCGAACAATTACTCAAGCGGCAAGGAGAGGTCAATGATAATCTACTACGTATAGCAGAATGTAAGGCGGTAACGATGGGTAATACTAATTTAAGAAATCTACAGCAACATTTTTATCAGCTTAAAGATTTAAATGCACAATTGTATATGTTGTATCAGAAACAAATCGATAGTTGTAGCAAAACGAATGGAAATGAACTGAAATCGGTGAATTATGATAGTTTAGTGGAAATCTTAAAGTCTATTATGAAAGAAAAGATATCACAGTAACTGTAATCGATATAAATAATATATTTAATAGAAAATAATGTATGTTATATGATACCAACGAAAAAAAAACACAATATTTAGTTTTCAAAATATACAAAAATTATGAAAAATAAATATATTTTCATTTTATATGAACAAAACTATCGATATATATATTAAAAATATAATAAATCGATATATTTTTATATATATATATATCGATAATTATCGATAGTAGAATAATAGTATCGATACATCAAATCTAATTATTTTCTAAAGTAAGGAGCAAATCTTGTCCTAGAAATGGGACACTTTCAATAAAACAGTTTAACTCCAATATAAAGTTAGTTCTTTATGTATTAAAAGAAAAATATCGAAAGGTGGAGTAAAAAATATGTCATATCTTTGATTACACTATTTTAACGATTTTTATGTCCTCCCAAAAGTATTGTATGACGAAATAATTTAAAAATTATAAAAAAAAAAATTAATGCTTTAATTTCGAAATTTTTAATTCGATTGTTTCAATATGTTTGAGTAACTCGTTGTTGTATACTTCAAATATTTAAACTCTGGCGCTCTCTTTTTTCATAACGAACTCACCATTCTTTATAACGCAGACGCAACTCAAATGTGGAGTTTTGTGAGAAACCAAAAAAAAAAAAAGTTAAAAATTGCTCAACGCAGCAAAATGAAGTTTGTGCTGGAAATAAAAACAGCTGTTCTGAATACAACACACACCGAAAATATTCCAAAGCGGTAGTAAAGAGAGTTTAGCTGCTATTATGAAGTTTATAAAGAGTTTTTCTCTTCACAATGCTATAAAGTTTCATGTCTTCAGGTAATTTTTAATAGCGTAGCTGTATTAAAATGTAAATTAAATATGATGCTGGCTATATTAAGATAAAAGGATACGTAGTATGAACTTGCATAAAATAAAACAATAAATTTTAAAAGATTTATACTTTAAATTAAAGTTATTTCTTAAATGAATAAACTTCCGCCTGAATATGAACGTGAATGTCAGCCAACAAAACGATCGGAAATGCATCAATTGAAAACATTTTTGTATATGCACATGCATAATGAATTGTACAACAAATAGGAGTGCAATAAAAGCATGCTGCCCAAAAAAAAATATATACCTACCAAATATTTAGTCAGTGGAAATCTACTGCATAGTGGCAACGCCGGAAAGTATGCCACGGTTATGTAGAAAAAAAATATGCATAAAAGATTGCTCGCATGAAAAATACAGCAAAAGCTTAAAATAAAACCTTCTAAAAGTGAACCTTTTATATGGTACACCATATTCTTTTGAAAGTCCAATAACCAAGGCTAAAAGCCGACGAACCATGAAAAGAATATCTGAATAAAAGTGTAAACCAATGTTAAAGAGTGTGGAAATAGCCAGGAAAAACATGCATATTCAAATTAAATAAAATATACACAGCTGTGCTGCTGCAAAATGTTTTTACCTTCAAAGGATTTTCGTTGATTGTAAAAATATCGCCGGTTTCAATATGTTTTTAAAGCGGATTTAAAATAAGTTTTAAGCTTTATTTCCAAAAAAAAAAAAAAAACAAAATAAGATCACATTCGAAATGAACCGAATTGAAACGAAACGCTTAAAAGAAATATTTTCGCATACTATTTTTTTTTTTTGTAATTTTTATTGATTCAACTTCATTATGGAAATATGAACGTGAGCTGGCATAATTATGTGGCAGTAGAACGTTGCGAGTTGAACGAAGTTGAAGCGTACAATACAATTTGTTTCGCGAAATAATAATAATAAAAATTGCCAATATACCGAGTAAATGATGACGCTGATGATGTGAACGATGATGACGATGGATGGAAGTGTGTGAGTTCTGCAGATAATAAAAATAAATACACAAAGGACACATGTAGCGTGCTATAAGAAGATACACACAGTCCACACATTTACCTCATCTTACTGATTGTGCAGGACAGTACAGAACAGGACAACCAAAGCGCCAAACGGGCAGAATAAACAGAAGAAGAAGCAGCAGCAGCGGCAGTATGTTCACAACAACAATATTTTAATTAACTTAATTAAGCAATTTTTATTTGTTGTTGCAGCTGCGCATATGTATTTGTGTATGATGATATTGCTGCTATAATGTCCTTCGCGCTTTTATTTGTTGTGCGTTTGTATGTATGTGCACGTTTGTCTGTTTGCTTCTGCTATTGCTTTTTTTGCTGTTACTGCTGCTGCAGTGGCCTGCTTGTTCTCTCTTGACGCTCACCACACACAATATGTCCTTTGTGTCATTCGCATTGATGAATATGATGAAGCATTATAAAAATTAACTCAAAGGACATTATTGACGTGCAGCACGCGTTCTGCATATACAATATTTTTTACTTAATGTAAATTATAATTATGTATTTCTGAGTAGTGTAGTGCATTTCATTGTTGTACAATTTCTCGTTTGGGTCACGAGTTAAAAAGATTAAATGTTAAAAGTTTGAATATAAATTTATCTTTTATGAGAAAATATATCTTTTTGACAGCTTTTACGGACAGATCGCTTGTTTTGTGAGTTAATTCTTTTAGGGTCTACGCAAAAAAACTGTTAATATTCATTCACGCTATGAATACTAAGAAATAATGCAGTCAAGTTGGATTGGCTACCAGATATCCTACCCACAACTTATATGAGCCTTAAACTTTGTTTATGACATAATTTAAAAAAAAAAAAAACATAGCATAATTTAATAATTTATGTTATTTTTTCAAGCGAATGGCAAACGTTTGAAAATCTAAGATGGCGGATCCAAAATCGCCGACGAATTTATTTAAATTCATCGGATTTATATGAAATACGTCTCGCGGCGTTTTTGAGATCACTGATCTAAACTTTGAAAGCAGATTTGTATTAAAAATAGCGGATTTATTCAAAATGGTGAATTTTATATTGCATATAGGATCCGTCACTTTGAATATCTCTGAACGTCTTCAAATTGTCATAACCGATTCCAAAATAGAAATCACTTTTGAAATTTAAAAACGACTCAAATTCATAATGGACGACCACAAAATCACCGGGTGATCTATGGTTTTGCACTTCTCGAAATTGGTCAAGTTCAGCCCACCCAAGCGGTATGGAATCGACTCTGGATCCAACTATAATCAGAATAAGTAGCGCCTTGAAAATGCAGCGAGGCTTAAGTGGCTATTGTAATTGTGAAAAATATATTGATTAGTCGGAAATAATCGATTTTTTTAAAGCGATTATTATATTATAAAATCAATTTTTTTTTTAAATCGATATTTTAAATAAATTTTTTAAATCGGTTTTTAATCGATGCTTTTAAATCGATTATTTAATCGATTTTTTAAATCGATTTTTAAGATAGATTAATTAATCGATTTTTGATCGATTATTTATTCGAATTTTTTAGATCGATTATTTAATCGATTTATTTTAATCGATTCTCATTTAAGTGTTAGCTTTCAGTTAAAAAACTCCAGTTGGAATAATTTTTTAGTAGAGACAGAAAATGGCTTCGAATAAAACGGAAATAGCCTGTTTCATTTGAATGTTACAAACATGCCGCAATAAGTTATAATACCCCATTTCAGATTATAAGAGAAGCGTATAAAATTGTGCAAACGGAAATCCATTTATTGTTTAAACAAAGGCGAGTAGCAAACGCATTTATTATTATTATGAATCTCACAGTATAAAGTATTTCGTATGCAGGCAAAAAGATATGAAATATGCAAAAAAAAATTAAAAATAGTTTTTTTTTTGTATGAATGGCGTAAAATTTGCACAGTGGAAAATGGAGAAGAGTACGACTTTAGCGTATGATAATATGCGTAGATATGAAAATATAAATGCTGACATTTAAACATTGCGCATTGCATATCCTTAGGAAATTTCATGATTTTTGTGCTGCTGCATTGTGCACAGTCATACATGTCGTATGAGAAATATTTACCAAGTGAAAAGTCAGCAAGCAAGCAGCAAGCGAGAACTAAAGAAAAAAGTGTCAACTAATGTGCAAACACACACACACACTAAAAAACATATGAAACCCTACTTCTTTGTAAATATTCTCCTTATCATCCTTACATCCTTTTATACATTTTGTTTGTCTCTTTTTATTTTATACTATTTGTTTTTTTTTTTTTTTTTTTTTGTGCCATGCGTTTTTGCGCTTTTCTTCTATTTAATATTTACCAAGTCAACATGAAATGCCTTTGCTGTGGTCGTCGTTCCACAAAAAAATACAAAATTGGGTTAGTATGGCAACAAGCTAAATACTGCGAAGGTTAGACAAAATTATGGAAGGAAGGGCTGGAAAAGGCTGCATTTATGTAAGCCTTGAGTTTAAAATGAACCACAAATATGCTTAGATTAATTTTGTAGGCTTAGCTGCGAAGCCAAAATTTAAACAACAAAGAAATTCTAAATAAGTAAGGAAAAGAAGGATTATTTTAACTCTGATGTCAAAGATATTATACTTTTTATTTAAATTTAAATCTTTACTTTTTTTTCTTGGGTTAATTTTTATTTACGACAGTCTTGAACAATCATTTAATATAATAATAAACATTTAGATACATTTTAAAATTAATATCATATTCAAATTACTAACTTTTGATTGACTTCTTATTCACTGCTTTTGTATAGCTCAAACTATAAACTATGTTAACCACAGACGTAGTTCACGATGTAGGGATTTTGAAAAGTTTTGAAAAGTTTTATTGGGGCTCCAAGACCATTATATGGAGTGAGTAGACCTAAAAATGTACTTGGATTTTTGTACCCTGTACCCAAAGGGTAAAAGTGTTTATTAAATTTCTGCGAATTTATGTAAAAAAACAGAAGATGGCTAAATAGACCCTATAAAAATATATATACTCTTGATCGCGGAAGGGGAGCCGAACTAGCTATGTCCGTCCATCTGTCATCTGATTGTTTTTAATTTTTATATTATAAATCCTTACAGGAAGGTAGTGGGAAACTTGAGACACATGCTTGAAAGAGTTCGAAAACAATTTTAAGTACTTTAAAAATTTGGAATAGAAGCCCATTGTAGGAAACCTTAATAGATTGCATTTATTTAATATTTTGGTTATGCTTTCCTAGAAAATTGTTAAGGATCGGCTCACTATAGAAATAGTGAGCCGATCCCTAACAATTTTTTTTGACATGTCTCAAATTAAGTTCTTGTTAATATAAAAACTCGAAAATTGGCGGAAGATTTGTTGAGGGGAGTTTTTTTAATTATACTCATATTAGGAATTATCATTGGGATAGATTTGTATGGGAACCCTTTAAAATGGCACTAGAAAATCGATGGTTGGTGACTACTTGATGGTTCAGGGGAGGCTAGGTTTCGAACATAGTGGGTCTATCTCTCATAGTCGCCAAGATAATCGTTTTTATACGCAGACAGCAGAACGGACAGACGGCCAGGCAAACATAGCTAGATCGTCTCTTCTATTAATGCTGATCAGGAAACCGTGCAGGATTCAGGGTCTATCTTGCCCCCCTGTTACATAGATTTTCAAAAACTTAATATACCCTTCGGGTACACGGTTTAAAAATAAAAAAATTAATACAATTTGGATATCTGTTAATAGTTTTTTTCAAATAAATTTATGTATGTTTTGGTTATCTAGTAGGATTGGTGATTATCAAACAAATTGAAGAAGCTTTATTATAAAATTGTGTTTTATAAAAGACTATTAGCTATATCCCTTACCATATACGATGCCGCAAATATATCATTTCATTCAAAAGGAACTCGTTATCAATTTTCAAAAAATTCGAAACTCATTGAATGATTTAACTTTTCTGTTTTTTTTTTTATGTACATCATTCATATGTAAATTATGTCAATACAAACCATAAATATTTTTGTACTTATTAATCATACGCAATGTGTTATGGACATCATTAACGAAAACACAAAAGATATTGTAGAGTCATGCATATATAATTTAAAAAAAGCAAAAATATAATTCACAATACGACACATTATGCCAGATAAGCATTTAATTCTTACAAATAACAAAGATAAGCAGCAAGCAATGACAATTCAGAACAAACAAAATCATAATCAATTGATGACATGCCGCTGAGATATTTATGCAAACACACATACATGCATTCATGTACACATACTTGTGTATTTATAAGAGATGATTTACAACAAATCATCAACATGATCCTTGTCGTCATTGTTGTTGTTGTTGTTGTTGTTGTTGCTGCGCGTGTATTGTAAACTTGTTAGCTGACTTACATGTTTGCATGCATTCATGCGCTGCTTTTCATGACACAATAAATGCGCCAATCATACACAATACACATGCATGCATGACATACACGTTTAAAATGAAAAAAAAATGAAAATGATTGTACATATGAGCAGCTATCATTAACGACCGGAAACAAAAGCAAGCCGCCATTAAAATGCACAACAAAATGGCTGCAAAAAAAAGAGAAAAAGGTGAAATATGTTAGGCAAGCACTTTTGCACTTCATGTCGGATTCATTCATTCATTCATTTTCTCTGGACGCAAGCATTCTTCTTCTCACTTCTTGTGACACATTTAACAGAAAGCATGACATATTAAAAAATAAAAAAAAATAAAAGTTAAGGAATTATAATTTTATATCGTAAATCATGCAATCAAGCAGCAGCATGGACGATTGAATATAAAGTAAATGAGCTACTTCCTGACCAAAGCTAACTTTAGTTCAGTTCATTTATTCATTGCCTTACATTGCGGAAATTGAATTTTAATAATGGCCTTTCATGTCGCAAATCATCTAATGTGAACATTTCTTTTTACAACATTGCGAACAAATTTTTTTTGTTTTTTTTTTTGCTTTGAAAATGCTAATTTAAACTGAACATGCAAGCGAATGTTTATTTAATTAGTAGGTTGGCAGCTATTTTACTGCTTTACTCGATTAGGCAGCAAGGAATTGTGCAGTTTTTTTTTGTTCATGAATTGCATGCATTTTAATTAATTTTGAATTGAAGAATGTTTATTAGAGAGAGTGAAAAATGTTCTGATGTAGATTATGCCAGTATGCAAACAGTTAACTGTGTAAATAAACATTAGGAATGTAGATGTGCATTATAAATGTAACTAAGTGATAATCATTTCAAGTAAATTAAAATAAAATGTATGCTTCGAATTGTAATCAAACGCGGCTTTACTTGCAGTTGTAGGAAATTTAACCGAAAAGATCATATTTTTATAAATTTTTTACCCACCACACATAGTGTGAAGGGTATTATCAGTTTGTAACGCATTAAAGGAGGCATCGAAGACACCACAAAGTATATATATTCTTGATCAGCTCGACGAGACGAATCGATCTAGCCATGTCCGTCCGTCTGTCTGTCTGTCTGTTACGAGGTGATTCATTCGCTCAGTTTTAAAGAAATTGAGTTGAAACTTGAAACTTAAGCTTTTTTTAGTCCTAGATAGTTTGTATGTTAAATTCAGATTGCCACGCCCGTTTTTAGGTATGGGCCCCATACAAATTAACCGCCCATTTAAGAATTTTTGTGTAAAAATTGGTTTTATTTATGAATGTATTCACTTCAAATTGGGTAAAAATACTTCTTATGACATCCAATGTCAAAACCAATTTACCACGCCCGTTTTTAGGTATAGGCCCCATACAAATTGAACGCCCATTTTCGAATTTTTGTATGAAATTAGATATTATTTATGAATGTATTCACTTCAAATTGGGTAAAATCCTATTTATTACTATCCTGTGTACACACCACCGATATGGTACGAATGGAGCCCTTATAACGTATAGCCCTATACAAACATACCTCTCATTATCCCACCCAACCCATCAACAAAGTTTTTTTTAAGGAGTTCTTAATTGGATCGTTCTCTTGGGTTGCATATCTGTCAGAATACAGATTGCTTGTCAAGACCAAGAAGAGTTTGAGCAGAAACAGTTCAATAAATGCATCTCAAACGCAACATATTCAATAATATTCATAAATAGTATTAAAAACATTCAAAATAAAGTAAGCAACTCAACTTTTTTTATGTTGACCTGCTTATATGAAAGCCACAATATATGAAAAAATAAAATAAAACAGGCAAACCAAAACAAGCTAACAGGATAATAAACCACAAAAACAAAAAACCAAAAAGAAAAATAAAATTTATTACTGGCTTTTTATGATTTATTTTAAACAAATTTTGTACACATCAAAACAAAACACAAAAATAAAATAAAGTAAAACCAGCCAGGCAAAAACTTTGAGCTAAAATAAAAGAAAAAGTATATTTTTCTATTACTTTTGCTTTTGTTCATCTTGAACAGAAATTCGACATGTGAGCATCTTAAAAAATTTATGAATTCGTTACAAGTTTGGTAAAAAAAAAAATATATAAAAATAAAATAATAAATAAATAAAAACAAAAACTGGATTATAAATGTAAAACAAAACCAAAAAAAAAAAAAAAAATTGAATACAACAGAGAAAAATATTTCTGTTTATGGAAAAAAAATATATATTTTGAATTATGCACAACTTTGACTTGTTTTGACTTGTTTGTTTCATGCGAGCTTTTGTCCTGCGGCGGCAGGAATAATAAATAAAATGAACTTCATTTTGCTTAACTTTACTTTGCTTTGCTTGGAATATATAAAATTACAAAGCACTTCGTAGATAATAACACAAAAGTAAAGTAAAGTAAAAAGAACTTTGATCTGGGAACCATGTACTTACTTTGCATTATAGACCCAATTTCTTTACTAGAACATGCTGCATTCATATAATGGAATGCAAACTTCTTAATCTGCTGTGCACGCGATAAAGTTTTTGATTTTTTTTTTTTTTATTGGATGATAAAGAAAACTAAGTCAAAGTTTCAAATTGATATATCAAAATTCAATTCATTTTTTTTTTTTTTTTTTTTTTTTGTTTTTGGCTATGCAAACATTTTGATAGACAATTGGACGGACGTACGGACGGAATCGGAATGCATTTGCTTTGCCAAATTGTGTAAAAGTGGGAAATGCATGCAAGAATTTAAGTTGAAAACTTTTCTCACCAAATGCATTTGACAAATGCAAATGTCAAAGTTTTCCAAACATATTCTCGTACGTTCGTGCAGATATTACATAGTCGTCGTATATCGTAGAAAAAAAACAGACATACATTGCATGTCACCAGTCAACGATAGTAAGGATAACTATGTATTGTATGAAATTCTAGTGCAAAGTTTAGTTTAAGCGCCTAAAAATATGCAATGGAATGCAAACAAAGTCATAGCACTTTTGTGCACATACGTACACACCACATGACACACACACCAACAAGCAGCAACAATAACAATAAGAATAGCAAAAACAAAAACTATTCTGAATTCAACGACTCTCTGCGTTAGACAGATTGTAAGAGAGAGAGAGAGAGAGACGTAAGGAGCGATAGAAGAGCAAAAAGTTGCATTGATGTGTTCTAGTGGAAATTGCTTTTGAAAAGTTTCAAGTGGAAAAAGTTTTGTGTCAAAAAATGAAGCGAGAAAAAAAAATCGGATTTAAAAATGTTAAAAAAATGCATATATATATTCCATAGATTTCTAGTTAGATTATAGAAAATATTGAATTGTTTTAGTTTTTTAAGCTGCAAGTTTATATATGGGCTGTTTTGTGGACTTTACATTCGTGCGGGTACTTTTAATTCATATTTGCGCTCAATGATACTTCATGTTATAAAGTTATCAACATTACAATTTTTAGGTATTGTTTTTTCTTTTGATGGAAGAATATAATTATAATTAATCAAGGAAAAACGTTTACTTCAATGGAAACCAAATTTTATATAAATTATATCTGTATGGTGCTTATATGCTTTACTAACCCGTTTCTTATCCAATCTATAGTGAACTTGTTGACATAAGAAGTGTTTTTATAATATCTAAAAAATGTAAAAAAAAAATATTTCTATGTCCGCTAAGGACTTTGAAACCATTCAAACGATGTGTTCCAAACCGGTTTCAGTTGAGAGACAATAATGCAAGTATGATTCAAGACCACTCAAAACGATGCATTAGGCACATTTGTCCAGTCAGGTAGTCGATTTTTGGTGCGCAACAAGGGCACCGCGATTTTTTAGCGCATTTTTGTATGCTTTTATTCTAGCCCGGTCTCGCAATCAAAAAAAAAAAAAAATTATGGTACAAAAATGCCACCGAAAAGAAGAGCAATGCGCATAGATAACGTCAGTACAAATACAAGAACCACGTGAAGCATACACCGGGTATCGACTATGAATGATGCTTGGGAACATGTGTTGTGAACATGGGTTGGCATTGGAAGTATTTTTATTCAATTTGAAGTGAATATATTAAATAATAATAATTGCTTTTTATGTAAAAATCCAAAATGGGTGATAGGTTTGCATGGTCATATTCCTAAGTGTGAGCGTGGCTACTTAAGACTGAGAAAAGCTTAAGTCTCGAGTTGATGTCTAAAACCGAGCGAATGAATATGATATTGAATACAGTTAAAGCCGGGCCATCATGATAGGCATTTTGATTCTTTAGAGCTATTCATTTAACTATTCCACTAATCCCATTTTAGGATGTGGTGCCCATATGGACCAACCCGAAATTATAGAGTTTTTTTATGGAAAAAATCATGAAAAAAAAGCCAACTAGGTCAGTATTGCATTCAGTGTGGACCTACCCAAAGTCTGTCTCCACAAATACATAGCTTCCCCACCTATCAACATAATATAATTATATATAATTTCTATGTATAAAAAAATTCTATCCCGAGAAATTTATACCTAAGTATATGTGTACCTTGCGGACGTTACGTAGGTATTTTAATTTTTTGGTATTTTAATTTTTTTGAATCGCTTGAAAAATCAATTGATCTGTAATACTGTAATGGTCTGTATTTTTATTCACATTCCTTTTTTTTTATATTTTACTTCTAAAAATTTCAATAGTTTTTATATTAATAAAAAAATATTCCAGAAAGTTTTATATAGTACACAGCACACATACAAGTGTTACCCACAAAAATATTACACATACGCACCATGTTACCCATGTATACAATTTTTTTCGACAACATGTAAAACATTTAAGCAAAATTACTAAAACATTTGCCACACTAAAAACGTACAACTTGAAAAAGAAAAAAAAAAAAAAACAATTTTAATCGTAAACGTTTTTTGTTTCAGAATTGTTTAGTCTTTTATTTATTTTTTTTTTTTTGGTGTACAATGTGAGCCAAAACTCGACCCAAGTGACCTGAACTAATAAATCCCAAAACGAGCTGAGAATGGGCAAAAATGGGCAAATAAAAAATAAAAATATAAACAAACAAAAACAAAAAAAAGAAAAGGCAAATAAAAACCCCGAATGTGCAATACAAACTTGATTAGTTGCTTTTATTGTTGCTGTTGTTTTTGCATTGTTGCTGTTGTTGTTGTTGTTTTTGTAATTATTGTTTTTGTTGTTGTAGTTGCTGCTACTGCTACAGGGTGTATATATGGCAGGCTGCCAAGTGGTACTATTTTCTATTTAAATAAAAATTAATGGTACAAATTTGTAAACGAGTTGAGTTAAGTTGAGTTGAGTGTGCTACTCGTGAGTTTTTCGTGTACGAGTAAGTGAAATAGTATGATAAAATGTGTAATAGAGATAGTAGGTAAAATATGAAATATAAAACTCTAGTGTCCACTTGTTGTTGTTTATGTTGTTTGTTGTTGTTGCCACTTAAGTTTTTGATTTATAATAGTAAAAATTTAGAATAGTATTTGCCAGTTAACAAAATTCGCTATGCTTGTTATAACTTTCATTTTTGTTTTTGGTGTGTCTAAATATCGGAATATGTGCATGCATGTATTTTTAATGAGGTTTTTATCGGTTTAAACTTAGATATACACCACTGGAAGCTTAAAATTGAAAGGTTCTCTTTTCCCCCATTTTCTTTGTCTAAAGCAGTTAAAATCGTGATGTAATTATATGAAGTGTTGTATTCCACCATTTTCGCATTCTATTTTGCTTACATATTTTGGTGAGTTTTATGCAGTATGTGGTGAAAAGAGTACAGGAAATACATTTAGCTCACTCTAGCCTTTTTAAATGTGCAAGCAAATAGAGTTGGTATAATACACCAGATATAATTTCATCCTGGTTTCAATGATAGCTTTTGCTATTCAACACTTTTAAGCTTGATACTCTACTGAACTGCACTGTCAGAAGTTAAATTATTTAAAATTCTTTCAAGTATATCAAATTTTTGTAATTGAATTTTATTTACAAATATTTCATAATTAATAAATTTACCAAGACGTTTTGAATTAACAACAATTTTTGCTTTCGTATTTTGCGAAACCGTAAAAAATTCATTTTACATTAGATCGGATTACTTTTTACAGTTACTGTATATCCTTTGTCTCTCAATGTTTTTCTTAATTCTTCAATTAGGTCCTCATAATGTGTCGATTTCAATATTTCTCGATTAATTGTTGTACTACTACTATCGATATCGCGCTGATACAACAAATACAATTGTGAATTTAATTGTTTTAGACTTTCGATTTGTGCCTGTAGATCACGCAGACTAGGATTATTACTGCCATCGCTGCCTACGCCCAGTCTACATCCTTCTATACGTAGCAGATTTTCATTATATTCCTTTTCCTCACGCAGTAAACGTTCAATAAATTGATCACGTCTTATATGAATTTTTTCAATTTGCACCTGCAGCTCGATTTTCGTTTGCAATATTTGCAATTCACTTCGCAATTTTTCTCTCTCCGTTGCAGCGTTCTCTTTTAATATCCAAATTTTCTCTGTTTCTTCGCGTATTTTAATATTTATCTCGCGTTTTTCATTTATCAATTGATCAATTTTTATTTGTAAATTAAAATTTTGTTCGTTATCAATTTTTACATTCGAGCCACGATTATTTAATCGACTGATGCAATCATTTTTCTCCAATTTAATTATTTGCATTTTACCATTGTAATTGTCTTCGGTTTGTTTTAGTTTCGATTGGCATCTATCCTCTTCTCTTTTACAATTTTCAATTATGCGATCATTCGTTCTTTGATTTTCTTGTACCGCATTACTAATTGTTCGTTCACAAATCGTAACATTATCATTTGGACAGCAACCACCTTTACCTTGGCTGTGTACGGTGACACATGTAAGTGCTGAGAATTGAGGACAATTTTTAATATTATAATTTTTAGAGATATATTTTTTTTTTTTTTATTATTTTTACCCAATATAAAAAAAGATATTTTGTAGAGCAACATTTCTATAACTCAAATACAGCCAAGCAAATGTTGCTCTGTAAGTAAACTTTTTTAAAAAGAGTTACGAAATACTTAACGGAAAAATTTAATTTAATAATTTTATGCATTCTATTTTTTAACTTGAAATTTTCATCGCTTTTAAATTATTTTTCGCTATTTAATGCCAAATGACGATTTACATAAACTACATTCGAAGGTCTGTACACACTTTAATCATTTGATAGAGGGCTTTACTTCTCATAGTCTCCAAGACTCAGCTCATTAACTCAGTTTTATACTTTATACTTTAATTATTACTAAAAAAAGTATTATTCAGAAATGATCTGTGAGTTGCCAACCGAAGAAACTTTCCGAAATCAACAATTTTGATCTGTTATCGCATTAATTTGAAAGTATATATATTTTCGATCAGCATTGATAGGAGAGTCGATCATGTTGTCTGCCGTATGAAAACGATTATCTCAGAGGCTATGAGAGATAGGGTCATCATATTTGGAACTTAAACTCTCTTGTGGCGTTAAGCGATCATTTACAAATAGGGTTTCTTTAGCCCCATTTTAAAAGATATCCCCCATACAAAACTTCTCCAAAATGTCTAGGTTTTGTATAAAAACTTTTGTTTTTTATTTGAGGAACTTCAAATTAAGTATAAATTATGCCTCTGATGGTCCCAATGATATATCCTAATATAGGAAGGGCCAAATATTTTTTTTGAAAAACATATTTGTATCAAAAACCGAATACCGAATACCACTCCTGTACCTAAATAAGGTGCATCTATGATATATTTTTAAAAGCTTGTATTGAAGGGCGTGGCATCGGCTATTTGAAAATATAAGGTCTGTACAAGGGTCTATGCGACCAAAGCTTGATGGTTAAATCAAGAAAATGGGGCGACCTAAGACATTTCTGGAAATCAGTTCTTGTTTTTCTTTTTTATTTAACATCTAAATGCTGAAATCAGTGGTTTTAAATAACTTAATTTTTTTATAAAGATACAATGTATTTAAACATTTAAAACATTTATAGAGTTTCTTGTAAATCGGAACACTTTGAGATAGTTACAGTGTATCCGTTTGCTCTCAAAGTATTCTTTAAAAGTTCAATTAAATTATCATAATTTGGCGATTTAAGTTCGTTTTGATTTGTTTTACTACAACTCTCGACTTGTTTTTTATACAACAAATACAATTCTGTATTTATTTTTTTAAGCTGTTCTATTTCTGCATTTAGTTCTCTGACATTTTGACCAGGTACTACCGATTTGCAGCCTTCTATATGTAGCAGATATGTATTATAGTTTCTTTGTTGCTTTAACAATCTTTCAAGAAATTGTTCCTTTTCTATTTGGATTTTTTGTATATCAACTTGTAGCTCAATTTTTGTTTGCAATATTTGTATCTCAGCTTTTAATTTTTCGCTTTCCGTTGCTATAGATTCTTTCAAAGTCCAAACACTTTCCGTTTCTTGTTTCAGTTTAATACTTAATTCACGTTTTTCATTTAAAAGTTCATCAACTTGAAATTGTAAATCATACTGATTATTGGGTGTTACATTATCGGTTATGTCTTTAGTTTCTAATCTATTTAATCTATTAAGACAATCATTCTTTTCCTTTCGCATAATTTCCAATTTATTATTCAAATCAGTTTCGGTTTGTATTAACTTGGCCTGGCATACATCCTCTTTTTTTCTGCACTCGGCTATAACGCGATCATTTCGTTCCTGATTTCGTTGTATTGCCTCTTTTAGTGAACGTTCACATTTTTTTGCAGCTCTTTGCTTACAATGACAGCTATCGGTCTTCGTAAAGCCACTTGCATAACCAATTACATCAACGCCGAGCGTTAATAAATCACTTACAACTCCGAATAAACTAAAAAGGCAATACACAATGTGTGCATTTATGCAAAAAGTGCTATAATTTGAAAATAAATTATATGATCCTTGTTATTTATTGATCTTTTATTTAATTCTTACCCAATAATAAAATTGGCTGTCTTAAGATCAACATATCTGTAACTATAATAAAACTCTAACTCATCAGCAGCTGTGCTTGTCAAATGATTAAATATTTTAATTTACCTTCAAATACTAAAATTTGCAAGCTTTAGGTGTATGCAAAATTTTTAAATATGGCGTTACAAATTTTTAATTTGTGAATAATAAAGCTAATAATATTTAAAAAATATAATAATATTTCTTATAAAATTCTCACTTTGTTGAATAGTTCGCTAAGTAGAGTCAATTTTACAAATTTGAGTTCGATACAAATTAAGCCATAATTATGCTAAATTTATTATAGAAATCGAGCTATAAAAAGAACATGGCACCTAAGTTCTGACATGGAAACAACTTAGGGCTAAAAAGATAAAGTTTCGAATTTCGTGTCAATATCTTTAAAATGCATCCCAACAGATAGACAGACGGACAGGCAAGCGGATAGGTCATAAACGATTCGTCTCATCGAGCGGTTATCAGGGACTGCGCTATTATTTGCGATGTCATCTAGGCCAGATTTGGCCTTGTGATACCATTCGATCTCTTGTCTGTTGCCTTTCTACGAGAATCAGCTCAATTTCCTTATAAAGGGTGACTAAAGCACTAATCTTAACTGATTTGATTTCCGCCAGACTGTCTAAAAGTCTTTTTCTTCCCAAGGGCTGGACAGTGGCAGAGAAGGTGCTCCGCACTCTCCTCCTCCTCGTTTTTACAGCTTCTACAAAAATCATTAGTAACTACCCCTAGTAGCGGCCCATGACTTGGACTGTTCGCTTGGTGTTGTATTTTGTTAGATGGTCCAGCTTATCTCTGCAAACCTGGATATTGCCTGCATCACTCGTAGCTTCAGGGTGGCCATGGGAATCTCTGCCAAACTTCTCCCTGGAGCAATAACGGCAATTTGACCTTCTCTGGTCAACATATCAGCTTTTCATACAGAAAGAAAATCTTGGTGTTCTTTCGATGTTGTGACACGAGTTCAGTACTTTTTAGGCGGCCGTACTATCTAAAAAATGTATACTTTTTGGCTACTAACAGAGTAAGTGCCCAAGACGATGTATGGCTTCGTGTATAGCAATCATTTCAACTTGAAAGATGCTGAAATGATCGGGAAGTCTAAAGGATTTTCTAATCTACAGGTCCGGAGAAAAGATACCTCCTCCAACCTTTCCATCAAGTTGAAACACATCAGTATTAATATTGATTGACCAATTGAGATCTAGTTGGGACGCTTATCGTGTAATTCTAATCTGTGGCTGGCGGCGTGGGCATTAGAAGGTTGAGCATTCTCGAGGGTCCCTTACTGCAATTTTTGTCCAAGTTCATAACTGATACTTTTTCATTGTTTCTTGGTAGATTGTTGGTATTTTGTTTTAAATAATTAAATTTTTTATATTACCATATTTTGTTATTTATCATATCAGCTTGTGTGTAGTTATTCAAATTATCAAAAAAAAAAAAACAATGAAAAAGTTATTAATTAGTTTAATTAAAAACCACTCGAAAATTTTTTAATTGTTCTAATGAAAATGCAAATACTTATACAAAAATGCTTTAAATGTAAAATTTTTAATTAACCAACTTTGTACGCGCACAAATATTTTTGATATGAAAGCATACAACACAACCTTTTGGTAAATATAAAATTCATGAAATTAATTTGGTACAATGTAAATATGCAGAGAAATTTAAGTACACGTATAGAAGGTATACCATGGTATGTATGTATGTGTGTATGTATCTCATACACATATGCAAATAGACACAGAATGCAATAAATTTTCGAGTAGTACTTGTGAAAATCGTGCTAAACAAATACGCTGACGTTGCGGAAATGAAGTCAAGCACAGAGATCAGAGAGAGCTCAAAATGCAAATGCAAGAGTTATGAGCGCGAAACTCTATCTAACCAATATCTTATACATAGGTAGGTACTTATAATCCTATTATATATATATATATATATATATCATGATATATATATATATATATAGTAAGCTTTTCTATATAACTAGAATAATTCTGTAAAATTAAACAGCAACAGTAGCAGCAGCGGCAGCGGTAGTGAGCCATGCCGACCGCTGACAATGCCACTGTTGCTGCTGTTATGGTTTTGCAAGAAATTTCACCTGCCATGGCAACCCTAGACAAAAGCCTTAGCAATATACAAACAAACTTACACACACACACATTAAATGGTTTGTAGTACACATAAACAGACAGACAGACGGACCGACAGACACTTGTATAGAGTTGTTTGTTTATACTACCAGTTTTGTGTATATGAAGAAGTATGTGGTGTGGCTTCTGTACTGACAAGCAGCTTGCTACCATGCAATCGTCATCATCATCGTCTTCGTTGTGTGTGTTGTTGTTGTTGTTGTTGTTGTCGTCGTTGTCGTCGTCGCCGACTACAACTTGCATTTATGGTTGCCAAATACTAGCACTTCCTGTCACGAGTGCATGAGTAAGTTAGTCAACGGAAAGCAGTAAGCAAGCATCCTACATGCATTCAAGACTCATAACAAACAAGCTCAGACATACACATACAAACAATCTGTCATAAATTTGCGAATGTAACGTTTAACCCAGTAAACAAATAATTTAGCTTAAATATGAGTTTAATAAACTCGAAATTTATGTATTTGATTGCAAAATATTGACATCATCTACATCATTTGGCACAGTGGTGGGCAGTTTTTCAAGTTTTGGTATCATGAGTGGAGAAAATGTGACAGTATGTGTGTGCCCACTACTATATCAAAAACCTACCCATTTGACCACATAATGGACCCTGATGGAGTCGTGTAACTGCGGTCCGTGAACAGTGCATTGGACCACTCCCAACCGCGCCGTCTTCAGCTAATTCTGCGCTCTAAGACTTGCCAAACTGTCTCTTTAGCACGAGTCGAGGATGCAAAGAAAATATCCACAGACCAAATGTGTACCTGTGAAATCGCTTTACTGTAGCAGCTTAAATTCGAAGCTAACCTTTAAAGTTATCCGACTGAGGTTGTATCTTTTTTCAAACTGCAGTTCCAATCAGTTCCAATCTTGAAATATATCTATATATCTCGGGTTTCACCTCTTTTATTCTCCTTCTTGAATGTAAATCAATAATTTCCTCTGGTAGTATCTCGTTCCTGTCATAGAGAACTTCAAGATAAAAGATTATATGACCATGGTTTTTTGTTTTGGCAGTTGGACGGGTTGGAACCTAGGTTTCGAACCATCAACTTCCAAATGGTACACTGATGGCTCGTATACCGAAACAGGGACTGGTGCTGATATATTCGGAGTCCAACACCAAGATCTCTTTTGCAATGGGTGCTTAGCCCACGGTCTTTCAATCGGATATTTAAGTCATTGAAGTCTGCGCCCGTCGTCTTATGGTCCGTAGTCCTCAATCAAAATCCAGCTATCGAAGCACTAACTTCATGGACTTTTTTGGTTAGCTTTTAGTGTTATGAAACACTTTAACAACTCTCTCAAGGTCGTAAAGTCACTATCAGCCTGGGTGCCTGGGCACAGAGGTAATGATGACAATGAAATCGCTTGCATATTCTGGCTCCTTCTCGCTCTTTCTTGGTTCGGAATCTTTCTGCGGGCTCAACTGGACTTCTGCTAGCGTATAATTGACAGGTTCTCCGTTTAAAGCCTCTTCTTTCCAGGTAGGTCAACTGACTCTTCTTTATAGAATGAAGCCCAGACTCTCTTTCGCTGATATGTAGATTAACTATTAAAGCATTTCACAAATATGTTAACTGGGTAACATGCGCTGACACATAAAGCAATTGTCTGACATAGTTCACAACGAAATGTGCACGTATTAGTAGCTCAAATGCAACTCTATTCTCAAAACGTATATCCAACTGACACGATTATACGAGTATATCGTATACTAGGTACATACATATGTGTGTATGTGTACATAGTTGTCGCTTGGCAGTTTACTGCAAACGCTCATTATGCATAAATTCGCGCTGCTGTGAAATTTTCGCGTTAAATTATGACAAAGTTAATAACATTTAAATGCTAATCGTGCAAAGAGCTTGCGACTGGCATTAGTCACAGACAGACAGACAGACAGACAAAGCGACTTAGAGGCGTGGCTGATAGTTTAGTACAGCAAAATACTTCATTGTGAAATGTGTCACTGACTGAAATTATCTCATCGTTGAAAATTAACTAATTTGAGCAACTTTGATCTACTCAAATGCAATGCATTTTATTGTGAGAAATTGAATCACAGCAGTAATCTGATCGATGTGATTAATTTTCAATTAAAAAAACTTTAAGATGAAAGTTTAAATTCTGAATTGTTTATCTTGAAATAAATACAACGCTAAAATGAATGGTGTCGATAGCTTTTAGCCGCAGGCAAATGTTCTGATGTCATTCCTGTTTTTTTTTTTTTTTTCGTGTTTCGGTTTTGAGATACTCGACAACACTCATCCTTACCGCTTGTGTTGTGTTCCAAAGCAAATGACCCTCGTTAGTTGTTCTTGTTGCTGTTAACTTTTGCTGTTTTTACTTTTATTTTTTTTTTTTTGCTCGAAATTTTTCTTTTACTCCTTTAACAAAGGACAACAGGAAAGCAGCAACAACAACAAAAAAAAGAAACATATACAACAAAAAGCTGACATTGGCAACATGGGTCAAAGCTGTCAACACACATTCACATACACTCGTAGGCACTTGAAATGAAAAAAAAAACGAAATACACTCAAATCATGCAAAAGAAACTTTCTTGTTTTTGTTGGTTTTTATCGCGCTTTAAGCAACAGGACATGTTGGTCGCCGTTGTCGTTGTTGTTATCCTAGATACTGCTGCTGTGTACCCTTTTCTTCTTACCTTTTAACTCTCGTTTGCTCACAGCGTCGTTGTTGCGTCCTGTGTATCCATGCATCCGGTTGCTGTACAATGCGGGTCGCAGCTAACTTGTTTTGATTTTTTAATGGCTCGCATACTACTCTCGGCTGTGGCATCGAGTTCGCCATATTTTTTTTTTTCATATATTTTCATAAAGCACCAATCCTGCAGCCTTTATATGCTGAAATGTGTGTATATAATTTTTTTTTTTTTTGTCGACAGTTTGTGGTAGTTTTGAAAAATTGCATTAATGTTTTGAAGACTTAACGTATTTAGTGTCATTTTTATACATAATGGCGAATTTTATCGGCCGGAAACAAAAAAATAATAAAAATAAAAAAAATGCCTGTAGCAGTTGTAAAAACTGAGTAAATAGATAAAAATTTAAAGGTTTACATTTGGACATGATTTTAAAGATTTGATATGTAATAGAAATTTAATGTTTTCATGTTTTGTATGCAACACAGTCACAAAATGATTTGTATAAGTTCTACTACAGCATATAATCGAGCTATACACTGCTTTGTTCCCATAATCACCCAATTTTGCGATTTGCGATTGATAACTTTTGGATGGAGCTGATTTCAATGAAAACGAATTATACGTGTTTTTTATAGATCCAATATTTCTTGCAAATTACAACTTTTCTTCATACATTAAGACTAAGCCAATCTTCAGCTTATTGTTAGAATAATAAATCATACTCACCCTTTGCGTAAGTGCGAGAAAGGAGTGCGTAAGCAGTAGGTGCGGGAAAGCAGTGCATAGGTGCGAGAAAGCAGTGCGTAGGTGCGAGAAAGCAATGCATAGGCGCGGGAAAAGCAGTGCATAGATGCAAGAAAAGCATTGCATAGGTGCGAGAAAAGATTCCTTTGGTGCGAGAAAACAGTGCGTAGGTGCGAGAAAGAAATGCGTAGGTGCGAGAAAAGTTTCGATGCTGCGAAAGCAGTGCGTAGGTGCGAAAAAGCAGTGCATAGGTGCGAGAAAGGAGTGAGTAAGCAGTGCTTAGGTGCGAGAAAACCAGTGCATAGGTGCGAGAAAGCAATGCGTAGGTGCGAGAAAGCAGTGCATAGGTGCGGAAAAGCAGTGCATAGGTGCGAGAAAAGCAGTGCGTGTGGTGCGAGAAAAGTTTCGTTGCTGCGGGAAAAGCAATGTATAGGTGCGAGAAGGCAGTGCGTAGGTGCGAGAAGGCAATGCGTAGTTGCGAGAAAAGCAGTGCATAGGTGCGAGAAGGCAGTGCGTTGGTGCGAAAAAGAAGCGAGAAAAGTTTCGTTGGTGCGAGAAAAGCAGTGTATAGGTGCTGGAAAGCAGTGCAAAGATGCGACTTAAATTAGTCTTAATTAAGTTTTATGTATCTGTGTGGTTACTTTGTTGAGGCGATGAAAATGCTTTATTGAAGTATTTTTTTTTTTTCATATTTAGCAATTTGCATTCGTATTCAGTTTAAGTATTGTACAAAACTGGTTTCATAAAATATAAAATTTTTACCATAAGATTAATTTTTTCCCTCCCTCTCTCTTCCTATCTGCCCCTCCTTTGATTATATTCTTTCTCGTTTACAAACACGCATTCTATTGTACGAGTACACTATTCATTTGTGTTAACTTCCTTTTTCCTGTTTTCCAACAATGTCATCACATCTCTTACACTGCCACACATCTCTTTGCCCACAAATTCAATCGTTCGTTCTGTTTGCCACAATTGCAATATTTCCGGCAAGTAATAAATAAATTGCATACGTAATTAAAATCGACAATGGACACTGGTCTCACATGCGATATGGCTTAAGTCTAAGAATAACAACAAATTTGGTTTGACTTGGTTTCTTCTTTCATATTCAATGCGTGTTTGGCTTTTGTTTGTGGCGTTGTAGCATGAATTTTCTAAAGGAGCCGAAGAAAAATTATGTGCAGAAGTAAATTTGTTTATTGTATTTTTTTTTTTTTGTTTTATTATTCTTTTTTTTTTAATATTTTAACAACCTACTTGCCTACTACTGTGTTTTTTTCTTCGTATCCTGTACCGCTTGTTGAGCAATTTGCATTACAAAAGCTTTAACAAGAACAACAACAATTGTGTCGACACTGATTCTGAGAGCAAAAGTCCTTTGAGTGTCTTTGCCTGTTGTAAAGTTTTTCCATGTTGTGACGCGGTTTTTCTTTGTTTTTTCACTTTAGTCCTGGTTGCACCTTGCATTGCCTCTATCCGTCATGCAGTTTAACGCCGCTTGATGTTTATCAACTTATTTCGTTTTAATTTATTATAGAACGAGAGTAGTTTAATGCGTTTTTAGTTTAATGATGTTTATATTTTTCATAAAGTTGCAAAATTTAATATTTTATACTCGCAGATTTTGTTGTTTTCAACTTTTTGCTATGACTTGCCATTGTCGTTGTCCTTGTTGTGGTTGTCGTTGTTTTTATTGTTGTTGTTGTTGCTGCTGTTGCTACCTTTTGTTAGGCGCTTCTGTTGTTTCGTGTCACGCAATTCGTGTTAAATTCATAGCCTTCATGCTTAGTTCAACTTAACTCAAACAAAAATAAAAGAAAACTTAACTCAACTCGACTCGACTCGTTTCGCTCGATTCTTCACAACTTAACAGCAACTTTTGTGCGCCTTTGTTTATGCATTAAGGCCTATTAACATTTCAGTTTGATTATAATTTAGTGCAAATCTACTTCGTGGCTATAAGAACAATAAAACAAAGAAAAGAAAAAAAGCTAAGAGTAAAAGGAAGAAAATTAGAAAAGCAAAAAAAAATAATATACAAGGACGAGTTATTGTAAAAGACTAGTTAAGTGGATATGTATTTTTATAGAAAGCGAATGTTTCTTTTTTTTGTTATATTTTATGTTTCATTGTTGTTTTTGCTGTCACTAAACTAGGTCAAAGTATATTTAGCCTTAATAGATATTCGACAGTGATTAAAAATGAGTTGTGATTAGCAGAGAACTTTGATCGATTGTTATCGCAATTCATTGGAACAGTGCATATTACATAGGGAACTAGATTGGAGACTATTGATGTTTCCCTTTTTTTAGGGGAAATTAATAAAACAACAAAAGGAAAGCTTTCAATATATAAAGCCCGGGTACTGCTAGCATAAAATATGAATTAATTCGGCCCAACTTCAAGTCTTAAAAAGTTCATTTTTTCTGAAGTGTATAAAAAATCGTTTCTGTGGCCCTATTTGGCTATTAAAGAAATGTGGAATCTTCTGGGTCAAATAAAGTCTGTTGAAAGTAAAATAGAGAATCATTCCAATTCGAGCGTTTTCATGTTAGGTCTTAATTTAGTAGGGTTCTCCCATAATGTTTTCATCTGATGTTAAGAACACATCATGCAAAGTACTCCTTTTTATACTACCAAATGTATATCTTAAGATAAGATCCATGTGTCCATCAGTCTGGGTCCGGAATTGATGCAACATCAGGTGTTCTCATGTGCGTTTTGCGGTTTCAATTATCGTAATTTATTGAAATAAAGAACTCTTCTGTTGACCAAAATTTTATGTTAGTGGTGCGTTTCAGGCTTGTGCGTAATATGTGAAGGGCCAGGGCCATAGATCCGACAATAGTTTCAAAAGCCAAAGATCCGAGAATAGTTTCAAAAACAATTATCTATGTGTAAAAAAGAGGGACTATTCTTACTAATTTTGATAAATTTATCGGCGAAGAGACAATTATTCCGATGTAATTTAAGTTCTTGCCCACATAAGGCTTTAAGGATTTAATGTAATGACAAGACTAGTTTCTGCCACAAAAGTCGACTTCTTTTTTTCTTTACGATAAAGCTTTGTGTTATAATTAGATACACCAAATTAGATAATACTTACATGTAATGCGCAACAACAAAAAAGTTCATGTTTAGTGCTAATCTAATTCCATTTCATTCAACTATTAAATTATTAATTATTCTGTCAATCAAAAAAAATGTATAAAAGTCATCATAAGAAAAGCTTTACTATAAAGTCAAGAAAAATATCTGATTGCCTCAAAGAATAGCGCAGATACAATATTTACTATTCAGAAATAACGCATATATCAGAACACCTGTAGCCAAGCTATTGTTTCACTACGTGGTATGTAGCTCTCTCTCTCTCTCTCTCTCTTTGCGCGACACAACACTAAAAGAACAATGGCGTCAGGGACATTTTTGTGCATTGTTCCCAGCGCCGCAACTGAACGTCCACGAGCAAACAAAGCAGAGTCGTGTCGCTGTGCCACCATTGAGCCTTGTATTGACAAACGCCTTTCAACGCACTCAACGCACAACGCAGACAATCAGGTCGGCAGGACTACAACGCTGCAGGTGGCAGACAACTTGGTAAAAACAGTAGGCTCCATTAAAAAAAAAAATAAAATAAAAAATGCTTCTTTGTAGTTTCTTTTTTTTTTTTTTTCTTTTATTTATTTTCACTGCCTGCAAAGTGGCACAATTACAATATTTTTACTTTTTCCCTTCCAGTCGCTATAATTTCTCCATTGTGCTACTTACGCAACGCTAATTGATGTCAATTAAAATTGACAGTGTTTAAAAAAATTGTTTTAAAGTCGTTTTTTTTTTTTTGGCAGGTTTAAAAAATATCTTTAACATTTTTTTTTGAATAAAAAAAAATTGAAATTTGTAAAATTGAAATGTGTCAAATTCAGAAAATATGTTTATGCTTCTATTTTTTTTTTTCAATATGTCGCTGCAGCTGACACCCAACTTTAACTCTTTCCTTTTTTTTTGTAGCGGAAATACCACAAAAAAAATGGCGCTTAACCTTTACGCACGCATTTGCCGTTAAATTGAAGAACTTTCTTTTCCGGTTTTCAATTTCTTTCATTCATTCCCCCAATTTTCATCGATAAGGTAAAACTGGAATATAAAAAAATTGACATACAGTTCGTGATTTTCATGCAAATATTTTCGGCAAGTAACTTGTTTACAGATCTTTTTTTTTCCAATCTTTTTTATTTTTCCGAAAAGATAAAAAAAATCGATTTAGTTTCGTACAAACCACAAAATTAGCTTAAAAGCATCCTCCATCGTTGCTGTGTGGATATATCATGTGGCACAGCACTTTACTATTCTATTCCATTCTATTGAGATGAGTTAGTACAGCTACAATTTGCATGAATTTCATGTTTGTAATGCTATACGAGATACAAGATTCATCAAGTGCTTTTTTTTTGCGTAGTGTATACGTGCAGAAGCGAGAAGTTAGCTTTTAACCCTTCTTTTCCAATTTTAGCGTCATTTCTGACATTCTTGTTTTTTTTTACTGTTACTGTTTCAACTCTTGTTGCTGCTATAATTTATTTCCACAATATGTAGGCGCAAACGAGTTCCCACACAGAATTCAATAATAAGCTGACAGTTGTATTGGCATAGATTGAATGGGTGTACTTTTGTATGAAAGAAACCAGAGCGTAGTAGAGGGAAAGAATTTAAGAAAACGCGCTATATTTTTATTATTTTTGGGGTGAAAGGGTCGTCGTTTTTTTTGTTATTGATGGCACATGCGGCAAGACAAATTTGTT
The DNA here is from genome assembly GCA_018903435.1 of Leucophenga varia. NCBI lineage: Eukaryota > Metazoa > Arthropoda > Insecta > Diptera > Drosophilidae > Leucophenga > Leucophenga varia. The sequence continues at coordinate 1,684,248 of JAEIFJ010001509.1, read as the reverse complement.
TAAATCTGTTTAATGTTTGGTAATTTTTCTGTGCATATTTGTTTTTTTTTTGGTGGTTTTTCTTTTCAATATTTTACAAAATATTCTGAAACGAGTAATTGTGTCAAGTTTTTCATCATTTTTGATAAAATTAAAGAATACTGCCTATAATTTCTTTATGAAATTGAATGGAAATATTTTAATTTTCAGGATCCAAAAGTATTCGGAGCCACTCCGTACCATTCCCATCGGAGGTATATTAAATATTTGAATTTTCAGGATCCAAAAGTATTCGGAGCCACTCCGAACCATTGCCATCAGAGGTGTATTAAATATTTTAATTTTCAGGATCCAAAAGTATTCGGAACCACTTTGAATCATGCCCATCGGAGGTGTATTAAATATTTTAATTTTCAGGATCCAAAAGTATTCGGAACCACTCCGAACCATTCCCATCGGAGGTGTATTAAATATTTTTAATTTTCAGGTTCCAAAAGTATTCGGAACCACTCCGAACCATTGCCATCGGCTTATATTTTTGACTCTCCTTCATTCCGTCCAATGTCCGTCTCTAATTTGTACACATGTATTTAACATTCGTTGTGTATATAAATAGGATATACACAGTGGAAAAGAAAACCAAAAAATGTTAATATGCTAAATAGTTGAATACTATAAACAAATTCAAGTTTCATATTTCTATTCAAAATAAATAAACGTGTTCTAATTTTATGCTTCCGCGCACAAAAACACTTTTCCAAGACTGAAAAGAAGTGAAGCAATTTAGACTGCCAAGCAAGTCGGCCAAGTAGTAAGCCTGAAAACTATCTCTCCCCGAGGTCTTTGCTGTCTGCAACACTTATGCCCGAGTTTTGAAACAAACTCACATGAGTAATTTGCCGTCACAGTATATTTCGCTTTCTACTGGCAAACACACACACACCAGACACACATTCAGTCCCATTGGTACTATTCCTTGTCCTCCGTTGTCGTCCGTCTGTCCCTCTGTCTTTAGTTTAGCTTCTCTGTACTTTTCAAAAGTTTTTTTAAGTTTTCTTTATTATTTATCCCATGTGACAAATTTTGTGCCGAGCAGATTTCCTTAGTGGCGCGCAAGAAATTTTTTATTTAAAGTTTTTCTTTCTTATTTTCTTACGAATTTTGGTACGTTTTAATTTAATAATAGTTTCCAGTAAAAAGTTTTGCTTCTAATGAGAAATGTTAGAGTTAATTTTTCTTTCTTTTTTTTTAGTTTTGGGAATTGAAAATAATTGAATTAGTAAAAGTGAATATCAATAAAGTTTTTGCATATCAATTTTATTGATTTGAAAAACATTTCTGCTTGCCTGCGCGTAGCAATGCCATCAAATCAAAATAGAGCAAACAAAACCATTGAATCCATTTGACATAAATAAACTTTAAATGTCCAAGAAATGCATTCGATTTTAGTTGGTTGGTTGGTTGGTTGTTTGAGTTTTTGATTTTGGTTGAGAAACAAATTGAAAATTGTTATTTAATTTCTGCCAGTGCCAGTTGAGAGACGGAGTGTTTGAATGTATGACAGGCGTAGTAGTGTTGCCTGACTGTGCGACGACAACGACAACTAAAAACTAACTTAGTCATTGATTATCTTTTTCCTATCTATGTATCTGTCAGTTGGCTTATCTGATTGTTGGTTACATTTATACGCAAGTCTGTGGTTTTGTTTTACAATGTTTGCTCTCTCAATTTAGTTTGATTAGTTTATTTGATATTCAATCTTGATTTGTGTTCAGCTGTCTGAACTATGGTTTTCATTGATATTTGATTTTAAAACATTGCTAAAAAAATTTTTTAAAAGCATAAAAGTCCCACTGCTTTAGGCAAAAGCCTTGTATAGGCAACATAAGGAATATGGTACTATAAATGAACCTAACCATTTGAATTTTACTAACCATGGTGAAATTTAATAAAAGTAGGTGTATTCGCTCTTTCTTGCGACCTAGTTTGAGAGCATGGTTAAAATAAACCATAACGAGAGAACGAGAAAGATATATACTTTCTGTACATTTCGTTTAGAGTGATTCAGTGCAGCTAGCCTAGGCAAGAGGGCAGACCAAACAAATACACCACCTTTAGATAATTTCACCATGGCTTAACCCAATACCCAAACAAGCAAAAGGGACCTCTTAAAGCATTGAAATATTCTTGATGAGCAGTGAAAACTGAAAGCATGTAGCTCGTGTGTATCTGTTCATCCTTTGTTCGCCTTGTGATAAAACCGATCTCAAAGATTATAGGATAAAGAATTTAGTACTAAGATTCTCTAGAGCCATTAAAAAGTATTTTATATCAAACTAAATTTCCAGCTTCATTTTAAAGATATTTCCAATGTCGCTGATCTTTTAGTAAGATGGCTTATCTCTAAAATATAAATACCGGGACTCTAAGGAATTATAGAGAACTGTAGAGCAGATTGGAGAAACGTCTTGGGGACTCCTTTTGAATCAGTAGATGCAAATATACGCAAGATCACAATTTCGAGTGCAGCATCTCGAAGCTAACGTGGCCAAAATACAATACTAAAAGAATGAAAAGTAATCTTCTACTAGAACACACTAAACACGACGTTGCAATATTGATAAGAGCTCTCACCTGACACTGTCTGATTGGAAGGTATACTGCCCGAGTCTCACGACTTTTGAAGAAGCTGGAGGATAACAATGGAATAGAACAACTTGTCTGTCATTGTCCGCTGCTAGTCAGAGGAAGACTTTCTATTTATTTCGTCAGCCAAAATCGCATTTCTAACCAAACTTTTCAAAATAATCAAACTGGTTCTTGTAGAGGAATCATAACTTTGAGATCATATCGTCCAAAACTTTGCTTAAGTCACGATGGGAGATAATATTAAATAAGACGTCTATTTTATAATAAATGCCGAGAAGCATGTTAGAGCATTTCGACAAAATTAAAAAGAACGTAGGATATGAGCAAGATAGTCATGAATTCTTCAAATACTATTTTACGATTGTTCGAAGAAATATCGAAGTATCGATATTTTTCAATGCATAGGCAAGTATCGATACATCCATGGTAACAAATATAAATGTCATATCGATATGGTGCGTAGTTTTTTGTTAGAAGACTTAAGTTCTCAGGGACTTTACCAAGATTAAGAATAAGTTTTTGTTTTTTACGATGCATCGATATTGTCGATATTTTCAGAGTATCAAAGTACTTCTTTGTTTATATCTAGAAATTAATTTATTTGGTACTAAGTTTCAATAAACTTTAAACAGTTCATTTAAAATGTAACAAAGAAAATATTACTAAGAAACTGACGCAAAGTATTTGCTTCCATTGTTTGCTTGCTTGCGTTTCGTTATATATTCATTAAACTATTGTATCTATGTATCTGCGCGATACATGTATATAGTATCTGTTAAGCTCTCTTATATAGCTATATACAGCAGCAGTTCAGATTTCACATAATAATTACTGACTTTAACGCTAAAAATGCTACTCGGTCTGTCTGTCTAGCAGCTGTCATGCTTACATCTGTATGTGTATATATCAGTGTATCTGGCTATAAGACTACCTGTCTGTAGTATATCTTACATTTAGTTTATTTGTCTGTCTGTCTGTTCGTCTGTCTGGCAACGAAAACTTTCAATCTCTGGCTTAATCAACAAAGGCACTAATTGCATAGAAGCAGCATAGTTGTAAGTTGATTTTGACGTTGATAACTTCAAGCTGCGTACTTCAATTTGCTATTTTTTTTTTTTTTTTTTTGCTTAGCTTTAAACAGATATATTACACACATATATAAGATACATAAAAATGGATAGAAAATGGAGTATTGTACATATTTGAGATACAACAACAACAACAACATGGAATGGCTACAACTTCATTAACGCAAAATAAACACGCACAACATGCAACGCGCTTCTGGCATGTTTCGTTGTTGTTCGTCGTTACTGGCAAAATGCGTTTGATGACGTTGTATGCCAAGTTGTATGCTGAGTATGAGTGGAAGCAGCAGCAGCCGAGACGGTGGCTTTGTAACCAAATCAAACCGAAAAAGAACGAGTAAACTACAATGCAAATATTCTATAGCTGCAATAGCAGCAGCATGTATACATTGAATAGATATATCTGTATCTATTTGGATTTGGAATGTATCTGAAACAGACGAGCGAGCATTCTGTCTATCTGTTTTGATGTTTGCTGCTGCATTTGTTTGCTATTGCTCTGTTTGTCTATATGTATTCTTCTATCCGTCTATCTATCTGTCTGTCTGTCTGTGGCTATGTATTTGCTTAGGTGAGTGTATTTATACTTCACTTAAGCTACAAAAGCGCTAAATTCACACAAAAACACACTCAAATTGTTTTACTCAAAGTGTTCTGCCAAAGGAAAATAAAAGTGAACAAAAAAATAAGCTTTTTAATTCATTCATTGTTACATTTATAATTAAAAATGCGTATACGCCGTGTTGTATGCTGCTTTATGATTTTTAAAACATTATATTAGATTTATAAGAGACACACTTATTTTTCTTGCTACCTTCTCATGTTTGCTGTCTGCAATTTGCTGACGCATAAAAAAATAAAAATTATTTAAATAATTAAATATAATTTTATGTACTTTACCGCATTCTGAGTTGTCTGAAAAAAAAAAAAAAAAAAGAATAGAGCTGCTTGTTCATTTGTCGCTTGTCTTCAAGTGCTACATGTGCACTTTTTTTTATTGTTTTTTATTTTTATTTTATTTGCAGCGGCACGTCCTTCTCATCAACAACGTCAACATAGTCGTCAGCAGTATGTAACAGCAGCAACATTTCAAGTCCATTAACAAAACATAACGATGTGTCATGTGAGTCATAACGAGCGAACAAAAGCGCGCGCAAAATACAATGATACATTCAAGTCCTTTTTTTACTGTTTATGAATTTTTTTTTTAAATGTATACGCATACAACTACATATTGATATAAAAAATACATGCACACACATACAGAGTCAAGCGCAATAACGCGCCTAACGAACTGCCAAATTACGCAGAATAACATTAAAAATTTAAATTTGTTTTTTTTTTTTTTACTGAAACGCCACAAAGTAGGCAACACAAATGAGGCGAATTCGCATAAAGGACTTTCACTCTGCGGCTGTTGTAAAGCACGCCGCGGTTTGTATATATATAAAAAAAAACAAGAAATATTTTTGAAACCAAAGCTTTAATACGCTTCACATTAATTTTGAAACTTATGGACAGACGCACATATTACAATTGGTCTTCATTCAGGCTTCATACTGACTTTTTGCAGTAATTTAAATGAACTTAATTGTTAATTTCTTCGCTTCGAGTTTTTTTTTTCATAATTTGTATTTTTTTGGAAAAACTTCATTTCAAAATTAATATGCCACATGTAACCGCTTAAAAAAAAGAAAAAAAACAAACATAAAACACGCCGCAAATAAATCACTTTACACACATAACAATGTACAAAAGTACATAAATTCTTTTAAATAAATTCGCATAAATTTAAGTAAATGAATTTTTCTTGAATACGCAATGGAATGCTAAATTATATATAAAGGCGAGGTTTTTTTTAAGTAGATACGTATTTTTTCTCCGTATTCGCTATACGTTCCGGTGTCATATTTTATAACATTTTATTAAATTTGTCGCTATTGATAACTCATAATAATTTGACAATATGGCACGTAAAAATGTTAAGGAAAGTGATATTTATTGATACATTAAAATGAAATGTAGTCTTTATTGAAATTGCTTTTTAAGCTATTTAATAGATAAATGTGTTGTAGGGAAAAAAAGGCAGCAAGGTGACATCTGTTTAGTAAATATTATATTTCGTGGGCAATTTGATAAGTTATTGACCTTTTAGATGTGTCACAAAATAACTTTAAATTTAACACAAACATCTGACTAATGTAAAAGTGTTGAGCAAACTGACATTCTTGATACAAAGAACAATTGTTCGTAATAAAAGAACGAACTGCATTAATATTAAGAACGAATTGAAGTTGTATCAAGAACGATTGGTCTTTATTGAATTTTTGTAACTTTGACTGTCCACGCAATGAATTTTATCTATGAACTTGCTGGTGATCGTTTGTTTGACAACATTCGATCTTGATAGAAAAATTCATTCTCATATCAAGAACCATTCGTGCTCATATCAAGAACTATTCGTGCTTATTTAACAGACAGCTAACAACAGACGCTATATACGTAACCTTTTTTGTACAATGTACGAAATATTTCGTACTTCTTCTTAACGAACGACTCTTGAGATACCTATGCAGCTTTTATTTTAAGTGAGCCTTCTGCTCAAAAAAAAACCTTTTATCTTAAAATACTTGATATTAATTTGATTTGAATATGGCTCAGTTACCTCTGACAGCTTGTTTATATACACATATGCTGTAGCATACTCATTTATTTTATTTGTATCTTTTCAAAAAAACTGTTTAATAAGAAAAACCATTTGATACACATTTCACAAACAATTTCTTAAAATGAATTTCTACTATTGACAAAATGTTTATCAATAAACAGGATATTGCTTTAAACAGAAAACAAACATTTTTTTGATCTCAAATTTTTTTTCCGGGTCAATGTTTTGTATTTAACTTTGACACTTCATAAATTTATTTTAATGTGTAAACTTGACAGTAATTGATATCATTTTGGACTTTCTTTTACGATTTTTTCTTTTTTTTTTTTGCTGGAAGCATACATTTTTTTTTTTTCTTAAAAATATTCAAACAGTTTTTTACGTAAATATTTTGGCAAAGTTTTGTACATTAAAGCTTGAAGAAAAAAAACAGCCAGTGCTGAATTTCATGATAAAAAGATGCTAAACTGCAAACATTTATTAAACATTTCGGTTGACTATCTCTCAAACTTAACTTGCTTTCATTTTCTATTTACGTATTTAACTATTCAAAACTCTTATCTTAGAGATTGTGTATACAACTTTTCTTCTATTCAATTCATTGCTTTAAGAAAGTTTGCTGCTGCTTTTATGTTATTTCTTTCTTTCTTTCTTTATGTATTTTTCTTTTATGAAAAGAAAGCTGTATTTAAAGGAGCAAAAAAAATAACGTTTAATTATACCAAAAAAGAAAAAAATAGTTTCAAAGCAGCTAAGAAGCTGAAAAGCAGCTAAAGTTAAGTTTAAAGAAAAACTATTTTGAAAGATGCGATACATTTGCATTTCACTAGATAAACATTTATGTTTTTTTTTTTTTAGATACATTTTTTGAGATACATGCAAGTTAAGATAGAATTAATTAATTTATGTAAAGAAGATATTTTAGATACTTTTTGTTCTAGCCCGACACCATTTTTTTTTTTAATATTTAAGATTTCCGTTTCAGTTTATCATTTCAATCATTTATATTGTATAAAGTTTTCAATAATTCCGAAACATAATCATCCCATTTTGCTTGAAAAAACATTTCCGGCAACAATTTGTTGCATGGCATATTTCTGCGTAAATTCTGACAAAGAAAATTTACTATGCGCATCAGCATTATTCAGTTCCAAATGTTTCTCTTCAAATTCAATATGTCCAGATTGTTTATAGATCAATACAATATAACGACACATATCACTTTCCTTGGGACAAATTGGTGCAAAATAATCCGCAATAATATCGGCTTTATCAAGTTCCATGCCGCGTATATTCACAACAAGCCAATGTAACCATGAACGATAAAAAGGCGTTTGACGTGTCGGCGCATCAGGACTAAGCATGATCAGCGTATAATAGTGCTGCGGCTCAGCATTCCATTGAAGATTTGGTGTTGTCTTTAGATCCTTTGGCGCATATTCATTGCCCGCAATAATGTTTGTATTATTTTCATATTGCATCTTTAAAATAAAATATTTATTAATTTTTATTTTCATTTTTTTTATTTTTTTTTTTTTTATATAAATTCACAAACCTTTAAAGTCTCATTTGGTGCTTCATTCAAGATATCCGGTATTAATTCTAAATCTCTAAAAATTTGTCGTAGATCAGCTTCGACATTATCTGCAGCAAGTGTAGCACTTAAAGTGGTAAGAAATAAAAATATAATTTTCATTATTTCTACTAAAATGTTTACTTTTGAGATTTTTTGTGTACTGAATGCTGCAGCGCTTTAGCTTTTATAGAAAAATTCATGAAATGAAATATATTTTTATTTTTATTTATTTTTTTTTTTTAATATTCAATTTGTTCAAATATTTATTTTAAAAAAAAAATAATAATTTCATAAAAATTATTGCATTTGTTAAATCATATAAAACAGTTTTAATATTTACATTTTTCGATTTTTGATTTGTTGTTCGTCGTCGTCTAAAAATTTTATTTATATTTATTTATATTTTTGTTATTGTTGTAAACAAATTACGTGTATTTTGCATTAAATTAAATAAAAGTAATGCCGCATGCAAATAGAATTTTACAAATTGCATTTAATGATGATAACGCCGCTTATGATGACGATGATTGCATGTAATTTTACAAAATATTTGCTTTTATTTTTGCCTAAAATGTTGACTTTGGCTTTATTTATTTATTTATTCAAAGCAACAATTTACCTAAAAAGTTTTCTAAATGTAGTCGGTTTATTTTGAATTATTCATATTTTGCATTTGATTAAAAGCGTATTTTTTAAGTTCGAGCGTTAGCAACGCTTTCATTTTTTTGTTGAAAAATGGAAACTTTAATGAAAGTGAACGGTTTATAACTTGTAATACGTTTATTACAATATATGTGTACTAATATGCCCATCACTGATGGGTTTTATCATTAATAATAAAGCTTTTAAATTCGATTTTTTTTTCTCGCAAAATCTAATTATTTTTTTAAATAAATCGATTAAAATAAATACAATTATTTAAATTACTTCATAAATACACCATTACTTTTAATAATTTAAAAATATAACACTAAACAATATGCCATACCAACACTTGCCTCAATAATAATTGTTGCACGTTAATAATTTCAAATTTGTAGCACATACAACGTGGCCATAATTAATAACCAAATTAATATATAATAAGCTCAAATAATGAGTCAATATTTACACAAAACAGACAGACAGACAGACACGCTTACAGCAGATTGAAGCTAAACTGACTGATATGACACATTTTCCGAGCTGAAGCAAGTTTAATGTCCGCGATCAAATTACAGAATACAGAGTTACAGACTGAAGATTGTTTGGAAATTTCTCTGGCGTCAAGTCAACTAATGAGGAGATATGTACAACACACACACATACACACACACATAGATGACTGTGAATATTTGTTCATTCAAATGCCATCATTATCGTCATCAACATCATTTATGCAACTAAATATACACATACGCACTTAACTGTGTATAATTTTACCTGCACACACACACAGATACTTTCTTATGTGCCATTATTGTGTGTGTGTGCTTGCTGCCGCTTCATTATACTTGTTACTACTCCTTTTCTTCGTGTTCAACATGTCTGGTTATTGTTTCCATTTTGATTTATGCATGCGAGTTGTATATGTGTTGTGTTGTGTTATGTTGCCGTTGCCTTCTCAACTTCTACTTCACTTGAATCTTCGGCTTCTGTCTGTTTGCATACGTACACTGGTGCTTGTTTCACTTCAGAACGTCGTCATCGTCTCGACTATAATTTTAACGTTGTTAACTAAATTGCATAAATTAAGTGCGTTCACTCGTTTGAGATTCTTCTGTAGTAGTAGTAGTAGTGGTAGTAAGTTACCAAGAAGCTGCTGCTGCTGCTTGCTGTTCTGCATCATTCTTATATTCCTCATATCCATATCCTCGACGTTCTCTCAACAACATCGTTAGTATCCTTAAAACTCGAAAGCATTTGTATTGCTAATGTGTTCACATTAGACGCACATGTTGCCGTCTTTACAGTTTAAAAAGTGCCTTTCCTTTTACTAAGCGCATCTTTTTTTTTTTTTTTTGTTCTACTGCAAAAAAGTGCTACGTATACGTGATATTTCATTATGTTCTGTTCTGTTTTGCGTTATATAATACGCATACGCTCCATCTGGCTGTAAATTGTAGTCTTTTAAAAATAAATAAAGATGCTTTATCTAAAAGAAACAAAAAATATAATTTTTAGATAATGAGCATTCTTAAATCACTTAAACTGGTTTTGAAGAAACATTTTTATAGACACAAGCGGTCTTAGCTTTGATAAAAAGAACAGCAAATACCAAGCTAGGATTTTGATTCGTATATTTTTTAAGCTTCTAAAACTGCAAAAAGTTAAATTCAACATGGTTTCAATAAAAATAAATTTTTAAAGGAAAAAGGAAATGTCAAGAAGTGAGGCGAGTAAAACAAAACTGCATATTTGGAATTTGCGGATCACTCCTATAATCTGAACTTATGGTTAAAAACTATTTTTTCCTATAATTTCATTTATGTGGCAATTACTCAGGGTACTACGTATCAAAATTTATTTTTTAACCAGTTTTGGAAAGATAAAACTTAGACCTTTCTACCAATATGCATAATAATTAACATATCCGATCCTATCTGTGGCTGGTGGCTGGCTGGCTAGTATAGCTGGTGGCTGGCTAGCTGGCTGGCTAGTATAGCTGGTGGCTGGCTGGCTAGTAAAACTCATTACCCACTTCAACTTTTTTAAAGTATTCAAATCAGTATAGAGTATCAAAGCATTCGTTTCATTAAAATTTAAGTTTTTCTATTTTTTTCTTACTGCAACTTTGTGGTAAGGTTTTTTTTTTTACTTTATGCATTCTTAACAAAAAGCTGCCAGTCAGGCGACATTCTGGCAGTTGAAGCTCCCATTAAATGAGTATATAAAGTTTGATTCTCATATTATATGCTTAAGTATGTTATATATGTGTGTGTGTGTGTGTGTGTGTGTGTGTATGTGTGTATGTGTGTGTGCAATTTTATTAAAGTTGTGTCTGTGTGAAAATGAGAAAAGTATTATTTCTTACTTATTGTTGTCAGACAGAGAGCTTCCGTTGAGTAGTTGCAAAGAAAAGTAGTGAACTGTTACAAAACTTTGCGTGACACATTTATTTATTATGCGAAAAAGTAAAGTTTTCTTCGCGTTTCTTCTACTTGAAAACGAAAATTAACTCTGTGGCCCATATTGAAGTTGTCTTGAAAAAAAAAACTTGTAGATAGTAGATAGGCCTCTACGTAAATTTAAATAATTTGATAGCAAAATATATGTTTAAAAGAAAAATAAATGCGATTGAAGTTTTAAGCCGTATAAATGCTTCAGGTAGGCGACTAATTAATAAAATATTGTAGTCTTATAACACTCCCACTGCAAAAGTCTGTAAGATAATTGTTGTTTTGCGGACGGACTGACGTTTAAGAAAGGTTTCCGATGTAGCTTTTGTGTTTTAAATACGATTCCCGTGCCCACCATGTGCATTAAGCATATTAAATATTGCTAATTATCCTATTTTGCTTCTTTACCTACAAAGCAATAACACTTTTGTGTGCTTTGTAGGTGCATGTTAGTGCATATTGGCGACTACGTAGGCTTTGTGCTTTGTATTATCTTTTAAATGTGTTAAAATTGTCTCCTTCTTCGATCTCATTTACTCTTTTTGGTTATTATCGAATTTAATATGCTGCAAACAATGAAATTGAAAGTCTTTTGCGCAAAGTTTTATTTTATGAACTTAAAACTATTTGAAAATAAATTGTAAAATGCCCATTGGGCAATTGAAAAAGTTAATTTACAAAAAATATTTCATCAATTTGCTGCTGCTGGTGCTGGTGCTGGGTGCTGCTTTGTCGTATTTGAAATTGTATTGAAAAATTTCACTTTGCCACTTAATGTTGGCAATTTGCCTCTGGCTAAACACACAAAAATAAGTAAATGAATAAATGAGATTTACTTAACAGTTTTCGCGTAGTTCTATTATGTAAATTGCCAAATTAATGTTAAATTTGTTGTAAATTTTTATACGATTAAAAGTTTTACTTCAATTTGACAGTAATTGCAAAGTTGTTTTAAAAATACTTTTTATTGTATTTAACAGATACGCGCAAATGTATCTGAATGTGTGTAAAAGTTTTATAAAATGAATTTATTTGACTGGAAATTGTTTATTTTGGTCAACGAGCTTTGATTGATTTACAAAATTAGCTATTTTGGCCAACTTTCGAAATCAGGTTACGTATTTCATTTAGTTTTCATTTGAAAAGTATTTAATTTGGAACGGATTATTTAAATGAAAGCAAATAAAAAAAGAATTTTAAATGATTTCTAACAAATCTCAGTGAAAAACATAATCAAAACTTACATTTTTTTTGTTCTCAATTAAATTTTCTAATAAACTAAACTAAAATTTATTATGCATTCATGAAATGAATGAATGAATTGAATGAGAATGTATGAATGCTTTGCAGAACACTTTAATTAAAATCTAAAAACAAAGTGAATGCTCAATTTCATTAACAAAATACCTCAAAAGAAATTTTCGGTAAATGTTTGAATAAAATTGTGTGTGTGTATAGAAACCAAAGCGAAATAGCTACACAGAAGAGAAACCAAAATGAAATGAAATATCTTTTGGTCTACAAACACAGATACAGATACAAAAATTTATTTTACTTTATACAAAAACAAAATAATACATTTTCGGTGGTTTTTCATATGAAAAGAGCAAAAAAAAAAACAACAGCAAACTTGGATATTATATACAAAAGATTTTGATGAAATACAGAGATAAAGAGCGAGTGTGTAAGAGGGAGAGAGATACACATATAGAAACATGCATGAATAATTGTTTATATGTAACGGTATATGTGGTTGTATTAATATGTGTATGAGTACCTCAGCTCTCTCTCTCTCTCTCTTAATCTTTGCCACAACTGAACTGAACTGAACTAAGCAATGTTTTAGACAAAAAGCCACAGTTTTCTATTTCGTTGCCATTTCGGAATTGGAGCAGGCACGCGACGATGTTAAGACTATAAACACATACACACACACATAAACGAGAGAACTTGAAAACGTTTAAAAGGGTGTCTCCAGAAAAAAAAAAAATCTAAAGAAAATTAAACAGTCAGAAGATTTCCTCGATTGTTACCTTTTGTATTTATAGAATAGCGAATAAAATCAAGCATTTTTAATTTCTATTCAGAATATCCTCCATGATATCGATAATCGGAACTCCGAATCATAGAATTTAAACTTTGTGCACCACTTGTTCCGGCATGGAAATAGTTTTTACCTTTCGACATAAATTGGGTTTAGTATGAAAATAGGCCAAAATAAATTTGGTCATTCGATAACAAAAAACACCAAAGTTTTCTAATCAAAAACTCCAAAACATTGGGGTACATTTTTATAAGGTGTATGCCTAAAATTTGTTAAATCTTACCCAATTAGGGATATTTTATTGGTACTGTCATTGGCATAGTTCTTACTAACTTAATAGTTCCTAAGGCAAAAACTGAAATTTTGTGGATAGGTTTGTTCGGGAGTTCCCTTTAATTGTAACTAGTAAAGAAAACTGGTTCAAAGTGAACGTTTAATGGATCTGGACAATTTAAGGGACCGAATCTGCCCAGCGATTCAAAAACATTCAATGCTCCCAAGATAATCTCAGTCTCAATACGCTTAGAGCAGAACACTGGGCACAGAAAAAGTGTCTAACAAATTTTCCGAGTGTCCTCTTCCTTACAACTTCTACAGGTACTGCTATAAGGGATACCTAGTCTAGCCGCATTGGAAGCATTATATGATAAAACTTTTTATCAGTCTAAAATCTCATATACGGCAGAGGCTTGCAGGTTGCCAAAATTGCTAAAGAAAGTGGAAAAAAATCTCAGATGAAACTATTCAAAATTTATGATCTATAAAAAATAAATTAAAAACAGTATATGAACAAAATAACTTTGGGGTGGCAACCTGCAGGCCTCTGCCCTTATTTCCTTAACTATTTTATTAAAGTCGTATAATATTAAACCGCTAAAGAAAATCATCAAACCACCCATGCAACGTAAACACAATGTCAATCTGACGACACACTTTGAATAGTTAAATGAACAAAATTTCGGCTGTCTGTTTGCCATTTTGCAATTCGAATATTATTACAGGTTTTGCTATTTTGGCAAAATTTGAAAATTGAATGGAATGAGTTTTCAAGTTGAACTTGATAGAAATTCAAATCTGAAATGTAAATTCAGAATAAAAGCGTTTTTTTGTAGCATAATCGCGAACGGCATATGAAATGCCTTTGTTGCTATTTATGCGATTGTATTTAAGTCGGTTAAGTGTGTGTGTGTGTACACATATTCCCGTGTGTGTGTGTATCAATGTTTCTATTTGTGGCATTTTTGTATTTTATCCTTTAACACACACACACACACACAATCAGACAAAACGCACAACTTGATTTAGTTTATTTGTTAGTAGGTGTGCGTGTTAGAATGTACAAATAAATGAATACGCTGCGTTGTTACTACATATAAATTGAAATGCCATATCCTTGCACACACACACGTCCTTACGTCTTACAAATCTTCAGTGTAAATGTGTGTGTGTGTGTGTTAACGCGTGTTCGCTGTTTATTTGTTTAAGTGTTATTTCATTTTGCAGTTCTACGAAATTGAGTTATGAACAAGTTTTTCAAAATTGTTTAAATGGAAAATGGCAACAAAGTATAGAAATGAAATGAAAGGAAAAATAAGTAAACAGAAATAGCAAAATACACAGTTACAAATTTCTATAGTTGCGTTGCGTTGCTCTTCTTATTCTTGTTGTTGTTGTTGTCGTTTTCAGTTGAGCACATGTCAAGTGGAAAATCGTTTTACTTGTTTGTTGTTGTTGTTTTTGTTGTTATTACTACGATTATTGTAAATACTTTATATGAATATGTTTTCTTCCATTTCTATAGATAAAACTTTATTTATATGTAAATTGCAAACATATTTCATATTATGAGCCTAACTAGGCGTATGAGTGATATTCATATTTTTTTTTTTTTTGTTTCTTTTCAAAGGGTTAAATGTTCTTTAAATGTTTTGCATAAAAATTTGCATTATACTTTTTGATTCAAGTTGGAAGAGATAAGATTTGATTGTTATGGTATGCAAAAAAAAAATTACCTGGGGTGGTAATCGTTTGTATTTCTTTATGATTACTTTTATTATTCCTACTTAAAATCGCAGGAAAGTGTAATTTACTTGCTTAACATATAATCTTGGAGACAGACAGACGGACATGATTGAAATTAATTCGTCTCTTCGAGTTAATCAAGAATATATATACTTAAGAGGGTCTCCGATGCCTCCTTCACACGATGTGTGGCGGGTATTAAATTTGTTTCAGGTTCTTAGACCCTACAAAGAATACAAAGCATGTATATTTGGGGGTTTTCAGTGCGCTGATTACGATTCCGAATTCAGATTTTAAAAATGCAAAATAACAGACAATGTTTGTTTTTTTACTAGATACCACCTCCTAGTCAAGCTTATTTTCTTTCAGCTCTCTTGCTTCTTTAAATAATTTTCGTGTACTCATTCATTCAATTTCCATACACATATCCAATACCAAGTAAAGCTCAATGTTTACGTCTATTCTGTATCGTAAATACAAAAAAAACAATAAATTTGCAATGTATCATTTTACACAGTTAAACAATTTCCGCTTAAATTTCCTTAAAGTGCACAACCTCAATTTTCCTTAACTTCGTTTTTTTTTTTCTTTTGTTATTTTTTTTTTTGTCTTTGTTATTCATTTTATTACAATTCTGTTGTAAAATTATATTTTATTCTTGTAGTCGCTTTCGTTTTTTATTTATTTTTTTTTTGTCATTCTTGCAATTTTACACCTTATCCTACTTTTCCAGTTGAATGCCGTTTACTTTTTATTGGCTTCGCTGGCGTATCCTTGTTGCTTTTGCTTCTCTGCTGCTAATATCCTTTTTTTATTTTATTCTATCTACGCTTGTGCTTTGTGCCTTTTTCCGTTGATTTATATATTTTGATTAATTTATTGATCGTTGACTTTATGTGTTTTGTATATGTATGTGTGTGTGAGTGTGTGTCTGCGTGCTTCCTACAATTTCCATCACTCATCCTTTTTTACAGTCGGCACTCATTATTTGTTTGCCTCGATGTCGTATGTATTTTTTTTTTTTTCTTTTTTTTTTTTTTTAAACGTTTTCTTTTCCCCAGCGATGCTTGATGACGGGGCTTGATTTAATGAGTTTTACTACAATTTGTTTATAATATAAACTAATTCTTTTTTTCGCATTATAATATTCTGAATTTTCTTTTTTTTTTTACAGGTTCAAAAGCTTATGAAATTCGTCTGGATTTTTTTCTATGTCTGGCAAAGAGATTATGGTAACTTTTTAAGCCGAAATAGAGTTGAGCTTGAAGTTTTCCTTTTTTATTATAATTTTGTCTTGCTTTTATAGTTTTAAATTGAATAAGAATTGCAGCACTTGATTTATTGCACTTGCAGCTGTCTCGTTTTGCATGTTGCAATGCTTTTGACCAATTTTATCACAAAAAGTACCAAACATTATAATTGGCTATTACCGATCAGTTGTTGGTTATATGCTATGACACATTAGCTTCTTTTTTTTTAGGTACAAAAGAGAAACATTGATAGATTATAAAAAAATAAATTAATAAAACAAAAAGCAAAATAAAATTATATAAAATGTGTAGCTGCATACTTATTCGCTTCGGTTAGAATATACAAAAACTGTTTGCGAATTATACTTGAAAAATGAATTGATATATTTTAAAAAGTTTCCATTCTCTCGACCACTAAAAAGTATCGATACAATTTTTATCAAGGCTTTTCAATATTCTATAGAATGGAAACCACTCAAAATATATCACCATATTTTCTGCACACTCACCACGAATTCAAAGAGATTTTATTATTCACCTTAGAGGTGGAAAACTATCGATAGTCGACGCTATCGATAGTTTCAAATCTATTGATAGTCTACGATAGTCCCATCCACCAAGTAAACTATATATATACAGTAAATGTCATTGTCAGTGACATTAGTTTATACTAGCCGTATAAACTAATATGCCTCAAAATTACGAACTCAAACGTTTGAAGTGTATTTATATGCAAAATAGAAAGTAGAAAGCGAGAAGCAGAGTAAGTAATTCGAATACCATCAGCTGACCACAATTGAAAAACATAGAAAATTTATTTAACTTCTTTTTCTCGTAGTAAAGCAAAGAAAAAAATGGCGCACATTTAAATAACAAAATAAAAATACCTGCGGAAATGCACAGCGCTCAGCTAGAAATATATAAGCTGATGAATGTGGCAGTAAAAGATAGATAGAATAATAAAAGAAGCAATATAATAGAATATAAAAGCTTAAGAATAAATTACGCAAAGGATTAAAAAGTATTTTACAATAGTAAAGCGCCATTTTGATTATACTCTGCACCTATAATGTGATTCAACGGTTTGACAGTTGATATATTAGCCCCTGAACTACTTAATCTACACTAAAGATATTTCATAAAGTACGAAAAAGGCAGTTAACAAAGGGCAAAATCTAAAAAAAAAAATTGTGTAAATTTAATATTATTATACTTCACAGTTATATTTCTTTTATCCTTGCATACTAAAATATTTATTCGAGAAAATTGCCAGAAATAATAATATTTTTTATTCAATTTTCCAATGTCCAAACTCAATTGAAGTTTTTTATGTTTTTGATATATAATAAATATATTTATGACTTCATTAAGGAGAGAACACTAAAAAAAAATAAATAAAATATAAACGAAATTATTGTTGATTATATTTATGAAAATTGTTTAATCATAAAATGGAAGCAGATTCAGGCAGGCAAAAGAGCGATTAACCCACAAAAGCGAAACTTTTAACAACTTAACAATATCGTAAGTTCAGCACAATAAAAAATATATATGACCAAGTAGCACAAAATGCTCAGAAAATAAAAATTTTAACGATAACAAATCGTTTTCGGTTAAAGTGTGCTGCACAAAAAGACATTAATACGCATAAGTGGCAGTTAACAAAAGGACTAAGGACGAAGGAGCTGCTACTGCTGCTGTGGAAATAACGCGTTTAATACTAATTAAAAGTAAAGAAGGCGGCAGATACAACATGAATTGAGATATAAATAGACAGACGGACTGACGGACAGACAGACAGACAATCGAACTGAACAACAGGATGCGCACATAAAGTTATATATTAATAACCACAACAAGCCCACTCTTGCCCAAGGCGCTGTTGCGTGTTTACTGTTATTGAGGCTAAAATTGGAATGAGTCAATTGATAAGAACAACGGAATATCTTCAAAAATATTCCTTACAATAATATAAAAATAATGACCGCAATTAATAATTTTGACAATTTACACAACATTTAGAAAAAAATAAAATGACAACGCGAATTGTTGTTTACTTCAAGTTTATTTCTTCAGGTAATTTCTTTTTTGTTTATGCTCTTCGGGCATAGTTTAGGTGTTGGTTATATTCTTTTGAAGCGTTGAAGAAGGGGGTGACTCTTTGACAAAAAGCCAACATTTTTGAGTTTTACATAGCAGTAAAGTTAAATATTTTGAACACTTTTTAAATATTGTAATTTGGATGGACCCATACAATTTGTTCCAATTTTTTTTTAATTTTTATATAAAAATTCAAGCTGGGTCCCTAAGAATAGACTTAACTTAAGAGTATTAAAAAAGTTGATGTCGATCATAATAGACCCTTTAAAGTTTATATATATTCTTGATAAGTACGACGAGACGAGTCCGTCTGTCTGCCTGTCGGTCTGTATTTATGCGTTTCAGTCGCTTAGTCTTAAAGATATTAACCTGAAATTCGAAACAAAGCTCTTTCCAGTCCTAAGCAGTTCAAGTGTTAAAATCAAAGTGCCACGCCTATTTATGGTATAGCCCCATAGGAACTAACCGCTTTTTTTCGATTTTTTTTTTTTTGTATGTGTAGCTAATATTTATTAATGAATTCACACCCAAGTTAGGTAAAAACATTTCTTATGCCATCCTATGTAAACACTACTGATATTATATGGTCCAGACCACTAAAACATATGGCCCCCATACAATCTCATCACCCATTTTCTAAATTTTTATCAAGAAAATTCATACATTATTCTGTCTTTAGGTTAAAAAATATGACCCCACTATTGTGTTTTAACTTTGGTTGTATCGGACTATTGACTCCTAGTCATACCTGCATTTTAAACCTAAGCAATGATCAAAATAAAACTAAATCAAGATATGGCGGGTATTTGAGCTTCGGTTTCACTGAAATTATGGTTTTTCCTTGTTTTTTTTTTTTTCTTTTTTTTTCTTTTTATAAAATTTTACCCATTTTTTTATTTGATACTTAACAACCCTTTTAATATTGTGTTTTTGGGGTTCGTTAAAGAGTTAATTATGAGTTTCTTAAAAAAACAAATTTCAAGAATTTTTTAAATGTGAAGCAAAAAAAAGTGTACAAAAATATTTTAATTGTCTACGAATTGCTTTATTTGATTATTATTTCAAATGGTTTTGCGCATTTTGATGACTGTAACCGACAGTTTAAACCTTTTTTTTTTTTTTTTTGAGAGAGTTTTTCCATTTTCTTTTTTCAGTTTTACCGCAATAATTTCTTCTCGTACCAATTTGACATTGCGTAAATCAATTATTTTAATTTATGTTGACAACTTGCGTCATTTGCAGTCGACTTCAACTTTTATTTTATTTAATTTTTTTTCCAATGAAATTTTAGCTGTCTTTAGAATTTTCATATTTTTTCTGCTACTGTCTGCCTTCCCGTTTTCTTTATGCTTCGTTGTCACGCATCTAAAAACTGTCAATGGCATAAATTGACGTAAATTTCTTATTTTTATATTTTTGCACGTGAAGCGTAAGCTTTTTACGTAACAGTAAAATAAGATAAAATTTATATGTGGAAGCATGATGGAATATATCGATATAATAAATTATTAATTGGTGTCCAAATATACGAGGTGTGTTCAATAAATAATGCATTTGCCATTAGTCTTCGTTCAAGACTGCTTTAACTTTTTTATTCCGGTCGAATCTTACTCGTCTTCCATGCTAGTTCAAGTACGACGTTTATAATATTATTTAATATTTTAATTTGATAAAAAGATATTCAAATATTTCAAAACCTCAATTCCATTTTTATAATAATAATTTTTCTATTTTTTTCCATTTTTCATTCAATAAAATTCATATCCATTTGCATTTTTAGCAATAAACTTTAAAAGCGTAGTTTTCATAAAAAAAGAAAAAAATAATTCCCAATCGTATGCAAACTATACTTTAGCAAAGTCAAATCGATGTAAAATACAAATAAATATAAAAAAAACCACGGTCATTTGCACTACGGATTAAAGGTCTCGTCGGGGTTTTGAACAACGCATATAAATTCTCTGTTTCTACTTTTTTTTTATTTACTGCAGCATTTGCTTTTTTTATTTCGTGCAACAAAGCTGAAACCTCTTACACCACTTTTGTTGTTGTTGTTGCGCGACTGCCTGAAAAGTGATTAATGCAAAAACTACCGCCATGAACATCGACGCCACTGAAGCACAAAGAAGAAGCAGCACGTTGAACGCATTTCGCAGAATTTCAATATAAGCAAAATCTCTTTTACACAAACAAAAACCAACGAGAGAACGAAAAGGTTGAACAATTTTTATTGAATTGGCGCCGGAATTTCTATTTCGATAGACTACTACAGCCATTTTTTTGCCGTATTTAGTTATCACGGCAAATGTAGAGAACGAAAAACTTTGAATATAAATACAGATACAGACCATTTACCTGGAATAACGTTTGGACAGCGAAAAGTATGCTTAAATCTTTAAGCACCATTTGAAGGATTAGCGTGGAAATTTATTTAAAACCATGAATGGAAGAAAGTCGAAACTTCGATACTTTTCCTTGTCAAAAAAGTTTTTGGAGAAATATTTAAAAAAAAACTAAGCGACTAGCTATGAAATACACCAACAGATACATTTTGTATCTAGATACATTTGCATCTCATATTAAGATTTTATCTATTTTAAAAAGTATTCATTAGAAACTTTTAAATGCTACAAACTATCTGTGAAGTGTATAAAAATCCTGTCAATAATGGCCAAATTTCAAGTGTACCTTGACGAGTTGCGCAAATCAAGTTCATGAAAAACGCATATATCAGCAAATTTCAATAAAAAAAACAACAACAAAAAAAAGAACAAATTGTCGTTGTCTCGATTTTAATAAATAACAGAGCAGCTATGTAGGCAACAAAAAAAAAAAATAGAAAAAAGCAATAAAATGCAAAATACTAATTCCACCACCAAAGCTAAAGCTACAAGTGTCCTTAGTTCCTTTCCATTTGCTTAGCTGCACAATCCGTATCCGTATCATTGCACTCCTGAGACAATGTCGTATCGCAATACAGAGCAGAGCAGAGCAGCGTTGAGACCGAGACCGAAACTGAGACTGAAACTGTGTAGCATTTAAAAGTCGTCGCATAGAATAGAATACAGCATAGAGTTTAGCTAGATGCTTATCAAGCCATCAAACTGACAATGCCAAACAGTCAAACGGTCTCAGACTAAAGTTAGAAGTCGTCGTTGTCAGTGTCAGTGACATTTAGCAGAGATACTCAACCCCTAAAGCAGATACTCTGAAATTGTCTGCCCCCTTTTAGACTGAATTTCCGTTTCCTGCCTGCCTGCCTGCATATTGGCTGTATATGTTGTTGATGCTTGAATTATTGATGGTAATTTTAAAACGTGCTTTCAAATTTTCACATTTACCGGATTTACTGTTTGTTTGCGGATTTTATATATATTATACTCCACTATAAAATGCTTCTGGGATTTCGGTATTCTTTTTTTATATTTTTTTTAACAGATTTTAGAATTGTTTCGTAAATGCGCGCTTGTCGTTTTGCTTATCTTAATGGACCAAACATATGCCTGACGCGAACGTGTTGATAATTTAAATAAGCTACTTTCGATCGAATCGCATTGTTTGTAGCTTCACCGTACAATGGTGTTGGAGCAAAAGTGGAGTTGGGAAAAGGGTGCCTAAATGATTAAAATTTTGATTTTATATTAATTCTGTACATAAATTCCTGTGAGATTTGCGTTGTACATACTACGCACTACACTTCACCTTTTTTTTTTCATGTATTTTTAAATTGTTTCTCTTTGGTGTTTTCATATATTTTATATGAGTTTTTGCTCCACTTTCATTAGCACAAAAATGTCGCACATTAAATTTAATGAAAATTTTCACAATTTTAAATTATATGTGATATCTCTCTTTCTCTCTGCATAGATGTGTTTCAAATGTTTCATATTTAGCAAACGTTTGGGATTTGTTGGCATTTTAAATTTTTATATCTTTTGATGGGTTTTGTATAAAGTGGCTGCGATAATGTTAAAATGTTACACATAACATAAATAATTAATTTCTTTTTTTTTTTTTTTTTAATTTTGTCATTTGAAAATTATTAAATAGATTTTTTAAAACTATTTTGACGCTTTGCAGTCGAAGAGAGACTGTCACACGACTCACTTTAACACATTCAGTATATGCAATCGAAATAACGGTATTGCATCACATTGAGCGAAGAGCAAAGATATTCAATTCAACGCTCAGCCATGTAAACAAGCATGCAAAAATTTTAATCTCTTTTTTCTCTTTTTGGTTTAATCCCAACGGAAACTTTCGCGTTGTCAAAATAAACGAACGCAAAAATATCAACATTTGTAAATGACTGCTTGCAAAAATTCCAACTGGGCATGTGTGCCGATCATAGGCACGGTTCTAAATAGCATACTTTTTGGATTTTGAAATTTTACAACAGCAAAATATACATTATTGTGATGTAAACAACAAAAAACGCTGAGAATGCTGAGTATTTTTTAGATGAATCATTGAGTAAGCTGAGGCAATCTTATAAAACCATAAGGCAAAAATTTATCTATTTACAAAAGTACAGTACCTGATCTTCTTAAAGGATGTCCTCAATGTTCTTACTTTGATCATTTGAAACACCCAACTAAATTTCTATAATTATGTCTATGTTACCTAAGTCGAATATTTTCTGGAATTTTTTCGATTCAGTTGGCCAGTGTGGAAATGTGGTTCATTTGCTCCATTTGCCGCATATGAAGTTTTGCATACGTTGACAGTTAAAAGGACATGGCAACATTTCTTCGTATACCTCACACTCTTCGAGCTAATATTGTGTATCATTTTTAATCTCCAATTCAATTATCGAACAACTTTAAGCGCATTTAAACTTTAACCTAAACCCAAAAAAAAAAAAAAGTGTAAAAGGATATATCTGCTTATGACTACGAATATTAAACCTAAAACGAAATCCTTTTTTACAGCGAATGCACTTCTTAAACTTCACTTTACATGCGTATTGACTGCTTTCAAGCGTCTTGTCTGCGTCTTATACGACGCTTTCAGTGTAATTGCTGTACACAATCATATCCTTGCTGTTTAGTCTGTCTGTCTGTCTCGTTTTTTTTTTTTTTTTTTTTGGAGTTTTGTCTTTCTGCTCGTTTTGGCCCCTGAAACTGAATGCTAAGCAGCACATTCAACATGTATTTACTATTTTCATTTTACATGCTCGAATTGTCATTGAAGCGTTTAGCCATTTTATTATATTGCCATTTGCCTGGGTACATCCTGCCTGCATGCCTGCCTGCCTGGGTTTGCGTGCGCCCCTTTTTTTTCTGTTTTATTTTTTTAGTTTGTTAGACATTGGCATTGCAAAGATTTATGCGCATATGCTAAGCAAGTGAATAAACGAGCGTCTTCGTATTCACATGGCTTGAATGTCCTTCCAATCTTTTTTGTTTCGTTCTTTTTGGTATTTGTTGGCTTGAAGGATTTTGTCTTGCATTTTGTTGTTTGCTTATTGTCTGCTTACTTTATAAATTAAAATTGATTTGATTTTGCGTTCGTCTTTTGTTGTTTTCAGTTTGTTTGTGTAAAGTTGTCCTTTTTTTGCTTGTTCATTCATTTTTTTTATTTGCTGGTTGATTTTTTTGCTTGCTCCTTAATATCCTTAAATTGCATGTACTTTTACGCATATGTGCACAGTTTTGTCTGGTTCCCATTCTTCTCTTTTGTTTTTTGTTTGGTATTTTGTTAATAAGATGAAATGGCATTTTAATTTGGCCATGAAACGTGTTTCTGTTCTGTGGGCTTTACTTTAGTTTAGAGGCAGCGAAGGCTCTTTGAAGTTGATCTGTTTCCAAGTACAGTCATCAACTTTAAGTTTTATGTTGCGCAAAAAGAAATTAATTTTAATTTATTTTCGTTTTGGCTGTGCGCTACATAAACTTTTTTTAATGCCAGCAATTTTGCGTCAGGATTAGGCTGAAAGAAAAATTCTGTATTAAAGAAAAAAACTTGTAAAATATTTTTTCAACATAAAAATTGTTGTTTGTTTGCTGTCCTTTGTTCTTAGTCCTGCATCCGCATACATCGAGGCTTACACGTGTTTCACGTAAATATTTACTGCTGCTTGAGCTTGAAGCTTGTTGTTTCTCAACTACTTTAGCTCCTGCTCCTGCTGCTATTTGGCTACATAAAAATGTGCTTAGTCCTGTTTACGCTACACTTACATTTCACATAATTTTTGTGCTTTATTGGCGTCTCTTTTTTGTGTTTTTTTTTTTTATTTTTATTATTTTTTTTCTACACAGGCATACGCATTCTTGAGACGTTTTATGCTTCCTGTTCCACTTTAAGTTGAGGTATTGCAGGCAGTTGTTGTCGTTCACAACATAATCATAATTCTGCTGGCAATTAAGCTTATGTCCTGTTTTTGTTGTTGTTGCTATTGAGTGTTTGGGCTACAAAAAATGAGTTAAAATATAAAATATGAGTTTATGTACAATTTTTGTATTTCAATTAGAATATTAAAGATTATATAAAAGAGAACGATGAAATTGAGAGTGTTCGTTGTCAAGGAGAGTGTTCGTTGTCAAATTTGTCATAGATCAATAAGGTTCCAATTGATGGTCATGACTTTAATACATACGTCGAAACAACACTTCGAAGACAGTACGTAGTTAAAGCTTTCCAGATAGTTTTGAGGGGTACTCAGTTCTTCATTGGTGTTTTTCTTCCCGTCATTGTATGCAAGGAGAGCAGGAAGTGGTTTATCCATAACCTAAGAGACTTCTCTGTTTCTGTTGTAGAGTAAACAGCTTGGGCGATTCAATGTTCCACAATTGCAACAGAGGTTTAGTGTGACCAAAAAACTGTTTGGCTTTCGTACTTAACGAGTTGGAGATCTGCTTCATAGGCCGGATGAGTGACTTTTGCAATTTTAACTAATTAACAAAGTACTGAGTCTGTGTCTTTTGCTAGTTCGAGATTTTTTTTTTCCAAATTGATATTGGTATCTCCTCTTACATTTAGCATGATCGGTGGATTCGAATGCTTACGTTGGCATTGCCTTGTATCCAATCTTTGCTACCAGCTTCCACTTTTAGAATATGAAATGTGATATTTTTATTGATTTTAAGCACAATAATATGCCACATTGCAAATATTTTTTGCGTTAAACAAAAGATAAATATTTATTTAAAAAAAAAAAAAAAAAAAAACATAGCAACAGCAGAGATACACTTTCTTATGGATTTCTATAATAACTTCGTCTTGAAATTTCATAAATACAGCCTGCAGCGAGGATTTCAATTTTTCTGCACAGCTCGAAAACGAAGACTGTATTTAAATATGCTTAAATAAGAGGAAAATTGAGTTTCATTCTTTCCATTTCTTTATGCAATTTTATTTTTTATATTTTGCTGTGGCAACAATTGCTTGCAGCTATTTACAAAATCCAAACACGCTTTGATGTTTACAGCATAAAATCCGCGCCCAGAGACAATACCAACCTAGAAGCAGCTTAAAGCAGCTAGCTTTATTTTTCTTAAAAAAAAAAAAAAAAACAACAAAATTTGAAATAAATAGCGCTAATTTGAACGAGCGCGATTATTAGCAAATCTATTAGGAACTAATTCCCCGTTGCTATTCTTGTTTACAGTTGAAGCGCAAATCCTGTCGCGCCAAATGACGCTATTTACTAATCCGAAACGCTGTCGAAGGGCTAAATGTGAAAGTCAACTTAAAATTAACGCCTTTGCCCTCAATTAAAGTCTTAACGCGAACAAAAAAAAAAAAAAAAAAACAAAAAGCGAACCTCTTTAGCCAAAAAACTAAGCGCTAAACAAAGCAATAGAGTAGTTTTTTTTTTTTTTGGTAGCTTTAGGGAAAATTCACGCGGTTGAAAATTTTAAACAATATAAGCGAATGCGAATTCGATATCAGTCAAGTCGCCGCAAACCCCTCTTTCTTCTGAAAACATAGCTGCCACATTGAATAAATAAAGCAGGCAGCATACGACAAGATGTGAAGAGGTGTAGTAAAATAGGCCAAACCAAGCCAAGCCAAGCATCGAAGCCACTTTAAGCCCACAAAATCCATAAAGCAAACACAATGGTTTTCAAATAGCAAAATTCTAAAGCGCCAACTTCGACTTTGTTCGCGTTACTGCTGCTGGTGCTACTGCGGCTGCTGCCAAGGATACCACCCCCATCTCTCAGTCAATAATGACAATACTGTGGGTGCTCTGAAATTCGACAGGCACTCATTGTTGTTGTTGTTGTTGTCGTTGTAAACCTTAGCGCACTTCAATCTTTCTGTAAAAATACTCACTCCTTACTTATTACTCGATTGCATACAATTCCTTCCGCAGACTTTTGCTGGTTGCTTGGCTGCCGATAATACTAAATATATTTTTACGAGGTTGTATTAAAGAGTTTTTAAACGAGTCCTGCAAGAATTGTTATCTAAGAAGTCTTGCAAGACTTGTCATTCAAGAAGTCTAGCAAGACTTGTCATCCAAGATGTCTAGCTAGACGTGTCATCGAAGAAGTTTAGCAAGACTTGTCATTCAAGAAGTCGTGCCAGATTTGTCATCTAAGAAGTCTTGCAAGACTTGCCATCCAAAGAAGTCTTGCAATATTTGTCATTCAAGGAGTCTAGCAAGACTTGTCATCCAAGAAGTCTTGCAAGACTTGTCATTCAAGAAGTCTTGCAAGACTTGTCAGCCAAGAAACTTAGCGAACATGGTATGTAACTTTTGTCTTCGTTATTCTTAGGTTCTCTCTTCTCAAAACACAGAGGGTAACCTTCGTAAATACTTATTACTAGGCAGCTGCCTTATGTCAAATGGAAAAATATTCTGTCGCGTGTATCTACATAGCATGCTGCTCTTGATACTATGAGCCAACAACAAGAACAACAAACTTCCCCTCAGCCAAAATACTTAAACTTTTCTACAACAATATTTTCTCTCATTTTCTTTTGCGTTATTGAAATATTGAAAATTTTCGCACTAATCGCAATCGATATGCTTTGAGAAATGTCTGTCAGCTGTGTCTCAACAAGCGCTGCTCATACTACGTACATAGTTTGTGCTTATTGGCAGAATGTCAGACTGTCTGCTGTCTTCTGACTGACTGATGAACTGAAGGGACAACAACGAAGCAATTGGACTTGAATAAATGCCAGTCGTCTGGCTATACATATTCCATATCCCCATATACAATGAAATCTGTTCTGCCAAGATTCTGCAGCTAAATTATCAATGACAAAAATTTTCTGCTGAGATTTCTGTTTGATTTCAATTGTGCAAACAAATAAATTGAAGAATTCTTAAATTGAATAAATATTTGGAAAATTTTCAGCTCATAGCAGCGTACTTGAGCTGCTACAGCTACAGCTACAACAACGACAACAATAATAAATTACAATAATGAATGACTTTTTGAATTCGTGGAAGATTAGAGATTATTTGATAAATTAAGTTACTTAAATTGTCTTCTTATTTTTGTTGTTGTTTATTTTTGGGAAAGTTATAAATGGAATTCTATAAATGTAAATAAGCTTTAAGAATTTATTTTTTATTTTTAACTAAAAAGATACTTTTTTTATCTTATACTTCTTGAACTTCAAATAGAAACAATTATAACTAGAAGCAAAGGAAAAAAACCCATTTTATTTCATGCTAACAATACTATTGAGACTTGATAGACTGAAAGCATTCTTTTATATATATTTTCTCCAAATTCATTCCAACAACAGCAATAAACTTAATGCCTCAAGACAATCTGAAAGAACCAATAGATACATAGATACAACATAATTGAACTTTAGCACTATTATAAAAAAGAAATCATTGACTTTCAGTGGAAAACAAAAGACGACTACCACGACTACGACACATAAAAAACAATGTACTTGAAGAAAAGTTCAAGTTACCGGGCAGGTAAGGAAGCTTCGAATGTCAAGTGAAAACTTTTCAGTGGCAGAAATCAATAGTTAAGTTGAATTGTTTTAAGAGACAAAACAAAAAAAAATAGATAGATAAAATCAAGTTCATTTACTAAAAAGCTGCACAAATAAATAAAACAAAATCAAATCAAACCGAACCGACCAAAAGTAAAGGCGTCCGTCCAATTCTTTCGTTACAGTTAAAGTAAATAGCTAAAGTTGTTTTGTGCGGTTTGACTTTGGCTACTATTTAATTTTGGGAATGGGAATGGTTGTGGACTGACTATCTTTGAAGCAGTTGAGCAGTTGGCATTAAAGTTAATAGAAAAAGTTACTTGGCCAAGATTCAATCATGCGATATAACTGTGTGTGTGTGTGTGTGTGAGGCGAAACAAGTACTACAGGTAAATATAAAACAAAAGAACTAAACTAAAGAAGAAAACTTCTAAGAGAAGAAAACTTCAACCTCATTCCATACCATATCATAGTAAAACAATATGTACTTATACAGGTAGTAGCAAAAAAAGTTCTAGAGAGAACAAAGATAAGAAGTCAAAAGTTTTGGCAAGTTGAAAAATTACTTCAAGGTGGACAGTTGGTCAGTTTGTTTTGTACGCTTGACTCGCTCAACGACTGGTCATTGTGTATGTGTGTGTGTGTGTGTGTGAAACTACATAAGGTGGAAAAAATAAAGGGGCGCTGAAAAACTTACTGTAAGTGCTTGTCAATATTTGCTGTGTTATGGTGTGTGAAAGAGACATGGAAAGTCTGAGAAAAATTTCAATTTTTTTTTTTTTTTTTTTTTTGTTCAAAGAAAACATATGTGTGTGGAAAATTTTGTTAGACATTTTTACTGCTTTTTTAGTTGAATGCGATTTGTTTTTAGATAAATGATACGAATGAATTATTTTAAAGTGTTGAAAAATTTCATGAGTTGACAACTGAAATAAGATAAATAAACTGTAAATGAACAATTCTTTCTTAAATTATCTAACAATTCGTTTTAAATTGTTACTGAAACGGAAAAAATATAGAAATTAAGCAAAGGGAAAACGGAATAAGTCACCACACGTTCCCATCGAAAGCACAGAGTATTGTAGGAACATGTTAGGCCCTCCGATAACTGGATGATTAAAAGGGCACTGCGACTCTAGGGAAGTCTATTGTACCCAAGTCCGGCATTTAGAAGAATGTTTAGGTTAATGGACAGAAAATCCTCTCCGCCTCCTTAAGAAGAGTCAAGACTATCACTAGTCGGGGACTGGCCCTGATTTGATCGGTAGTTATAAAACAATCGATTATACCAGTGGAATCTGAAGCGGGCAAAAGCTAGAGTCATTCACAGAGATATGTAGTACTAGTTTCTTCGTTAGCAATAGCAGAGCCTACTACTGTGACTCTGGAAATTGAACCGAATATTATTGAAGATGATATCTGCGGAGATCCTATCGATTATGACCGGTGACGCAGCCAGTTAGCTATAGCTGTTTAGGTCTGACTGACTGGGATATATGCACTATATTCTTTATGTATGGCAGATAGGGGAGCCTATTGCTTAGCTTGCCAAAGTAAGCCCGGGTATTGAACCGAATATTGTCCGTACAAAATCTGTCGGAGAACCGTAACGCAAATTATATGGCGTAAGTGCCTGACGCCTTCAGCTGAGCCCGCAGAAGGGGCACATGGAGCAATGAGAGAGAGAGGAGGAGCCAGAAACCTATTTTGTATTTTTTTTCATTTCATTTATACATATATTTGAACCTGAGCATTTAGTAGCATCACTCACTTCTATTTGCAAATGTTCTTAAACAATACATTGAACAATACAATAAAGACAGCACAGATTTAGGCGCAAAAAAAATATACACCATCAGGGTATATATGGTATATCGATTTCAAAAAACTGGCATTGTTGTTGCTATTGTCGTTGTCTTTTGCAGCTGCGACGCACGCATTCGTTCCTGATACGTTTCATTAATTGCTCTAGCCAAACCGTCCGCCCAAAACAGACCCACATAGATAATCAAAAAATCCCAAAACAATAGGATTATGCACAATGGTAAATCATGCACCGGCATACCATGCTTACCATGACCATGCATAATTTGAGAATGGTATAGTGCAATCGGCAGGACCCATAAAAGTACAACATAACGGATAGCATGCGCATCGACATCAATTTGCCATAACCAATAGATTAGCATAAGACCAAAGACGCCAATGTTTGCAAAGACAATTGTCATTATAACAATCCACATGATCGGTGTTATGCTGCGTGGACGTATAGCGCCTAAGATGATCATGCAGACGAGCGCAATCAATGTCCATACCGCAGTCCAGAGTACATGGAATGGCATATCAACAACAACGACCGTAGCCAGGCCGAAGGTTATACTTATCATAATGAGCACTGCTATAACCCAATTGGCGGGAAAACCAAAACGTAGCTCATCAAAGCTAAAGAAGAGCGCAAAAAGCGCAATGCTAAGCAGCAACCAGGCCAATCCAATGTAACATTTACCCGTATGCGATTCGTGGATTTGATGCAGTAGTACAAATTCCGCAATAGCATGGCAACAGAAGAGTAACGTAAGGACATAGAGACGTAATAGAAAATCCCAACGATTACGTGTGCTTATACGTTGTTCCATAGACATTGCGGATGTTGCGGGATCACCCTGTAATGGCATTTCACTGCGTTGTGCACCAAATAAACTGTTCAGCTGTTTAGCTAAATCTTCTTTCTTTTCGATAGATGATTTTTTATCGCCAGCAGCAGCGTGTATATCCGGTACTGTAGCAGAAGTTTTTACCGTTGTCGTAGCTGTAGTATCAGTGGCCGCTGGTACTTGAGCTCGTAAGAGGGTGGGTGTGGGTGCCGGTGCAACAACTTTTGCAGTGGCAGCGGCATTTTGCTCTTGTGGTTGTTGTTGTTGATTATTTGCTTCTGCTCCTGCTGCTTTAGCTGAAGTTGGTGTTTTTTTCTGTTTTGCTAAGGTATTGGTGTTGGTGCTGCTGATATTTGCTGATTTGCTGCTGGTGGTGCTGTTGTTGCTGTTACCTTTTGTTGTTGTTGATTCGCTGTTGCTGGTGTGCCCGCTCTTTGTTGCTGATTGCCTACATTAGCAGCAGGAGCAGCTGCTGCTCTCTGCTGCTGATTCGCTGCCCCAGCTGGTCGCTGTTGAGTTACTGCTCGTTGCTGTTGATTGCTTCCAGGACGCTGTTGTTGTTGTTGCTGTGGATTCTGTTGTTGTTGTTGTTGCTGTTGATTCTGGCGTTGTTGTTGTCCTTGCCTAGCGCCTTGCTGCGCTCGCTGCGCATTTTGTGTGTTTCTTGGATTCATATTTGGACGCCGATTCATGATTTATTTATTATTATTAAATATATAATTTTTTTTTACAGAAATGTTTAGAAAAACTCTAGAACCCTCAACATACAATTTATTCAAATATATTTTTAACAAGCGGCATACTATGATAATTGTAATAAATTTCGATAATGAGTTGATTAAATTAGTCCATTGACTACCATCATATGCAAAAAGCATGATGCTATTATACCCGGGAACTTTTTCCGCCACTGTCTCTTTCTAATTTGGTAACAAATTTCGTTGAGTATGCATGTTTTGGTGAATTTATTTAATTTCACCATATAATTGTGGCTGGCTGGCTGGCTAGTATAGCTGGTGGCTGGCTAGTATAGCCATATATGACATGTATGCCATAAATATATGACATGTATGCCATTAAGTAAAATGGGAAAAAATCTTCTTTAGTCAAACATACACAACTGCAGCGTTCTTTCTTGGTTTTTATAAATATTTTAATTTAATTACTTAGCAGCAGCAGTGCAAAAAATATACTTAAATGTGCAATACTACATATTAAAAAGTAACTTCTTTCTATTTTGTATCTTTTATCTTTTACGACAGTAAAATCTCAGCACTTCATGAGCTCATTCGCTTGTGCATTCGTACACCATGATTTATCTAGGCTACTCATTTCCGCTATTTCTACAAAGAATTCTAGATGAGTATAGAATGTATTTGTATAGCTTGATTATCTCAGGACACGCATGCAATGCTTTTATAGCTTTGTATCTCTTTTCGCAGCTTTAATGTTTGCTAAGCGGAAATGAAAAACTTTTTGCACGTGCTACTCTATGCTTACCGAATGCTGTGAACTGAATATTTTTTTTCCACATACTCGTGCTGTATTTGTTTTTCCTAAGCTGCGATCGAGCATGAAAAGTTTGGTTTAATTTTGAGCGCACGTACATATTCGCTACACACTCACATACACACGCATAGAGTCTTGTAAACACTTGCGTTTTCAGGATCAACTACATATGTGTGTGTGTGTGTGTGAGCATACGTGCCGCAGTTATGTAACTCAGTCGAGGTCTGCCGAACTTTTGGTTTGTATACCAGGTTAGTTTGGCTAAAATTTGCACGCACGTTTACTCATTAAATACTCATACGCAACTCAAAATAAATACACGCACACACACACACACACAAAGACAAACCACAGAATACATTTATATTATATTTATATATGAATGTGTATCTGCTTATATGCATATAAATATTTGTACATAGACATTCGCATAAATGTTGTGCTAGATAATGAATCTCAAGTTTGTTTCTTGCAGCTATTCGAACCAGCTGCACATCAACAACAACAAAAACAACAAAAAACAACAACAATTTGAAGTTTGTGAGTTAAGTTTACAAAATGAATGTTTTATTTGATTTTATTGTCTTTAACTTTATTCATATCCTGTACAAATACATACAATGCATAAATACCAAGGATATACATACACAAATACATATGTACGATGTATTGTGAGAGTATATTGTACTGGTTTTGGTTTTGTTACAATATAATAAATTAAATAGCTGACATTTGAAGTGGTTTTGTATTAGTTTGCTGTTAAATGAGTATGGGGAATGTATCTTTCGAATAAATATAAAATATATATGGAACCTTAATGTGTGAGATTAGGTGGCAAGTTATGTGATTAGTAAAACTTAATTTATAAGCGCAAAAGAGATAATTAATTTTGTTTGAATTTGTGCAATTTTATTTACTTCTTCTATAGATCATTATATGAAGATTTAATAGAATGTGACTGGCTATATATATATATATATAAAAAAAATGACATGAGGTATTGTTACAAATAAAACGGGAACAGAACACCCCACAGAACAGAGGAATTAGATTAATTGACAATCAAAACGTGAACATGTATTACGAATAGGGAATGGGGATGATATTTTTTAGTGTATTTGAAATTTTTGTTTTATGGCAGAACAGTCTAGAAGTAATGAGCCTTCGAGGCCCTAAAAAGATTGACATGATGTAATACATAAGAGCTCCCAAATTTTATATTAGCAAATTGAAGCTCATACTTTATCCACAAAAATTATATCATGCAAAATCAACAAATTGTTTTATATCTATGAAAATTCTAGAATATTATTTGCAGTATTTGCCAAAAAGCAAACACACAATTGTAACAATCTAAAAATTTAATACAACAAAATACAAAAACAAAAAAAAAAATGTTATGTATCAATCATCTCACTAACAATAAGCAAACATTACAGGACAGCCAAAATAAACTTAAATGGAAAATGGCAGCAGCATGGAATGAAAAAAAAAAAAAACGAAATAAAATAAATAATCAAATACACAAATGCACTCTGTTCCAATTGTATGTGTACACTTCATTTTAAAAATCGAAAAATCAAACTGACAAATCCCAATTCTAAAGCAAAATCAAGCAAGCAATCGATACAACTAAATGACAATGTTTCGGTCTGTTGATTTAGTATACTACTAGTTCGCTCATATAACTCATCTATTTGTTTCTTTCTTTCTTTCTTTCATGCTAACTATTACAAAAACACAATGGATTTTACTATAGTTTTCCAGCTCAACAGGACAGGACAGGACAGAACAACAAACGAATGTGTACCAGGACGATACAATTGTCATTGCAATTTTATTTGTTGTTTGCCAAGTGCAGCAGTAGCAGCAACAGCAGCAACTCGAATTGTTTTTGGTAAAGTGAAGTATATGTAAAGAAGGGTTAAGGGATACGGTATGTCTCTGTAAGTGAAGGCTATGCTGCTGCAGCAATCTTTGTTATTGATGAGCTTGAACACGGCAGCACAATGGAAAAAGTAGACAAACTTGTTACAAGTTGTAAAGTACAAATCGTTGTTGAAGTGGTTGAAGGGTTTTAGGTGTACAAAAAGAAAAAAAAGTGCTTCAAGTCAAATAAAAAAAAAAAAAACAGAAAACTACAACGCACAAAAGCGCATTAAAGCATTAAATTTGGCTGAGAATAAATTGAAGGGCGTAACTAATTTGCGCAAAATGCGAAAAAGGCCCTTGAAGTATTAAAAGAAATATTGGTTTAACCCTTGTTAGACATTGGTACATTAAGAGTGACGTTAAATATAGTTTTTTTTTTTTAACAGAAACTTTAACATATGACAAAGTAATTTATATATTTATTACCCTGATGATTCGTGCAAAATTTCAGGTTGAGCATATGCCCCGTTTTTGAAATATAGTATCACCTAACTACATAGAATCTTACATGTAAAGCTAAGTGTCCCCGAAAATCTTCGAGTAATAAATTTCAAGCAAATATAAGAAGTTTTAAAAATGTTTTTGGACCCTCCCCCTCAACCTCAAAAGATATATTGAACCCTTAAATTTGGACCTTTGCCGATATAAAAATTCGTGTCTATTTTTTTCCTAGCTCAGTCAAATAACCATAGTTTCGTTAAGATCTATGATTATGATAATCACTTGGGTAGCTTTTCTTTTGTTAATCAGTTTTTCAAAATTCGATACGATGGATCCAATGTGTTTAAATTCAACAGACTTACATTTGACACTACACTCGGGTGTTTTTGAAATCGATGATTAAGGGCTGGTTCATCTGAATTAAAAGAAATGAAAAAAGAGCATCCCAGCATCCATTTGTCGGTTTTTCACCTCGTTGGTCTTTAACGCTATCCACTTTCTAGTAGAAACATCGATACTATCGATAGTGCCATTTATTATTTTCCAGCTCTATAGTTCAGCCCATTTTCACTGCCTCTTCTTTCTATCTCTTTATCTATTCCCAGATATAAGACTGCTGTTACGATGCGTACCCTAAGAAAATCGTATTATTATTCTTTTTACTAGTGAATACCAGCCGCTACTACATTGGCTGCGTTTTTCGGCTCAATTCCGTTTCAAATCTGCTAAAGCACTAAAAAATACCAGTGTTTTGATTGTTCGGGCTAGTATAATTACATACAAAAAAGCACTAATCCAAAAAATATTTTTATAGGAAAAGTTTAAAATCAACTTCTTGAATGGACCGAATTTGCCCAACGCATTGATTTAGTGGTTTGAATCAATTATGCATTATTAACTTTTAATTGAAACCGGCTATGGACACATCGGTTGGATGGTTCCAAAGTTCATAGCGGACATAGAAATAATTTTGACAATTTTATACACAAATTTTAATGTTTTTAATTTGGTCGTTGACTAAGAAAGCATAAAATTGAAAATTCATGTCAATATCTTCAAAACTAAGCGAATAAATCATGCGACTTGTCTCGTTGAACTGATCAAAATTGTAGATAGGGTCTCCTGTGCTCTTTTAGACTTAACAAAAAAAAAATTAAATATGCGTCAAATATGGGTTAATTGCAAAAAAAATAATTTAAGCTTAACCTATGAGGTCAGTTGCTCATCAGTAATGCATAAAAATAAATGCGCATATTAAATGAATAAAATAAAAATTGAGCAGCAATATCCAATATCCCCGTTTTTATATGGCGACAGTAATACCGAATTTATATATGTATGTATGTAAGTGTACTGCTTCACACTTACATATATACACGTACACTTAAATATCCTTTCGCGCATATCTGTATATAAACTCAACACAAAATTTCGATTGCTGCTGCTGTTTCTGCTGCTGCTGCTGCTGGAAGGCATCAATATACTCGTACAATAATTCACAGATGAATGAATTTTAAGTGCTTATTGCAAAAGTTCGCAAAAAGGAACGAATGAACTGCTGCGAACTGCGAATGGTGCGAACGAACGGTGAAAGTGTTGAAGCCAGAGAATATTTCTATCGAAATTGGAGCAAACTTTTGTACGGTTTAGGTTTACGGTAGGTGACCTACGTACACATACTTATGTAGGATGTAGTTCACGGTTGACTGCAAGCCGACGTGGCAGAAGCAGCAGTGGCAATATAGTTGCAAATTAGGTTAAGTTTTATAAATAAATTGATTAACCTTAATTGGCGTGAACCTTGACTGCTACTATGGCGCATAGATATCATAGATGGCAGTGCACCCTTTGCGATTTATGATTGACAGCTGTGCTTGTGTGCAGCTGTTAGACGACGACGACGTTGATTATAATATAATTGAAATTGATATTTGATGACTTTGAGTGGTGCAATAGATAATATCGACGAATAAAATATTTTGTATATATTTATTGATTATTTTTCTATCTTTTTGTCTACTTCGCTGCACTTTAATTATGCATAAAGCGTCCATTTAATACCAATTAAAGATTAAAAAGCAGCTGTTTACCCAACGATAAGACAGACAACTTCTTGTACCACTTACTCTCATACCAACAAATGCTATATTTATGTCGTGCTCTTGCCCCCATCTCAGAAGGGCATTAAAATAAACCAATTCAAAATCGAGTATTCCCAATTGTATGCAGATAGCCAAGGCACACGATTCTACTCTTAAGTTTAAGGAAGGAAGCCAAGACGTCTGCTTTTTCGAGTGTTTGGGGTTCTTTTGCTTGAATACAATTTTAAGTACCTTTTGTATTGAATTGAAAGGAGTTGCATTCAAAACTTTGGGGGTAGCAAATGGGCAAACAACAACAACAAATCTTTGAACTTGGCCATTTTTTTTTTTGTAGCGTCTGCTTTATGCCATCACAATAAGTTGAAGTAGCAGCAGAGAGAATCAATGTTAGACAAATTTTTTATAAATACAATAAAAATGAGTTTTTTATGTGCGAAATTTTTTCCTTATATATGCAAAGTCATATTAAATGCTACATTTCCACTAAAGTTGCGTTCACGTTGACGTTAAAAGACCGATTTACGATTGCTTAAATTGCTTTGGTTTGATAGCAATCGAGACAATGCATATTTATGCCAATATTGATAGTACCTTCTTTTTTCCCCTCCCAATTTTTTCCTTTTTTATGTAGGTTTTATTTTATGGGCGTCGTAGCTGCTGACCCCAAAATTTTATAATTTTTTTTTTGTTTTCCCCCCCAGCCCGGGGTAAGGGCGGTTCTCTGCTCGGGGCAAAAATAATAATCAAAACTTCCTAAGTTGAAGGGAATAACTCTCCTACTAACTGGAGCAACAATTGTAGTGAAGATGCGAACAAGTCTAGGAAAGAATTAATGGACCCACAGAACAATCGGAGGTCGACTACAACAAGGATAATACGGTGCGACAAAAAAAAAAAAAAAAAAAAAGAGAATAAATCCAGAATTGAATGGCTTAGGATAAAAGTAGCCAAGGTAGCATTGCAAGGGCCCTACCTAGCCAATGTGTCAGCTTGGTCATTTCGAAGAGGGAGAAAGAAATAGTGAAAGAGAGAGATAGAGATATATAGATAGAGGAAGAAAAAAGAGAAGGAGAGAGAAAATTTAGAGATAAAAACGAGACAGAGGGAAAAAAAAGAGAGAGGGAGATAGAGAGATAAGGGAGGGAGAGAGAGAGAGGGCGGTAAAGAGAAGAGAGAGTGAGCTTTGCGAGGCAGTCGTCGAACCGATTGCCAACATCAAAAAAATCATGCTATGAAATAGAGGCGGAATACTACACCTTGTATAATTGCGTCATGCCTTGCACTTAAAAATAAGAAACTTTCGCAATTTGCTTCCAACTATATCAATTATTTTTTCCTGAATAAAATATTCTTTATTGATTTAAGATCAATTTACTTTTGGATTTGTCTGAACATAAGCTTGAACCCCTTTGCCATAATTTAAAGCTAGATCCAATTCTTTCCACTTTAGGAATGATGAACGACATTATTTTCTTTGATTCGTGGTTTAAATTTTTTGGCATGTTGAAAGTTCTAATTTGATGTTAAAGCAACTAGTGCCTTTTTAAAGAATCTCGATGCTCACAATGGATATTTTCGTTTTATTTATGAGTTTGCAGTTATAAAGGCGGCTTCAAAAATCAACGCTACACCCCTATACACGACTCCTAAACTATTCACGACTAAATTGACTAAATAACTTAATTTCGTATACCAATTTCAAGCTAAATTTTCCAAGTCACTAAGCATTTTATTGATATTGTACTACAACACAATTGTGTCAATAGTTAAAAATTCCAAGGCTGATACACAAAAGACACACACACACACACACATCACATCCGCTTACCAAACTTGCATCTATATGCAACATACAACAATTTACAACTAAATTCAGCACATAATTCAATAAATACCGATGCATTCAAGCAGTCACAGAGCCCAAACACAGTGAAAAGAATCTTTTGAATCAGCACAACCGCCACACTACACACTACACACGCCACTAGATACGAATGTATCTACACAAGTACGAGTATTCATGCTGTTCATGCAGAATTTGGCGTTATCTAAATTTTGTGATTTCGATTTTCAATTTCCAATTTGCCACGAATGCATGCAGTGAGTTGCATTTATATGCAGATATACAGAACAGATAAACAAAAATTCACGTACTGACAGATACAAAATTCAGATGCATTGAGCTGGATTGCCGCTGCTGCTACGAGTAAATGAATTCGCGTGCAATCAGCAACGCATTCAATGTCAATTGGCGACCATAAATGAATGTAAAAGTTCAGAGACAGAACAGTACAAAAAAAAAGGGATACTCAAATAAGGAGTAAGTTGGAGGAGGCGCAATATATGCAATTTATGCAAAAATATTTTTGCATTTTCACAAAAATTTAATTTGATTTCGAGAATTTAAATGATTTTTGGTTTTTAAATGCATCAAATCGAATTGAATGAATTTTATTTCACAAAAATAAATCGATTCGATTTTATTTTGTTTTTTTTTTTGTTTTTTGTTTTATTCTGGCAATTTGTCGTTGTAAATTAATTTCGATTGTTTAATTTTGTGGTGCGTGTAATTAAGCAGCGATTCAGTACAAAATGAAGCTTCATTTGTATAGATAAGCCGCTTATAAAAATTATAAAAGAAAATAATAAAATACCATAAATATATATAAAGGTAAATTTAAGCCTTTGTATAAAATGAAAAATAATAATAATTTCTGTTGTGGCTGTTGTTGTAACTCCTTCGAAAGGCGTCAGACTTTTGAAAATTTTCTGCACACTCGAAATTCATTATTACAAAAGCTGCTGCTTCATCAATGAAAGCACCAACAGCAACAACAACAACAACGAGTTGCCCACTTAAGCCGTACAGCAGCAGCAGCAGCATGCTGCATTGGGGTGCACAGTTATATGCTTTTATAATGCAGTTGAACACCTTTTTTCTTCTTTTTCAAAACTTGTTAGTATTAAGCAGCAAAAATTCTCGATGATTTGAGGCAGGCTGTTGTGCCTTGCCGGTTTATGCCTTCCATAAAAAAGTGAAAAGAACAATGGAATTACCCGTCGAAATCGAAAACACCAACGTGTGTACAACTTTTACCCAGAAGCTGCTGCAAAGCCGTAACACTTCTGCACGTCTTGCCAATGGGTCTAGCCCCTGTTGTGCTGCATTTGATAGGCACTTAAGTGTATACAGAGAACGAAAAGTTGAAGTGAATTTTATAAATTTTTGGTTTATAAAAACCATTTCAAGGTTTGGAGTAGTAACTTTTAAAAGTTTCTTAATAGCTCTAAAAATTAGAATCGGTTTTTATGTTAGTTAAGTAAGCGAAGAATTGAAAGATAAAGTCCTTTGCTCAAATATAGTCGCCCAAATAGTTTTGTCCAAATGTATATCACAATCAGATTTTAAATCTATACGACTTTTCTGCTGCAAATAAGCTTCTATAAAACACTTTTTTTTTTTCTGTGTACTAAAAATATTTTATAGTTTAATACTCTTTATAAAGCATTGAAAAGTATTTTAAATTTGTCTCAAAATTTAAAGCGCATCTGGCAAGTCTAGAAGAAGCGTTACACAATTGCCCAATTGGCGCTTTTCAACTTGAGTTAAAATTTTTTTTGAGTTTGTGCAAAACCATTTGTTCGAATCTTTCACCCAATTCTGCACGAACCTTCTACATTTACCTGGTTACAAAGTGTGGAGCACATGGTTTCCCCTTTGTGCAGAAGACGAAATCAAATGGAGATTGTCAAGGACCACGCCACCATGAATCTGTCTAGCCACAGTGCCCATTAACCCTTTGAAAAATTTGCTGCTCATCATTTAAGGTGTAAAAACATTCTTGTCATGCCCACTTAAAAAGTCACCCTAAGTATAACACCCAAACACATCTGGAACCATAAACAATACTTCTATCTAATAATAACTGCCTTAAGTAAAGGCACCAAACTTAAAAATCTTAACGACACATGGAGTGGCATATACTCCACGTGAGGCTCTACTGGGTCAAACCCTATGTTGAAAGTGATTGGGTGAAATTACCCTTAAGATTTTTTCGTATCATTATTTTAGCATTTATTGTAGACGATCCATAAAAACTATAGAAAAAGATTGTATAGTGTCTATAAGTTATATCGGTTAAATATGAACCAATTTTGGTAATCCTTTGATAAGCAAATAGTTTTTGACCTGATGTAAATTGTAGTGTAAGTGTTTTCAAGCGCCTTGAAATGGGGTTAACAAATGTTTTTGATATAAAATACTAACAGATAGTTCATAAGAACATGTATAGCTCAACGTTGTCGCCAATGTACACCAACAAAGCACAGTAAAGTGTTGTTGCTTTTTAGGCATAGAAGAGATAATTCATCCAACATTATAAATTTAGCAATCAACTATAGAAACTTATTAAAATTTTTTTCATTGAATTAACTCGAAGTGTTGTCATATGCATATTTTTATTCTATTCAGACAGTCAGATT
Organism: Leucophenga varia; assembly: GCA_018903435.1. Classification (NCBI taxonomy): domain Eukaryota; kingdom Metazoa; phylum Arthropoda; class Insecta; order Diptera; family Drosophilidae; genus Leucophenga; species Leucophenga varia. The sequence continues at coordinate 1,642,739 of JAEIFJ010001509.1, read as the reverse complement.
CATTTCCATTCGACATATTATTCTATATATTTTTTTTACAAAAAATGATAAAAGAATTTTTCCATATTATCAAAAAACTGCGTAATTCAAGACACTCAAGAACCAGTGTCAGATGCATTGTAATGAAACCAAGTCAAGCCAATTCATGTCAAACAATGCCGTCTGTCTCGCTTGCAGTTACATAGTCACACGACAATAATTTCAATGTTCAGAACAAGATACTTATATCTTTTTTTTTTTTTCCTTTTTTTTCATTTTTTTTTGCCCTAAGTCTCACTTTGGTTTTCATTGTTTTTGTTGAAAATTTTATGAGTGTAATGTGTTGGTCTGTATTTGTGAAGACTTGAAACTTGTAAATGTCTGCAGGTGAAACGACGACATTTTCATTTGCCGATTTTTAATGCTATTGCTGCATTTGTTAGACATGTTCAGTCGACCATTATTGATGCCATTTTTCCATTTCAACTGAATGACTTGTGTAGGTTTGCAGGTATCTTCAATTTGCAATTGTCTTGTCGTACATTTTAATTGTTTTTTGTTGTCATGCTTGATTCACTTTCATTCTCTCAATTTAATATAAAATTAATATTAGCTTTTCTACTTGAGTGCACTTTTACTGTATATGTTTTATTAATTGATTTTAGATTGTTTGTTAATTACTTTTGGGTATAGTTTTGAGAATTAGCAACAAATTTAAAACAGCTAAACTACTGATTTGTTTGCGATTTAATTTATAAAATCTGAGATTAAAAAATAAACTTCAAACAAATAAACTAACAAACTCGCTCTCAAACTTTGCTGTTGGATTTAAAGTACGATAAAAACATTTCAAATAAATATAAATGATACTTTCCGGCAAGTTTAACTTAAGCAAAGCCTTCAGCTATACCAAATATCTGTGTATCTGTATCTGTATCACAGCGTGACTTCCTTCCTTTTTCAATTTTGCTGCTGCCTGATATCAGTTCGAAAATGAACTTTAGACGTCAGAGTCTTTTATTTTTTTGTTTTATTTTTATTTTTTTATTATTACCGCGAGTGTTATGCTAATTTCCGGCTGTATATGTAAATGTATTGGATAGAATTGTGTGTATATCTGTGTTTTGTGTATCTGTGTATCTTTTTTTGAGTAAAACACGCTCGCAATTTTCATTCACTGCTTTTGCCAGTTTTTGCCATTTGCCGCTTGCAATGCGCCGGAAATGAAATTTAACTGAATTTGCATTGGAATTCGATTAAATCGTTTATGCAAACATTTCGTTTCGTTACGTTTCATTTCAATTCAGTATTCCTTCCTCAGTTTTCTAATACGCTGTATACATGAATCCTTTTTTGTTGGTTCGAAGGATGAGCAGGATATGCGCAGTTAAATGTTTTTGCAAATGCGCTGCTACATTGAATTCCTTTCATTGCTTTACTCCTGTGACGCTTTATGCCGAGTATTTTGCGTTTATTGCGTTTGATTTTACTTTTGGGTTTTAGCTTCACAACTGTATTTCACAATTTTCTTTTTTTTGTCAATGTATTTGTGTGTGTAAATGTGTGTGTGTGTATCTAAATGGCATGTTTATTTTTACTTAATAATTTGCATAATTTTAATATGTTTGTTTGCTTTGGCTTGCCTTGAGTAAAGTAAATTTTGCATAAATGTATTCTAAAATGCTTATTATTTATGAATTAATTTACAATTTTTCGTAAAATGAGTGAAATGATTTAATGGAATTATTGTATGGCATTTAAAGTGATCCATAAGATGTGTTGTGGAATTTTATGCCAATTTTTTGCGTATTGTGTTAAGTTTTATAAAAAGTATAATAAATCAAATTGTATAATATGGAAAAATAGGTTAAATTGAAAATTAGAAAAGTGTTCTTTGTTGAAAATTTTTAGAGCTGTTATTGAAGAGCCCAGAATATAAATCTTATTGCCGTAGCGAGTCGATTTTGCCATAATATTGTGATTTTAAGGCTTAAAGACACATTTTCCTCGACTATTTTGTACATAGAAATCATTACGCTAAGCATTAAATCGAGTTTTTCCAGCAAACCATGAACGCCTTTGCGAATTATTAAAGAACTTTCCTGAAATCTCAAAACCTCTGTAACTATCATACCATATCTGCTGGTAGATTCATGGTTAATAATATTTGGCCAGGCCAAAATATCTGAAAGCTGGCAACAATTCCATTAATATTATTCTGGGTGGATCAAAACTCATTCACAAAGTCGGAGAGGGCTGACCACTGCAGCAGAAGTCATAGCAATAGCAGAGACTGTGGCTCTAATTTAATAGAAATCTCAACGCCTCTCCTCAAATCACTTGGTTCCTGTCTGATCAAATCTTAAACTATTACTTAGCACCGCAGATTTCTATATGAAATAGCCCAGCATTACTGTACTCACCTTAACTTCAAAAGTACAATGGACCGAATACTACGGGTTACTTTCTTAGAGGTAGGCCCGTCAAGTGGATGCCAACAGTGTCGGTATTAAAAAAAATGGGCTGATTAAAAAGGAGAGTTTTTACAGCTTAAACATTTTTTTAATAGATTTACGTGGTCTAAGATTTTTATGTGTTTCAATTTAAATTAAAAATATATCCAAAGAAAAAAAAGTATTGCAGACAGAAATCTTTAAAATAAACTCAAACCAAACATTTTCAATTCAAACAAAATTCAAATTCACAAAAAACACTTTCTATAAATTTTATTCGATTGAATTCGAAATATTCAAATGAGCCTTAAAATGCGACAACACTTTAGTGCACAAAAACTTCAACCGGTTCTGATTCAATGGTGCGCACACAATTCAAGAAAATTATTATTGCGCAATTTCAATAACTTTCAATTGGATTTGTCGTCCGTCCGTCCGTCCGTCTGTCCATATACACTAAAGAAATATGATTTTTCTCTCTTTCATTTTGCTTCAAGCGTATAGAAAAACTTTGACAACTTTCTTTATTACTACAACCTCTTCTTTCTTCTTGTTTTTGTTGTTGTTGTTGTTGTCTCAAACGTCATTGCTAAGAAATTGACGATTTCCGGCAATTGAAAAACTATTTCTACACCAATGAAAAAAAAAAAAAACCAAAAACTTTCAATAAGAAATAAGTTGTTACTGCAAAGTTTTTTCGGCATACCAAATGTCTGCTATAATTATTAGAGTAGAAAATGAAAATTTAAGTTTAAAAGAAATTTAAGTTATTTATAGCAATTCAATTGCAATAGCTTTCAGCTATTTTTTGTTTTTGTGTTCACATATACAGCTTTGAAGTATTTTTTCTTTTCTTTGCTACATAATCTACTAAAATTGCATAAAATACACCATAAGGCAAACAAGTGCTGCGCACATAAAGCAAACAATCTGAATTCTGTTTGTAACTAAAGAACAGACGAAAAAAAAAAAACAAATTTATAGAAGTAACAAAAATATGCCTTGCAGCGCACAAATAAACTTTTTGCATAAACATAAAAAAAACACACACAAAAAAGATACAATAAAAACTTGTATAGAGAGATACACTTGAAGTGGATGCGGTGGAATCTTGTACGTATACGTGTGGGAATAAATATTTTGTAGCTTTAGATATACAAGATATACGCTTCAGATACTTTGCTTGTAGTTAACAAATATTCTAAAAATATCAATATACTCTGCTAGTTTATATGTAGTGTATCTGCAAAAATATAAAAGAAAACGAAAGCAAGTGGAAAAACTATTTACAAAGCACACGAGTAGTGCAATATAAATAGACAACAGCAACAAGAAAAAAAAAAAGATACGCGTTGCGCTAGGGAGCAACTAGCAAAGTATCTACTAGATACAATGTATGCAAAGATGTATCTGATGCAGCAGTACCTACCACTTTCCCAAGGGTGCAACTATATGTCTGGCGAGGTAAATTTTCTCCAAATTTTTTTTTTTTGCATTAAAACAATATTTACACTTTACATACTTGCATATTTTACAAGCAGCGTGTAGCACATTACAAAGTCCTTCTATAACAAATTTTTCACTGCTCGTTAGAAACTAAGCTACAAACAGTTAGCAATGCAAATATTAGTGTATTATTATTATTATTACAAAAGGGTTATTGTGACTATTATTATTTATAATGGGCTTATGATGATGGCGTTGCGGTATTATTGGTATTATCAAGGCCATTATAATTGTGTATCAGTTCAACCACTTTTTCCACTGAGAGATTTCCTTGTTGTTTCTTTTTTTTTTTTTCATAAGTCACGTGCTTCTGTGTGCTGTACGTGAAACCATTAATCAAACAATTAGAGCTTCAAAGCCACCAGCACCAACACTGACATGGCTGGCGTCCTTTAATTTTGACTTCATACATTTGCGTACAGTTCTACAAATAAATGAAATGACTAAAGGGGGCGGCGCGTATAAGTTTATTGTACGCAGTTAAACATTTTAATTTTGGAAAATTATGGTTTCATAATAACCCAACATTTATTAAGTTGTTATACTCGATTCGTGTTACGAAAGGGTTTAAATTATGGTTTCGTTTAAAGTTGACAGATTTCATTTAATAATTTTAAATATTTTATGAAAAAATTAATCGTTTCAAATGTATAAAACTTAACTTGTAAGTTCAACACTTTATCACCTTCGATTATTCATTTATGTTGCATGCAGACAAGCTTTTATAACGACATTAAATACTAGTTTCTTCTGATTTTTTATTTATAGTATATGTACTAGTTTATCTCAAGAGCTGCTGTATAATGGAAATATTTTCATGAATTTTGAGGATTAACTTCCGAAACGAAATAATTTTCTCAAGAACCGTTTTTGAGACAACGTTTCAGTTATAAAATAGTCCATATTACGTCACCTTAGCTGAAAGTCTGACCAACCGTTAGACCAAAAATGGTGTTCCATTGTGTTACCAAACAGTTCCCATATAGATGTACGACCGTCTTTCTACCAACACCCCGATTTTCTCAGAAGTTTGACAGTGCTACATACGGCGTTTTTCGACATCTTCGAAAGAACTTCTAGGCAATACTTGCCTAAAATTGAGAATCTATCTTTAAATGGCGCTGTACAACTGCAAAGTAGGTGCTCGATACATTTCTCTTCGTAATTGTCATCGCAGCTTCTGCAAATATATAGAATTGATGAGCCTACCTCTAAGAAAATGACCCGCAGTGTTCATTTATATTATATTCATTATTCTTTTGTGGTTGAGATGAGTAAAGCATGGTTGGCCTATTTTATTTAGGGATCTGCGCTGCCCAGTAATAGTTTAAAATTTGATCAGACAGAAATCAACTGATTTGAGGAGAAGCGCGGAGATTTCTATAAAATTAGAGCTCACCGCCTCTTGTTCTGCTATGACTTCTAGCTTGATAATCGCTGCAGCCCTCAGCCCTCTCCGACTTGGCCACTGAATTTTGGTCCACCCATAATAATATCAATGGAATTGTTGACAGCAAAAAATTCGGTGGGAATAGTTTCTTTAAAAAGTTTTTCAAAATAAATTTGGGGAACACAATAGTCTTTCTTTCTTTCTTATATAAAACTAAACTGTATAATCTTTGCTATATTCCCTCAATTTTTATTAAAATCCATCCAACGGTTTCGAAAATATTGTTTTCTTAAACACCCTACTTTGAGTTTCAAGATGGCGTAGGTGATGTATGTTAATATTGATTTAAAAGTTTTGAACGTAATATTTTACATTCCACTCAACCAAAATGAAAATACAAATACTACTTACCTGTCGGTTTTCAACTCGTAAGGCACCTTAACTTGAGTGTCCTTAAGCTTTTTGATTACTGTCATGAACCCACAGAAAATCAATAAGAACCAAATTTTTCTTTTTTTTTCTTTTTTTTTGGTGTTTTTTTTATATTGTAGCCATGGAAAAATATCTTGTCTGAAGCAGGCCCCGCCTTTAAAAAATCTTTTGTTTAAAAATTTAAAAAAAAAAAAAAAAAAGTGTATACAGATTATTACATTCTAGTAAACAACAACAATTTGTTTATTATTTTTTTTATTTTAATCAATTTACGTCAATGTTCTCAAACAAATGAGTCTAAATTATAATGATATTTAACTATACGATACAATGTTACTTATGGGAGGATACGCTAGATGTAGATGTATGTGTGTGCATAGATATAAAGCTAATCTCATCAAATTGTACCGCAATTTTCTTATCATCAAGCATCAGTGCACAGAAGTCAACAGCAGGAGCAGCAGGAGCAGAACAGTAGCAGTGTCCTTTTATGTGCTGCTATGCCCCCAACTACAAGAAATACCATTCAAATTGTTGTTGCACAGCAAAGTCATCAAGTTTAGTCGAGCGTATCCGTATTCGTGTGTGTGTGAGAATGAACGTTGGCCAAGCACTTTTTATGGTCACTCAAATTCGCATAAAAGATCTCTCATATGTGTTGATATCCTTCCTGAAGATTGTAGTATGTATGTATGTCCTTTTTATCCTGTGCTCATGCTTATAGTCATATTTACGAGTTTCGTTTTTTTTTGTCCTCTTCGTTGCTGATTAAACTTTATGGCAACTTGCTGAATCAGTGTTTACTTCATCCTCCATCCTTGCCCAAAAATGCCACAACGTATGCTGCATAAAAAAAAAAAAAAAGAAATTCCAGTCTTGCCTTCGTTGCAGAAAAATATTTACGATACAAATTTTCTTTAACTAATTTATGTGATTTGCCTCAAAATAATAAAAGAAAATAAAATAAAAATCAAATGAAAATATTGATATACATATGCAAGCCATCAAATCATAAAAAAAAAATAGATTTGACCTAAATAATTTTATTTTTACTCATGAGACAATCGAAAAATAAATAAATTTTTGTGATATTGCAGCTAAAATGCAGAAGTTTATTTATTTAAATAAATTATTGCATTAAGTATTTTATGCTCTGAATAAATAAATATTTAAAACCTAAAGTCTAAATACTATTTTCCAATATTTTCCGAAACACATGTTACACAATTTGGAAAAATAAATTCAGTAAAATATATAGAAAAGCAATTTTTTGGTTGGGCTGCCTCTACGCCCATACTCCTTCTTCTTCTTTTCTAGTCATTATGATGATGACGACGACTACGATGATGTCGCAGTCGTTTAGCGTGGCTGGGCAACAGCTGCCTAAACAAATTGAGAATTGATTCTTTATAGACCATTAGTTTTGATTATAGATGTGGCATGAGCAACAATGTACTCTGAAAATGTCCTTTTTAGCTGTACACCCGCTCTATTCATTCATTCATTCATTCAGTTGTTCATTTATGTCTTTTATTCGTTTAGTTTAGTACAATAAATGCAGTTGTCCTGAACTAAACTCAAACTATTTATTGAGCGCAACGTTTCACACTTCACACTGTTCTGTTGGGTTGCTTGGTCAACAGAATTCGGTTTCAATTGTATGCTTCAACGCCTACAGACAATTTGTTAGCAGAAATTATTACTATTGAAGTCGGCGCTATAGCTTGCTTGTTTGCTATACGAGTACAACAGAGATGATAAATTTTGAGCTTATAGAGAGAGCGTCGTCTTTTGTGGAAAATGAGACTTGATTGTTTTGTTTGTGCAATGTCTCGTAAATTGTCGTATTTTAGCGTCAGCATTCATAGTGGTGTATGAGTGAGTAGTTGGTAAAAAAAATAATGATAAATATATTTGTAGCTCATCATATGAAAGTCGTTCTATAGAGGCAAACAGCGTAGGCATTAAAATTTTGAATAATTATTAAAAGTCTTGAATGCGTAAAAAACAACAATTCATGCGGTATATGGCCTGTGGAAATTTTAATTGAATAAGATTTTATCACGAAGATATACAGTAGTGTTCCCAATATCACTTTCCGCAAAATATCGAAAGTGGTCATAATGAAAATTATAAGTAAATATTTAAAATTTATTTACTTAACTATAACTAAACTAATTAAAAACATACTAAAAAATACCACTTTTTTTAATCTTACCCAAAATATATTGGGAAAAGCTGAAATCAGCTGTTTTTTATTTTTGTGTTTTTGTTTATATTAAAAAAGCAAAACATTTTTGTATGGGAATTGTAATTTACTTGCGTTGTTTTCTTTCAAATGTAACCGGTTTGGGGCTCATCGGTGTCACAGTTTCAACGAAAATCGCGGACATATAAAAATTTTTACAATTTTATATATATAGATTTAAAATAAAGGCATCACAATACTCTTCATCTCCAGGAAAATGTGTAATAAAAATATTAATAAATAAAACATTTCTGTTCTGAACTGATTTAGTACTACAAGACTTATTGTTTTCCTTTTTTATTAAAAATTCAATTCAAAATTCCCCAGTTACCAATCAGCTAAAGAACATTGTAAAACTTAAGAGAACAACTTTCATGAACAAACATTAAGCACAAAAAATGTAAGCTTTGACAAAGCCGAAGTTTTTATACCTTTCATATTTAATTGCAAATCGCTTTCATGGGCGTAAAATGTTCTTAGGAGAACCATTTTTTAATCGCAACCATGTGAAAACACATTATCTGGGCCTCACATAAGAAATCAGTTGTACACTTTCTGACGACTTTAAGCAATCATTTCAATGTCTTTGATACCAAAAAAAGCCTTTACGCTTCAAAAGAGTGCAAATTTGTCAGAAAGCTAGCAATGAGATTTTTTCTTTTTACCATTTTTTTTTTTTTTTTTGTAATTTGACTTCAGTTCGTTTGGTTTCGTTTAATTTGAATACATTTAATTTTTTTTTTTACTCTTACTAAGGTCAAATGAAATTTAATCTTTTTGTTGCTGCTTTTCTTTCTATTCTATTCGTTTTTATACTTTAAGGGTTGATTGCAAACTGTACACCATTAGCAGCACTTAAAGCGAGACACCCACCACCCGCAATTATTTGCTCCCACTTAAAAATACAACAAACGGTTCGGCACGTACATTCCAAACTAATTAAATGGGCCAAAACTTTGTTACTAAAACTAAATGAACCAAACTTCAAGAGAGATTGCAAAGTAAGTATTTAGTATAATACTAAAAACAGATGAGTCCAGAAACAAAAAAAAAAACACAAAATTAGTTGCTTCAATTAGTAAATTTGTTACTTAAAGCGCATAAAATATACACATGAGATTTGTCTGTGTGGATAACTTTAATATTACAGAAAAAAAATAAATAAAAAAGAAAAAAAAAATAATCTTGAATATAATAAACATATTTTCGCGTAAATTGAATAAATCACGCTCATACTCAGAAAAAAAACAATGGAAAAAGGTTTTGCACTTGTCCTTGTCTGTTTGTTTCCTGACAGAAATCAAGACGTCTGCAGGCTATAAACACTGTTTTGACATATTTCTTCGTCATTGTTTGCGACATTCAACGACGACGACATAGTCCTTAAGTCCTTTAGGCTGTAGGCGTCGACTGTAATGGAATGTTTAAGCGAGTTTTTGCGCTTCGTTTTGCTTTATTTCCTGTTTTTTTTTTTTTTTTTATTATTTTTTTTTTTTTTTAATTACAAAAATATGGCGACAATTCAAGATAAAAAAGGCATATTCTGGCATATAATACAATTTAAGTTTAATTTTTTTTTTATTTTCCTTTATCTTTTGCTATATTTGTCCACAAGGACTTAGCACCCACATGCACCCGAAAACAACAAGTACGCCTTTTGTCTGCAATAAATAACAAGTTGTACAGCGTTGGGGCGTTCTAAGTATCCTGCGTTCTGTCCATCTGTCCGTCCGTCTAAACGTCTAACTGCGTCTGGATTGCGTATGCAACACTGAACACTTGAACTTGGATTTACAGGATTCGAATGTAATGGATACAATTTCTCCTCCTTCTGCTACATATAAAAAACTATTAAGCATGCATAAAGGCAGCTGAAACTGAAACTAGTTACTGTGAAAATCCTAAGTTGAAGTTTAGTAGTACCTATATATATATAGTATTTATATATAGAAATACATACATATATACATGCAATGTTTATATCCTTTTGTCTGTGTCGCATTTTATGAAACGTTTTATTACTCTAATTTGTAGCTGCGGCTGGGGTTTTTGCGCTTGCTACATTTTGCTACAAAATGGCCAAACTAAAAATGGCAATTTGCCATTTAGACCAGTCCAATCCAGTTTAGTCAGTTTAACGCAGACAGAGGAGCGTTCTATGCTAGAGTATAGCTTAAATGCTACTTCAACTTTCAGTCAAGTCTCTATTAGTCCGAATGGTTCTTTTTCATGTTTCCTTCTCTATATTTTTTTTTTTTGATTTTTGGTATTTGGTATTTTAAATGCTATTGTCGAAAAATGTTTAACGTTTAGTGCCATAACAACCCATGTCATTGTTATTTAGTTTGGCATTTTATTTTTAAAGATTTTTTTTCACAGTTGTTTCTTTATTAAATAAAAATATGCTTTAATGTAGCAATGCCATTTTGTTGTATAGTGCCTACAAAATAACAAACATGAAACATTCCTTCACATGGAACATGGTAGGCCCTCCGATAACTGGACATTAAAAGGGCACTGCGACTCTAAGGGAGGCTATTGTGCCCATGTCCGGCATTGAGGAATGGTTAAGGAATGGATGATATCTAAGTCTGTTATGACCGGGAAGAGTAGCCTAATTAGTAACCAGAGGCTCATGACGGCGGAGATATACTATATTTTTAGGGTAGATAGGGCGAGCTTATTGCTTAGTCTGTCGTTGGCCAGGGTATAAACCATTTTTAAAAATATTCGAGAACGTATTATGCGTATGGCTGAGACCCAGCTGAGCCTTCAGAAAGGCTCCGGGCCAGATCTGACGAGATGGTCAGCGGCTTCGTCGCCGTCAATACCTCTGTGTCCATTGACCCAGCAAATGGTAACTTTACGACCCTGAGAGAGATGTTTAGTGTATCATAACAGTGGAGAACTAACTTAGATGAAAAGGTCCATGAAGTTAGTGCTTTAATATTTGCCCCCCGAAGACTAAGAGTCAAAGGTGACGGGCGCAGACTTTGATGGCATAGATCTCAGATTGAAAGAGCCTGGGTCAAGCATCCATTGCAACAGTGATTCCGGTTTTGGGACCATATATGCCAGCACCAGTGCCCGTTTCGGTTTCAGTTTTTCGAAACCTAGTTCCCCACTTGTCCAATCTGACCGATTGGGGAGTAGGAACTAAAAGCGTCTGCCAAAGAGAAAAACCGTGGTCATATAATCTGTTATCTTGCAGATCTCGATGCCAGGAACGAGTTTTAAGCGTTATCAGCAACTTTCAATCATAAAAAAGTATAAAATAGGGCAAAAACTTCGAAAGCTCTTTGGGACCACTTTCTATGAGGGCTACAGTGTCTACATATTGCACACTGACTGATGTGATTTGTTCGATTCCGAGGAGATGAATTTAACATTGAAATATGATGAAAAAGGTAGGGGAAAAAAGCTTTACCCCAAAAAGTTGACTTGCCAAGAGTCAACAAACGGCTAAGAGTCATGCAAGAATCCGAAAGCAGACCGATTGTGTCTCATATAAATACCAGAAAATTATAAATTTTCGGATAGTCGATAAAAACAAGTCGTTTTCGTTTAATGCTACATAAAATTGCATGATCAGAAAAATAAAAATAAAGAAAAATTGTTTCCTTTTTAAAGAAAAAAAATTTGCAATTAAATCAATACAAGCTATCATTATTTATCATTTACAGAGATATCTATGCTTAATTAAAATAACAAAAAAATAAAATCAACATGTAAATCTGAGTTAAATAAATTAATGCATCAAAACTGTGATTAATTTTTTTTTTTTTTTTTTTTGCTTCTTAATTTATTGGCTGCCACATTAGCAAATTAAATTGTCAATTTATTTGTTTGAAACAAATAAAAAAAAATAAAAATAAAAACTGATATAAAAAATAGTAATAACCCACATTTTAATCATTTTCGTGAATAAAAAAGTTCTGTGTTCGGCTAAAGAGCTAAAAGCCATAAACTTTATAAAAACAATATTGTTGGAAATGAGTTTGGTCAAATAGACAGACAGACAGATAGACAGACAGACAAACCGAAGGGACATACATACAGCAAAAAGCAGATTGAACTGGTTCGTTAAATGAAAAAAGGATAAAAAAATCCTTTATATATGCATATTGCAACCGCATTGCAACCAAAGCCCCGACACATTTGTCATTCTTTGGTCAATGTGCCCATTGATAGAATAATATGCTCTACTATGTAGTATGAAACTTTATAAAATGTATACGCTATATGCTATAGAGACATCGTTAGTCTATATACAAACAAGCAAATAAAAATAAATAATAGTAAAAAGTCAGACATATTCTCATTAACATAAAACATAAATATTTGCTTTTTTGTTGGCAATGTTTTTTTTTTTTTTTTCGTCCTTTATCGTTGTTTGTTAGTAACGCCGTCGTCGTATTGCATACCTTTTGTATCTGTATAGATTTTTTTTGTTTAGCATTATTGCATAATATTTTTGCTACCGTTGCACTGTCGTCCTTCTTGTTACACGTTACGCAAGACAAATAAAACGAATAAAACGAATAAAAATAAAAATAAAAAATATGCAAAATGTTCAATTTTCATAAATGCAAATCAGTTTACATTTTCATACTTTCTCATATTTGTATATTTCGTTTCGGGACATAAGAGTTTATTTATTGTGCAACGTTTAAAAAGTGACGCCGGAAGCAAAAACAGGCGAGACAATGTCTAAAGCAGTTTATTCGAACAACTTTCAACAAATTTATTTGTTTTCAAAAATATTTTCTTATAAAAATTGAGGAGATAAAGTTAAGTTTATTTTTTAAATTAAATTTGCAAACAGAAAGTTTTTCTTTTGCTTTAAAAAAGTTTTTCTTTTTTGGAAATGATTGTATTAAATTTATATGTAGCTCAGGGAAACAGTTACCTATTGTACTGCAGTGCGAATATTTTATCGAATTGAAATATTTCAAATTCAAAAACTTAAATTCTCCAAGGTTTTTTGTAATTTGTGAATTAGCCCTCATATAAACTATCAGAAAGTTTAAGGATTTTCAATGAAAAATGATACATGATTCGTCAAGTACGACTGACCAACTAACTATTAAATCGTTTTTTGCATTTCAGCGCACGTCACCGCTACTGAGAAAATAGTATATATAAAACAAATTTGTTTCACCAAAGATGACTAATTTGCTGCGCAGAGCTAGTAAATACTATGTATTTGCGCTCATTCTTTCAGTCAATTTCAAAGAGAAGACTGCTTTCGGGATTTCTGATAAGATACTGTTTGTGCAACCCAAGATAAGGACCCCCCATTCATGAGGTATTTGTATAACTTTGTTTGTATATAACAAAACCTAGCAAACCCCAGCCCGATCCTTGTCATATCGGTAGGATATTCTTAGAATAATATTAGAAGTGATTTTACCCAGATTGGAGTGAATATATCCATGAATGAGAACTATTTTTATACGAAATTTGAAAAATGGGCGATGGTTTGTATGGGAGCCCTATCAAAAAAATGAAAAAATAAAAATTTTTAAAAAAAAGACATGCAGACGGACAGAAAGACAGACGGACATTGCTAAATCGATTCAATTCGTCGAGCGTTAAAAACTTTCCGACAAACAATAATACCCTTCACACTATGTGTGGCGGGTATAAAAACAAAAAAATGTGTATGGAAAAAGTTTAAAATTGACTTCATGTACGAACCAAAAGTGCCTAATGAATTGTTTTAGTGCTCTATAATTATACTTGCATTGTTGCCTTTCAAATGAAAACGGTTTGGGACTCATCGGTTGGATGTTTTCAAAGCCCATAGCGGACATAGAAACGTAGAGATTCAACGGTATTAATATGCGCTAAAGCTTTACTTTCTCCGATTATTTAAATCATTCAAAAGTTCTTGTGTAAAAACACTTAAATTTTATTCCTATATTTTAAAGCTTTTCAACATATTACAAGACCACTTTTTATATCTTAACCCCAACTCATTCATACATATAAAATTACAACAATAACACAAAATATGAAACAAAACTTACCGCAAACGTTTCGACGACGACGCGTATGACAAAAGTTTAAGTGCTGCTAAATCCCAAGATTTGAGACTTTGTAAAACGTGCAGCAATAAACCAAGCAGCACCCTCATGCAACAACTCCCTTTTTCCAGAAAAAAAAAAACAATACCAAACTGTGTGCATATGTATCACATTTCGAGCCGCTACAGGAAAAACAAAAGCCGCAACAATAACAAAAACTTATTTAAGGCCGTGAAAAACTTTGAACAAGACACGGCGGCGGACACTTTTCCGAACACTAACAAGTTTTTCCCAACGTTCTGCAATACTGCAATACGTTCTCCGAAAACCCCGTCCTCGTCATCATCATCATCATCGTCGACGACGTTGACTATGTTGCCTCTGATGGTTGCACGTAAAATTGTTTTGTCGCGACGCAAATATGTTCTTTATGAGTCTTGGACGCCATCATCGTCATCGTAGTCGAAGTCGAAGTCATTTCGATCCAAGTTCTCATCACATTCATGTTTTGCTAAAGTAAGCAGCAGGCAAAGTTTTTAACGCCACATTTTACCGCACAATTGTCTTCTTGTGTAGCTTTACCATTCACCTGACACACCAACTTGAACTTGATTTGCCCGCTACACGGCTTTCAACATTTCTGTCTGTATGAGTGTGTGTGTGTGTATATGCAAACGTAGCACTTGTCACTTTAACCTTTCATGCCGCATAGACAGACAACCATCTAGCCGAATAGATATAGTAGAGAATACCTTAGACTGTCAGCGTCATCCAAGCGCAGCGCACACATTTGACTCACCAACTCATCCAGAGTTTTTCGGATTTTTGCATTTCCTTAAATTGAACATTTGTGCAAAGAGCCGTGGAAAATATTTGAAAAAAAGAAAGAAAAAGAGAAAGAAGAAAAAAAAATATGTTCATAGTTGTACGTAAATGGAAAGCCATAAAACCGTCGTCAAGCATAGAGTTTCTCTGGAAAAATCAGACATAGAGCTTAACTTCAAAAACATTTTCATACGCAAAGTTGCCTGTCATCATAGTAGCACAGCTGCGATAAAACCTATTCTACTACAGGGTGCCGCAACCAAAAAAATTCGTGCTGTGATTCGTCGTATATTAACAGTTTTCCATATATAGTATATTTATTTGGAGACTTGTCTTTTACATTAATATATTCCATCAATTAAATAAAATTGTAAATTAAAAAATCTTTTTATTACTGAAAGTTTATTTCTTCGTCTTTTATTTTTAGGCAACCCTTTATAAAATCTCATTTTGACATTGAACATGTACGCGTCAACTTAATAAGAAAATGGACTCAGGTAAGAGTGCTGCAACGGAATTTTTATTTTTACTACCTTCATTATCATAAGCAGACACAGACTTTAATGTATACGAGTATTCTAAATGTATGTGGCGACGGCATAATATGATATCATTATCGACATTAATCCGTTTATACATTTGTGTATACTGTTTATGCCGCAAATCTCTGTATCACTTTCGCTTATGTTATTATATACAAATACTCGAATAGATGAAAAATACAATATATGTATATACATACTATACAAAATAGTGTTAGCATACTAAAGCACATACAATATATTAACGAAAAGAACACATATCTTTCAATAATCAATAATCATCGATGGACTCGATTATCGGGTATTACCGAGTCACAATGGTAAATATTCGATTCCAAATAGGAATGAATCCGAAATGATTTGTTTTACCTTTAGGCGAACGACACTTCTCATCGGAGTGTAGTGGGTTTAGTTACAGGAGTCGAATCTATTCGGTCTATATTTTACCAAGCTACTGATTTAGGGTTCCATTGGTCAAAACGTAACGTAACGTGACCAAGGCTCTTCAACACTAAATGCATAAAGTTCGTTCGTTTTCAGTTTGGCGAGGTATGTTCGACTGCAAGATACCCTGTTCCCAATCATTATGTACCTTAAGTTAAGTCCTATTTTGTTACCACACCTCATTGTATTGATTTTCAAAAAAAATACAAAAATGAGTTTTTGTATGGGGGCTATACATAACACTTGTTTTGGTCCTACCTATATTGGTCTATTTCATTGGGACTATCATAGGCATAATGTATACTAAAATTAGACTGCCTAGAATAAGAAACCATGACGTTTTATACAAATGTCCAAAATTTTGTGGTAGTTTTGTGTAGGGGATATTCCTTAAAACTCACTTAAGGTCTTAGGAGATTCTAAGTTTCAAATATGGAAGCTCTATCTCTTATAGAGTCCGAGATAGTCGTTTTCATACTGCAGACAGCATGCTATACGGACGGACAGACGGATATAGCTGGTTGACTCTCCTTCCAATGCCTATCAAGACTTCTGACTTGTGACTGTTACAGCCGCACAAGCTTAATATACTGTTTTACCCTTTGGGTGCACGCTATAATAATTGGAGATCCAATACACTCAATGAATACACTCGAAGTATCGGTGACATTGGAGTAGATTTTCAGTATTTACAACAAAACACTTTCACCAAAACTCGTAGATTTCGGTGTCACCCCTGATAATATTTACTCATATATATTTAAGCATCCAGTTACTTCTACCTTGTTATAAATAAACTGTTTAAGAATTATAAAGTTTCATTATACATCCCTACTATAAGAGACCGACTTGAATTGAGTCGTTTAAGAAATTAACCAAGTCGATTCAAATCGGCTAAGAAATTAACCGAATCTTTTGGCATGATATCCTGTTTTGAATAGGACTCATCTTTTATCCTATTTTTGTTACCCTTAAAGTGGTCTAATATCTATAAATAATATCTTGCACGAAAGAGCACAGTTATATTTTTTTACATAATTTTTTTGTTTTGTATGTAAAATTTTGGTAATTTATTAAACTATTTTTCTGAATACAAAAATAATACACACAATGAGCATTAAAATAATTATTTGATGATTTGAATTTTTCAACAATTATAAAACTTTAAGCGATAAAACTTTCTACATAATAAAAAAAATACAATTATTATTATTTTTTCCAATTTTGCATTTAATTTTTTACCTGTATTTGCTAAAGCATAAAGCGAAAAAAACGTATCCGATATATTAAAATTTATTTTCAATTATTTTAAGCTGAACATGATTATTTTCTTGTTTTATTATACTTCACGTACAGAGTGTGAAACGAGTATTATCAGAATGTCATGAAGTTCGTAACTTATTAAAAATGAAATTGTGGATCGCACTAAGTATGTGTAGAGCCCCCTTCCACCCAGAATATGCTTTGCCGTAGAATTTTTAAATAACGTTTAAATTTTTAGGTAATTACGTCTTCTTTAAAAAGCAAAGTGACCTTTTTTGTTTGAAATTCAAAATGGATGTGATGCTCATTATAGCTTTGATTCTTCCAAAAGTTATACTTTTTTTCTGTTTTTTTTTTTTGTGCACATTGCATTTTAATGTAGCAATTAATTTCGCTCCATGTATAAATATCCATATTTATATTGTACAAATGAACAACAGTATACAATAAAAACATTAAAATAAAAAAAATACATTTAGAGAAAAAAAAATTGAAAAATATACAATATTTCCGCCGATTGTAAAACAACAGACATAAATTGTCAATAACAATTTACAAAATTGTTGCTGTTGAAAATAATTTTATTATCACAAATTCGAATACGAATGAATTGGTTTGATGGCAACATTTGCAACATCAGCAAAAAACAACAAACGACAAATGAATATGAATATAGTTATACTATACATATGTAGGTACATACTATACAGTATATGTGAATATATCTGCATATTAAAGTGACTTTTGTAGCAAGTTCACATGTGTACATTGTACTTTTTAGTTACAAGTATAAGGTGACCATATCGCTTGATGTTGATGGTATAAAATAGTAAATAGAAAGGGCCAATTAAAATACATTTTTTCCAATTTTTTAAACTTTTATGATGGTTGGTAACACTATTTTGGTTGTACGGTTCGTGATTGACTGAGTTATAGCTCTGTAAGTGCAAATAGTGGGAAAAATACGTTTTTTTGGCCATAAATCCAGACTTTGTGGGTCTCAAAAGTTCCAAGTATACAGTTTTGTTTTATTTGTCCAGACCTACAACCTGTACTTAAAAGGTCTGAAACAATTTTTCTTAGTGCGCAGCGTTATTGTGGAATATTTGCGTCAAAAAAACACATAAAACTAATACCTGTATGACATATCAAAAAATCTACCTGCTATGATCTCGGTGTATCAATAAATATCCCTTGATGTATCGATGAATTTCCCTCGATGTATCGATAAATTTCCCTCGATGTATCGATACATTTTTTGATTTTTTTTTTTTTTTTGATTTTTGATAGATAAATTTCACTTAATGTTCCAATAAATGTAACTCGATGTATCGATAAATGTTCCTCCTACCATTATAAAACAATAAATATCCCATGATGCATCGATAAATTTCCCTCGAGTAACAATAAATTTCCCTCGATGTGTCGATAAATTTCCCTCGACTTATAGATAAATTTCACTTTATGTTCAGTAAAGTAAACTAACCTCCACGTTTCGATAAATTTCCCACTTACCTTTGTAAAATTAAAAAAATCAATCCCAACTTTGACAATTCTACAATACAATTTTTTTCACAAATGCGACCGATGGTGGCTTAAGCAATTCTTCGCTTAGTTCTTCACATACGTCGTGCTTATTTATTATCTCCAATGAATTTAACAAGAATGTATGCAGTGTCAGCCACTACTCTCATGGTATCTGAAGGATCTTAGTGACTGATCATACGATAGAAAGTTTTGTCAGGCTATCGTAATATTTAGATATTTATTTGAGTACAAATTGTGAGGCTCTCAATTCTGTATTATTTCTTCCAGATTGCGATGCAAAATTTGAATTAGTACATGGTCACCTTATCACATATTGAATACACACACTACTGATAGCTCTAACAGGTCCTCAGAGATACACACTTGTACTTTACTACCAACCTGACTGACACACACAGTTGGTATAGTAAAGCCAGAAATATCTCATTTCGCTTGTTTGACATTAATGATTTTGTACTACAAACGTATTTTACAATAACATATGCAATTGACAAAACTAAAGAGTAGGTCTACAACTACAATAAATGGAGAAAAGGCTTAAATGGGGTTATTTAAATCATATGAACCCAACGATGTGTGTAACATTTTATTGCATTCTATTGAAATTCAAAGTGCATAATTAATTTTTTGGTTATATTTCGGTTGTATTTTGAGTGTACTAAATAATTTTTGGCGGTTATTTTTTTTTATTTAAAATACTACAAATGTGTTCAGACAACAAAATCCATTGAATCGTCCATAATAATATATGCACTATGACGGCGACGTCGGCTCATGGGCCAAATAGTGACTGAAATGTAAAAAAAAAAATGTTAAATTGAACACAATTCAATTAGGCAAATAAAAATAATAATAATAATAGAAAATTTAAGTTTATGTTTAATTTAGGCTTTTATTCATTATTTTTGTTATTATTTCGTATAGCTATTTTCTATAGGTTTCAATTCAATTTTATTTCAGGAGTTTTTCGTGTGGAGAGCTTTATGCATATAAAGGGCGGGTAAAGAGAAGGGTTTTTTTGTTTTTGTTTTAGTATAATTTATGCATTAATTGTTTACTTACATTTGTAATTTATTTATTTTTTAGAGTATTTCTATGCAGCAGTTTATATTTATTTAATTTTTTATTTTTTTTTTTTTTAATTTGCTACGAAATAACGCAACTTTTATTTAAATTTTTTATATTTATTTTGTTTTTACATAAATCAGCATAATACTTGCTCTATTTAATATTTCAGATCTTTGCTTTTGTTCTACGCATCAAACTAATACTAAATTTAGTTAATTAGGGTTCTTTATTTAATTAATTCTTTATTTTTATACAATAAATATTTTTTGTAGCAGTTTTACTTTTAGTTTAGTTTATGATATTTTTTCCTTTTCATTTTAATTTTTATCTTTATTTTTTTTTTTTACAATTAACAGCCTTATTATTAGCAATGAATTTAACTTTCGAATACATTGTCCTTTTAAAGTTTTCTTCTTAATATTTTTTTTTTTTGGAGATTTATTTAACTTTTTTTTTCTTTCTTTTATACTACAAGATCGTTAGGGTTGCTTGTTGCCTACTGTAGCTTTGGCTATGTTTTTACTACAAGTTTTCTGATTATTGTAGTTTATTTTATTATTTACATGCAAATATTTTCCTTTTTATATACAAGTGTTTTTTTTTCTTCGTTGTGTACAAGTTTTGTTGGGGAATAGCTGATTAAAAATGGACATTTTCGAATATATTTTAAGAAATATTTAAAAAATGCTATAAAAAAAATAAGTTCTTTACATAGACCAAAAAAAAAAAAAAAAGGAATGTAATTGTTGGAACGAAATTCTTTAACGCACATTTTGACGTATGAGAGCTAACATAGACCGAAAAAAGTGTAAGACTGCGATCGTCACGAAATGTTTGTTTTTTAATATACACTTTTCTATTATCTGGTATCCATGCAACAGTTTATGGCAACCATCTTTTGAAGAGCATTTTAAACCGCACAAAGAGTTGAATCGGGTACTACCTGATTTTCGGATAGTTTGTAAATCATCAATCGTCAACCCTGTTTTGAGTCAGCGCCCAGCCCAAAACAAGCCCAGCGTGAATTTTTGCGACTAATCAATTTGAAAATAAAACAGGCCGATAAAGCATTATATTTTTTGATTCAATCAACGGATTAGACCTATTTCAATGATTTTTATAGCTGAATGCTTGAACCTTCCGAGAAAACCTGGAAAAGATAGCGAATTTTAATCTAGCACAATTTTATTATGATTAAATTCTCAATATGTTTTAAATAAAAAAATTCTTCTCTACATCAATTCTCTCACCGTTTGTTCATAATTGATTTTGTCTGAAAATTGTTTTTTTTATTAATCGATTGTTTTCGATTAATCGATTATTTTCGATTAATCTATTATTTTTGATCAATCGATTATTTTCTATTATTCGATTAATTTCGATTGAGCGATTATTTTGATTATTCGATTATTTTCAACAAATCGATTATTTTCGATTAATCGATTATTTCTCGATTAATCTATTATTTTCGATTAATCGATTTTTTTAAAATTTACAAATACAATGGCAGAAAATTTACAACAAAAAAATGACAATCGAATTTGAAACATTTTTCAAAATGCACCAGATTTGGCTGAAAGTAGTAACTCTAGGATTTTTGTGGTTGTGGTTTAAACTGGTGGATCCATTCTTTTGAAAAATTTTCAAAAAAAAAAATGATAGGTTTTGCTTTTTATTCGTCTGTTTGTCTGTCTGTCTGTCTGTAGTTTTGCATGCATCGCAGAATGACGACTTAAGCTATATAAAAATAGCGCAAAGTAATTTTATTTGAACGTCCATTAAGCTATTCCCATTATCTTGAGTTAGGTAATAAATAGGTATTATAGAAATATATTTAATAATTATTTCATCATGCAGCTAATAGGTTTCATTATCACGCAACAATTGTCTTACGGATTTGTTTTTATAATTTTTTTTTATATATTTTTTTTATTTGGTGTCTAAGACTAATTTTCGCATTTACACATTTGAAGTGGGACCACCAAAACTACTAAAATATTTGCTATGTGCATCGCTATTGAAGCTATTATTGCTATTATTGGTAATGCCACCAATTGTGGTTGTAATGGACAATGGATTGGTTGTTGTTGCAGTACTTGGCACTGCTGCTGTGGCTAGGGAAACGCTACTACTAGCATTTAGCAGACTATGGGAGGAGGGTTGTGATTTGTTGTGACTATAATGTTGTTGATATTGGTGTTGTTGTTGTTGTTGTGATTCACCTGAAGTGCCAAGAAATTGTTGCTGCTGTTGTTGTTGTTGCTGCTTATACGTTTGATATGAATCGGAGCTAACAGCAGACCAAGTGCCATCTTTGGATTTAACATAAAGATGCTGTTTACTTGGTTGTTTACTACCAAAATGATAATCGGCAGCAGCAATTGATGAGCTTGAAGCCCAATCGTTGAGCAATTGATTTGTTGAATTACTGAGTGCAGCAAAGTCAGCATCAACGGCAACGGCAACACCACTATCACCACCGGTAAGAAAGTCAAGCTGTTGTTGTGAGCTATTTTGTGTTGTTGCTGTTGTTGTTGTTTGTGTATTTAAGCTGCTATTATTGTTAGCTGTTGTATTACTAGCGGAATTACTATTGTGCCTTGTTATTCCCGTTGTTGCTGTTTTATTGATATTATTTTCACTCTTAAACATCTTTGGATGTCGTTGACGTCGCAATGTACCAGCACCACCACCATTGGCCATTTGTGTAGCGAATGTAGTATTGGCATAGGCGCCGAGTCCTTGTTTTAATGCATTACTCGCAAGCAGTAATTGTTGTTGTTGTGTGCTGGCAGAGAGTGAGGCGGCAGAACTAGAGTTAAAAGGATTCATGCGTTGCATATTGTTGCCGCCGCCGCTGCTGCCGTCAGTCGTTGTCGTCGCGGTTTGATTTAGATTATTTATGTGTTCCATTTTGTTTTCGGTAATGTTAATTTTGTTGTTGCCCATACTCATGCCCATACCCATGCCGACTGACTGACTAACGCCTTTCTTGTGTGAGGACATGCTCTTGGCAGGCGATGCACTCAATATTGCCGTCGATGCTGTGGATGTGGTCATCAGATTCGTCGTTGTTGATTCCAATATGCCATAATGTGCGCTGGGTGGTGCAGAGTATATGCCTGCGGCTTGATAGTCATTTTGTTGTTGTTGGTGTTGTTGTTGCTGTTGCAGCTGCTGCTGTCCATTGATGTTGTTATTGTTAGAATATTGCTGCCTTGTTGCAACTTGTTTGGCAACTGTTGCCGTTGGATTTGTCGCATAACGATTCTGATACAATTTAGCATTTGCCACTAAATTTGTTGTTGCATATGCGCCGCAGCTATCATATAATGATGTTCCAATACTGCTCTGTCCAACTCCCAAACCGGAAGTTTGTTGTGCATTTCCGCCGACGCCATTGCTGCCGCCGACACCACCGCTGTTGCTGTTATTATTCGCATATCCCAATGGTGCGTTTGGATTTTTGAATGTTGAACATGCAACTTCCGCATAATCGGGCATATTGAGTGGTGTAAGTCTGCAAAATGGTAAGAATGGAAAGAAGAAAAATTTAGAGTTTGAGCAAACACAAAAAAAAAACAACATAAAAATTATTGCATTGAAAATATGGCAAATGTTTTCTGGCAAAGGAAATGCACGTTTTTACGCGCTTTTCATAAATCAAGACAGACGGACGGACGGATGCATGGACGTGCAGTCTGGGCAGTTTGTTTTTGTAGGAAATTGCTTTTGTGTTGCAAACGTATTTCTATTGTTGCATTTCAATGGACAGAACGCCTCACATTTTCTATCTATTCGGTTGCTTGTTTGAAAAGCTTTTAATTTTGCATGGTTTGGCCATTTAGTTGCGGGCTATATGAAATGTTTTGAAATAATAAAGCATAGCGAATAAGATAAAATTTACCAATTCAATATATCTCAAACAACCCTCGTAATTAGATTTAAAAACTCTACTCATACTTCACTTCACTGTCATCGATGCCTTTCATCAACGCACACAATACTCATTAAAATTTTAAATCGTGTACCAAATTCTATTCTGTTACTTGTGGATTTACGACTATTTTTGTTTTGTTTTGTTTAACTCATACTTCGTCCTTATTGCATTGCATTTTAAAGGATTCCATTAGCATGCAAAGTGCAGCCAGCCAACATTATGCATTTAAACTTTGTAATTAGTGGAAGGCATTAATGGGTGAATTGTTCATTGTTATCGATGGGATGGGTTTAATCCCAGACTTAGAATGAACTCTTACAAATCATTAGTAAAACTTTTTTGCTGATAGTTCAAAATTTGTTGAACTTTTTTCCTCTTTGGCTTTTTTGTTTCTAATTTGAATTTAGTGCAACACTAATTACACGCTTATCAACGCTTAAGTTTAATGTGATTATGCAAAAGTCATTAGTATGATGGCAGTTTATATTTCCGTCGAATTCACTATCAGTATTCCATTTATAGTATTCATTAAAATGGAAAAACCATGATTTAACATTCAACACTTTTTCACGATAGCATTTATCAAATGATTTTAGTCCAAAAATGTTTGGCCATGTCTAAATCGACTGGGAGTAACTTTGTTGTTCAGTGAACCAGTGTGCTTCTCAGAAATAAACTAACTCCAAAGAACTCAAAAAAACATTTAAAAGATAAATTTAGCCCAAGCAATCATCTTAAAAAACTATTTATCGATATTATTCGATATTTTGAATATTTTTAATAATCGAAGTTAATTTAGTGATTAGCTAATCGCAAATAGAAGTTTTCGAACAAAAAACTTGCCAACCACATTGTTATGACATCTTGAATCGACATTTCGTCTTCCATCAATAAATAAATATTATGGAGCAACTAGTTTAGTTTCTTGAGCTCAGAGCTTTTGAGCTTATGCAAACCCTTGATAAAATTACTGTAGGTAGTAGCAAGCGCATTTTTATACCCGGCACACACAGCGTGGAGGGTATTATCATTTTGTCAGAAAGTTTGTAACGCATTAAAGGAGACATCGTAGACCTATAATGTATATATATTCTTGATCAGCACGACGAGACGAGTCGATCAGCCATGTCCGTCTGTCTGTCTGTCCGTCTGTCCGTCTGTCTGTATGTATGCGTTTCATTCGCTCAGTTTTAAAGATATTGACCGAAACTCGGAACTTAAGCTTTCTCAGTCCTAAGCAGTTCAAGTGTTAAAATCAAAGTGCCACGCCCATTTAAAGGGGTAGCCCCCATATAAACTTACCGTTTTTTCGGTTTTTTGTATGAAAATAGCTATTATTTATGAATGTAGTCACTCCAAGTTGGGTCCAAATACTTCTAATGTCACCAATGTCAAATCCAAACTGCCACGCCCAGTTTTAGATATAGCCCCCATACAAATTTACCGCTCATTTTCGAATTTTATATGAAAGTAGCTATTATTTATGAATGTAGTCACTCCAAGTTGGGTAAAAATACTTCTAATCTCATCCAATATCAAAAGCAAGGTGCCACGCCCATTTTTAGCTATAGCCCCCATACAAATTTAACGCCCGTTTTCGAATTTTATATGAAAATAGGTATTATTTATGAGAATATTCACTCAAATTTGGGTAAAAACACTTCTAATGACATCCAATAACAACACCAAGGTGCCACGCCCATTTTGAGCCATAGTCCCCATACAAACTTATCGATTATTTTCGAACAAATGTATGAAAAGGTAATTATTTTTCAATATATATTTATAAATGTATATAAGCCACTGATGATCACACTAAACTCTTCAAAGATTCGTGTGACGGGTATTTAAGCTTCGGTTCCACCGAAGTTAACGTTTTTCTTGTTTTCTCTCAGTTTTGGTTCCAACAGCAGTCGTGCTGCGTTTGTCGAAATGAAAAAGAAACAACACCAGAGGAAAACAAAAAATATTCTATCTTCTTTACACTTGCTACATACACTACACTACATACGAATCTGAGTAAATAGATAAAATCTGCCATCTCTTTCTTCCTTAAAGGTTGGTTCCAAACGACCGTACATAAGTGCTACATGAATCTAAAGTGATGGATTGGAAATACTGGTAAAGGTGACAAGTTCGAAAAGTGTTTAACGTGAACGTCCGTAACGACCATATGGGGTTTATGCCAATCTGCGTCCCTGAGAACAAGTCATTTGGTAACAAATTCTAAGCAAATTTTAAGACTTGTTTGGTATGGCACATGTATGTACTTCCCCCTTGGTGGCGGAGAGCGAAGTCTTTCTAATACATTGTTTGTCTGTCTCATACCTATGATCAGTCAAGCCTCCACGTTCGAGTACTTTCTCTCTACGGCGGATTTTATGTTTAAACAGACAGACACCGCGATACTTCCCAAAGATCATACCCATTCGAGTTATGGACTCCTGATCGCTCGTGGTACCATACTCTATCTATGATCCGACATCCTACTAAACTATGCTACCAATTTGGATACCAACCATACCCGCTCCTTAATTTTTTTTTTAATCATCACTTTTCTGTACAGGCCCTACGAGAGGAGCGGGTGGTGGTAAGAAGAGAAAAATATCTAGGGCCTAGGCTATATACTATAAAATTGGTAGTATTTTCTTTTTTAGAGATCCTTCAAAAATTTAAAAAAAAATAAAACTTTGGATTATTTACTTGCATATGCCACAGCGAAAACATCTCTTTACTAATTATTCCATTTAAAAGCATAATGTGCAATTATTTCTATACAATTTTATAATAAGTATTTCTATGAAAGCAAATAACGAACTCATATTCATACTTCTACTCGAAAAATAATTATGCAAAACGGAAATTTTCAATTTGCTAATTACTCGAAGCCCAAAGTAAGCAATTTTCATAGAACGCTCTGGTATACCACAAACTGAGACAAGCTGTTTTCATGCGATGGTAAAAGATCTTTGTATTTTAATAGCAGATATAAACATCTGTAAATCATTAAAATTCAATGTGCTGGCACATTCCACCACCAAAACAAAAATTTCAGAAGCAACAACGCATGTTGATATCAATTTTTAATTGTTAATTTCCTGACGTAAATTGCGTTTATGTATTTGCGTAAAAGTTCCGAGTAAAAGAAATTGAGATAGCGTTTGCGATAAGCAAATGAGGCAAATTACAAAATGGAAATAGAAAGAAATTAAATATTTTAATTGGAAAATTTTAATGATTTGGTTGCGCTATGTTTGAGAGACTTACTCCGTACTTGTTTTTGTGGTGAAATTAAATTCTAGAAAAAAATATTTTAGAAAATTTTTAAATGGAATAAAATTTCCACTTTTCTTTTAGTTTGTTTCTTAGAAAGTCTTTCACGATTACCCTTAAATAAAACATATTTAAAACACAAGCAACAAGCTTAATACAATAATAAAAGCAACATGTATCTAGTAGCTACAAAAGTATCTATGTGTTTAAGCAAAGATAACTACGCTGTTTATGTAAATCGAGACAAAATTTTTTTCGTTTTTATTTTTTTTTTATTATTTTACAACGCAGTTAAAAAGAAAATAAAAAAACAAAAAGTAAACAAACTGAAACGGAAATAATGAAACTTGTGTACGCTTAAAGCGGAAATGGTGGTATACGCCATTCTACAAAGATGACGACAAAAGTTACATGAAGTTAGCGCAAGGATAATGAAAGAAAACAAGAAAAGGTATTCCAAAAATAAAATATCGAACGCTGTAAAAACAAATAAATGCGTAAAAGTGCTGCAAATAAATGCGTTGAAGTTGACGAAGTTCTTAAAAAAAACGAAGAGGAGGAGGTGCTAGAGGAAGAGGAAATAATAAAAACAATAACTGAAACTACAAGAACAATATGTCGCGCACACAATTGTGCTTTTTATTATTCTTTTCTATAACTGCCGTTGTTGTTGTTGTTGTTGTTTTTATTGTTGCTCCTATAACGCAACATTAAGCTTTAAAAGAAAAAAAAAACCCAACCAAACGAATGCCGAATATTTGCCACAATTTTTATTTGGGTGGGTTAAAGTAAATCCAGCCGCGTGCTTTAAAAAAAGTGGTGAGAATTCATTACCAGTGTTTGAAGAAGGGAAGTAAGTGCCTGAAAGAATATTTAATATGTCGAATGCAAAAAAAAAAAAAAACAAACGAACGCAGAAAATATGAAACTCATTCGCGTATATGAAAATTAAATAACGCAACACACCGCAATGCTTTAAAAAAAAAGTATCCTGCTTCCCCTTTTCTCCTGTGGCAATGCGTATGCAATAATATTCCAACGCTCAATGCAGTCACTCAAGTGTAACAATTTAATGGCGCACTTTGTGTGAGGTGCAGCATTGTTTGGTGGTAATACAAAGGGGTGGAGCAGAATGACAGTTGGCACACTGGGGTGTACGTTGACAGGAATCGCCAAAAGACTTTCAAAGTTTTTTTTCGAATATTTTTTAAAGAATTTTTCTCAAATTGGATATATATACCCAAGGACCCAAACTGAAAGATAAACTTGGAAAACGCATTTTCTATTCGGATCTGGTGACGAACGTAGCTTTCAGACTCCCTGACCAGTGTAGTGTACATCAGACTGAAGTAGAAATCAAGAAGAATCAATCACAGTCATCACTAAATCACTTGACTCATTCACTTACAATACGGTTAGTACCTCGCAGTATTGCAGATCTTTAAACGATATGTTCGAGCACTGGAATATGCATCCCGTATGGGTGCGTGGAGACCGCAAAGCAGTTGGTAATGTTAAAGCAGAAAGACTAGCTAGAGAGAGTACAACTTCCGTCATTCCTTAACTGCGTACTTAAGTAGAGGTTGCCAAAATTACAGAGAGCCGCGGGAACACCAATTCTGTATGTGGTTTAGCAAAGATTTAAGTTTACTGCTAAACTCCTGCAGCAAAACAGACATAGCATATCAGTACTTACCGAAGTAATCACAGGAAACTGTTTTATTGAAAGACATGCCTCTAGACTAGCAGTTAACTTCAGTATGACAAAGTATCGACTCGCAGATCATCCAACACACCCTAGAGAAACTGTGAGTATGGGAAATTTCAGAGGCAGACAAATCAGCACCAGGAAAGTTATAGGAAAAATTCTTCGTAAAATCTTTGGACCTGTACGAGTGGACAACAAGTATACCATATACCATCGATATATTCATGCATATTAAGTATAAACGATTGCACTGGGCTGGTCACTTGCTTCAAATAGAGGAACGGGCCCGACGAGACAAGTTTACGAAAAAAGCGTGAACGAAATCGGAGGGGCACGATAGCAGGGTCGACTGTCTCTGCGTTGGAAGGACCTGATCTTGGAAGACGTCCAATTAAATGGGATCCGAAATTGGTATCGGGTAGCACTGAACCATATCGGACATATATATATGCCGCTAGACTAGGTAGAGACTCAAACGACTACTGCAAATGCTGCAAGCCAGGATAAGGCTCACCTTTTTGGGAAAGCCAGTTTTAAGAAATTTAGCATTATTTATATTTACCAAATTTTTAAAAGCAACAAACTAGTTCATGGAAGAGTATCAAACAGGGTTACCAGGCCTAAGTGACTTCGTTAACATTAGCGCCAATCATTTGAACCTAACCTTACGTAGCTAAAGTTTAAATATGCAGAACTAACGGAATAAACTCCAATCAGAACTAATTAGTATCAATAAAAAACATAAATGAATACGAAAGAGGCTTATCAAAAACTTTTAACCATTAAACATAAACTTCAATGGCGTTGGTGCCAGCGTGCCATAGAGCACCAATTCCAATTACTACACTGCTTGAATACTTCCACACTTAATCTAAAACAAAAAAAACACCACCACAATTTTAACATTTTTCTAATTAAACAAGCATACCGCCAGTCAGACAGACAGACAAAGCAGGATATTGTAGCAACTTCCGGTTGTTAGGCGGCTGCACATATTTATATAAACAATTTTTTTTTTTTATCACACAAATCGCTATGCATGCACAAACACGCGTTACGTCCTTTATACCAATACCAATTTCTATTGTCCTCGTTAGCACACAAAAACCTAAGCAATCACTCACTCACGCACAGTCAGTCATCGACAGTACAACACCCAAATCAAACGCCCCCTTTACGCTTTTGTGACTGGCAGATATACAAAATACAACCCTTTTGATTTAAATACAAAACGCAACAAAAAAAAATTATGCTTACCTCTCATAATCAGGCAACGAATTCGATTGTCCTTGTTGCTGTTGTTGTTGTTGATGGTTTTGTTGTTGTTGTCCTGCTACTTGTGCGTAATCCGGAAGTTGCTCCTTTGTTGTACATGCCGCTGCCTGTCGCCATACGCCACCAGCCGGATCGATCCATACGCCTGTACTGCTACCATTGATACCGCCTCCATTTAGCGGTAAAGTTGGAAACTTTCGCACGGTTCCGATTGCGTGATTACCTTAAATAAAGCAACAAAAACAAAATAAAATGGCGTATATAACAAATACAACAAAAACAATAAGCAATACGATTTTGTTTAGTAATTTCTTTGGTTTACTTTTAGTGCAAATTACAATCTAAATTTAGTTACAAAAAAAAAAAAAAAAATAGAAGGTAAACAAACAACGTCCTTTAGTAAACGATAATAGAGTTAAAGTAATAAACGGATATTGCTTTTCATATTCAATTTTTTAGCTTATTCAAGTGTGTCTTTGTGTGTGTGTGTTTATGAATGTACCTTTTTATTGTTTTCTGTGACAATTGATGCGTTTATTACGTGCATTCATATCATATTTTGCATTGTAAGTTTTGTTTCGGTTTTATAGCTGCTTTAACCTTTGACCTTGTCAATGTTGAAATTTAAATTTTTAAAGAAATCTTGAAGATGATGTGGAAAGTTGTAATTTAATTTTCACGCAACTTGAAATAATTTCCCAGCAGAAAAGTATTCAAAATGCACGCCGTCAGCAGAAATAACCTCTTCATTCGGGATCTAAAGCTCCTCTAACCACTAGTCGAACTCTTCTCTGTCCAATATTGTCATTATTACCATGGTGTTCGGTTTCAGAAAGTCCTTAGTGGTATAAAACTTTACCATATAATAAAGGGAATTCAATCCGGACTTGAAGGTGAGCACAATTCTGGAGACCAGTGATATGAATGATTTTTTGTGAAGCCAAGCCAAGTCCGTCGTTTGTCAGAAGTTTTGGTTCTAATGTCCTCTTCTTCCTATTCTTTGGTCCCTGGAACCCTAATGGGTTTTCTACCTAAATTCACTCCAGATCTAGCAAAACGACCCTGTATCTTACTGAGGGATTTTTCAAGATATTGAAAGGGATTAAGTATTTGGGTAACCCAGGTTCCAATGCCATAGAGGTCGTTTTTTTACCTTTTAACAATTTTAGTCTGTTTGAGACTTTTTATAAGACTTAGCAAGAACATCTTCGACACAATATTTGGTCTTCCTAAGATAAACAATAAAAAATTATTCTTTACAGAATGTTTACATCGGAATGGTTCCACATAAGGCTGTACCGAATATGTCTTGGAGACTAAAAGAGATATGGCAACCATATTCGAAACTTACACGCTCCTAAACCCTCAAGTGATCACTTTCAAACTGTTTTCTCTAGCCCCATTTTAAGGAGTTCCCCCGTATAAGCCTCTTTTTGTATAAAAATCCAATACAATAAAACAGGGTATGTAAAAAATTGGTAAAGGGTTCTTTCTTGTTAATTAATGGATTTATCGGAGTAATTAATAGAAACCTTAGCTGGAAACTATTGTTATATTTATAAAGCAAGTTTCATTTATCGATTACAATTTTGAATATTTTGTTATAAAACTGCACAAAAAATATAAATCTAACTTCACACTTCGTTACACTTTCAATTTTTTTTACTTTTCTTAACGGCACAACGATTATATTGAACAACATTGAAATATCTATTCACGGATTAAACTACAAATTGGTTTATAAAAATCAACGTTGTCGTCACACAAACTCACCATGTAAACTGCCCAACGATGTCTGCTTGATGAACTGATAGCGCTTGAATAAAATCAATGCCCCCAATAGAAAGACAATTATGGCGATGATAGAGCCCAACAGCACAATAAACCAGGTCTGCGTTAGAAAGTCATCGGCAATATCACGACTGATGGGATATCTGCAATGTGAAATAATAGAACAAGAGTGTTAGTTATATGTATTGTATGTATCTACTATATAGAATGAAATGGTTTAGAATCGAGAATAGAATAGAATAGAATAGAATCAAATGACAATGGCTATAGCAACGCTATTGACTTCGTTTAGTTAAAATGACGACGTCGACAACGATGATGATGACGACAGTCTAGGCTTAGTTTAATGGCCAAAAAGTCGTTTGCTGTTAATGGATTGATGTGATGTGATAGTCGCTAACGTTGATGGTTAGGTGGTGTAGTGGTGTAGTAGTAGCAGTAATTGTAGTAATACTACTGCAGTCAAAAGCTGCTGCTTGTTTTGAGTGTGTATTGTGACTGACTGCAGTAACAACAACAACAACATCAACAGCAAACTAAACGCTCATACAGCCAACCACCAGGACAACAATAAATCGCCATGGGGCGCTACAACACAAAGCTATAAAGTTGGAGGAATTGGAATAGAAATGAGCATTTAGCATTTACCTCGTATAGCCGGTGTCCAGTGATTGTGTACGCGCATCAATGCGCAATACGGCCGGTTTACTGAAAGGACCTACGCCCACCTTTGTCGCAGCAGCTACGGCAATATAGTAGGTGACGCCTGTGGTAAGATTTGCAAGGAGTAAAGTTGGCGTTGCAGCATCGATTGTCATATTTTTTAAAAATTCGAGTCGTATTGTGTGAATCAAGTCCTTTGACGAGCACATTGTAAGTGGTTAGAATGCCTAAAACAGTTGGAGGAGTTGGAAATCAAATGGAAATGAAATTAAATGTAAATGACAGAGTTATGCAGAGTTTGAATTTAAGAGTTTTTTTTTTTTTTTTTTTTATACGCACCATTACGCGTACGATTTGGATGAGGCGGTTGCCATTTGAGAAAGACCGAGGTGCGATTAAATTGTATGGCTTCCATGCCGTGTGGCGGTGCTTCTGGCACTGTGAAGGAGAAAATGAATAGAAATGAGATTGAAATATGGACGTTTTGGCTTAGTGAATGAAGTAGTGTTTCATAAAAGTAGCTGAATATAGGCAGTATTTTATTTATTGCAATAAATCGACTTTAATTACTGAACGCGAATCATCGATTTTTAACAATTATCGTTTGATTTCATGATTATATATTCGGAATATAAACAATCAATAACACAGTTCGGCAAAACTTTAATACTTCAAAATCTCTTTGTAATCGATTAACTGTAAGAAATTGATTATATTTTAAGAAGGTGAATAAACGATTATTTTAATTAGTCGATTGTTTTGAATAATCGCTAATTGGCATAAAATCGATTGCATTTTATAAATGTGAATAGTGAATAACTAACGATTTTCATAATCGATATATTGCAAAAAATCGATCACATTTTTCAAGTGTAAATAATCGATTGTGTTTGAAAATCAGTTTATTGCATTAATTGAATCACAAATAATAAAAAAAAATTTTCGAATAAGCAGTAACGATATTTTCTGAATAAGAATAATCGATGTTTCTCAATAATTGATAAATTTCGCAATATCGACATGAAGTTCAATAACACAGTTAAACAGTTATTTTTTTAAGAAAATGTCCACCTGATTCTGAAATAATTGATTGCTTTTCGATAATCAATTAATTGCATGAAATCGATATTCACTTGTATTATAAATAATCGATAATTTTAAAAATCGATTGCCTAAGTTAAATCTTTGAATTCTTTTTTTTTTAATGTATATAATCAATAGTTAAATAAAATCAATTTAACTATGTTCAACTACTTTCCAGTCACACTTTATACAAAACAAAAAGTTGTCAATCAAATCAAAGCAAGGATTAACTGCACACACATTCACACTCACAACTATAGTTTCGCAAGAATAGCGTCAGTCTACACCGCTTTACTACTTACCATCCTCTTGGGTGCGAGTGTATTTTGCATTTGATGGTTTTCCTACGACGCTCTCGTAAAATGGCACAAGAAAAAACTCATATGCACTTGCCTTTGCCAGACCAGGCACCGAACATGAGCTCACTCCTTGGCCTTTATTCAGCACTGTTAGCATCTTGTATTCAGCCGAATGCAATTCACGTGCATAAATATAAAATCCCTCAATATACTGTCCACTGTCAATGTCCCAGGCCAAACGTACCGTAGTCGCATCGGTGGCATTGGCCTCGAGCAATTCGACAATATCGTTCGTCTGCAGCAATGTCTCCACATCGCTGAGCAGCAATTGCGATGTGACCGAAGCAGCACCATCAGCACCAGTTGAACGCACTCCTACCAATTTGCCAGCAGTAATTGCCTCTGAAATGGGTGAGGGCGGCGAAAAGCAATGTGCATTCTCAGCGCGCACAATAAACATATAAGCAGCGCCATTTGTCAAGCCATCGACGGTAAATATAGGCTCCGTGAGGCGTGCAGCAATTGGTATCCATGTTTTACTTTTATTTGTCGAGTACATCTCAACGGTGTAGCCCATTAGTGAAGACTCACCGGCCTTATCACTTGTCGGCCAGACAATTGTCAAAGCCGATGCGGATGCATTTAGTACTTTCGGTTGCCCCGGTGCTGTCGGACATTTACTTTGTTCAGGTGCACGATAGAATTTAATATTCGGATTTGTGGGCATCTCAATGCGCAAAAAGCCACTCCACGTTGATTTGCCTGTGCGACTGCTTGCCACGCAGGTGTAGAGACCTTGGTCTTCTTTGCGATCTAAATCGGAAATTATTAAATCGCCGGCTGCGGTTATATTTACTTTAGCATTCGGATGCACTGGTATGCCATCGTGATACCAGGAAATCGTTGGATTGGGCAGACCAATAGCTTTACATTGCAGTGTTGCTAGTGTCATGGTCGGCAGTGTTTGATTAACCGGACCAGCAATAATAATCGGTGGTGGACGATCTTCCTGTGAGTCAAGTGTCACTTGAACACGTGTCGTAATCGTAGCGACTTCATTCATTGCATTACAAACGATGATCAAATCTTTATCGCTTCGTTGAAATCGTGTTAGTGTAAGTATCGAATGTCCTTCCTCAGTATTGATGCTTTGAAATCGATCGAGCGGTGGCGCACCAGGAAATATAAGTGTGCTGTTGTTTTTAATGGTCCAAAATATCGTTGGCTTTGGATTACCGCTGGCACGACATTCCGAATGAAGTATCGGCACCGAGTTCAACAGATTTACTGTTGGGACGATGTAGAAATTTCGGGGGCGCTAATATGGCAATGATATGGTAGATAAAGGATAATTGGGAAAATTGCTAATTAGAGCTAAAATACTAAACTAGCGAGAGTTTTGGAAATTATTTGAAGCGGCGCTGAACTTACCGAATACTGTTAGAGTGCCCATTGCAGTGATAGCACCCACAACATTATCTGCTTCACAACTATATTCACCTTCGTCGGCGATGGTAACGCGTTCCAGGCGTAAGCTGCGATCTTCGAGAACACTAACGCGATCTGAAAGTGGATAAAATTGTGTTATTAAATATTTTTTTTAAGTATGGAATAACTGCGAATTGTGGCTGTAATCGATTACTTTTTACATAATCGATTATTTTTGTAAAATTGATTAATTTGGTGTAATCGATGGTTTTTGTATGACCGTTTATTTTAATTGATCGATTATTTTTGCATAATCGTTTAGTTTTTGTGTACTCGATTATTTTTGTATAATCGATTATTTTTATTCAACTGATTACATCGTATTGTAATGGATTATTGCGGTTTTAATATGAATATTGTATATATTTTTGTTTTTTGACTTATCAAATATCCATTCAATTTAATTTGAAGAGTGTTTAGCGACTCAATTGAAATCACAACTTACCCAACGGCATATTGCCTCCCGATGCTGTACGCAGCCATAGTACATCCGGCATAGGCTCACCACCAACACGACAAGGAAATGTGACAGATGAACCCTCCAGCACTGTTTGATCATGTGGTCCACGAATTATATATGGCTTCACTATAAAGCAGCCATAAAGGCAAAAGAAACAAAAAAATGTTAAATTAGCATTAAACAACAAAAATTCTTACGGGCAAAATCATTTCGGCCACATTCCGCTAAATTGAACATGACACATTGATTTCTTGCTACAACATAACTCTGACATTTTTTTTTGTTGTTGTTGTTGTTGTTGTATCTTTCTGACAACTTACCGTGTACTTTAAGCATTGCCATAGCAGATTCTCGTACACCAACTGGATTTTTGGCAATACATTGGTATTGACCCTCATCACTTTGACGTGCATCCTGTATAGCCAAATTGCCGCCGTCAACAATGCGTACACGTTTCGTTCCATCCAAATCCAATTTTTGACCGCCTTTTTTCCACGTCACTGTCGGTTCCGGGATGCCACGCGGTGCTGCGCACTCCAACAGCGCTGTTTCGCCCTGAGCAATGCGTGTGTTCTGTGGCTCCAGGCGGAATTCGTCGCGCAGTACTAAAGGTGTGCAAGCAAAAAAAAAAAAAAGAATACCAGAGAAAAGGGACATTGGTGAGTGAGTGTGTTGGTAAGTGAAAGCCCTAATATAGGTGGCGGTTATAAATTATCTTGGCTTTTTTGCATGATAAATGCCATTGCTGCTACCACTGCTGCTGCTGCTGAGCTTAAATCTTTGTGCGGTTTATTTTATTTTATTATATTTTCTTTTTTTTGCTTTCGCTCTCTCTTTCTATCTGGATTCGTTTGATTGTGGTCTGACAGCAAAGATAAATTGTTTGGGAAAATTATATAAATGTGATTTTTATAATGGTTATTTTACAAAGTATGCCCCTACTTTAATACGCTTCACAAAATGTGTGTGAATATGGGTATTATCAGTTGTCACAATTGTATAAGATTAATTGTATATTTTAAGCAAATTTATTTTAACTTGTAACTATTTGAGTTGCTATGCTCTTGTTATCTTGTTTGTAAAGACTAGTTTAGCAGAAAGATATCTAAAAGTTGCTCACTAGCGCTTAAGACCTGGACCGATTAAAACGATTTAAACGGGTATTTAAGCTTAGGTTCTACCGAAGTTAAAGTTTAACCTTGTCTTTTTTTATAACTTACGATCTTTCAATGCCAACGCTTCTTTTAATGCCAACAATGCGAAGAGCACAATGAAGCAAGCAAAGAATTTCATTTTATATTTTATAATTATTTTCTTTCTTTTTCTTGATGAGCACTAATCGAACTGTTCGACTTCAAGCTTTAACTAAATCTCTGTAGAGCACATCATAAGCATTTTATAGTTTGACTGTGAGCAAATAAAACGCTTATCATAGCAGAGAGACTGAAGTTCAAAGATGCAAACAAATAAAAATAATAAAAAAAAAAAAACATAAAAAACAATTCTTGAATTCTGGGAAATTTACATATATATTATTTATAGAATTTACTGATAAAATATCACATTAGTAGGTCTTGCCAAATTCTTCTTCGAAATATACAGTTTAGGAATTATGCGAATATTGTGTGAAGATTCTCTACCAACCATCTGAACAAAGTTTGTTCCTCAGATTATTGTGTATTTTTTTTCCGTTTAAAATTTTTTTTTAAATCATAAATTTTATACAGAAAAATCTAAAAATCCAAATCTCCAAATTAGAAAGACTCCAAAACAAGAAAAATCTCATTTCATGTTTAGATTATACATGAAATTCTATATTAAAAAGAAAGAACGCTAAAGTCAAGTATAAAAAACGGTGTATATTTGTATGGTGGCTATACCTCAAAATTGGGACTATCATAGACATAATTTATACTAAATTTAGACTTACTAGAATAAGAAACATGTATGTGTTTTAATGCAAAAACTCAAAAATTTGGGGTAGATTTGCATTGGGGGTACCCCTTAAAAATGGGTCTAGAAGAAAACCGTTTGCAAGTGCACACTTGACGGTCAAAAATGGTGGCCATATCTATTATAGTCTCCGAGAAAATCTCTCTCATACGACAGACGGACAGTTCGACTTCCCTCCAACTTCCAACTTCCAATGCTGATCAAGAATATATATACTTTTAAGGGTCTTTCTTCTCCTCTTCTGCACAAACTTAATATATCCTTTTACACTTTGGGTACAGTTCGAAGCAATATTCCACCATTCAAGCTTCCTCAATGCTAGAAGTCTCTGGCACATTTTGGTTAGTTGGACTGCTCAGTTTGGTCGAAAGAAATCTTTAAAAAGAAAGAAAACAGTTCGATTCGGGTTCAGGCTCGCATATATTTTAGACACTTGGTTCTGTTCAAGGTTCTCTTTGCTCTGGAGATATTTTCTGAGTAACTGCATTCGAAACGGATCAGTTAAAACCGGTTTCTAGCTCTGGAAATTACCATACTTCGCTCCTTATATTGTTCATAACATTGAGGTATATTATGGGAATTCAATAGAGTGCTTTATTAGTCTGCAAGATCGATGCATTGAATCGTTATGGCAATTTAATTTATTTGCATACAAATTTTCAATGAAATTTATTCAAACTAATTAAAATATTTTCTTCTGTCTTTAAATATTTCAGCATTTTTTAAACTGTGGTCACTTTAAAAAATTGTACTTTCTCTACATTTACTACTTCTCTGTTTTATTGTAATCTCTACAATATTTCTATTTTATTTTTTTATTAGGTACTCGTATTGATGCGTTATAAATTTTCTCTCAGGATATTTGTCTTGTGTGCTGCTGTACAGCAGCCAAGCTGTACCACATCGAACTGATATAAGCGTAATAAATCAAGTTGCTCGAAGCAGCAGCAGCAAAACCACTCGAGTAGAATAATGTAAAAAAGAGCATAAAGTAATATACTTTCTATGTTTATTTTCTCGCTTGGCAAGAGAAACTATAGCTATAGACTTTTACTGTGTATATATATACAAGAAAAAAATGTATTGCATATTTTCAGGCGTTTATTTTGTAATATTGTATTTTTTTTTCGACTTTTTGTAGCTTTTAGTCAAATTAAATTCTGTGCGTTGTGCTTTTAAAAATTTTTTCGTTCAAATAGAAACCAAAAACGTTGATTATAAATGCCTTAGCAATGAATTTTATTAAATTGAAAGTGATGCTCATAAATCACAATAAATCAAATTTGCAAAAGTGAAATAAACGAACGAATTTCCGGTGTAAAAAAACTTTAATGTACCTTTAGGTATATACTAAAGCAACAACAACAACAAATACATATATATATATGTACGCCTTACAAATGACTTTGCAAGGATTGTGTTCGCCTAACAGCAGCCAACTTGAAGCGCGCGCATCAGGCACCAACAAGCAACGACAGGAAACACGCCAACCATCAATAAATTAATCAAAGTCATAATCAGCGTCAGGCAACAAAGTTCATAACGGGCAAACTCGGTCACAGGACCTGTGTGAACATTCGTAAAAAAAAAAAAAAAACACTAAAAGCGAAAAAGTGTTACAAGGCAAGAAAGCTATTGAGTTGAGTCGCTCAATGAGGCGGAAAAGCGTTGATAGCTAAAATTAGAAGAAAATTATGAAAAAGCGACGAGAGCGAAGAGAGAGAGAAAAAGAGAGAGTGAGTTAGATTCAAGTTTTACTTTAATTATAAATAGCAGCAAATTAATGAGCGTAAAAGCATTAATTTTTCTACGTTCTAATTGGGCCACATTTTTCTTTTTTTTTCAAAGTGTTGCTAAGGAGCACTATGCGTATGAGTAATTTTATTGACTTGAATATTTCTTAGTATTTTTTTTTTTTTTTTTTGATTTTCTGTCAATAAAAGACCACAGCATTATTTCCATTATTGACAGCCGTTTATGCAATACAAAAAATCGAGGCACTCAGCAAAAATAAAAAAAAACAAGAAAAACGTTAACTTCGGTGGAACCGAAGCCGAAATACCCGTTACATGGGCGTGTCGTCTTGGTTTTGACCCTGGAAAAGTTTTTACCCAATTGGGAGCGAGTACATTCATAAATAATTACTATTTAAAAAATCGAAAATCGATAAGTTTGTATGGGGCTATACCTAAAAATGGGCGTGGCACTCTCATTTTCGAACTTAACCTAGTCGTTGCCGAGAAAAGCTTAAGTTTAAAATTTCAGCCCAATATCTTTATATCTTCATCGAAAGATCGCATAGCAACAAACAGACGGACAGACGGACAGACAGACGGACATGGCTAGATCGATTCGTCTCATCGAGCTGATCAAGAATATATACTTTATGGGGTCTCCGATGCCTCCTTCAATGCGTTACAAACTTTTTGACAAACTGAATATACCCGTTTACACTATGTGCAACGGGTATAAAAAAAAAATCTATATTTATAAGCAACATGCAAACTTTATTAGCCTAACCTAACCAATCGAACAACGTCGATGTGGCTTTAACGGCAAAAACAAATTTGACGTGCTTTTCGTGATTTACATGCAAATATTGAAAAATATTCCCCAAGGATACCGCAAAAGAACAACGAGTAAAAATGTACGAACAAACGAAGAACAAACATGAATAGCAATATCGATTTTCATGTGGAAAGTGAGTAAAAAAAATATAAGAAAAATATTAGCTTTTCACTGCTGCAGACATGGTTCGCACACACAAAAAAAAAAGCAGTAATCGTTTGCTTGCAACTACTCCTTTGCTTCTTGTCATCATCATCATCATCGTCATCATCATTGCGCTGACAAGACAAGTGGGTGCGTTCATGTGGAAAACTGTGTACGCAGCAGCCTCAACGCAAAGAGTTACATTCTGTTAGTTAAGTGGGCGTTATTCCAAAAAAAAAAATGCGTCCCACGCCACAAGCAAAAACTCAAAACAGCTGGTAGGCAGCAAACTTGCCAGATGAGTAACAGCTTTGCATAAATTTTACGCAGCAATGGTAACGTTCTAATTTTTTTTTCTAAACTGGAATCTATTGGAAGTATTCGAACTTACCAGCAACTTGTAATGTCGCATTTCGACTGCGTGCCACGCCCAATTCATTTTTAGCCTCACACCAATAGACGCCAGCATCAGTTTCACGGCGTGAGTTAACAACCTGTAAAATTAGACAAAAAAAAAAATTTAATAAAATTAATTAATTAGCATACATGACGTATACGTAACGCTTTGCATACAACATATTAAGTATACGCAGCGTGTGTCTTAAATTATGCTTAAGTTTAAATTTTAAAAACCTTTTAGCGAAAAATCTA
This sequence comes from Leucophenga varia, assembly GCA_018903435.1. Classification (NCBI taxonomy): domain Eukaryota; kingdom Metazoa; phylum Arthropoda; class Insecta; order Diptera; family Drosophilidae; genus Leucophenga; species Leucophenga varia. The sequence continues at coordinate 1,601,716 of JAEIFJ010001509.1, read as the reverse complement.
AACACACAATTGAAATACGCTGTCACACTTCATCAGCCTAATTCGTGCTGCAATTGTATTTAAATTGTTGTACAAGTATCTACTTTTATTATAGAAATATATACATACATACACGTATATTTGTCTGAGTGCTATAAAATGTATCTAAATGTGTCTATGTTCCTTTCTATTTGTTTATATGAGCACTTTGTGTGTGTTAATGTGCACTCAAAAGTATTCCCTAACATGTTGTTAAAATTAAATGCCTCCGAAAAACAAAAAAAAACAAAAAAACGCGTCGTCTGCAAAGTTGCAAAAAAAGAAGCGCTGCCATAGATTCATATGCACACATTTTATATTCTTTTCTTTTTTATTCTAAAAAAAAAAAATAATTTTAGTGTTACCAAAGCTCTTATACTTTATATATTATTTTAATATCCAAATATAGTACTTATAGACGGATCAGTTTCTAGGGAGCATAGCGAAACGCTTAAATAAGAACACCTAAAAAAAACCTACAAAGCTGAGTAAGATTTGTTCAGCACAATGCGACTATCGTTCTCTTTCTATTTCGTATGCTCTTCAATGTCATCTTCTTTCTGTTACAAACTTCTTATCAAAATGAATATACTATTCGTAATAAATGAAGTGTATAATAAGCATAAAAGTATACAAATTACATGAAACATGCTGCATGAAATGTTTTGCTTAGCAAACAAAAAAAATTATAACTTGATATGAACTGCCTAAAGGTATTTTATATAAATTTATTTATATTATTTCATTATTTGTTTCAAAATTTAATAAGTTGCAGCGATTTGCTTTGAAGCAATGAAAAACATTTTACAAAATTTAATGCTTTAAACAAAAAAAAAATTGGTATATGAAATTATTTTGTTGGTTAAATTTATTTGGACACTATGGAGACTCATATAAGTATATACAAAGAAATATTTTTTAATTCAATTTTTTTTTTTTTTTTTTTTTTTTGACTGGACATTTGGTTTCTATGGGATCTAATAATGAGCTTGACATTTTGTTCTTTATAAACATCTATGATAGTCGTGAATGTGTTCAATTTAAGTGAGATATTTTAAAATAATATCTTCAAAAGAGCTAATGACTCATGCAGCTAACAGCTGTTGGACAGTTAGACAGACGTACATAGCTAGATGGACTCATCTGATCCAGCTGATCAATTATTTATACCCATTTATAAAAAGGATTTATAGTCTTTAAAAAAGACACTACATCCGTTTGTCTGTCTGTCTAAAATTGAGTAAATTATTATAATGCTGCCTTTTCCTTGGCCGAAATGTTAAAATTTCAATGATGATGATTAGATCAGAAGTTATAAATTTATATATAAAATAGTTAAAATGTTTCTATGTCCGCTATGGACTTTGAAAGCAGCCAACCGATGAGTATCAAACCGGCTTCATTTGAAAGGTAACAATGCAAGTTTAATTCGAGACCACTAAGACAATGCATTAGGCACATTTGGTTTATTCATGAAGTCGAATTTCGACATTTCCTATAAAACATTTTTTTTCTTTTTGTATGTTCTTATACTAGCCGCAACAAAATGTGGTCTCGCTGCAATAAAAAAAAACATATATTTTTTAGCGCTTCTTTGTTATTTGTCACACTAGCCCCAGCGTATTTTGGTGTCGCTGCAATCAATAACAAAAAAAGTACAAAAATGCCACCGAAAAGAGAGACAATCAGACTAGTAGACAGATATGGCTTGATCGATTGATCCTGTTGAGCTGATCAAGAATCTATATATGTTTCGCAATGCTTCCTTCAGTGATTTTGAAGATAATAACTTTTGAAACCACTTTCTAAGATATTTTTCTGTTATAAATTTTATAATGAATTTTATACACAAATCAGTAATTCTTCTTGCCATTTAAATTGAAATTAGATAGCAAAAACTCACGCAAACAATATCGAAATTCTTCCAAAAAATGTTTTCACTTTTAAAGCTCATCACAAACCCACAAAAAATATGAACACACGAACATTTGCAAAAGTTTTTTATAAATTCATACAAGCATGCAAGTTAATACATATATAACACGCAAACCTACTTTAAGACCAAACTTAAATCCATATATTGATTTATTCAAACCGAAAAAATTCGCTAGGGAAGACTCTGGCGCCCAACTGTCTCAACATTTCTCTATTTATATTTTTCAGCTCAATATCTGCGCTTGGTCTTTACAATTTATTTTACACTAAATGCAACTTTAATTCAAGTTTAAATTTTGTTTCACACTCCTTCACGCCATGAACCATGAAATTCAAGAGTACGAAGAAGAAGAAGAACAAAAAAAAGTTTTTGAACGCGCGTTTTTCACGCGCGCACAATTACAAAATGTGTAACAAACGCAAAATGCGAAAAAGCGAACAGCAAAATGACTCCCCAAATGAAATGCTGAAAATTTATGTTTATTTTAAATTAAAACGGAAACAAGTACAAAACGAGCAATGATGATGATGAGGAGATGCGTAGAGAACGACTACAACACTACCGCTACCGCTGCTAGACCAAAGCAGCAAACTTAGTCAATATATATTTTATATAGCATACTTGCAGGAGTTGTTTATTTTTTTTTTTTTTTTATCAAAAGCACGACTTTTAGCTATTCATTTATTTATTTATACATTCTCTTCGATTCAAAAAGCTTTAATCATTAAAGACATTAAAAAATTTATGTGCGCTGTGCGTGAGCTTAACAAAAAATAACAAATGGACAACATGCTTGTATATTGCGGCAGGACGAAATATTATCTTTGAATTAAAATTTTGCCATTCCAAAACAAAAAAAAAAAAAAAACTTTTATCTTTTATGCAACGTTACTAAGGTAAACTTTTACTGAATTGAATTGAATTTTTAGCTACTGAATAGCTAAATTATGTATTTTCATTCATTGAAGCTGTTGGTTGGTTGGTTGCCATTGAAACGCCTTTTGTATTACGTTATACTTTATTTCTTGCTTCATTATAAAGGATTTAGTGTACTATAAAGACGTTGATATAGACTATATAGAGTTAGTATATAATATTCTAGAGAATATTTTACTATTTATATTTTATTTCATTTTTAATAGCATTTTTCTTCTCGCTAGCTTTTTAATAAGCTTAACGTCTTTGCGTGCGCATTGACTTGTCGTCGTCATCGTCATCATCATCATCGTCAGTCATATTGCTTCGATTGAGCTTCAAAGGATGCTCCTCCATAGTTGCTGTTGGCATTTCAGCTTAACGGTTTGTGTCGTATGCATAATACCTTTGAAATATGAATTTTAATGCAGTTTAATAGCTTGAGTTGCGCTTTTTTAAGCATAAAATAATTACAGAAAATGTGCCATAATGCGCTGCAATTGTCAGTATTCTTCATCTAATGCTGCTGCTTTTGTCGGCTTTTAATAAATAATTTCAATGCATGAAAATTTAATATTAATCATACGCGCCGTTGTCTGCTGTATGTGTAAGCGGAAATCAAATTGTGCGTAAGCTTTATTAACATAACAAAGTGGCATGGATTTTTTTTTTTTTTTTTTTGCTTAATGTATTTAAAAGCCGCTTTCACTTGAAAAGTGGAAACAGTGCTTTGAAGCATGCTATAAGCAGATTTTTGTGTGTTGACAGCTCGACGACTCGTCAAAATGAAAACGTAAAGTATTTAAATTTATACGCGAATGTTGACGACGATGACGATATTGAGAATGTGTGTGTGTGTGTGTTGACAGCAATATGCGTTTTAAATCTTTTAAATTTTTAATTTAAATAAAATTGTGCGTTCACAGCTCATGCAGCAGGCGTAAGTTAAAGAAGCGTGTAGGCTTTATTGTGTTTAAAATGAATTCTGAAAAATTTGGAAAACTCCTAATAAGCCGCTTTGTGTATGTGAAACATAGTTTAAAATATTTATATACTTATTAAACAATTCATAACTGAAGAACAAGCTCACGAACCGTAAAGAAACACATTTTAAATAGTATTAGATAACGCAGCTGCTTGAATCCAGAAGAGCTGTATCTACGGATCTGAGTAACGAAAATGGTTTTCATCTTCTGATTATCTTATAATTCTCACACAGTTTAAGCATATCAATATAAGAGTTTTTGCGTGATTGGTAGTATTTGTCTAACTTGTTTTGAAAGACCACATTTAGTTCATTTGGTACATTATCTATGAAGTTCTTTTTTCATATCCCCTGTTTACGGCACACAACATCCGATCAGGCAAAACTACATTGTTATGATTAAACTGTTTGAGAATTATAAGATTATATGAATATGTTTGAAAAGTAAATCACTAATTTTTTGTGATTTCGAAAATGGGAGCCTGGCTGATAATATTGAACCTGTCTGTTCAAGAAGAAATTTAACCAAAGATCAGTTTTAAGTTTATCGAAAAGCTAAGCGAAAGTAAACATAAACTTAAACAGAATAGGGATTACAAATGAATATGCAAATAGATTGGAAATGGGTGAGAGGCTCATCAGTTTGACTTAGAAAAATATCGAAATTTCGATAATATATCGATATAGTTTCGATATCGGTCTTTCGATAATTTTTATTGTTATATTTATCGATACACAAAGTACGCTACAACAGATTGAAGCTAGACCTTTTGGACTACTAATTTTCAATGATACACATCATTGTTTAAAGAAAAGTCTCTAGGTGTACATATATATACCTACTCAGGAAAACGATTTCAAATAATTCATTTTTTTTTTTTTTTTTAATACTTCTTAACACATTTTTGCATCATTGAGCACCTCCTTACTGAAGAGTCAATCAATTAACTTTTAGAACTTGTGCTATAATATCTGCCTCTCTAAGAAAACTGATGTTATACTCATTGCAATTTGCTAGACGTTTAAAAATAAATCTAAAATTCCAGAAAACTTTGGCTAAAGCGCAAGTCTTACTTTTTTTTTTGTTCAGAAACAATGAAGCAATGTTAATTTCCCATTTATATTTTTTTTTTTATCGCACAATGTTTGCACAGTGCTTTCATTTTTTATTAAAAATACCACTTGTCAACTTGATTTATACATCGTTCACACTATATTGTTCTTAAAAGAAGCACGCATACATACATACATATATAAGATGCACACACACATACACACCAGTTTGAGTGTGCGTAGCTTTCGTGGCAGCCATTTAAATAAACATTTAGACGATTTTACGAATGTTAAACGTAGAACATTTTACATGCAAAACTAAAGCATAGTTACAGGCGTAGAAAGAAGAAAGACAATAAGAGATAGCTACATATACACATTGAGTACATAGAGTTGGCTATAAACTTTAGTCAAGGACATCAACTACTACTACGACTGCTGCTGCTGTTGCTGCTTGCAACTGAAAGTGCCGCTGAATACTGAGTTTGAGCAACATAAATACAAATCATGCGCCACGAGGAAGAAGAATAATAACAGCGAGTCTGAGATGATGTCCTCTACAAGAGCGTGGTGGCATGCAACAGAACTAGAAGCAGCACAAGCACAAGTGATAAGCGTGAAAGTAACAAATATGTATGTTGCAGATAAAAGAAAGCTAGTAGAGAATATAGCAAGAGAAACTCTGTCCGTCCGTCCGTTTGTCTGTTGCTGGTAATTCGTTTTACTCTGTATCTGTATGAGAGAACTATATACATATGTATGTTTATGTATACGCTAATACATACAATAGATCAGTGTGTATGAGCATCAAGTTTGTCTAACTGCCACCCAAAAACTCCTACACTTAAGTTTTTCTTGTCATTTTTTTTTTTTTTGCTTCTTGTGTTCTTTTCACGGTAAATTATTGTCTCTGCCACGCGTCTGTGGCACTTTTTCAATGGATCTTTTTTTTTTTGTTTTTTTGCCATTTCGTTGATATACAATATAAAACTTTGCTTTTTCTCTTTTATATATTTTATTGCATATTCCCTATTCGCGTGTATAAATTTACTTCTAAAAATATATCCGTACTTTGCACTCGTAATGCTACATTAAAGTAACATTGGCGTCCGTACTAAGTTTGCTGAAGCAATTTGCTTGGTTGACTTGCTGCTGACTTTGTTGCTTGTTCATACATAGTTCGTAGGTTCTTAGTATATAAAATAGACTTATATTAAAGCGCGCAGTAAGTTTACTTTATGAAGTATGTTGGCACACGCAAACAAATTTGACTTTGTAGCATACTTTTAGGCATTAAATTTGCGCATTATAAAAATAAATGAAAAAAAGTTTTTTCTGTTTAGTTTTGGAAACAAAAAAAAATGAATTTAAAAGAATATTTTTTTGATTAAAATGAAAGCTTGAAAATTATTTAATTGTATAAATTTTCATTTTGGAAAGAAACCCGGACAAGAAACATTATCTCTAAAAATCAAAGACGTCAGAATAAAATTTCTTCTCTCAGAATCACTGCGGAAATTAATCGTTTTTTCCTGTTCTTCATTCGAATGCTACCCTTTGACACTTCAAAGATCTTAGTGCTACTCTAAACTATCCAAGGAGACGTCTTATATAAATAATAACTATTCCCTCTATAAATTATATTTAAATTTTTTTATATTATTTGAGGTATATGCCATTGTTTTATTCTCCATTAAAGCTAATCATAAACCAAACTAACACAAACTCTCAGACTACAAATAAACAACAACAAAAAAATATCTTTCTTCTTTGCATTTCAAGCTCAAAACTCATTTTCTATTCAACTAATGATAAAATAATCTTGCACATTATGTGTTGGCATAAACAACAGCAACAACTACAACTGAAGCAACTTCAAACAAACGTTGAATTAATTCATTTAAAACTCGTTGCCACTTGAGAGAAATCAACAAAAAAAAAAAAATAAAATAAAAAAAGAAAGTATAAAAATAAAAAATTGTATGAACAAATAAAAACTGACTGACGGACAGACACACGGGATTTCAAACAACAAATAACAAGGATAAATAAGAAAGAGTAAGAAAATAACTGAAACGAAACGACAGCATGATGACTACTGCAACAAGGACTCTGAAATCCTTTTTTGCACTTAAGTGATAAGCAAATACACTCATATAAACAAATACATAAGCAAATGCGCTTACAAACAGCAGATATAATAAAAATAGATAAATGAACGTAAAAAGTGATGAAATGATGTAGAAGGTAAAAATTTTAAACAAGCATAAGTTTCTATGAAGAGTATGAAACAGCGCAGGCAGGCAGGCAGACCATTAGATCCTGAAGTGCGAAAGGCGAAACAAAAAATAAACTGAATGAAAATACTTCAACTGCATCATCAGCATAATCAACACTTTTTGCACAAAAAAAAAAAAAAAAAAAAGAGTTACTACTCTTACTAAAGTGTAGACTGTAGCAATTGGGGTGCAGGAACATCCTGACTGACTGTTGACTTCCTTGTTAAGTTTTGCGCCATATTACTATCTCTCTCTTTGTCTTTCAGTCTTGCAGTCTCTGTCTCTATCTGTTTGTTTATCTTGCGTTAATGAAGTTGTTCTTACGTAAAAAATATTTTTTTTTTCTCCATGAAAACTTTCTGCACAATTCAAAAAAAAAAAAAAAAAAAACAATTAGTTTGCTCATCACTCAACAGATGGCGTTTAAATATAGTATATTCGCTTGTTGCTGTCAAATGAAAATTAAATACGAGTGAAATTTTCAAACTAAATGACAAAGCTTATATACGCTATACATCCTTTGCGCTGAGAATAAATTCAGTGTTCTTAAGAACCATAAAACCGTGAGCTGCGGCGTATTTAAAGCGACTTAATTTAAGCTTCACTGGAGAAGAATAGAGTAAAATATGCGTTTTTAAAACACAGTGTAAAACGAATATTCTCAAAAACGTGATAATCCATGCAAAAAGTAAAACGCACGTTCTCAAAAACAAGACAATATCGAAACGTATAGAAAACAGCTATGAGCGTGTTTGAAATATATTACAGACAGCTCATTTTGAACAGAAAATGTTTCACATTGTTACAAAATTTACAATAAATTCAAAATATACAACGCAATGCAAAGTGTAAAGCGCATTTAATGAAAATAAAGAGCTAACAGTTAAAATGAAAATGAAGCAAATATCAACGCAGCCGCCAATGCCACACAGAAAATAATTACGGCAAAAAGGTGCGCGAAATAATGTAAATAATACTGCAATGCCACAAGGCTCATTTTCTCTCTGCTCTCCTTCATTCTGCTTTCAATGAATGGAATGGAATGAACGAATGAACTTCATGGCATGGTTTCACCTTCGACTCGCGTCAGCATCATCACCGCAAAAATATGTGCAGTATTTTTTCTTTTGCTACTTCATCTTCTTCTTCTTCATTATATTCGAAACTTACCTTGAGAAAAAACAATCCGCCCGCTGGCAGTGTTATCCTATGTGATCCTGGCAGTATTTTTAACGGTACACCATCTTTATACCATTGTATGGTGGGCGTTGGTGAACCTTCTGCTTTACAATTAAGCGTTGCTGGTTCATGCCGTGGCACTGTTGTGTCGATGGGATGTTCCACTATTCGCGGCGGATGTGAACCTGTAGCAAAAAAAAAAAAGAGACAGAACGGAAACGGAAACGCATAAGTGAGGCGGTATATACATACATATAAATATATTTTTGTATCTGTGTGTTTCGCGTGCACACTCAGATAAAAGCAACATTTTCTCTTAATTTTTTTCTTTTATTTTCTTTTATAATAAAAATGTGTAACCAAAGTTAATGCGAATTGCAGATGACGCAGCAAATAAAGTTTCTGTCGAGTGCAGCGTAATTTACATGCTGCAGTCAGCAATTTGTTCTTATATTTTACTACTTATCTGATTACATCCCACCGAATTTAGCAAAATATTTGCGAGTTTTCTTTGTCATATGAAATTTATGCAACAAATTTGTAATTTAAGCCAAATAATTTGCATTAATTATTTTTAACACCTAAATTAAAATGCAGTCAAAAAGAAAGGAAGCTTCAAGCTATAACATTATTTGGCTTAATTAATGCGCTGATACTATTGTCATATCGTGTCAGCCATGTATATGAGCGGAGATGCGTACCGATTTTTTTTTTCCTCCCAATATTTTTTTATATTGGTGTCATATTTATGTAGTATTAGAAGAGTTCAATTTCTAAATACTTAACCATAATTTTATCTGTTTTATTTTTTCATTACTGTCGATCTTTTATCGATATCATCGGTTTTTTTGAGTATCAAGAGATATCGATTTTTATCGAAATGTTGTCACCACTAGTTTCTAAATTTTTTCGAACAAACGTTCCATTGCCGACTGAGTTAAAACTGAGGAACATTTTTTACCCAATTGTAGTATGCGAAATGATCGATTAATCGCAAAGAATCAATTTAAAAAAATCCGTTTGATCGACTCTGTTCAAAAATATGAATCGATTAACATAATTTTTTGATGATCAAAAAAACGCGAATTGATTAAAAAAGGAATAATTTTATTTGTTATACTCTGTTTTGTTCTAAAATCTGCAGTTTGCAATAAATAAAACTCAATTTTAAATATTATCGCACATTCAAATAAGTTGGACAGACGGACAAATGAGCAATATTAAAACAAGAATTTATAAAAAAATGTGTAAAAAAATTAAATTCAATTCTTCAATTTCAATTTCAACTTCATTTAATTTTTTTAATTTTCAACTGACAGACTAACATAGTTTCGCTATAAACAATAAAGCAATGCAACAACTTAAAAGAAAGCACTTAAAAGTATGCTATAAAAAAACTAAAAGGAGCATAATTAAAACACAACTCTGCACTGAACACCATTTGATTGATGACTTTAAATGTTGCGAGGGAAGAGCGGAGTGAAAACAAAGGTTAGCAGGAGTAAAATAGAAAGAAAAAGCAACAACAACAACAAAACATCCATTAAAACACAAACTAAGGCAGTAGAAAATATCTTAGAAAGACTGCTGCTAGGGCTAGCAAGAAACTATTTCGTCTTAGTTGCCATTTTTAGTGCATGCAGCACGTCTTGGTTATTATACGGCCAGCGGCGTTTGGCAGTCAGGATAACAATGCAGCATGAAATGCAAATGTATATGTAACTATTTATACGTGTACATAAATTTATATGTAGCGAATGAAAAAAAAAAGGAAATTCTTAAGAAAATTGCTGCAAATATTTTGCTTGTTAAATGAAACCTAGTTTTGTTCTTTTCTCATGTTTTTTTTTTATGTTACTTCATTTTTGTTTTATTACAATTTCTACTTGGGGGCAGTTTTCTCGTCCTTGTCGTTCTTATTACCATCATTGTCAGCTTCTACTTCTTCTTCTTGTGCTGCTTGTACTTCATTTTCCTTCCGTCAACATCAACGTTGTCGTCGTCATCGTCGTCGTCGTCTTAGAATTGGCAACATTCTTGCCTAAGTTTTACATTTTACACAAGAAAATTCCTTTTTCGTTTAGCAATTTATGCAAATTTTGGAATATTTTCCATGTCGTTAGATATTTTTGCCTCTAGTTTCTTCTTCTAGTTTCAGTGTTGCTCTATTTTACATTTTACAAACTGCACTACTGCTAGTTTTTCTTCATCATCGTCTTCTTCTTCTTCTTCGAAAAAGAAAAGTTATTGCAAGGATATGTTATTAAAATTTGCTTCCTGCATGCAATTAAAACAAAATTAGTAGGCACTTCTTCATGGCAAAAATGAATGCAATTTTGTATTTTGTTTATTCTTTGGAAAATGTTTGTAGTATATTCGTTCTACATACTAAATAAAATTTTGTTGCTAATTGATATTTTTTGTTAAATTATTTATGCTAAAAAAATTTTTTTGTTGTATAAATTAGAAATGAAAATTTGCTTTAAAATATGCACACAATTTGTTTATTTTTCTTTTTGAGCTTCATAGGTGAAAGTTTAGTGTATAAAAACGCCCTTAAATTATTTCAAATTTAGTGGTAAGTGTTAGAAAAATATATACATCACATATGCAGCATATTGAAAGTTGTTAGGTGTTGTACATCACCGCAGGACATACCCCAAAAATAAAAATAATAAAAGTAGAAATAGAAAGAAAAACAACGATTAAAATTTAGAAACACAAAAATCAACAAAAAAATTGAATTAAAATGGCAAAGTGAAGTGAACAAAGTCACCCATAGCCATTTGAAAAAAAAGATATATTGGTAACGTAGCTATAGTCGAAGCCAGAATACTCTCTGCCATACTAAATTTGCAAACAAGTGGCACACTGCTGTATGAAGGCATTTGTAGGATTAGAAATAAATTAAATAGAGCCGCAATATGGTGGATGTTATAGTGTGGAGGGTATTATCATTTTGTCTGAAAGCTTATTACAGAGAGAGCTGGCCTTACGGTCGGAGCTTGTCTTAAGAATAAGTACCTATACTCTTCGAACTTGATATATAACTAACCTAATACATATCCTCCAGAAAGAATTACAGGCAATCACAACGTCTCTTCTCATTTCAAGTTGCAAAGATTTTAATACCACTCACACAAATAATAATAATAATCTATAATTCATGTACATAACAAAAACCAAAAATGATTAGTTCCGTCAAATATTTTAAATGTCAAATTTATATCAAAAGATATCCCCGAAAAACAAGTGTTTGACAGAACTTACAATTGATTATGTTTTCAAATGCAACGCCGCTTGCACAATCAATTGAACAACTGTCAGTTGCCTTTACAACTTAACAAAAACCTTACTCAAAAAAAAAAAATTTGCCAAACAAATTGAAAGTTTGAGCTATCGAAAAATAGAAATAAACGTAAAACATCTACGAAGAACGAGAAACATCTTTGCTTCAACAACTTACAACAATTTTGCAGACACAGTAAATGTTGCTGTTTATTGAAAATTGAAATGTCAGAAAAAAATATTGTAGATATTTTTTCCGAATATTGAAACATTATTAAATATAAAAACCCCTAAACACATTTCAATTGCAATATATATGAAATTTACTTGTTGTCGACAACATTGTAGTAACTGATTGCATTTTATACAGGGAAACGTATCATAACTTATACTATATTTTGTACTATTTTATTTTTATTTCATTTTATATTTGTTGGATATAGAAAAAAAAAATATCGCATAATGCTATTTGCTTGAGGGCAAAAGTTGCATGTCATGCAACAGACTGTAACAACTTAAGGGGGGATGGATGCAGTTATCACCCTTACTAAAGTATATATTCAGGATACAGCACAACAACAGCACAGCACAGCTCAGACAGACGACAACGATGTTGTACAAAATATTCAATGCAGAAAAAAAGGAAGCATAACACAGACATACAAAGTCAGTCAGACATGTAGACACAGTTACATATTAAGGCCACATGTCAATGTTATTTTAAAAAATGAAATAACAACGAAAATAAAATAAAATAGCAATAAACAACAACAGCACAGTCGAAGTTATGGTTTCAAAAATCAACACGATTGAAAAAAACAAAACAGAAAGAAATATAAATTATTCGAATGAAAAAACTGTTCAAATAAAAAAAAAACAACATAAATGAGCGTCCGACCGACCGACCGACCGACCAAGCGAACAACTGTGTCTGAGCCCAACAAACAAACCAGAAAAACGCACATCGAGACCATCGAGCGAGATGGTCAACAATTTGAGGGCTTGTCGCTCAAAATGAGTCTCAAAGTTATTCATGCTAAATACCGCCCTTCACTTTGTTGCTGTAATTGGGTGCGGATGTGTGTGTGTGTTTTTTTTTTTTTTTTGAGTTGTTGCGCGGAAAAATGTGGCGAATAAAATTCACAAATAGAATGTCAGAGTAGACAGCGTCTGAGACAGATTATAGACAAAGATATTGTTACAAAACTTTTTTAGTACTCTTCATCAAAGGGAAGTAATTTTAAGATATTTTTCCCCAATGGATTATCAGTATTGGTTCTAAATTGCACCACTTAAGTTTTATCCCAATGAAAAAACATGAAAACTATTACAAGCTGCTCTTGATCACCATTGAATTCTGTCAGTCAATATCTCCGCAGTCTGTCTGTTATACCAAATCGATTATCTCGCGAATTACAAAAGACATAGCATCGAAACTTGGAATTTTGGTTTTCCTGAACACATTTTTATATTAAATTATTGTTCTAAAACCATTACATCGGGTTTTCCCCAAGACTAGCGTAACAAGATTTTTATAATTTTCCGAATAAAAAGTTTTTTTTAACTGTATGTAACCGAAGGGAAGATGGAGGGAAGAATGGTAGATCCTATTAAGTTTATCTTGATCACCATTGAAATTCGAGTCGATATAGCTATGTCTCTCTGTCCGTCCGATCTACTATATTCCGTATGAAAACGATTATCTCGGAGACTATACTGTAGTATGAGATTGTGCCACCATATTCGAAACTTCTCACTCTCTCTCTCTCTCCTAAGCCACTTACAAACTGTTTTTCTCAGCCCTAGTTTAAGGGGTACCCTTCATACAAACGTAATGTATTAACTGTAAATTTAGTATGAATTATGACTACAAAAGTCCAAATTAAAATATCGCAACATGAGTTAAATACTTTAAAATAAGCAACATAGAATAGATTAACCTTTATACGATTGCAAGGGGTTACTCACTACGAAAACATTTATAGTAAAATTAGAAGCAACTGTACCGATTTGGCCCAAGTGAACTTTTTTTCCCAATATATTCCTAAATCCGCCTACCGGAATCTTTCAAGTCTCTGAAAAATGGAGCTCAAGGTATGAATTTTAAAGACTTCAAAAGAATTTAGCAATATATGAAAATCTTGGAATATGTTTGGAAAAGATTTTATACACAATTTCTGTATTATATATTTCCATTTTTTTTTAACCAAAAATATATTTATAGTTTTGGTAAAATGCGTTTCAAGCAAAACAATAATTATATACATAATCACTTAAGGGTATTTTTTAGCAACTCCTTCCAATTTGTATAAACTTTCTTCAAAAAAAAAAAAAAACATGCAAACTAAATTCAATTATATGAATCACTTTTGGAAAGCAAACATAAATTATAACGCCCTAACAAACTTTTTCTTGTTTTACTGTTAAAATGTCTCATTTCTCAAGAAAATTTATAACAAGGGATGACTTTCGAATAAAAAAAAAAAATAAAAAAAAAAACAATAAACTATGACTCAGCATTTTTCCAATGAATGATTTTTCTATAGTTATAAAACATTACTAGTGACACTAAAATAGTTTAAGGGAGTTGCTTTTTAGCACCTTTTTCGAACGTAAAACATACAAATTAGAGAATGACGTAAAGCATAATTTCAAATGCAACCCTAAAACTATGCAACATAAGTTTTAATTTTATTTTTGCTGTCAAATATAAAAAGAAATTTTTTGCTTGGTCAAAGGTTTTCAAACAAAAAACAATGCAGCAATAATTAAAATGAAACCAAAAAACAGGAAATAAACTTCTTTAAGTCACACACATACACACATACATACAAAGAGTGTAATGCATACAATGCTAAGTATGCTAGACCACATGCGAAATGCAAATGTATATAAATAATTCAAAACAACTGAAGAACACATTTGCATTGACATACTTCAAAACTAAGCAGCAAAGTTGAGTTGGTTTAGAAAGCAAGAAAAAAAAATATATAAAAAATAAAAATGCAATACAATAAAAACTGCTTTGCATTTGCATTTGGAAAGTTTAAGCTGAAAAGTTTGACACAATCACATAGAGACAGACAGACAGACAGAAGGATATTCAGTATATATGTAAATAGTTAGTTGCTGCTGCTGCCAGGATAACTACAAACTAAACATTGCCCGCCTGAGTATCATTGTCATTGTGGAAAGAAGAAGCATGCATTTTGCCAAATACAGAAATTCCTAGAGCAGCAGCAGCAGCTTCGATGTCACCTAGCCTGGCTGCTGTCAGGCAAAAGCAATGAAAAGCAAATAGTAAACGCTTACTTGCTTGCTTGCTTGGTTGGTTTGCTTTAAATATATCAGCTACATATGTATGTATGTGCATATGTTGCATCTATATGTGTGCATGTATGCGGGCGCAGCAGCACTGAGTTTCATATGAGTCATGCATATAAAATAACTACAGCATAGATTTCTGAGAGCTGAGATATTAAAGCGGGTGTGTAAACACTTCACATTTGAATTGCAATAGCAGCAGCAACAGCCTTCCTGTTTATCTAACTGAATCCCTTTCTCTTAGGATTTTCTATTTTTTTATTTCTTTTTCAATCATTTGCAGCTGCTGTGTTGTTGCACCCTTGACTATACCTGATAATGTATGTATAGTACTTTAGCCATATTGTGGGTGCTCACAAAGTGTTTTGAGTTAAAATTAAATAAAAAAAGCCGGTTTCATTTATCATTGCTAAAAGTTAGGGCATGTGCGATTATTTGAAAGCAAAAATTTTTAATCAATTTTCGAAAAAATAATCGATCGAACGATTGATCATCAAAACTTTTTACGATTAATTAAAAATAATCGATACATTTTTTTTAAGATTTTAAATAATTTTTTTGAAAAATCGATTCATTTCGATTAATCAATTATTTTAATGAATACTTTTTTTTCCTTTAAATTTACATTTAAGCTCTCAGGACAACTCTTCTAGATCTAATAATAATTTTTAATAGATTCTATGAAAGCCAAAAATTTCTCAAGCCTCACTTCCATGTGATAATGTCCATCCATGAGAGGCTCAGGCACGATGCCTGATATTGAGTTTATGCAGCGGCTGCCTAATGGTGACTGAGAGCTAAGCCTGTCAGTATTCAAGCCTTTTTGCAAAGTTGCAATTGCGCTGGCACAGAATAAACTTTTCGCATTTTATTTTATTTTTTTTTTTTTGCAAAGCGCCAAGAAGTATGCAACACATAAATGTAGCTATATGCATATAAAAAAACATATATGAGCGTGTATTTATATAAGTATTTGTGTGTGTGTGTGTGTCAAACTTTGTCATTCGGAAAATGTTTCAGGTGCAAAAACATGTTTATAGAAAAAATTTGTTGTAGTTGAAAGGATATAAAAAAAAAATAAAAAAATAAAAAAATAGTTTCACTTAGTTTTCGTTTCGTTCGTTTGCAGCGAGACTTTTTGTTAGAAATTTTATTTGCACTGACAGCTTTCCAGGTGACACATTGAACGCGCGCGTGAGACTGTATAAGTGTGTTAGTGCCAATACATATGGCTCTCTCTCTTTCTCTTCTTGTGGGTTTGTTTGTGTTAAGCTTTTTACTGCTTCAACACTTTGCGGCTTCTATTTGCTACTTATTATTTTTTTTCACAATTTTTCTACTAGATTTTCTCACAACTACTTACACACAATATTCGTGTATGTGTGTCGCTATTTTCTTTACTTTGTTTTCTTACGTATTTGAGCTCATTTAAAATTTAAATCAAAAAAAAAAAAAAAAAGGCCCCGCCCCAAATGGCCCAAAAAAAAGTATTAAATTTTTTTGTTTTTTTTTTTTTAAAAGCACTTGGCTAAATATTTCGTGTCAAGCTGTTGTCAAATACTAATTAAAATTAAGCAGCCGCCTTCAAAACGTTATTTAAATACACGAAAAATCGAGAATTTTGGCAAAAGAAGGCAAGTCCTAAAAAATAACATCTAAACTACAATCAACACGGGAAAGCAGCACAAACAAAAACAACAAAAACAACAAAGACAGGTTTCATGCATTAGGTCGGTCCATCAGCATCGTCATCGTCGTCATCATCATCATTATCATCATTATCCTTGTCATCGTCAACAGCAATCAAGATAAAAGATAACTTAAACACCGGTCGCAACGTAGCACTGAATGAAAAACGTAGTATGGACTACTGACGACAGACTTGTGTAGCTGAAGTTGTTTGTTCTGTAATAAAGTTGAATGCACAACCGTAATAAACACCCAACGACGTAAACGCAAACACAAATACACACATATACCAGCAGATACACACACACATACACATTTGAAGTATTAAATCCGTATTTTTGTATACTGCAAACTGCTGCTGCTGTTGCTGCCAGCCTCAACAATGACAACATTGGCACGATGAGTCCTGTGACGTTTTTCTCGCTTTTTGTGATTTAAACGCTTGATTGCGTTGGAATATATTTAGTTACCTCACACACACACACACACACACATACACATAGACTAAGTGTATATGTATGCTTTTTGATGATTTTGAGGGTGTTTCTAACTGTCTGACTGCCAGCCATGCTGTCTAATGCTTCTCTAACAACTATCTACATCAACACAGCACGTTTCGCTCATAATTTCAAGTGAAAATTTTCAATTAAACTTAATTGCATCGAAAATGCGAAGGGTTCAGTTCAATCTGCCTGACAGCGCTCTAAAGTATGCTTCAGTTTTGTTTTACTATATTGTATACTATACATAAGACCTTCACTTTCATCTTTTTAGTTAGTCAAGTACCTTTTCTAGTGTTTAACTGGTTATAGTTGCCTTCGATAAATACTGGCAGTACTCATTCTATCTCTTTTTCTCTTACGCTTTATAGCTAAAATATGTCCTTTACTAAAATGCTTAAGAAACTTTCTACGTCGTAGTTTGTTATTGCGTTGAAGCAGTCTAATATAAATTGGTTATTTAGATTTTATGATAGACCTATCTCTATTTATGTTTTGTGCACAAATTAAGTTTCAAATATGTTAAGCTTTTTGTATGGTGCAATAGCCTAAAAGTAGGCTATGTTTATTAAATTTGATGGGTAATAGCCATTAGGTTTTGATTAAAAATTTGTATAGAGACCGGACCTTTGTTGTAGAAAAGTGATGTGTATATTAAATTAAAATTTTTTTATTATGCATGCAGATGGGTTTGAAAGATACAAATTTTATTTATGCTGGTATGAATAATTATTTTTCATGGAAAAGCGTAAGAGCTTTATTATATGAGAAATTTTCAAAAATTAATTGAATTTAGAATGCAATCTAAAAAGTAAACAGAATTTTTTTTTTTTTTATAAATGGTTTAAGTAAAATCTTATTTTCTGAATTGCCCTGATGAAATAATGAAATATGTAAACGACATCTCCAATGCTCATGTACAAACGAATTTAGCGTGAATTTTGCCAGAGATAGTAAAAGTACATATTTGCCACTTGAAGCTTTGCAAATTTGAAGAACGGCTCGTGTATTGAGAAGCAAAGTGTCCAGCAAGGTGCAGCTAATTGCTGCAGCGAGTAGATAGATAAAAAATCGCCTTAATTGGTTGATGTACAAAAATCTGCACTAATTTCTACAATCAAACCTTGCCAGATCAAATTCCAGATAGATTAAAGGCTCAAAAATGTATGCTTCCACCAGAACTTGCATCCTCATACATGGCAATAACCCTTCTAGATACGGGACGGATTAATTACGATTCGTATAGTAATAGTCCATAAAATGGAGCAATTGAGAGAACTCAATTTAATAATAAGTAACAATAGTACTCTCTACACTGTATGTTGTAATGCTAATAATTATGATAAAAAGAGATGTTCCACTTGGGTCGTTCTTAAATTTTTTGGAAATTAATACTAAATTGAAAAGCCACATCTGAAAAGCCACATCTGAAAAGCCACATCTTGAAAAGCCACATCTGAAAAGCCACATCTGTAGAGCACTTACTTACATCGTAGGTTACTTCTTCCAAGCGTGACAAGATCCTTCTTACAAATTGCTGAGGATATAGAGAAAAATTCGAGCTTAAAAGACATATTGACTCAAGGCGCCAATTCTCAAATATGTCTCAATTTTTTCGTGTATGGTAACTATTGACGAGTTTAGATATGTACGAACTGTATCCCTGCACAATTTCACTTATTACAAAATGCATTCAATTCAATCCAATTTAATAATTTCGAATTCTTTTTCATTCTAGCCAAACATTTTAACGAAACTCATTTTATAAATATCGCTTTCTCAACAGTTTTTTTTTTTTAATTATCGTAAAAATCCAAACAAATCAATAGGAGCCAACCTCATTAGTAGTAACAACAACAACTCAACGCTAAAGCGATGTCTCAAAACCTATTCAAGTTGTACAAATTAAATGCCACACAACAACATGAAGAATTTTATACATTTACAATTACATTTAGTATAAGTCAGCAAATACAAAATACAAAATAAACCACAATTGAAGATGAAGTGCAGAACAAAAAAAAAAAAATTGCATGCAATCATAGCATGTCAAGTTCCCATCAAATGTCGACAGTCGTTCAACTATTCATTCAATTCATGCATTCATTTATTGAGGTAGGTAGGCAGTCTGTTCAGTCATCAGTTTAGTAGTCAGCCAGATAGACAGTCAACCGCATACAACATGCAATACAACTCAATACAATTAGACTAGAAGCAACAGCAGCAACAGCAACTTGTCGCCAACATTGGAAAATGAGCTCAAACTTGGCGCTTCCTAGTGTAACTCAAACTCAAACTGCGCCGTAGTATAATCATTTTGTATAACGAGGACTAACATAGCCTGTAGCTATTTTTTCAAGGATGTTTACAAAATTTACAACGTGAAAGTGAATTTTCTTTCAATTTTATTACAAGGAAAAAAAATTAAACTTTTTCTTTTTTTTTATTTTTTGCTCATTTTCTTTTGACATTTTCTTTTTTTTTTCTCTTTAGCAAAATTTTCTTCTGGGTTTTTCCCTACCGCATGGAAAAGTGCCTAAGTAGTTTTGTGTAATTGCTCTCGTCATTGTCGTTCTTATCGTACTCGTTTTTTTTTCTCGTTTTTGTTGTTGTTGTTCTTACTTTTCTACTCATCAAGGCTCATCCTTAGCACAACTGTGTATCCTTGAACATTCTTCTTCTTTACTACTACTGACTTCAGTCAGCTTGTCGTTTGGTTTGGTCTGTTGCTTGCTTGCTTGCTTGCTTTGGTGTTAAGCCTGCAGCGTACTCAATGTCTGCAACTGAATTTTTTGCATATACAACAAAAGGATCCTGAAGGTATGGCAAGCGCAATATACATAACTACCGCCCACTTTTACTTGTCCTTTCGTACAGAACAACAGCAATTAAGAAATGTTAACAAGCGCACTTTTCAACTTTGCTCGCGGCATGTTGCGTTGCGTTGCACTTCAAAGGTGTGTCTATCTTGCTATGTACCAATCCCCACAATACTACTGGGTATATAACTCGAACTACAATTACAACTTAAACTCATTCCTTTTGTATTCAATTGGCAAGCAATTTCATGCTTATTCAGTGCAATTTTAATAGTCTCAAGTCCATTCTTGCTTAATTAAGATTAAATAATTACAAAGCTCATTTCTGTTTCTACATAAAATCAATTTGAGAAACACATAAAATCACAATTTAACTAGACACACCGACGCACACAATATCTAAAGCGTTAAAACTATAATTAAACAAATCTGAAAATAATTGAAACTTTGCATAAATCCCATACACAAATAAATAAATAAATGAAAACGAAAAAAATTCCCCTGTTGATAATTAAGTTACCAAGGGTACCCATACAAAAACTAACAGCGTAAACAGCGTGTCTTTCTCACATATCAAATGCACGCAATTGCCCATACAAAAGAAAATGCTGTCATGTAAAGCCTACTAATACCTCCGCCCACTAATAACACGCAAAAAAAGTAGACAAAAAAACACAAAACTTATTCTATAGCTATAAGGATGTACTGATTACGAAAGACCAGTTACAAAGGCTTAGTTCGAAAACTTCAACCCTAATTTACTTTTAATAACTTCATACTCCCACAAACAGAATGCTAACACACACATCGAAATACGCGAACAGAAGCATTAGAAGTGTCCCTTTACTGTGACGAAAAAAAAACCATGTGTTACAGATGAGCAACATTGAACGGTTTTCAGTAAACTCGATGTTACTTTTTTAATGGAAAGTTACGTTTCAAAATAATTTATTGTTAGTATATTTTTATTCAATGAAACAAAATCATTATAATATGGTTTTTATATTAAAAATGTTTCTATGTCCGCTTATGAACTTTGATACTATCTTACCGATGTGTCCCAAACTGGTATTATTTAAAAGGTAACAGTGCAGTTATAGTTATAGAACACTAAAACAATACATTCGAAGAATTTATGAAGTAACTTTTCGACTTTTCATAAAAATTTTTTTTTTTTTGTATGTTTTTTATAGTAGCCCCAATATATTTTGGTCTCTTTGCAACTAGCTCCTTCATAATTTGTTCGCTTTTCAATAAAAAAATTTAGAAAAAGGTATTTTTTAGCGCTTTTTTATTTTTTTATACCAAATATTTGGGTTTGCAATCTAAAAATGTTGAATGTCGCCAAAAAAACCGCAGCAGATGCGAAACGGATCAGCAGAACGACGTGAAGGATACACTGGGTATCCACTAGCATAATATAAATTTACAAAAAACTTGCAGTAACAGTTTTTAACAAGAAGCCGCTATTTTTAACTTTGCCAGGCGAAGTAGGAAATATTTTGAATATCGACCAATGCTCATCTCTAATTAAATATCGATAATGTAAATATGTTATATATAAAACTTTTGGTCCTACATTTTTGAAATAGAAATCAGCTATTTTATAGCGTTACCAGACGAAAGTAATTATTTTTTTTAATAACAATCGATGCTCATCTCTAATTAAATATCAATAAATATGCCTAACGTAATAGAAACTTTCCTGAAAAAAAAACTTTTGCTGTTAAATATTTCTAAAGCGTTAATATTCGCTTGCCCCTTGCTAATGCTTCACGTCCTTTTTCCTACATAAGTATTTCGTTCTGGTGAACCATTTAGACACTGCTAACGAGGGTTAAATGTGTTGCGTTTGTTATTGTTGTTGTTGTTGTTGTCATTGGTATTATCGTCATTTGTCGATGTTGTTGTTATTATTATATTATCCTTTCGTTGTTTTGTCAACAGAATACAGACTGAAAGCTTATACTCCTTACACACAGTCAATATAATTACTCTGTTTTGAAATCAATTCAAGTGAAAAATTACATGTCTACTACGGCGTATGTACTAAAAAAAAAAAAATTTGTCAATAATCGAGCTAAGGCATATGTTGCAAAACGTGCTGCAAAATATTAAAAAAAAAACTATGCAAAATCGATCAATAGTAAACAAAAACAAAATAAAAGTATCAAAAGAGAATTGAAGCATAGAAATGTATGCAATTCAAGCAGACCAAGACGACGACATGATATGCATGAACAAATCGAAATGCAAGACTTATCTGACTGAAAGACCGACGACTCTGAATGTTGTTGCAGATTGATGAAATGAAAGACACTGTGGATGCTTTGAATGATTGAAAGGCAGCAGCAGCGAGTATCGAACACAGAAACTACTTTTAGCAGAATGTCGCCAACGATGCTCGCTCGACGCAGTGTGTCTTGCTTAAATCAAAATTCCTTTTGTTCGACGACGACTGTCAAGCTAGTCTAACATTTGTAATGGAACATTTTTACGTTACGTTTGCCAACTGTAAGTGGAATATGACAAGCTCAAGTGTGTCGCTTTCAATGCGAATGCCATAGTCAAAAAAAAAAAAAAAAAAATAGAAATAAAATACACCGAAAAACAATGGCATAAAAGATAGATTGAAAGACATACACACTAGGAACTTGGCTTCAAACACATCAGTCAGTTAGGCAATGTATTTCCCCACTTCCCTCTCTCTGTGACATTTTTGTAGCTCGCATCCTTGCTGCAAATGCCTTCAATGCCTGCGCTTGACACTCGTTTTGCAAACATGTCGAAGCCATTAAGACAATCATTTTTGAAGTGTTGTGGTATCTAGTTTTATTTTTTTCCTCTACACTTGGCAGTCGCTTATTTTTCTTTGTTTTTTTTTTTTTTTTTTTTTTTGTCACAGAGCGTTTTTTTTTTTTTGTTTTCGAGTGTTTTTTGTTATTGAAAACTAGATTTTGAGACACTATTGTTTTCTGTGGTTTCTGTTTGCAATTTATGGTATACAATCAATATGAGAGGCACTTCTAACAGACTTAAAAAAAGCTAGTCAAAAGTGGCTAAGAAATTGTCATTTAAGTAATTTTTTGTTTATGTAGCTTGATTTGATTTGTATACCCTATAACTGTAAGTTTGTAGTTGGAAGATAAGGCAACTTAAGACCCGGTACAATGCGGTGTTGCCTACATAATTTTAGATTATTTTTTTTTAAACAAATATTGCTGCTGCTTTAAACAAATATGCAATATATAAGCCTAAAAGCAAGCAATATTACTTCATACACCTAAAAGTATGCAACAGTTTTTGTTTAAGTCATTATTTATTAAACTTTATAACACTTAAGAAACAGTGAAACCACAAATTAGCTTAAAGCTTTAACGAATTTAAACCAAACAGCGCCAAATTTCAATGACCGAGCAAAAACAATGGTACAAAGTTTGCAAAAAGAAATCTTTAGACTTGAAGAAATAATCCTTTAAAGTAAACTCTTTCCCTAACGCTAAAGACAACAGCTGTAACAGTCATAATTTCTGCCGATTCATTTCGAATCTGAGTAGAAAATAAAACTGAAAAAAATCAAGTTAAGCCTAAAAGTGAGCAACACTTTTCTTTATAGTTTTATTTGCTAGCAAAGCACTTATTTTTCTTTGTCTTCGTTTCCAGTGGTGGCACAGCGCATAATTTATCAATGTCATCATGAATACACTGCCTAAATCGATACTTGTTGCCAACATAACGAAAAATAGGAGGAAGTTCACAAGGCAGCTAGTGAACCAGGATAAAGATTCCAGATTTTGCTACTTTTAACGATGCCTTTGTGTGTGTGTGTGTAGCTGTGTGTGCGCGCAATAGCAGCAAAAGTCATAAAATTTAGCTTTTTTAAGCAAAAAAAAAAAAAAGGGAAAAAAATTGAGAATGACCCGGAATATGAATGACAGCCGAACAGAAAGGACAACAATTTTTTTTTTTATGCGCTTATCAATACATTGCTTCATTTGTATTTCACAAAGCTCACCTTGCAGGACAATTTTTTTTTGCTAAGTTAACGATATTTCTTTCTGAATCTTACGTTTTTTAAGATTTTTGTCGAAACATAAAAACTACATTAAGTATACGCTTCGTATTCCCACTCACGTTTGGTCAGTCTTCATGCTTTTGTACATAAAATATTTTTAAATTGAGCATTGCGTATGAATGTTGCTATTTCGTCCTTAAAAAATGAAAACAAAAAAAAAAGGAAACCTATTGAATGTCACTGTAGCTGCTGCGTAGCGTAACGTTGTAATAGGCAACCGGTCATAAAAACTTGAATTGTGGCTCTTAGCAGCAAATCCAATTGAGCATAAATCGGCTTTATTCTGTTGTTGCTGTTGTTGTTTTTGTTGTTGCTACAACAAGAGATGTAATACATCATTGTATTTGTGTGTCTTTGTGTGTGTGTAGCACTCCGTCAAGATTGGGTCTTTATTTTATGTGCATTTAAGCATTGACTTTATGACAAATATTGTTAGCATAATAAGCAGCCAGAAGTCGTATCTTTCTATCGATTCATTTCTTAACTGGTTTGAAGTACATATATAATGTCCTTTATTTATTCTTATTTTTACTCCTTTCTTTAGAATTTTATATTTCAGTGCTTAAAAATTGGTTGCGATTGTTGACAAGAATACAATAAAAATATAAAAAGGCATCATTAAAAATGATAGAAATTCAAATGTAGCACTCCAACTGGCAATAATAAATGCATATGACATATTTTGTAAACTATAAAAGGCCATAAAATTGAACTTGTATGTTGCCAAACAAAAATAAATAATGAGGTCATCAATATTTTTCATAAATTTCATCGACAAATTTCAGAACCAACAACCTTTCAATAAAATTTTGTAAAGAGTTTTTTTTTGTTCAACTTCAAGAAAGAAGTATGTCTTTTAGAAAAAGGCGTGACTCATATTAAGTCTCCTAGGTCTTCAAGATATTTGATTCTATAATGTTGACAAAATCGGGTTTTTATTGTTTTTCTTATAAAATTAATAGGTGATTTTTGTTCTCCATTCAAATAATATAATAGGGCAGTGACATCAGATTTTAGTTATATTAAAATTCTAACGTTTTTTTATACAATATATTAATGTAATGCTACATCCGATACCGCATATGCCTTTTAATATAACAAACCAAGGCCTTAATTAAAACAAAAATTCAATTATAACAATTTCAAAGAAAGAAAATTAAATATTTAAGCATTTATATGATATATATAAATAAATGTATTGTAAATAGTATCTCTTCTATAGAATAATATTTACGCAGATGAAACCTAAAAATAAATAATAATAGCAAAGAAGATTCACATACGAGTTGTTGGTATAGTATACAAAATAAATAATTGGAAACATAGACATATTTTGATTAAGTTAATTAAGCTGAATTTATTTTTACAACAGATAAGAACAAAAGCAGACAACTAAAACTAAAGATTAACAGAGCAAATGACAGACAGACAGACGGACAGCTGAACAGATATACAACATCTTTGTGCTCAATAAAATAAACAAGCCTAATAATGAGGAAGAGCAAAGAGGCAGCAGATATAAATTTCTACTAAAATAAATCTACTGCGCTGCTTGATATTTCATTTATTTATTTATTATTTTTGTTATTTCTCTTGCTTTACTCTTTAGTTAAGGCAAATAATATTTTGAGGTAACTTACTTTTCGAATTGGTTTAAATACAGCGAACAACGTGCTTAATGAATTGAGTACATAAGCCAGGCAAACAATTCACATTGAAATGAAAAAATAAGAAAAAAAATATATTTCAAGCAGCAAAAATACAATAAAAAAATATAAACGCAAATTCATTGCTCTAGACGGCTGCAGTAGAAGAATGTCTTTCGAGCTATAAAAAAAAAAAAATAAATATTATAAAATTTCGCTAATCGTAGCCGCTTTAGAAATGCTCGTAAAAAGTTTAAAGTGCAGTCGCGAAGAAAATGGCATCCGTTTGTATAGAAACGGAAGTGTGGGGGGATACAAATAAACAAGTGTCCGACATATTTTTGCGTTGTTGCTGTTTCTACTTTTTCGCTGTATTTTTTTTTTTTTTTTTATTACAAGTTGTGCTTCAGCGGCGCCATAATTTTCATAAATAGAAGTGACCGAAACAATGCAGTCTGGCATGTAGAAAGAATGCAAAGGAAAAAAAAAGGATGAGTAACGCAAAAGAAATGACTAAGAAAAAAAGAATTATTATAATTTTTACCCTTTTGCTCTGGCTAAAGGCCAAACAGGGTATTTCAACTACTTTGCTCCTATTTTCTCCTACACTTTTTCTTACGCGCTTCTAACCGCAAAATGTCATTGACATTTTAATGTGCTAATGAAGTCGAAGCAAATGGAATGAATACAATACTCGTATATACTGAAGCAGTAAGCAGTGTTGCACAAGAAATCCTTTTGACCGAGTTCATTTCGCGTTGTGGTTTTTTTAATTTTATTTTTTTTTTTTTTTTTTTGAAAGGACATCAACGTCTTCTTCTTCTTCTTCTGCTGTTGCTACTTTATTTTTCGCGTCATATTTCTTTTCTTTCCTTTCTTTTTTTTTTGCAAGGACATTGTATGCCATAAACTTTGTACTATTCATCTTCTTCATTTTCTTCTTTTTCGTGGTGTTCGCTTCAAGTCAATTATGTCAAAGTTGTCAATTTTTATGAAATTTTACAATGAAGAACGTGAAAAGCTTTTAAATGTCATTAGTTGGAAATTGCACCACGTCAAGTTAGTCATTCAGTCTGTTCAGCAGACTTTTTCCCAGTATTTTATTCATGCATCATGCGCGCTCGAAAGCAGTTTTAAGTAACAAGAAAAACTTAAGGTAAAGCACTAAAATAAATGAAATGAATGAGTGATTGAGTGAGTGTTACAATGAGTCATTGAATAAAAAATTTATATTGAATGAACTGTTTAAGTTTTCATAAATTGAAAGATTTTTTTTTTTTTTTTAATGTTAAAACAGCTTAAGTTTTTAATAAGGGGCTTCGCTTATTTATGTTGTGGTTTTTTATAGATGAGACAAAGCTGGTGCCAAGCTGCTTCGGCATAGCAAACTAAAATAATTGAAAAATTTTGAAGATATACATTTTAATATCTTAGAAATAATTTTCAAATATTCTGAATAAATCATTCGGCACATCACATCAGCAATTTTGCACCAAATAGTGAACTGCTCCTGATATTTTTTGAAGGGAATAATCATGACCCACAAACCGAAACGTTTTAGTAAGAAAGTGTTTCTGTTTTAACCGGTTCAAATTTTACTTTTATGCGTGTTTAAAAATATTAGATCATATTGTGTATTTATGTATTTTTTTAGAGATTTTTACCGAACTAATCGGATGCTTTTAACCGAAAACTCAAACAAGCAGAAAGGGGCCTAAAGACCCGAAACACAATTTATTGGAAAACCATAAATTCATGGCTTTTAAGCGATAAAATGTGCACTCGCTGTATTCACGAGCATTTAAGATGCATTCTAGTCAATGTTAAATTTTTGTAACCCTTTTCATTGACCCTTTTTCATTTTAAAACGCACTAGCAAATATCCGGCGTGTTCAACTACGTTGTACGGGCGTTGCGGCTGTGTTCAGCATAAGTCAGAGCAGTGAAAAAGTATCTTGCAAAATAACAAACTTTTCAAGTTTTAAATTTTTTTTTTTTTGTTTTTTTTTTTTTTTTTTTTTTTTTATTTATTTCTGGTATATTTCATTTCATTTCAGTTCTTTTTTTCGTTATTCTTTTACCTTGTTATTTGAGTAAATTGCTATTTAAATGTATTTAATTTGACTCACTGAACTTGTTTAATTCTCATTAATCTTGGTTCAAACTTTTCATTCAATAACGACTACACTACACACCCTTGTAGCTCTAGAATAAATGAATAAACTTTAATGCGCTTATATGCAAAATTTTAAATTAAAACGTATAAAAAAAAAACTAAGTAACTTGCTTACATGTTCAGAAGGCATTCAAACCTAAAAATGTTTACCACTAAAGTCGTTGTCAATGCTTTTGTTATGCTATAATAACAACTTCCTTAATATAAACAAATGTGTCTGCATATGAATATATTTCGATTTAATAACCCCTAAAATGAATAAGAGCGCAATTTAAATAAAATGAAATAACAAAAAAAAAAAAAAAGAAAAAGAATTGATAAAAGCAAAAACCACAGCAAAACACACACTAAAAATATTACCACTCTTAAGTATAAAAGTTGCCAAAAATATACAAATAAACACAATCGTACATATGCAAAAAAAATAAATACGCTTTGTCGCATTACATACAAAATACGCCAGCAACAACAATGCAAAGTCGTCGTCGTCGTCATCGTCGTCCTGTTAAGGGATTTTTATTATGTAGTTCATGCATGTAAACGAATTCAATTGAATAATATCCTGTCATTTTGTTGTCTGCACCGCTTTGAATGAATCGAGTAGAGAGTATGGAGAAGTTTGTCGAGCAATTTTATCAATGTATAAAATCCGAAAACGAGTAACGTATTCATATATACACAGATACACCGTTTACACACACACATATATGTACGCATGTGTCTGTGCAGTAAATAAATAAATCCCGCAGCTACAAGCAACAACAAAGTACTAAGCTACAAACAGACAGACGCCGAAAAAAGTTAAGTAAAGCGCCCAAAAAGTATGCAATAAATTTTTGTGCGTTGCGAATTTATTGGAATTTTAGTGGCTCACTCACTCACACCCACACAGAGAAAAGCACGCGAAAAATGCACACAGATTTTTAATAAAATTACTGAACAATTTTTTTTTTCTATTTAAATTTATCAAATTTATCTAAATGGGTGTACCAACTGTGTAATATGTTTTTGTATAAAATATTAAATCAAGATTAATAATTTATTATAATTGTTGTGAAGAGCAGCAGTTTAGAAGCTTGGTGTCGGGATGAGTCAAACTCAAGTTCCACACAGGTCATCTTATCTAAATTTTTTTTAAATTTTCCTAGGATTGCATCTTTCACGGAATGGAATAGAAATTTACATTGTGTTGGAGTAAAGTATAATTGATAGGAGGTAAGCCAAAAAGACTTAAGGAAATCATTCAAGGATAATCTTACATTGGATATTTTTCAACATAATCAATCTGTGTTGTGTTGCATATAAGAACCTGTAATCTAGAAAATGTATATGAAAATAAGATATAATTAGGCACCATACTTGCCTCAATTTCTATTTTGGAGACATTGTTTTGAATAAACCTCGGCTCAGTAAGGCGCCTGTTAGACGATTCATGTCAGATTTCTAAGTGTGTGGCGCCATCTCGTATTAATAGGAAATAAATCTTCTGTCACAAATATAGCATCACTTTCTTACTTTCTTACTCTAATGCCACGAGTAGAATGTAAAAACTTTTTATGTAATCTTTTGACAGTTGTACGAAAACCAAGCCAGATAATATATGTAGCATCCTCTAACAGGAACCTAACCATTCTCAAAAATCATAAATTTTCTACAAAATATTCTATTCATAAATAATACAACTAAAAGGGAAAATAGAGAATACAGCATCTTGCGTTTTTC
The DNA here is from genome assembly GCA_018903435.1 of Leucophenga varia. Lineage (NCBI taxonomy): Eukaryota > Metazoa > Arthropoda > Insecta > Diptera > Drosophilidae > Leucophenga > Leucophenga varia. The sequence goes on along the minus strand of JAEIFJ010001509.1, from coordinate 1,572,112 downwards.
ATATCTCTTTTCCAAAAATTCTGCTGTTTGTTAAAATTTTATCATTTAGGACGATCTTTTATGATTTACAAAACAAAAACTTTTTCGTTTTCTGAGTTATGGTCCTAATCTTAAGAAACCCGAAACTTAAGCAACCGAAACATAGAACAAATATTGTCGTAAAGCACGATTTCTTATATACGTGGGACAAATGTCTAAAACCAAATACTAAGAAAATATATTCCATTCTATCAAAAAAATACCCAAAAGTTCATCAACAATTTTCAGAGCTTATAAAAAATAATCATAGTACTTTTTATTTCATACTTTTTAAATAAACTAACAACTTTTAAGGACCCTTTACTTTCAGTTGCATATAAAATTTTAAACTAAAAAAAAAACTTTTTTTTTTTTTGATTAAATTTAAATTTTTACGCTCAATTTATTTTTTATATATTTATTTTGATTTTTGACTTTTGCTTTATTTTCATCAAGTTTAATGCTTACATTTCGCTTTATTTCATTCACTTTTCATGAACGTTTTTTTTTTTTTTTTTTCGTTTTCATTTAATTTATAAATTATTCATTTCGACCATTGAGGCAATTATCATTTCCATTTCTTTGCCTTAGCTTATGTAGACAGACAGACATACACAGTATTTACGTACGTCCTTCGAAACTTTAGGGAGTTCTTATACTTGTATATATAGAAATACACCCAGACACATTTGATAGACCGCTTGGTTGGCCCTAAAATTAATTTTAGCATTTATATGCTGTGCTACTCTTTACATACAATATCTGAATATTTACTTAAGTAGTCTGCGTGCATATTTATTTATTTTTCTTTCAATATGAGTGTATGTGTGTGTGTGTACATTTTGGGCGCCTTCAGGCTATGGGCGCAAAATTTATTTGCCAAAAACTTTTGCAGACCGGAATATTAATGAGTATTTAACCCAAATTGTTGCTTTCTGATATAAAGTGGCATTGGCAATAGTTGTTGTCCGTTTAGCATGAAAAGTCTTCCAGAACTATTTACTCTATAATGGGGTATTACTGTTACCGTTGCCGACGCCCTTACCGCAACAACTAAGCATATCAATAATGTTTGTGAAATATTATTATTATTATGTGCAGCTAACCGGAAAATTACTTTAAAAGAAAATAAAAAAAATAATAATAATAATAAAAGTTTACCAAAAAAAAAAAAAGGATTTTGTTGCTTGGCAGTGTAATCTTTTAATTAAACTTTGATGGCTTGTTAGAAGACGTCCGTCTTGAAGTCTCACTGTATTTTGAAGGCATAATAAATGAAAAAACAAAACATTTTAATCAATACGACTAATATGTACTACGTTTATACGTGCGATTTTTATTTTTTAAATTTCTCAATACTGACTATTTTTTAAAAAATACGTTTTCAAATAATAATTTAGTTAGTTACTTGGAAAAAAATATAAATATAATGAAAATAGCAAGATATGAACGATTAAAATTATTTTTATTGTGAAAAGTGGCACCATTTTTCTTTTCGGTGGGTTTTTTGTACTTTTTGTTAGCTTGTTTTTTATTTTTTTTTTTGATTCTGATTGCAGCGTGACCAAAAATATTTTGGCTAGTACAAAAAAAAAATCATTTTGGATGGTAAATGTCGAAAATCGTCTTTATGAATGAACCGAATATAGGCATATTCAGTAGGCACTGCATTGTTTTAGTGGTCTATAATCATATTTGCTTTGTTGTCTTTCAAATAAAACCGATTTGGGACTGATCGGTTGGATAGATTCAAAGTTCATAGCGGACATAGAAACATGTTTACTATAAATATGAAAATATAATGAGTGAAAGCATTTAGAATTTCAATTTTAACTTTAGAGCTTGATCCTGGGACTTAAATTTGGGGCTGGAAATAAACTTTATTCAAATTTTGCAAATCTTTAATTACATTGGTTTGCAAATTAAGAATTTTCTCGTGTGGAGTCTACTTAAAGCATTGGAATAGGCTTATTTTATAGATTTATCATCGTTTAATGCGATTCTGGCCTTCAAGCTTCAATTAAGGCCCATTTACAGAATTCTATTACATCAAATTTATCAGCTAAATTTGATTCAAACGGGTCAAAAGTCAGTTTTTTTTTTTCAGATTTTAAATTCATTTTTGAATATCAGAGTCAGACTTAGTGATGAAGAGCTATAAATTTATAATACCTGTTTAGACGTAATTACTTAAGGATTTGTTACTTCCGTCGACGCTGCTTTTCAAATATTTTACTAAATTTCTGTACATAAGATAAAATTCTCCATTTATTCTATCCAAGCTTTCCTGTTTAAACTTTAATTTCTACAAAAGGCAAAACAACAACATTTAAATCATTGTTTGATTTATGAACTGAAACAAATAATGCAATCCTTAATGCAATTTACTGACCCACTTATGTAAAAATAAATTATTCAAATTGCTACAGCAATCAAAAGTAAAATATAATAAATCTTAGAAGGTTATAGTATTATGCACCCCAATAGCAGCTAAGAAATTCTAGACACAATTGTAGGAGTAGCTTTGTTGCAATAGTGCAGCAGCAGCAACATTTATATGCACTGAAACTACTCAAAGTATATAACTAAAAAAAATATTCTTTATTTTTATCACGTAGATTTTTTAGTTTTTTTTTAAGTTTCCTTCTACTTACCTTGTGCATACGTCCACTTTAGTATAAAAACGAGAATGAATACAAAACGTAAATCCATTTGAAAATATTTCACAGAGTTTCGCCTTAAGATAAAACGCAGCATTTTATTTGCTTTTTTAAAGAAAAATGCACAAACACACATACACACACACACACACAGACAGCTACACAACGACGACCAGACAGATAAACACACACACACGGCGCGCTGTGTGAAGTGGTTTAAGGATAATGCCAAATAGAGAAAATGCTGTGGTTGTGTTGTGTTGAGTTCGTGTGTGGGTGATACTTGTACTCAATGCGGGTTTTTCTTTACAAAAAAAATGTAGGTGGGCGCAATAATAATAAAAAAAAAATAAAAACTATTTATGCAGTTGAGATTTTTTTTTTTTTTTTTATTTCAATGTGCAGATTTTTCTTTCTTTCTTTCGTTTTTCACTTGCTTGCGGTTATTGCTGCAATTGCTTCATGTATATTTATAATACTTTTATTACACACAAAAACACACACACACATACATTGAGATATTTGCATACAAAATATGAATTGAAAACAGTTAAATGTTGCCACTTAAGTTAAACACTTCCGTTTCCGTTTGAATGGCTTCCGTTTCCGGTCGTCGACGTCATAGTCGTCGCAGCTGCCATTATTGTTAATATAGTTTTTGTATTGCTTGCGCGAATTTTATGTTTGTTTTTATTTTTAAAGCGTTTTTTACATGATTTATTTTTAAATAATTTTTTTTATTTATTTTTTTTTTTTTTAAAATAAATTTTTTAACACAAAATTTAATTGCCTTTCGGCATACGTTGCCATTTTAAGCGTATCATTATCATCTAAGTCAATTACTGGTCATGTTTTCTTGATTGGCTTGTTAGCATGCCGTAAAGTATGCTACGCCAAAACGCAACATATTTCGTTGTCGTCGTCGTCGTCGAACACAAATAAACACAATTCAATTCAATTCAATTCGTATGTCAATGTTAAGCACACTCGACGCGTATAATCGCTAAATCAATCAGCCGCAGTTTTGTACACCCTTTTACCCCTCTTTTAGCCATCCCTTTAGTATGGCATTTATTTTGCTTTAATATCCATTTATGTACTTTTTTTTTTTTTGTGGAAAATGTTACTCGTTGTTATTATAAAGTTTTCCGCGCACGCTACCGATTTCGGTGGTGTACAAAACTCAACTGAATTTTTGTAACCTGCCAGGAAGTACACGAAGCGCACTTACATCGATATACGAAATAATATAAACATTGCCGAGCAACATCGACCATCGACAATTTTTGTTCGTTATTTTCTAGAGGTATTTTCCAAGCGTGGTAAATTCCGTTTCTCTGAGAGTTTCGCTTATGTTTATGTGGAGTCATTTCGTGCGCAGCAAAATTATTCGGAGTTTTCTTTTTGTTGTTGCGAATTCCTTTAGGCGAAGGCGGCTGTGAGCACGAAAGGGTAAACGATTGTTGTAATATAAAGTAATACGCTGAAATCAGCTGACTTGTGTAAAAGGTATTAAAGTTATTTTTTTTAAATAAAAAACTCTAAACGAGTTTTTAACAAAAAAAAGGAAATATAATTATTTTTTTCGAAAAATCTGGAAAAAAGTCAATGCTTTCTATTAAAAAAAAATATTTATTAATTTTGTATACCCAAAAAAAACAATACTAAACATTAGATTTACTAATAGCTTCAATAAGCTTGTCTACGTGCAACAAATCACTTCATAATTAATTTATAAACATTTATACACAACAACTCCATTGAGGCGCAACACATATTTTCGTATTATCAAATATAAATATTTAAATACGTTTCGGCTCGGTTTGTTTATCCTGTGAACTCCAATTTTTATAATTTTAATGCTCTGAATACCGGCAAAGTGGTGAGCATGCGCAATTTTATTTTCGGAGTAAATTCCTGCGCTCTCAGAACTTCTTGGAGTATAAACTCGTTATTTTATTTAAATTAAATTAGCGAGTAAAATTATGAAAACCGTTACATTAACTTCGAAAAAATTGTTTTATTAGATACTTGGATTACTTGAAAATTAGATTATTAAAAAGATTCTAAAAATCTTGTTTATAAAAAGATTCTAATAAAAACAAATGTTTCTTTTGGATAACGGAAATTAACTTAAAGAGCTCTACATTTTTCGTATATCCAAAAAAAATGGGCTAACCTTGCCAGACAGTTTTACTTTTTCATATGTTTTTACTTTACTAGCCCCCACATTTTAAGGGACTCACTGCAATCCAAAAACAAAAGTCAAGCATAAAAGCAGCTGATTGCAGCGTTCCCCAAAATGTTTTGGTCACGCCGAAATCAAAAGAGATTGGTATTTTTTAGTATGTTTTTATGTCAGCCCAACATATTTTGGTTGCGCTGCAATCAAAAAATAAAAATGTTTTTATTTTATTTTCAATCAATCTGAAAAATAAATATGCTAGACTGAGTATGTGTCTACTTATAAATTGGCTACTAAGTATATTTAGCACTAAAGATGTTCTTAACAAAGCTTTTTAAATACTCCATAATCTATTTAAACAAAAAATAAAACCAAAAATTAGCAAACTTAAAATTAATTTAATTAGTAAGGATTATCCTCAATTTTCTTCCATTTAAAACGAAAAGAAAACCGAAAGCTCCAAAACTCATTAAGTGCAAAAATATTCATTAAGAACCTTTATCTACTCGACTTATTTTAAAATACATGCAAAATATTTTAAACTAAAACAAAGAAAAATACATTCTTAAAATTCTTTAAATGAAAACAATTCCACATTGTATACTTTTTTTGGACTAATTATTCTTCTTGTTTGCCAGCAGCATTGACCAAGATTAAATTCTTGTTAATTGCTATTTGGCTACGCTTGATGCATACATCAAGAGCGAGATTTTTACCAAAACTGTACGCTGCACAAACTTTGCCTTAAAATCTAGGCAAAGGAAACAATAACCTGAGGTCAGAAACTGATTTCACATTCACTTTGCAAATAGAGAAACAAAAAATAAACATGCAGCAGCAGCTGCCACTGAAGGTAAAACTAAAAAAAAAAAAAAAAAAAAAAATATTTTTAAGATAAAGTTGAATTTTTTTTTTATACAATTTTAAAGACTAGCAAGGACATCAAGGAATAAGAACTTCAAACTGGCAAAAAAAAAGTATCTAGATACAAACGAACGACCCAGTAAGTAACTACAGAACGCCCTCATTCTTAGAACAAGCAAAAATACTATAAGTAGTAGGAGTATCAAAAAAAAAAGAAGGAGGAGCAGAACAAAAGCAACAATAACGAAAAGTAGAAGATAAACTGCAATCGAAGGACGTTGACTGAATGATAAATTACACTTGACAATATAACTGCCAAGCGAGAATGCAAGACCAAGGTGGGCATGGCATGGAATGAGTGAATGTTGGGCAGTTTGTTATGGTTTGAAGGATAGATGGATGGATGGATGGTTGGTTGGTTGTGTAAAATAGACTGAATCTTTGTTTATGTTGAACTTGGGGTAGCTCAACTGAATGCAGTGATAAGTTCACTTTTAATGTTAAAGTTTATACGCTGAAAAGTGATCACAGAGATAATTACACAAGCATAACGTGAACGTGTGTGAAGGATGTAGATATGATATGGTCAGCTCTAAGATATTATTTACACAACGACGAAGACGAAGACGCATAAATGTGTATATGCGTGGGGCTGTGCAAACAGCATGACAGCACAAACAGAAATATACTAGAACAGAATCGAACAGCAGGATACACGCCAACATTCTAGTTGGGGTAATTATGAAACTCAAAAGTATCTTGAACTTGTTTTGGTTGCTCCATATTCTATTGCAGCATTTATTAAGGACATCCGTTAAGGAAGCAACGGTAGTAGTAGTAGTCGCAGTAGCTGAGTATACATTGTCCTACTTTCAGCCGCTACAAAATAACCACAATTTTACCCACCCGAAACAACCCAACACCCAAGCAACCAGTGAAGAGTAACAACGAAGCTGCTGTTTAATAATATTGTACAATGTATCTTATGCTATCGCACTAAGCTCTTTTCATCCCCTTATCCATTGTCTCTATTCTATTCTTTCTTTTAATGCATTTAGTGGCTGCGGTTTACGCTTATTGTTTGCTCTTTGGCGCGCCAATGCAATACAAAACAATACAAATTTATTTTTCAACGCCAAACGCGTTATACGTACTCTTTTGCTACCTTACCCTATCCTCTGTCTTCAGTCTCCTGACTACTGTTGCCAATGTTGCTATTGTGCTTTTTCCGGTCTTATTGCATCAAGTTTTCTAGTGGCTTGAAGTGAAGCTGAAGCTATGTTATTTGAGTGTTTGTGTAACTGTGTGTGTGTGTGTGTGTGTGTACAACGGAAGTTCCGGCGCTCGTGGCAAAGTTTATACTCGCTGCATTGTTTTTGAATTTTGAAGGGGTTCTTAACTTACTTTATGCACTCTACTCCATTTTATAATTTTTTTCTCCTTTTTTGCATTCTCTACGCTTTTCTATTCATATTGAAATTGTTATGGTTTTCTGTATTTTTTTTTTTGCTTTTGTTTCTTGTATTTGCATAGAAATGAAATTATGAAAGTTAATTAATTGCAATTGTTTTAATTAGGTTTTTTGTGAATGTGTTGTAATTTTTTTATGAAGTGTGCAGAAGTTATTAACTTAATGCTTACATTTTTTACACCTTAAAAAAATTATTATATTTAATTTTTTTTTTTTTTTTTTTGTTTAGAGAGTTTGGCATATAAATGTGAAAAAACATAACAAATTTTCTAAAGAGGTAAGTTTTATATATAAACAGTTTATCCATTTATTAACTCATTGCATATTCAGGCTTCAAGGTGAGCCAACAAACATTTAGTTTTAACTAAATCCAATCGTCTTCTTGAATTTCAAAAAATTCTACTTTGCTTTTAATAGTAGAAGTTATCATCTAAAATAATTATATCTGTAATGAAAAAGTGCTAAGCGACTTAAGCAAAAATTGGGATAAGAATACTACGCTGATCTCCATAACGAAAAGTACCTCCATACCCGGCCTGTGTTACTTTCGTTATTCGGGGGTTTCGACTGCTCTGTACAATTGCGCCACTTTTCGGTGACACTTTTGTACTTTTGGTTTTTCTTTTTTATGATTGCAGCGTAACCCAAATATTATGAGGCTAGTATAAAAACATACAAAAAGCACTAAAAAATACCTTTTTCTTCTTTTTTCATAAAAACATAAAAAAGCAATGAATTTTTATATGGTAAAAGTCGAAAATCGACTTCATGAATAAACCGAATATGCGTAATGCATTGTTTTTCTGGTCTAAATTTATACATGCATTGTTGCCTCTCAAAAAAACTGGTTTGGGACTCATCGGTTTGGGGCTTTCCAAGTCCATAGCGGACATAGACACTTCCGTTGGAAAAAAGCCTTATTCATATAAATTATTTCCAGTACCATAGCAATTCAAAAAATATTATGATCGGACCATGACTAGGCATGGCCCCTACACAAACCTATTCCAAAATGATTCATTTTTTTATGAGGGAATTTGAAAGTTCAATGACTTTTACATTAAACTTTTTTTTTTTTTTTTGGAAAATACGTTTTTTTTACCAACAACAGTTTTTCACGCTGTGCTTTAAATCAATACCGATATTGAATCTGTCAAACTCCCCTCCGAATCATCTTTGATGCAGGTTAGCATGGATACTTCGGAAGGTGCGGAAAAACCGACAACTAATTCCATTTAGCTGAGATGCCTGTACCCTCACCAAACTCAACTCCAATCACCAACTTTCTATCTCCAATCGTGGAATATCATAGATCCCAAATTGGTGGCGCTAGTCCGAGGGTTTCCAGTGCACAATTTTTTCATGTTTTTAGATAATAATAATTTTAAAACCATAACATATGGAACAATTCTGGCTCTGAACTCGTAGATATTGGCCTCGTCTCCGGCTCTGAAAGAAATAGATTATAAATTCAGTGTATATTCGTCACTTGATGGAATTGTACCCAAAAGTTCCATTAAAATCGGTGAGTGTCATAAGGGTAGGTTGACTTGTTAGTTCCACAAACAGTTCCAAGACAAACTTTTAACTTTAATGTAACTCCACTCAATTAATTGATTATATCAAATAAAAAGCATAAACTACATTAAATATTAAATAAAATCTACACACATTTTACTTTCATTGCACTCTCGAAATTCATTGTGATGATTGATTACATTTGTAACATTCACATATTATATTTCAAGAAACCAAAACTTTTTCATAAAATAAATACGCAACTTTGAAAAGTGCACGCCACCAGGCAAAAAAAAATGTCTAAAGTTGTATAAACAAAAAAAAAAAAAAAAGAAAAGTGCAGTCAATATAAAAAGGTACTCAAAAGGTCATGAAATTCTATATGAAAGTCATGAGTAGACGACTTCTTTAGTAAATATTGTTTTAGTCTTCTCAACGTATACGACGACGAGACGTCTAGCTGTCATAATCAATCTTGCGTGTGTTGTGAAGTGTTGCATTCGTGTTTATATAAAGAAAAAAAAAAATAAATGTTGCACATAAAAATCACACACACGAGTCTAAAAAACAAAAATCAAAAAAATAATAATAATAAAAAATGTCATAAAAAAATCAAATTCGCTTTCAAGTTAAATCCTTGCAACAATTGCTACTTCAGATTACACCAAAAGGAGCACTTAACAATCGCAACAATACAAAAAGAAATAAATTCTTCGATGAACTGTTTAAATATTAATACTTCTTTTTTTGTGATTGCATTGGGAATTGTGATTGACTTTTGAGGGGTTTTTCCTATTTCGATGTGGCATAACTTCAAATAACACCCTCACTCTGTGACACCAAAAGAGTGACAGAGAAGGCAATGGTGTTTCAACAGTTGCATACTTTCTATAATTATCTTATGCAATTTTTTCATATTTTCGTTTTATTTTATTCAATTTTCTGTTCCATCATTGCCTAATTCATCGAATGGCTGCACTTCACTTGAAGCCCAAATTATATAAACTATAGCTGAGAGAGTTAATATACAAAATGCCAACCAAAACACCATACGCCATTGAGTGAGTGAAGTCTAATAAAAATAAATAATTTGTTAAGAATTACAATAAAAATTTCTTTACATACATCCGGCGTCATTAAACCAGTGCTAAGCGGTGCTAGTATACCCGTTATTGCAGCAATACCATTGGAAAGTGCCATCAGAACACCAGCATAATTAGGACTCATATCGAGCGGTCCAAGGCGTGGGCCAGCATAAAAGGCGCCCATCATAAAAGGCACAGAGTAAAGAGTATAACAACCAAAATTCGATTACAACCGCTATAAGAAGCGCCTACCAGAAGTACGCCAGCTAAACCAGCTAAAATGGAATAAAAAAATAAAGAAATCATTAACTTCGATTGAACCGAAAACTCTTCACACGAATCTTTGAAGAGTTTATGTGTGTTTATCAGTGGCTTATATTAAACTTTGAGATGGGAAGGGTGGGGTCAATGGTCTGATATAACCCAAGTTTAGACCAATATTAGGCAACAGAAATAACACTAACTTTCTTCAAAATTCCAGAAAATAGAGGTGAGTTTGTATGGAGCCTATGGGTAAAAATAGGCGTGGCACCTTGTTTCTGGAAGTAAAAACATTCAGAAAAAATAGCTTTTTTATACAAAGTTTCGAAAAGGAGCGCTAAGACAGACAGGCGGACATGGCTAGATTGACTCGTCTCTTCGAACTGATCAATAACATATATTCTTTAGGGTCTACGACGTCTCAATGTCTTCAAGTCAAATGGGCGTGGGACTTTCATTTCCGAAGTTGACTTAGTTGTTGCCGAGAAGTTTAGAGCTTCAGCTGAACCTCTTCAGAACTCTTCAAATGAATCGAGTTGAAATATACAGGCTGATAGACAGATATACTGACATAGCTAAATGGACTCGTGTAACGGGTATAAAAATTTAATACACACCTACACCGGTCATCATTTTACGTACATTCGTTATGGACATAATTTGTCTTCGAATCAAAGCATCCGCTGTGATACCAGCTAGCAACGTTGATATAAACATCGCAGCAAATGGTGCCGTAGTATAAAAACCATTCGCTTTTATTGAGAAACGCATAACATCGGCCATATATTTCGGTAGCGAAGAGACCATAATATAAAATGCCCAATCATGTCCGATCTGTGCTACAATCATGGCTATAACATGTTTATTTTTAATTATTTCACACCAGGGTGTTTTCCGCTTATGCTTGCGCTGCATATCTCCAATTTGCTCCAAAAGATAATCAAGTTCTTTGGGCTTGATGCAAGGATGTGTACTAGGATAGCTGTAGCATAACGAAATCTACTGAAAAAAAGATGAACTTTTGGGAAATATAAAATACAAAATTGTGCAATACATACAAATAAAATTAACCAAACTGTAGCAACTGTGCCAAAAAAATAAAAGAGAATTGGCCAATGAAAACTTTCTAAAAGTACGCCTGATATTGTATTTGTCACAATAGTGCCTATTAGAACACCATTGAAAACTAATGCACCAAGTTTTGAACGTTCACTGGGCGGCGCCCAAGCAGAAAGTAACACGCATAGCGATGGAAATAGTACGCCATCACCAAGACCCATTAGTATGCGTACAACTATTAATCCTGCAGCACTTAATTCCTCAATAGCAGCCGGTGTAAAGAATGTAAAAGATATCGTTATACAAAAACCTGCAACAAGCACCCATTTACCGCCAATTCTATCCGCAAGAAAACCAGCGGGTACATGCGTTATTAAATATCCAATATAAAATGAGCCCAAAATTAAACCTTGCGTTGCTTCGGACCACTTATTGTTGCCATATTGCTATGGAAAGAAATACAAAAAGTAAAAAAATACTATTCAATTAGAAAATTTTACATACTCTTTCAGTAAAATCCATATCGTCACCTCCCTCACAAACACCCGGTCTAAGTGTTGTCGTAGCATACTCATCAGTCTCATTGAACGGCGGATGTGTTGGTGGTGCTACTAGCATGGTTATGGCTAGTGACAAACTGACACGCATTGTATAAGCGCAGACAGTAGCTAAAAAACCCATAATGCCAAATATCCAGCGTTGTGGTATTATAAAAACTGAAAAACAATATAAATAGTTCCTAGAATAGTATACAATGCAGCGTTGAAAACAGCTTAAATTTTACATTTTGTACAGTCAAAAGAATTCATTTGATTAAAAAAAAAATTGTTGTAAAAACTTTATTAACTTATTATGAAACTAAGAATTGTAAGCATTATAGGCTTTCCCAGTTAACTGTTTACTTTTTTAACTGACAGCAAAAGCTTTCGTTTTATGAAACTACAATAATTTTTTAAATACAGGATCATTTGTATAAAACCACGTTTTGCCAATAAGTTATCTTTCCAGAGTGAAACAAAACGGCACTCGTCCTGAAAATTTTGTGACATAAATTTGACCACTAACCCGTCCTCAACCCCATATTTTGAAATTACACCATGGAACAAATTCAGAGCTAGTAAACATTAGGTCATTGTTGGGACTGTGCGGGTAAAAAATATTAATTTTTAAATGAAAAGAACCGTTATAACGAACTTGGACAAAAAATTTGTTTATATTAGTATCGAAAATCAGAGCATTTGATTGCAAACTTCGTAGGTCAAATTAAAAAAATTCGACACTAATGATACTCAACGAAATCTGTTAGCAAATTACGAAGTCAATATCGGAATACTTGGCCCGATATAATTGCACCCTGCCTAAACCCAAATTGGCCACCTAACTTTTCTTTGCCTGAATTTGTTCCAGAGTGAAGAATAAGCGGATTTGTTAACTAAAATGTTTTTGAAAAGGAAACGTTGTGAGGATATGTCTCGAACTATGGAATATCTCAGCTGTGAGGTCTAGAGGAGCTAGTGTTTTTTTACCGGTTCTATACACGTTGTTTACGGCTCATTTTCCTATAATACTTGATGAATTGCTCATTGTTGCCACATACGCAGCTTTTTGGCTAGTACCGAGAAATGTTCCTCCGATGCTTCAAGTGTACTATCGACAATAAGATGAATTTGCTTCGAATGGAGGCGTCGTAGGTGGAAAAATATTTAAAAATGAAATGAGAATCGATAAAACTAGTCCTATTTTTACGTATTAGGGATGTTTCCAATCGTTAAATACTAAGAATGTTTTTTATATTTTAAGATATATAGAAGCTTTTTTAGGGCCTTGAGGGACACTTTACATGCATATCTTCCAAGGTCCCACTCCCATAATTTTGGTATTGCCCTATACACTGGATCTTAGTTTAATTTTTGGTTAAATGACTTAAATAGCTCACATAACCAGTTTCTCTTCATATATATTCCATACTACGCTCTTATAGTAGAACCAAGTTTGGGGTTAAATCAAATATTAGCCAAATTAAACTTTTCCGCGCACATTTTCCAAACAGAGAACTCTGTTTTTTTTTTTTTAGTCGTTTCAAGTCACTTGGGAGTTCAAATTAAATTGGTTTGTTTTACCTTCTGCTGCGCTTTTCATGATTTACTTTGCATGCCTCTTTTACTCTTTTCTATCATACAAATGAATTCGCCACCATTTATATATTTACAGGACATTTCCACTTTTAAGCGCTTCCGGTGCGATACGAATGAAAAGAATTTAAAAAGTTTATATGTATTTTATTTTCATACCATACCATGCCATTCTATTTTACTTTTGCGCTTTTCATTCTTTTATATTTTCTTTCTTTTATTCTTTTTTTTTTATTATTTACTTCTTCATTTTTTTTACGTATTTATTTGAATATGCTCTTGTCTGACGTTTATTCTTTTTTTTTTTGCGAGTAAAAATTAAAATGCTTGTTTTCACTTTATGCAAATTAAAAAAAAAAAATAAAAATAAAAAATTATAAACGAAAGCTATAAGAAAAGTGCAGGGCACACATAAATACGCGTAGTATTTACGGTTGGGAATATGTAAATACTCCGGTTGTTATTTTTCCAAACTTTTGCTTGCTTGCCGCTTTTCGGCATTGCTTCCTTTTTTTTTTTTATTTTTATTTTTTTTTGGTGTACTCATGGGGCTTACAAGCTATTAAAATGTTTTCAAAAGTACTTAACTGCTTTATATTGTCAATTTAAATTAAAAAATTTTCTTTACTTTTTATTAAGCTTTGCGACTTTTCATGGTTCATGAGGTAAAGTGTTTAAATTTGAAGTGCTTGCCTTAATTTTTATGCGTGTTTTTAAATAAAATCGAATAAATAAAATCTTTTTCATAAGACTGGCTTTTTGTTATTAACAAGTTTAGATTTATCTTCAATGAAATTATTCAAAACTATCTTTGATACTTGGAAATATTTAATGGTATGGTACGTATGCCATATACCATGGTTGCCTAACTGACCCCATTGCTTGAGTAGCTCACTAACCGCTATTCACCATCTACAATTTTCCGCCACATCTCAATGCATACCTAACATGGCGTATTTGATTCTATGGAATGAAAAAATAATATCAAGTGAACACGCATGCTAGAAACTAGTGTAAGTAAAAAAATCACTTTCAGTGATTTAATCACAGTGATTTAAAACTTGCAATATCGTACTGCGACTGAAAGCAGTGTTGAACTTTATTTTTTTTGTTCCACAGTGATCATGTTCCGTATTTAGCAATTTTGTGTATCGCTCTTCGCGAACAGTGAATCTGATTGTCTTTCGCGCACTGCGATTTTATCACTGTTTGTAGTCACTGTGATTTTTAAGTAGCAGACGCGTAATTACTTATAGTAGTTTACGGATGAACAACTTTTTCAACCTATTTGTGTGCGAAGATGAGAGAAAAACTTCCAACGGACAAGGACAATCGACAATCGTAGTGTCTTCTCGATTATTTTGACTAAGCTGAATTTAATACGGCCACTAAGACCCGTTGGAGCCCGATAAAGTTTAACAGTTTTGAATTATAAGAAGCAATCTAAGTATTTTTAGTAACATTAATAAATAATGTCAATTGTTTTATATACAAAAGATAAATAAAACACACAAAAAATTATTATTATATTTTAAAAAACCCGAAAAAAAATTGTTTTTTAATTAATGGAGACTTATACTCCATCAAGATATCATATTTTTAGTGAAACAAGATGTGGAGTAGCGTGCTCAAAATGTAAGTCGTTTTTGAAAAGCAACAATAAATACTTTTAATAACTCAAAACGATTTTATAGTCTTTATTATACCACAACGTTGGATTCTTGCATTAATGGGATTCTTCGCTATCGTAAATGCTTATACAATGCGAGTATCTTTATCGCTTGCAATAACCGTGTTGGTGGCACCACCTCCAAATGGTACAAATCATACAAATAAAGAGGAATATTGTGAAAAAGAAACAGATAGTCTGGATGAAGGGCCACGAGTGAGCAATACGAAACTGAAAATATATATTTTTTTTTACTTATACTTTTATCATAATCAGGAATATGGCGATCATGAGTGGTCTGAAGCATTGCAAGGGTTTATTTTAGGCTCATTTTATATTGGCTATATTATTACGCATATACCGGGTGGATTGATTGCCGATAAATTTGGTGGTAAATGGGTACTTGCTCTAGGCATATTATCGACAGCAATTTTCACCTTCCTAACACCATTGGCAATTGAACAATTCGATGCTCCTGGTCTTATTGTTTTACGTGTAATGATGGGTTTAGGCGAAGGCACAACATTTCCATCGCTTAGCGTACTACTCGCTTCCTGGGCGCCGCCAGGTGAACGCGCTAAATTGGGTGCATTAGTTTTTGGTGGCGGTCAAGTAGGATCCATACTTACAAATGCACTGTCGGGTATAATATTGGATGCATTAGAATGGGAATGGCTATTTTATATATTTGCCATGGGTGGATTAATATGGTTCATTATATTCGTAAGCCTTTTTTGTTGGAAATTATCAATATAAATATATATATAAATATTTTTTTTTTTTTTGTACTAGGCACTAATATGCTATAGCTATCCTGGCACGCATCCTTGTATTAAACCAAAAGAACGTGAATATCTATTAGAGGAAATCGGCATAATGAGTCGTAGGCGTAAGGGTCCAACTCCATGGAAAGATATATTCACAAATAAACCAATGATTGCGATGATTGTTGCACAACTCGGTCACGATTGGGGTTTCTTTTATTATGGTTACAAATCTGCCAAAATATATGGCTGATGTATTACAATTTTCAATTAAAGCAAATGGTATATACACTGCGCTGCCCTATGTAGCCATGTGGATTTCATCGATTTTAAGTGGAGTTATTGCAGATCATTTGATAAAAAAAAATATTATGAAAGTAACTCCAGTGCGTAAAATGATGACATTTCTTGGTGTGTATCAAAGCAAATTATGAAAAAAAAAAAAAAAAAAATTTATATACAAAAGATTAAGAAACACACAAAAATAATTTGTTTAATTTAGCTGCATTTTTGCCCGGCATCTTCATGGTTGCTGCATCATATAGCGGCTGTAATCGAATTGCAGCTGTTGCACTTTTCACCGTTTCCATGTTTATGATGGGTCCATATTATGCTGGCATGAAACTAGGACCGCTGGATATGAGTCCAAATTATGCAGGTGTTCTGATGGCAATATCAAATGGCATTGGCGCATTTACTGGAATTTTTGCGCCATTCTCGGCAGGAATTATGACTCCAAATGTAGATACAATTTAAATTTAGATCTTTACAAATTTTCTACCATTTGACAAATTAATTTACATTATAGTCTTCACTTCTCGAATGGCGTATTGTATTCTGGGTCGCATTTGTCATATTAGTTGTTACAGCAATTGTATATGTAATTTGGGCTTCTGGAGAAGTACAACCGTTTGACGCTAAGGCAGATGAAATTCCACCACCTAAAGAAGACAAGAAAAAGAAACCTACGGTTCTATGATTTGCCTTTTTAAAACGTTTTGTTTTTTTAGCGTTTTAAGTTGATTATTATTTATATTTTATTATTGAAGCAATAAATATGTTTTTAGTTAGTACAGTATGTGCTAATTAAAAGATATTGATTTTATAATCTAAATAAATCGATATTATTAGTTTATTTAATTTAAGTAAATTATCCTGACATTTGATGATCTCAAAAGATAGCTAAGACCCGGACCATATTTGTTTCGAGTGATTTTTTAACAAATCTAAGTAAAATTCCAGGTACCGAAAGCTTTTCCTACTTGAACAGTCAATGGTAGAGTAATTCAACGCCTTTCCCCCCCCTTTTTTATATTTTACACTTATTTTTAAAAATAGTTTCCTTTCCACCAAAAAAAAATCTAGGAAGAAAGCCTAGTCCGTTGCTTGTTATAATATTAAAATAAATTGAGTGTGGACATTTTGAGATAAAGTTTATTCTAAATTGTTTAATATTAAGGCCCAGAGTCTGTGTCGTTGTCTGTCCTAGGTAGTCTTATGTTAAATTCAAGTCCACTCTGAGGTATAGCCCCCATACAAATTTACTGCCCTTGTTTCAAAGTTAACTTGATATGAAAATAGGCTTTAATTTATGAATAATCGCTCTAAATTGGGTAAAAACAAATTCTACTGTCATCCTATGACAATATGCATACCAATATGACAAGGATCGAGACCACTATAACTTAAAGACCCCGTACAAAGTCACCTTACATTTTTTTTGCAAGAAAACAGTTTTTTAATGAACTTTTAGGAAGCTTAAAATTTTACATATAAGCGTCTTATTTGAGCCCCAAGGCATGAGTTGTCCCCACCCAACCCCTTTTGCAGAATAAAATCTACGTCATTGATGATCGTGACATAAACTAATTAAAGTTTCGTTTACCGGGTATTTGAGCTTTGGTGCTACCAAATTTTTGAATTTGTCATTTGTGACTTTTACAAGGAAATTGTACAAAATTTAAGTTTGTTTAAAACTAACATCTGCCAATGTATTTCAAAATCTAATCAAATACCTCTAAAATGAAAAAAACGAAGAAAAAAAAAAAACAAATACAATAATAAAAAATATAATTAAAGCAAACCGTATGCAAATGCGCTGCAAACTCCTAAACCGAAATTCTATCAAACTAAAAACTTTGTGAAAAATCCTTCGGGAGCTGTGGTGCGACAATGATTGTTACGACGATTCTCTTTGCCTTTTTGCATAAAAATGCCATTCGCAAAGAGTACTCAAAAGCAGAGAAGGTTAGAAAGATACTTACTACTGCTACGACTATAACATTTCACCATCATCAACCTAAGCAACTCAAAATCAACCCAAAATATTTTAGTCGCCAGTCGTCAAGTGGCGTCCAAATGCCATTACACAGCAACAAATTAGTGCAATAAAACGTTTTCATAAAATTTTTTCGGGTAAATGTTCGCATTTTGAGTTTGGTTTTTTTGTTTTTTTTTTGTTTTGCGCTGTCCCATGCTTCTTTATAATTCGGCAGAAGACAATGCTTTAAAACGTAACAGATTCTTTTTGTCTGCTGCGAAGGATAAAATGCTCGACAGTTTCACAATCTGCTTACCAGTTTCAATGTTTTTCTGTCTGTCCGTCTGTCTTTCTGGCTGCGTGCCCACTTTATGCTATGCAAAAAGTTTGGTAGAAGCGTAAGTTTTATGCTTACTTAATAGTTTTGTTTGCGTTTTTGTTTTACTTGTGGTCGTCGAAGTCAACTCAACCAACCCCACAAATAATATCCCAAAAAATTAAGTGCAGACATTGTGACGCTTTTGGGAGTTACATTGATATACATAAGAGTGTGAGAGCTTATTCGACTCAATTTCAATTGAAGCTACAAACAGCAGCACACGTTAATTTATCGCCATTGCCAGGCAGCAAAAGGCACATCAGGGATGCTTGACAGTTTGAAAGACAAACATGCACACACAACATACTTCAGTATAGACCACTTGACTGACTGAGAGTGTGCATTTAAATTATATCACTTTTGCAGCCGTTTGTCCAATCTTTGAGATACTTTTACTTTTGGTAATACATTTTATAAAAACCACAGCAAGAACCCGAAACGAAAGCCAAATTATGCCACCAAAAAGTTACGTGCATGAAATTATCGAAACAATACTTACGAATATGGTTGTGGTCGCACAAATTTTTAGTTGGGAGTAATAACTTGCTTATCAGTCAGCGTTTTGTTTAATTAATTTTAGTTCGTGGCGCCCTACAATCCCACAAAATGTCAATTTGTATATTTTACTTTGTGTTACCACTTAACCCTCAGTTGCTGATTGCTCCCACATGCATATGTGTGTGGGAATTTGTTGTCTAGACGTTTGCCTTTTAAAGTCATTAGAATACTCATGGCGTATTTGAAACATGTTTGTTTATGTGTGCTGCTTTTATAATTTGAGATCCCTTTAGATTTTTATTCTTTATTTTAGTAAATACTTCGGTTACCTTTACTTTTTATGTTTATGATACACAGGCATATGATATAGAAGGCATAAAAGACATAAATTATAGTTTGTTTTGATCCAGCTTTATCCATGTTTCCAACCGTCCGTCATGCTGTTTGTCATATCTTGGCGACTATGAGCGTCAGAGCAATCAAACTTTGAATTCGGGGTTTCAAGAACCTTTGCGAGATTCGTAGAATCGAATTACTCGAAATGTTTCCCAAGTCATTGATGATCATGCATGGACTATTTATTGACGTGACGGGTATTTGAGCCTCGGTTCCCCAAGGATAATTGCTTTCTTTGTTTTTATCATATTGTAAGTTTTTTATATTTTTTTATTGTTTTTTTTTTTTTTTTTTTTTTGAAACGTTGTCATCTTTCAGCTAGATTTGTACAAACCTAAACACAATTTGTTCGTACCTCTAAGCATTTTTTAAATGGTGACTAAACAGTTATTTTTAAAAATAAGTGTATACTCTTTTGAAAGATTTATTAACTTTCATGTTTTATGTTGTATTTAGTTCACCTTTTTTCGAATTATTTTGATCTCATCCAACTTAAGAAAAATTTGCAAAGTTCTTTAACTCAGATCAATGGAGATTCTGCCCATCAAATCTACATACATAATATTCGGTGTTTGTTTCATCTTTTTAAAGATAAACAATGAGAATGACACCTGTGGACGTCTTTGATGCTCCTTCCACCGATGTAGTTCACTGTTACTTCTACTGTTGCCTATACTCTTGTGTATTATAATGGTTCCAGAGACGGTTTAAGAGGTGGGGAGCTGAAGAGTGTTTGGTTATATATAAACGTACTTTTATTCTCTGGTCGTCCAATGGACTTTATCGACGATTTCTGAAGTGGGAACCTCTTTCGAGACCCGAACACCCGGTATAAATCATGCTTTTGCAGTTCTGAGCAGAATTAAGATTATATAATTGACTTATATGGAACCACAAAATTTTTCAATTGCTTCAAATTCCCCACTTTTTATATTCATTTTTATTCCCTGTACCCTAAGGGTAAAAGGGTATATTAAGTTTGTTCGAATGTTTGTATCAGACAGAAAGATGCAAGATAGATCCTATAAAGCATACATTCTTGATCAGCATTGTATTAGGAGTCGAAATAGCTATGTCTGTCCTGTCCAGTTTTTCTCTAGATCCATTGTGAAGGGGTACCCCCATACAAATCTACACCAAAATTGTATGTTTTTGCATAAAAACGACATTTTTCTTACTCTAGGAAGTCTATATTAAGTACAAATTATGCCTATGGTAGTTCCAATAAAATATCCCAATATGGGTAGGAACAACAAAATTTTAGGTAGAGCTCTATTGCAAATATATGAAAATTTAATACATTGCGTACAGGGTATCTTGCAGTCGAGCATACTCGACTTCAGCGTTCTTTCTTGTTTCTTTTTTAATCTAACGAGACCACTGATCTACAATATATATACTACCGTATTACAACACAATTTTAGACGGAGTACAGAGTTTCTCCACTTTTCTGATCTATTTTATTTCTCATTTTTATAATATTACTCTGGATTTTACGTTCCTACTTGAAACACTACCGATATTCGATTAATCGCCGAACTCGTATTATCGTTTAATATTAAACTATTTTAACTTAAAACTTTTAGGCAATCTTAAAGTATTTTTCTAATTTCACAAATCACTTCTCCCTCTAAAACTATTCAAACATTTATAAAATACAGATAACTTTCACTGTAGCTGACTTGGCATATTTCAAGCTGCATTTATGTAGCAAACCCACTCCATAAACTTGCTATTACACAAAGTAGTAAACGATAGCATAAACTAAAGCCAGACATAAAATACATTTGCATAAATATTATATTTCTATGGCATAAATGCAAAAAAAAATAAATGCTTAAATCGAAATGATTTGGACTGCAAAAGCGATGAATGATATGGCAACGGCGGCATTGGCGTTGGCTTTACCAACTGTCAGCGACTAAATATATGCAAAGTCAAGCGGCAAACGACAAGAACCGCATCCTGAATGACGACTACATATGATTACCATAAGGAAAAATATTTGCATGCAAAAAAAATGAAAAGAAAATCCGCAGCTTACTTTCGCTGCAATGTACATACACAATTGTCTTTGTTTTCTTTTTTTCCTTTTTCCTTTTCTTTATGTCTGTCTATGCAAACATATTAAAGTTGCTACCGGAAGTCCTTGTACACATATGTATGCAATACATATAAAATGTTAAGCGTTAGCTACGAATTTTATGCTTTCAACAACTTTCATAGTAGTACGGCTTTTGCTTATTGTCATAAAAGCACAAAAACGCACGTGCCTTGATTTTGAAATCACAGAAAATTTAAAGAAAGGCAAACAGTACACATAATAATGACAGCTATAATGGCGCCAATAATAATAATAATGAAAATAATCATACGCACTGTGTACCTGCATACAAAAAGACACTCAGACTGCTACTTCTTCTTCTTCAGCTTGTGGCATTGTCTACGAAATGTTAAGGCATTTTAATATGATTAATGCATTTCCGTTTGTCGCTACTTCGCAAGCGAAATATATATAAGCACGCAACACGATATATGCTGATGCCTTGAGTATCTACCGCAGCCAGCGCGCTGCATGTGGTAATCTGCCAGACAGTAGCAGCAGCTTGACATTGGCAATGGTGAATGCAACGCGAGTCCTTTTTGTGTGTAAGGAAACTATTAAAGTGCCATCATTAACGCTCAAGCCTTGAAATGAGCATGTATAAGCATGCAAGGCAGCTAGACAGAGGAATTTACTTTTTTTTTTTTTACTTATCTAATGGCATTTCTTGGCGTGCGCATTGCATTAAATTAATCTTAAACAGAAATATTGCAAACTTTAAAAGTCTTAAACTCAGTTGAAGTTGCTTGCATGCCGTGCATAAGAACTAGCAAAGAAAAAAAAAAAACAAAATGTGAAATAAAATCTCGCTAAGCTCAAAAGTATGCAATAAATTTCTTTACAATGCCAAAGCGTGCAATATTTGCAACTTTTTAGCAACTTCCTCTTTCGAGTCCTTACTTTACTTTCTCGCAGTAAATGCTGCATACTTTTTAAGCTACAAAAATTGCGCTTTACTATTGCACGCGCACTTTTCAGTCATAAAGCGTAGCACACAACGTAGCAGAGTTGTAAGTTAAAAAAATAGTAAAAAAAAAACCAAATATTTTAAGCAGCTAAAAGTATGCAAGATTTTTGGTAATTTTTATGCAGCATTTTGTGGCAAACGTCATCGTCATGCTGCATATAGCTTGCAGCATCAGCGTTAACTTTTGATTTTGCACTTTTTTTTTTTTTTTGAGTTCAAAGTGGTATCTGCGCAGTTGTTTATTTGTGTTTGTTACTGCAATAATTTATGTGCAACTGCCGCTTCGCAGACAAATGAACCGTCAGCATGACAGACGGACACACGGACAGACGGACAGTTATATGCACTAACAACAAAAGCGCAGCATTCAACTTCAGACAGAAGTTATAGTCACGCAAGCTATAGTCGCGCTGAACAATAAAATGTCACTACTGTCTCTCTCTCTCTCTCTCTCTCCCGCTGCTGTTTGTGCTGCCTGACGTGTTGTCGTTGCTGCTGAAAAATTGTAATGAATGCGATTTTTTAACAATTTTTAAATTTAAAAATTACGACAATTCGTGAAAGAATAAAAAAAAAAAATAACTAAAGAGCCATGTTTGAAGCTTTGTTCTGTGTTCGCAGTCAGGGTTTCAAAATTACAAAAAAAAAAAAATACGTATACTAACGTTACACTACGGTTGCGTCTGCGTTTACAATTTAAAAATCGATTAAAAATACTTCTCAAATAATCAAAGGCAAAAATTTAGTAAATCGATATTAGCCATTGTAGGCGCCGATACATACTTTTAAATCGTGGACGCGATTAGACCTTAGTGGATAACATTTTTGAATCATGGACGCGGAACATTACGGTTGAAACTTGCTTCACTTACACGAGTATACCACATAGTTAACCAAGAGTCCTTAGGTATCGTAAGTGTTTTGATTGCCAGTAGTAAACAATCAAAGATTTTAAAATGCAGAAAAAAATCGATTCATCGGAAAAAATCGTTTCTTAGAAAATCGATAAAAATCAAAGTTTTTAAATTACTTCACAAGGTTAAATACTATTTTGTAATATCTAAATTTTCACAGCTTCTGTTTGTCAGAACACCAAAAATTAGTTTATAGCAGCCCTGTTACCAAATATTTCTACCCAGACACACGCAAACTTATCACCAGTCATGCTGATTTTTTGCACTCAGTGCATTTTTATAAAAAAAAAAAAATGGAGCGTGGTCGAAGAGAAGAATTAAGACTACAGGAAACGGATGCTGCTGGTACTGCTGCTGTTGGTGTTATTGTTGCTGTAACTTCAATTTGATGTACCTTGAAATTTTATTTTGCGCAACATTAACGTGTGCCTGTCATGTGTGTATATGTGTGTGGAGTGTGTGAATGAATGAGGGAAAGTTTAACAAAAAAAAAAAATATATGCGTGCTTATGTCTGTGTATATGAAAATGCGCTGCAATATTTTATTGTGTCAAATGGAAACTCATTTGTCAAATGTCAGACTTGATGATGCAATTGTTGAATATATACATAAGCATATCCTTATGAGTATGTGTGCCTGTGTGTGTGTGTGTGATTGTCGCGTAGTTGCCATGCAGATTTATAGCGCATCCAGAGTTATTTAACAACATCTTCCCCTCTCAACTTGGTTGACACACACACACACTTTGGTTGGCTTTCTTTTCTTTTATTATTATTTTTATTATTTTTTTTTTTCCATTTTTGGAAAGCTGCTGAAAAAATGCTTTTTATTTGTGAAAATGGTTTTTTTTCCTGTTCATTCCCAGTTGATGTAAATATATTCTTTGTAAAAAAAAAGCTGCTTAGCTTTCGCGCATATTCATTTTGAGTGCATTAAGGGATTGACTACTTAAAAACTCACTCTACTGCATTTTATTTAAAGTAAAAATTTCGATATTGAAGCTGACTTTAAAACCATAAATGCTGCTTTTTAAAAATCGAAAAACTGTCAACTGCCAAAGTGCGAAATACAAAACAAATATAAAGAAACTTAAATGAAAATGCGTTCATGAAATGGAAAAACAATGACATTTAAATAGACAAACAATGTCACTCAGCTGTCAAGTGTACTTAAGTTTGTTTCTCCCTCTTAGCAAGAAAACCTTAAGTAAACATATCACATTACGCGTTAGATGCCTAGAAAAAACACTTAACCTGGCTTTGCAAGGTACTTATAGACAAGACGCAATAGACCAAGACTTATAAAAGTAAATTCAAACCCAAATAACCAAACTCATACCAATATTTTTTTTTTTTTTTTTATTAGCTAACATCTCAAAGCTACAAACAACCCTCGCAACGTGTTAAGCAAACAATTTATGCGACTTTAAAATCTTAAAGCAA
Organism: Leucophenga varia; assembly: GCA_018903435.1. Classification (NCBI taxonomy): domain Eukaryota; kingdom Metazoa; phylum Arthropoda; class Insecta; order Diptera; family Drosophilidae; genus Leucophenga; species Leucophenga varia. Next base: position 1,547,465 of record JAEIFJ010001509.1, on the reverse strand, counting down.
AAAAAAAAGTGCAAAGAACTCAACAAGCAACAATTTTCACCACCACAAATAGTAATCTGCAGCTTTAGTTATAGTCTGGCAGCTGTTTTTCTTTGCACACTTCCGTTATTGTGGGAAATTATTAGATTCGATGACAAATTTTGTAACAAAAAAAATGTTTCAGTGTGGCTCGTTCTCATTGCATTTGTAAAAGGGACCCGGGCTTTCCTAGAAATTTAATTATGAAGTATATAAAAAAAAAGTTTTTTCTGTCAAAAACATCACAGAGTATAGGTTTGACCTGTCCAGCCTCATGGAAGTCAAATCTTTCCAGGTCTTTTCTTTTCAGTTATTTTTTGTACAAATTTCGCAATCATTCAATAATGAACAAAATAGCGTTTTAATATATAAAACTACATTTCGGTAAGATATCTTAACCTCAGTTTATAGGCAAACAAAATGTTATCGTTAAAGTTTCATCTCTAATTTTTTTCATATTTTTACGAAGGGTGTCTTTTTTTTTGTCTATACATGAAGACTTTATGCACATCTACTCGAACTACTTTTTACACACTTGATTGCATTTTCTTTTTTTTTTTTTAATTTTTTCCATTGTAAAAAATATTTCTGCTTGAATTTGCAGCCTAAGATAATATTTTTCTTTAATTTCCCAAGGAAAACTTGTTTTCATCAATGAGTAACATTTTTTTTTAGTCTGTTGCAACAGAATATTTACTTCCAAAACAGGCGACGCTCTTTGATGCTTAAATAATCAGTCTCCTCACAAAACTTAAATACTAAAGTGTATTTTAATCATTTTAAAGACTCTTTGATGGCAATAAATGGATTCAAAATGATTTTGATTTAAGCTGCTGTTAGATTAAGTCCAATATTCGATTCTACAACTACATAGAACAATGTTAAGCTGTCAGAGCATTGCAAATACATAGGTTGTCTTGTATTTTGGTTTTATTAAATAAAATTTTATATTCTGATTAGCACCACGGCTTAGACTATGCGTTACATTTTTAAATACACTCTTGGTGAGTTCATATAGCTTTATGCGTCCGGCCGTATGTCTGCCTTTCAAATCAAATGAATTTGCTTCGTTCCAAGTAGCTTTTACTATTAAAATATTTTTTTAAAATTTTACCATATTAACCGCAATTTTGCTTATGATAATAATATCTTGCTTGTGGTTTTAGTTTTTATTTGCGCAATTGATGATGTCTCAATTACCGCAAATGTCAAAAACAATCAAAAGCAACTTAAGCTTAATTAATGAAATAAAATAAATATTTATACATACTATATAAAACCGAATGAAAACAATTACAACAAATATTTTAGTCTTAATAGAAAAACTGAATATCAAATTACTTAAACCTAAAGCAAATCACAACACAAAACTTGAACATTTTGTGCGCTACACAACAAAAGACGTCAAGTGTCTCCTTAGGGCTTAGAAGTTATTAAGGGACTTTCAGTTCGGTTATTTTATTTTTAGATTGTAGCCAACACTCAAAATATTGACGGAATTGGTACTGGATATGGATTGATCCGAAGTGAAGCTAAAAATGGCTCAATATTTGGCTCATTTTGTGCGGCAACCTAGAAAACTTCCAATTGTTATCTGTTTGGATTGATTTTTTCTTTGATTCAAGAATCTTTTTGTTATGATATTCTAAAATTGTATAAATGTATATAACATGCAGATGACATGAAAGACCTGGTAAATTACAAAGGGCAAGTTATGATGCATAAATGGTCATCCCCTTTGAAAGCTGACAATGTACAAAGTAAACTAGGAACTTTTTTTTTGACTCTTTACTTTGAAAACGTTTTGCCGGGACCGGATATTTTATCGACGAATATATGATAAACTCCATAAATAAACATATTCGAGATCAGAATTAAAAGTTAAATCGATCTGGCTATGTCCCACTGTCTTTCTGCCTCCGTCGTATGAAACTGACTATCTCGGAGTCTCTAAGAGATAACATCACAAACGTCACTTCGAAATTAGGAGTTCTTTGTTTCGAATGAGATCGAATCATTTTGAATCGTTTTCTTTCGACTCGAAAGTTTTTATATATCCAGTCGTTTCCATGCAATTTAGCTGGCTGTACAAATACTACTGTCAAGTCAAACATAAATTATCGATAACTAGTTTCTTTCCTCGATGACATATCGACGACAGCCATATACATGACAACATAACAAAATTTTCTTGAATGACATGTCTTGAAAGAAGTATTGTATATTTCGGGGGAGACAAAAAGAAAAGTTATATAAAAATATCTTATATCACATTCACTCAAAATGAAATCTAAATCCACCCTATTTTTCGATGTACTTACTAGAAAAACTTTTCGAAGTTGTTCAAAAAAAAACGAGTGAATTCGCATTGCGTGCAGTTAATTACACTGACCGCACAAGGTGTTAGATACACACACAAAAAACAGAAATCGACAATTCATTAAAGTTTGCGTGCAAAGAGACAAAATTGTTTGTGACCGCAATTTAACATTTGAACTCTATGAATATGTATGTGGTCAGTTGTTATTGACAGAACAACACAAGGAAAAAAATGGGGGCTTACAAAATATTGAGGTGTTAAGTTAACTGATAATGTGTAAATTATGAAAAATTATAGAAAACAAGGCAAAAAAAAATTAAAGAAAAAAAATATGACACACAATACAAAAATGCTGTCTCAATAGCTTTGCGTGTTGCTGCCGCCTCTTGTGTAATCAATATTAATTATGGTAATCAATTTTAATTAGTACACAATAGTAGCTTTATAAAGCATACAGATAGATGGATGGATAGATTGGTTGGTAGATAGCAACTGAATTAATAGAAATACAATTGCTGTATTTTGTCGAATGTAATTGACAGAGAAATGCGTTGCAAGAAAATAGAAAGGACACTGGATACGCAAAAGAGAATCAAGTAGCTTCAAATAATCACAATAGTGACACATAAAACCTGTCGAATGCATAAAAGCACAAATTTTGATAGCAAAACTGGGACAAAAGCTATGCTTTATGAATGAAGATTATGTGTGTGGTGTGCCGGATGAGAGTAACACACACACACACACACTTAAGTGGCTCACAATTTTGAGTTTGACAGCGGCACACGCCGCATATATGTGGAATGAAACAGCCCTCGCCTGCTATAATAACTTCTTTATGTGTCACACTCTGTATGCAGCATGCAGCCATTGTGCATTGCATTGACAGCTCAGCTCAGCTCACCCCAAGGGACTGTCATGCATCCATAATGTGAGACAACAGACCTGCCTAAAATGCTCTGGTTTAGTCTGGTGATCCAAAAAAAAAAAAAAAAAAAAAAAAGCAAAACCAAATCTATTGTTCTTCAAACGTTGCTGTTCGTGCTTGGAGCATATTTTACTGAAAATCAGTTCTGGCTAAGTGGAAAATTTTTGTGCGCAATACACTGAAATGAGTATCCATGCGTTTGGGTGTGTGTGTGCAAATGAAGTTTTATGTGTGAGACCCTTTTTAAAATCGAATTTGAAGCAAACAGTTTGCCATGAGACAATATGACATTGAGTGGAGCTCCCATGCGCCCATACGCCCACCTAAGCTGTCGTATGCCTGTTTTTTTGTTTGAGGACTGATAAGGTACTACTTACTAAAAGCAAAAAAAGTCACATATATGTATGCATCTGTGTTATATAATGAATTTTGTATGCTTTTTAATTTCGAATTTTCTTGCTTTTTTGAAATTTTGGAAACAATTAATTTTTCGTAATACAAAAATTGCTCAATGACAAAATTAGCACAATGAATTTTGTGTAGATTTAATGAGCATATCTACTCGGTACAGTCATTCTGACAGTTTTATTATCCTTTTTGGCTTTTTGTTCTGTAAATTTTATTGTGAAGCATCAAAAGAAAAAAATGGCTTATACATTTTTTTCAAAAAAACAAATCAAAAGACTTGTGTTTATTAAGCGTAAAATCATTTTCTTGCCAAATTGTTGAAGTTGGTTTTATTTTAGTTTGCAGTTGTTGAGTTTGCCAAAACAAAAAAAAAACATGTTTATGCACTGAAAGAAAAAAAAAAGTCATTAAAATATTAAAGCACAAAAAAAAACAAATAAAATAGTATTTTCTGGGCAGAACTAGGATCTAAAACTGACACCATTCCAAATGACTAAGTTTAGCATAAAATAGCTTTAGATTTTATTATTATAAAAAGGTAGACTTTAATTTTTTTACAAAAAAATACTATTTATTTCGATGTATCGGTATCGAATAGAAAAAACTCTGTATTTTAAAAAAAAAAACAAAAAAACGAGTCAAAACACTGTTTGCCATTAATAGAAATAATAGAAGAGAATGGCTAGGAATATCATCAGGTTCAATTAAATATACAATTTATGGTGTGATGTGAAGTCTATAGTCTAAAATTCTAAATTAACCAGCAATTTGCAATCTACTACAATATTTTTACCGCAGCTGTATACTAGACTGGCCATAGCGTTGCGTGGAAAATTTTTAAATTTAATTCTCGAATAAATTAAAAAAGTCTTTGCAATGTGATCCATCGATTCCAAATGGTTTCGGGTTTAACATTAAACTCAAACTTAATACTCGAAACGGAACCACAAGGAATCGCCTGGTCACATTTCAAAAAATCAAAGTATTGAATACATCTTAAATATTAAAATAGCTAAATTTAAATCTCAAATTAATTTTCAGTGTAACAGATTACGCTAAAAATCATGATTTCAACATTCTATTCTATTCATGTCACTACTAGTAGTGTATAGTATGTATATAAATTTTACAGCGTGGTCACACCACTTGGAAAAACATTTTAAATAAATGATGACGAAATGTAAAAGCTTTCTGCTGTTTTTACAGACAGTTTAGCAATGCTCAAGGGTCACCACACTCCAAAAGTCAGTTAACACGCTCAAACGAAATTGCCAAACAGTGAAAAGCCAAAAAAAAAAGCGTATAGCAACGCTACTCAAAGTCAAGCGTTTGCACACACAAAAAAATAAAAAAATATAAAATGAAATTTTGAAATGCGTTTATAAAATTCACTTTCTCACATACACACACATATACACTTTTGCATGTTTTATAAATTTAAAATGGCGCGCATATAAAATTTACATATTTTTTGGCTACAACGAGGCGTATGCGTAATGTAACTACTAAAGCACTTTTTCACATACTACGTTCAATAAAACATTTATGCTAACAGCGAAAATTCATTTAGAGAGCAGCACAGATTGAATTCGTAATGACTGAATGAATGAATGAATGAATGCAAATGAATAAATATTTTGTTTATAAAAATGTTAGCCGAAATTGAAATCGAAACTCTAGATTTGCGCTTATTGATATGCAACATTATCGCAAGAGGGTGGCATGATAAATAATTGTAACTAACTGCTTAAGTTGTTGCACCCTCGCCACAAACAAAATCGAAGTTTATTGCAACACGAAAGAGGCGTTCTAATGCATCTAAAATGGGGCGTCTACCTTTTATATTAATACACACCAGGACGCGCCTCCCCATAAAGCAAGTTCAATTCGAATTGCATAAATATTTAACCTTTTGCCAAGAGTCTCGTAAAACTTTCAATAATCAAATGCTTCGATTGCTTCAAAACTGCTGTTGAGACTGATTGAATTTGAATGAGTTTTTTTTTTCAACTTTTCTTTACGATTTTGTTTGCTGATTTGTGAAAAATTTTCCATTTTCCTTTTTTTTTTTTATTACCTCTCATTTTCATGTGGTCGCAGCAGAACACATATTTTATTTGTTTTTATATGCAATGTCAGCGCATGGAGCACTTGGATGCTTGCCTAGCTTGGCATGCAAATGTCAAATGGTGCAATTGCTTGTATTGGAAATTGTTGAATGTCGTTCAAAGAATATTGAAACACTGAAACCAAACTCTGTGACTCACTCAACTCCCCCAAACCAAACCAAAATCCTCTTTGTCATCATGTTCACTGCTTGGCTTACATGTGTTGTCTTTCTGTATCTGTTGTATCTGTTTCAGTATTGAAGGTTTCAATGTAAAATCATTTGGTGGTTCGGCGCACTTTGACATCTCCGAGGTTCATGTCGTGTCGCTCAACTGTGACATTGACATTTTGGATGACGTTGAGTAAAGTAATAGCAACAACAACAACAACAGAGTAAAACCTAGAGCTGTATCCACAACTATGGACTGAGAATGTGTTTTGCAACTGCAATTCTGTGGCAACGATGACATCGACAACTTCAAACATGCCAACAAGCAATACAGACAACGACAAAGTCACAAAGTATGTTTTCGGCCAAAAAAATCATGTTGTTTTAGTACCGAAATAATGTGGAGCTGAAAAAAAGTTGTAAGCTTTAGAGTGTTAATATGTCTCGACTTTGAGGTAAAAAAAACGAAGAACCACGAAAAGGAAGGATTCGATACGAATAGGTAGCAAAGAACGTTTAATGGGAGCTATTTGAAGAGAGCTATTAGAAGTACGATCGGAAACAAATTAAATTTTTTTCCATAACTTAAAGTAAAACTTAAGAAAAAAATTGAAAATATTTCCCGCATTAAAACTTCAAAATTTTTTAATATTCTTTGAATCGAAATAAACAATCTAGAACTTAAAGATACTTTTTAAAATTCTTCCTCAACTAATCAATGGGCTCTTGCAAACATCTAAAACGACTTGACGGCTGTATACGTCCATATTCACCATTCTCAGTTTCCGATGGTTTTGAATTTGCGAAAGCCATGCTTTGTAGCTTTGCCGCTTTGCATTTATCACATTCGGTCTCCGTATAGCGTACATTTAAGCGATTTCTGCGCGCATATTCGAGAAAAAGTTTTTCACCGCAGTTCTCACGACATTCCTCATAAATTTTATCGACGTATGTTTTAAGTTCCTGCTGCTTCGGTGGTACCCATGAGTAGGTAGTAGCCCATTTCTCCTTGGAAGCTTCCTCCATTTGTACCATACTGCGTTGTGCATTTGTGGTCTCTGTATTCAGGGCTTTTCTTTCAGTCATTTTTTATAGTAATATTTTTTCCTTTTACGTTTATTGTTTGTTGAATGTTGAAACGAGATAGATGGAATATTTCGAGATGTAATATTTCGAAGCTTACTTAGTTTTAATAAATTCAAACATTTTGATAAAATTATTCTTCACAAAAGTCTACAAGACATGTTTTTGAAATGAAGCACAAAAACCATCCCGACTTGCTTTTTTCATCGAATCACAAAGAATTGTTAGAAACATTCGAAGACCCATATATCAATTACCAGACGATTGTAATGAATTATTCTTTACCGTCTTATATCATTCGTCGATCTGATTATATTCACTCTCAAGTTTTTCTGGCCGTGAAAGAACAAAGTAAGTCCGCGAGTGTGGTACGTTGGTATTCGAACAATATATAACTTTTCTTCTATTCGAACTGATCTACTGCAGCAACGGTTACACGATTGAACACTCAGACAAATACGTGTGTCTTCGTATTCTTCTAGTTTATCTCTCTCTCTCTCTCTCTCTCTCTCTAATTATATTCACGCTCATGCCACCTCACGCATAAAGCAAACAGGCGATTATCACTCGACTTCAAAGACGACAGTGCGTCGTGTGACACGACTTATGTGTAAGACTATGTAATTTAATCGATTTGAAGAAGAGTTGAAGATAATACATTTCTCATTATTTTGGCTACAATTTTTTGTAAATAATATAAATTCCTATCGCATCTAGATTCTAAGCTACAGTTAATCTACTCAAATCTTGCAAGTGATCCATCCACCATCCGTAATACTATAAGGACTCCATAAATTTTAATGTTTAAGCAGTATTTTACTGAGTTCCGTTTTGATCGTACCAGTACTAGTGACGCCTATCATTCAGGATCGCAAAAGAAAGTCGTCACATATAAAACCTTTACAAAATTTATGGAATATTTTGAGACTATTCGTGGCATGTAAACGCGTGGTTAGGCGGTGCTTTGCGATGGTCTGCTGAAATGTGCGAGTTTTACGGCGTTTCAAAATCATGGCTGAAATATGGATTTATTGCAACACACTAGGGACCAAAAGACATCTACCAAAGAAAGTGAATTTGGGTGTGTCGAGCAATAAGATTTTGGAATGCACGAGGTGTTATTTACATTATTCATCATGAAAAGGATTTCATAAAACGATCAGTGGAGCTGTTGAACCGATTCGAAATTGAACTACAAAAATATCACATTTGGTGAAGAAAACCTTGGGGACCTTGAGAAATTCTATTATTTGAAAAGTAGAAATTATTCTTAAAATACTGAGAAATTTTTTTCACAGTTTCAAATCCAATAAGAGTTTTTGCTTTCTTGTTTCGTATTTAAACGTTTACAATTTAATTGAGGCTTCCGGATTGGAAAATGTCAAATAAAAAAGTACTCTAATATTATATTATTATTATTTCTAAATTTTTATTTTCTTATAAACCAATGTAATTCCAAAAAATTAAAACAAAGCTATTTCCTCTTAATTTACAACTTAAAGTAAAAGCAAGCAATTATATAACTTTCAAGCTGAAATAAATAAGTTCTCAAGATAGAATATGCCGGCATAGTTGCTATTACAAAATTCGAATTAATCATACAACTTAAGAATGCGCGACATCTGTGACAATATTAATGAATGTTTGAGCGACTATTCAAAGATTCATTTATGCATTCATTCATTCGTTTGTACAACTAAGTAGGTATATAATCAAAAGCAAAACTTTACAATTAATTAGGCTTCATGCTATGCGAATGATTAACGATTATGGCAAACAACGAGTATACGAGTAATAATAATGTTTGAAAAACTTGCACCCGGACTTGAAAGGCAACAACTGCGGCTGATGCTGCTGCTGGAGCCATAAATAGCAACAAACTTGAAGATTACAATAGCAAAAGTTTTACATTTAATTACGACAATAAAAGTTACAAATGTGAAATACTTTAAGCAGAAAAAAGTAGTAAAAATTTTGCTTTGCTGCTGAAAATAATGATTTGGCGCATGAGTACAAAAGTTCTAGCGTAATAATTACCAGTTTCATTAACTGCAGTTCATGTCGTCGATTTACCTGTATCCGCTGTACCCCAACTTGCTCGAACTTTTTTGCTAACACGTGTACACGTGTGTATGTTTTAAATGACATAAATCTGTGCAACTAATAGATGAGTGTCACACAAATGCGTTTTCTAATTTACTTTTCCTCATTAAACCATTCCATTCCAAAAAGTTTTCAAGAAGGGTCCACAGAAACATTAGCAATAGCCAAACTGTAGTATAATATCTCTAATAGTTCCATCAGAAACTAGTACAAGTACTCGTATCATCGTCATAGTCATTGTCATTTGCCTCAAACTCGAGTGCTCCCCAAATTTTGTAGTTGTTGTTGTTGTCATTTTTCGCCATTTTTCTTCATTAATTTGTAGTTACGCAATTTCCGCAGACAAAACTCCACCAAAAAAATGAAGTTTTTCTACGTTAATTTTAGCCAATTCATTGCGGTTTTGCCTTTCTATCGAAGTCGTACAATACAATTTCATTCATTTTGTGTACTGCCTATTTCGAATCTTTGTCTAAATTAGTTCCGCCCCTCGATTTATTTTATCATTTCGTTCTTTCGTACTCCACGCATCCTGGCATCATTTTGAAAGCAATTGGAATAGTTCCTGTTCTACTTTAATCATTGAGGGGTGCTATCTGTTTATATGTCTGTCTGTCTGTCTGTCTTTCTCTGTAAGTATATGACACAATGTTGCCCCCTTACCCTATTTTGTTGTTAATACAATACATGTGTGTGTTTGTCTGTTTGGTTTTATTGCTTCTGCATACAAGACAAGTGTGTGTTCGTGTTTAAATTTACTTGTCATTCATTCATTGTCTGCTATTGTCCTTGCTGCTTCTATATTTTGGAAATCAGTTTCAAAACGTTTTGGTTTACATTGAAAGACAATAACAACAACAACAATGACTCTTACATATGTTTGTGTGTACTTTCCCTAAAGCAAAATGTATAGTTTAAATATCTAATGTATTTGAAGATGAATGAAGTAACATGTTTTGCTGATTTGTTTTAAGCTTTAAGTCATTGATTTGTTATTCAATTGTATTTGTGTATATTTTTTGTTTAAATATTAAACTTCATTATTTAAAAATAGTTCAGAAATTGAAGAGGCAATTTCATATTAAATGAGGAATGCATCTGTATACGAACAACTAAGAAAATGTTCTCATATGCTCTTCAAGAACCGAGGATATATTTACTCGCAAATAGTTAGTTTGGAACGGCTAGTATTATTCGCTTAGAAAATATATTATTCAATTTCGCTGATTACAAATCTGCAGTCAGATTTCAAAAATACAAAATGGCGGAAAATGTTAAAAATTTATTAGATTTACTGCAGATTTGTAATCAGCGAAATTGAATACCCCTAGAAACACTGCTTCTTCTAGTTTTTCTTAACCCCCTAAACATAAGTGGGCCCCCTACTCTAAGGGGGCATGCGAATAATTTGGGATAGGGCTCATTTTAAAGAGCAAAGTTCAACCTTCAATTAAAGACAATAACGGAGACACACAAGGTTCTACTCTACAATTTTTAAAAAATGACCAAAAACTCTATTTTTGGGGTTTTCAACCCCATTTTTCTCGAAAACTAGAAAAAAAAATTTTGAGCCCAGATTCAAAAAAAGAAATTTGTAGGGCTGTGTTATTATTGGACTTTTTACCTTTTTCAAGATAATTTATGAAATCACGTACTTGGGTTCTACTGTGTTGTTGTGATGAGTCCATGTTTCCCCACGATTACGAAACGATATAAAATTGATTTCGCATGACATATAGATGCGCTTATAGTCGAGATTTCTAGAGCCTCAACCATCTCGTCCAATATCATTTAATAGAATTTAACACGTTTTTGTGACGATCTTTGAGACCGGTCTGAAAAGGAATTTGATAAACTTCTTCTTATCATTAAAATCGAAATCTTGAAAAGTTAGCTAGACCGAATGTCAAATTTTATTTATTTTTATGGAGAATATTATTAAATAAATCATCTTTTGACTTTAAATCTATTTTGGTTCTCTATTTCCGAAATTAAAAGGCCACAACCATATTGATTCTATAGTTAAACTAAGTTTTTATGGAGCAGAACATTATCAGGGAGTCACACAAAATCTATTTTAGTTGATTTCAAATCTCTCATGTCATTTAATGAAATAATGAATATAATTCACATTTAGTTCAAAAAGTATTTCAAAGAGTAAATCTTGTTTTTGTTATTTTTATATAGTTTAAACTAATTGAGAACTATATTCATTATTTCAATAAATCAAATGAGAGTTTTTATATCAACGAAAAATGAGATTTTGTGTGACACCCTATAAAATTATATTTGAAATATTTTTACAATTTTCTATATAGTTTTTCAAACACATTTCAATTTGATTAGTAGCATTTATATTCTGCTAATTTACCATTTAAAAATAATTATTTTATAACAAATCACAGCAGCCCTACTGCTACCAACAACAAAAAAATCAATGCTTAGCAAATCCCCTTCCTCCAAATTCGTTTCCATTGTCTGCACAAAGGATTATCGACTTTAAACTTCTCTCACAGACGCTGATAAATTTCAACAATGCCACAAGTCACACCAGCGAATATATTTGTTTTGTGAGGTCACAAAGTTTTGCTTTTGTTTAACTTTGAATAACGAAAAATTTGCTTATCAGCATCTTGCAGTTATTCACTTCAAAAGTCAATAGGGATTAAATATTTTCTATACTGCAGGAGTAAGCGGCTCTCAAAAAACAAACAAACACACAATAAGCCAATTGATAAACGCATAAAATCACTTTATTGAATGAATTAATTATAATAAGCCTAAACCCAAACCGCCAGAGTTACCACGCTTGGGACCACCACCGCCACCACCAGTTAGGCCACCAGTTAGACCGCCAGTTACACCACCAAGTCCAAGTTTATTGCCGACACCGCCTAATGATTGACCAACACCGCCAAGCGTACCACCAAGTCCACCTAAGCCGTCCGAGTAATTTACCGAAACCTTCACATGTTGTCGAGGTCAAGGGAGAAAGTGAAGCACCCAGCACGGATAGTTCACAAAAACGAAAATCACTGGCAGCCTCCAAATTTGTATTCACTTTAATGAAAGGTGTACCTTTGCCAGTAACGCTTTGAAAGAGTTGATCTGTAAAACCTTTACTTTCATTCGTTTTGGACGCTGACTGCTTTGCAAAATTTATCAACATGCCAATCAGATTGTCACGCACTTTTAAATCACTCTCATCGGTCAGCTGTGTGTTCGGTAGCGGTACTCCAAAAATATCATTTGCATCGAACATATAACCCAGCTCATCGCCATGTGCAACAATTTCCGGTTTTGGATTAGCATTATTGGAGACTATTGGTAAACCTTGTAGGAAATTAATGCCCTTCGATTTTGTGCCATTATACTCAAAGCTATACATATAGGCGGGTGCTAATTTTGACCAAACTTGCGTCGTTAGCACAGCAGGCAAATTAAAGAGTACATCTGTCGTAGATTCAACGACCTAAAAAATTAAAAAGTTTAATTAAAGAAATGCGCAGAACTTTTAGCGCCACTTACCTTCGCAAGCACTTGATCCAGATTTAAAGTTTGCGGCACCTTCCAGACTTCATTCAACGTTGGTGTTAAAGCATTTGTCAAACCTGGCAATGCTGGCTTTAGTATATCACCGGTCAGCTTATCAATACGCAGAAAACCAGTTAAATCTTGTAAAGCGCCTTTTAGTGAACCCAAAAATTTTTCGGCAGAACCAAAAACCTTTTCGATGGTATTCAAACTGACCGAATTTGCAGTTTCATGCTTGGTGACACCCGTCAAGAGCGGTATTGGTGCAAATTTAGCGCTGCGTAATTGCGTTTCCGGAGTACCAACGATAATACCAGGCAGCGCACGTCCATCATCTTCACCTTCGACGTGTGGCTGAAAACCAACATGTCCCGTAAAACCTTTAACAAGTGCACGACCTGCAAGACGTTCCGTTTGTACTTTGCCATCGTTTTTAATAATGTCAGCAGCGGGTTTCTGTAAGTTAAATTAATATAAAAATTAAATTTATTTTAAATTAATTAAATTTTTCCAAGAAAAATAGCGCACCTCTCTCAAACACTGCACAATTTCAAGTTCATTTGTTGCCGGACAACCGTTTATCTTAGCAATTTCCTCAACGCTTTGCACTGGTTCTTTGTCAGTTGCATACTGTGAGAGCGCAGTGCCGGACATGGCTGTAACACTGGAAACATCACCAGCGCTACGCGCTCCACGCGACATTGATAAATACATAGCACTAGCACCGCCCGAACCGTGGCCCACAGCATTGACCTGTTTCGGATCACCACCGAAAAATGAAATATATTCGTTGACCCAACGTAATGCAGCAGCCATATCGAATATGGCTAAATTGCCATCAAATTCTTTGGTACCATCACCCATAATACCCAATGAACCGAGACGATATTGTGCTGCCACAACAATAACACCCTTTTGTGCCATAGGCGTCGCATCATATTGCGCTGCAGAGCCATAACGAAAACCACCCGGATGTATCCAGAATATAACTGGTAGCCCTGTAGATTCATCTGGCATTTGTGGTGTATAAATGTTGAGCAATAGACAATCCTCTTCACCTACAATACGTTGTGGATTTTGTGGATGTGGTTGTATACAGGGTACACCATGCTGTGTTGCATTTATTTCACCGGCTAAACGTTTATACACGGGACGTGCATAACGATTACGTCCAATGGGTGCTTCGGCATAATGTAAACCAAGAAAATTATATATACCAGTACGTTGATTACGATAGCCTTCAACGCGTGTATCACGATTAAAGACCCGCGTAAATACTACCGGATCATCTACCGGTGGCGCTTTTGAATGATGTCCGCCGACAATGCGTTTGAAGCGTTTGTGTGCATTGGGTGCAACTTCTTCTATTTTAATTGCAGCAATAATCGAACTCAACTCGACAATGAGCAAGAAGAGCACGTTGCATGCATATAAGTTGCATTTAAGTAGCTTCATGGTCGCCTGGTTCACTTTTAGTTGTTGCTGTTGTTGTTGTTTATTGAATGTGCGCAAACAACAAAACTTGAACGTTCATCACTTCACGATTGTCAACTTAAAACTGCCACAACCTCAAGTCGCGCTTTGCAAGTTCTCACATTCAACTCAGTTGTACAATTATCGTTTTTTTTTTTTATTTATTGTATTTTATTTTAGTTTATATTTCTATAGTTGGGGTTTTTTGTTTTTTTGCTTTTGTTTTCTCTGCCGCTTTTTATTCGTATTTTATGTGATAAACATTTTTAAATTGATAACTTGGTTACATATACACTACATTTATCATATGAGAAATGTATATTGCGATTGTTGTGGCATTTGTAACGTATCAAAAAAAAAAATTATTTAATGAAGATAAAACCTTTCAGTGCCATACAAATTCGATGTAGAATTAACATAAAAAAATCTCTCTTACTATGTAAAATAGGGTAGGTGTAGGGTGCAGGGCCTTTCGTTAAGCCAGAGTACTATATACGCTGCAGTAAGTTATATAATGTTTCATAGGGTAAGGTAAAGTTCTGTTGTTTTTTTTAAGAGTCCAAGCACGTACAGATGTTTAAGTTGTTTTATTTCAATGTTTATTACATTATTTTCTTGATTTAAACCAGTTTTAAAATTTTCTCGACAATTTTGTTACATGTTAAAGCTGCCTTTTAATTCTTTGATATTTCCGATGGTGACAAGATCGAATTTTATAATATTAATACGAAATATAGCCATTCTGAAATTATATATATAAATTTTGATGTCTAATCACCATCAGAATTTTGACAAATCGGGACCATAAAGTCATGGAAGTGAAAATGCAGCTTAAAAGAGACACCATATATACGAGTCGATCTTGTCACGTTTGTCTGTCTATTTGTTGTTTTTAAAATCCAGACGAGCAAGAATGAGAACAGCCAAGAATTGAGAAGAGCTTACTGAGTGCCATCCCATTAACGAATATTCGAAAATCATATCAGATCTAGATTTATTGTATTATATGGGCAAATCCCACGTTATGGATGTTACATCTGTATATAAAGGTGCTTTTAATCTGATGAGTTACAAACATGAATGCTAGAGCAGATATCCGACGAGTATTAATACGTTATACGGGTGCTTCGGCTGCTCTATCGGATCGAAATCGATGTTATGAATGAACCCAATGTGCCAAAGGCATTGTTTTAGTGGCCTATAATTATTCTTGCATTGTTGTCTTTCAAATAAAACCGGTTTGGGATACATCGGTTGGATGGTATCTAAGTTCATAGCGGACATAGACAAATTTTTACTATAAATATGAAATTCAACTTATTGTAAGCATTTTGTATTATAATTTCAACTTGGAGCTTGAGTCTGGGGCTGGAATGAAGCTTTTCCGAATTTATGCATCGGTTGAATGGTTTCAAAATCCATAGAAAGACGTTTGTACTATAAATATATAGATTAAAATGTATATTTAGAAGAGTACTTTAAACGGCTTTTTAAATCTTTCTTTGCGGGCGGTTCGTTGCGGACGTTACACTTTGGGCGTTGCACTTGAAGTATGCATTCTAGTATTCCAATATTATTTTAAACAAATTAGAGACACTTCAATTTTTTTCTTTCAGATAAGCTCATATCCAATTTGCTACAACAACAAATAAAAATATGAGAACATAAAAATGTAACAAAATATATATCTCAATAAATATAACCTAACCGCAATCATGTAGAAACAATTGAAGCGCAGATTACAAACCGAATTCACAATTTTAATGCATGCGATTTAATCGTAATTTAGTTGTTGTATGTATTTTTGTTATTGTTAACTCAGCATGCAAACTGACGGATTGAATATTTTATTGTAAGAGTTATACAGACAGTCTAAAATTATATTACTCATCGCATTGAAACATTTTTAATAAGGTTTTGCGGGTTTTTATTTTTAATATAAAATAACAAGCGAATAATTATTATATTATTATAGAATCCTAGATGCATTTGCTAATGATACTATTTTGCACGAAGAACTAGAAAAAAGCTTCAGTTAAGTAGACTGACTCAACACGATATTCATTGTACCCAGTTAAAGTTGTGTTATAAATTGGTAATAATATTCACAATCTGAATGTAACAACGTATCGGATTATTTGTTAGCTTTGTGTGAGGGCAATTATATAATAATTGTTCTATTTGAGTTAAATTGATAATTTTTTTTTTTTATAAATTATTAAAATTATATCCCAACCTGAGTTTGATGCTTTTTGGTTAAATAGCAAAAAAAACTTTCGTATGGCGACTACCATTGGAATAGATAACCTAGGAGTGAAGCATAACTGGAGTAAGATTGGAAAGAAATACACTCCAATTAAGCTGGGTCTTTGATGGATCCCTAACAGACGAGGGAAGGAAGGGCCTCGTCAAAGGTAATTGTACCGTTACGGAAATTTAACAGTATCTTTCAAACTAAAATTTGTGTCATAGAAGATGTGTCCAGTTAAAGTTAGATAGAGGCTACTAGAGCAAAAATATAGCTATTTCCTGAGACAGCCAAGTCGCAATCAATGCACTAAAGTAAATCAATTGGAATGCTTTGAGGTATTGAGGAAGCAGACAAACTAGCTCGCGACTTGGGGCAACCTGCTTGTTTGGTTGATCCAGAACATTTCTCAGATCTATGTCCATTAACGCATTAGAAAAAGAAGACTAAATCCTGAGACAGATACTAGCGAGATTGTGCGGAAAACAGATAGTATAAAAACCTTATAGGTCACTAAAACAGGGGGTTTCATTCAACTTCAATGGAGCTTGCTGAGAAAACTATCAGGGTTCTAACAGATAACTACAGTATTAAGATGTATTTGTGTAAGATATGCATTGAAGGTGATAGCAACTGTATGTTCTGTCAAGAGGTTGATGAATCACAGTAACATCTCTTGGAGAATGGTGCAGCCTTATATTTCGTGAGGCTTGGCCAATCGGGCTATAACCAGCTGACAGGAAAGATGGTGCAGGCACTGAATCTTCTGGACGAGCTGCTACACAATGAAATCTTCAGTTAAGGGCACGATAAATCTGACAATGTCGCAGTGCTTACTTTCCAAAAATAATAACAATTTGAAATGAGCTTAGAGGATTAATTTGTCATAAGTACCTCAAGACCTTTCTGGGATTTAAGTTTGAAGTTTGAGATCAGACTTTCGGACAGATGAACGGATGCATGCATAAAAAAAAACTTAGTCTTTTGATGGCTCGAACAAAAAATTGAGTGAATTTACGTTTTTTTTTTTTTTTAATTAAAGTGAAAACTAGAAACATCCAAAATTCGGTGTAAAATTTCTTAAAATGTTAAAATAAGAAATTTGACTACCCTCTTATGTATTTAATATGGTCATTTATAAATAGAATCATACAAGAGTAATAACGATTCGACAAATAAATACAAAACCAAAAACAAGAAAAAAACCAAAATAAGAACAAAGTTTAACCCAATACATTAATGGTATTTGCATTTCTACTGATTTTATTCGGTTTTTATTGAATTGATAAAATCACAACGACCCCAAATATACAATAACAAAAACAACAACAAAACGAAACACATTCTATTAGAGTATTCAGTATGGTTACAATTGCACAAGGGTGGAGTAGAGTAGAGAGTAGAGTAGAGGGTCGAATACTTTGGGAGTCGTTTATGCGCTGCATGGCATCAACCGTTCGAGCTGCCAATTTAATATTCCGATTGCACTTTATGAACAGCGAAAGAGAGAGAGAGAGAGATAGGTAGGGTGTGAGTGATAGAAATATATGTATGTATGTGTGAGGATTTGATTTTTACGCTTCGACATCTGCGGCGCTGTTGGTGTTAGTGATGATGTTGCCTGCTGCTGCTGCGTTGCTATGGAGTAAAGAAGTGGTTGACGACGACGAACGAAAGCTCAATGCGTGTTTATTTTGCGCCGCAAATGCGTTTCCGGTTTTGTGGATTGGAGTCAACTATAGCTGCACGTATGTAATTGTATTTGTAAGGATACATAGACATACATATAAACAGTGTATCTGTGTGTGTGTGTGTGTGTGTGTGCATGTGTGTTCACTGCGGTTGTCGTTTAATGGAATTCCGCGTGCATTAAATGTGACACGCGGAAGCTATATGGAATTTCAATGCAATACGTTGCAAGCTAAAAAACCCAATAGACATCAGCAGCTGTCGAAGGCATTTCATATGAATTTGTATCTGAAATATATTTGCATGCTTGCACGCACATATATACGTATTTATACTATAAATTTATGCTTATGGTTAAATAGTCTTTAAATATTAACTTTTGAACAATTTAATTTGTACTATTTGAGTGATGAACTGCATAAATTCAATAATAATTGTATGAGCGTACAGATGCATTTCAGATTTCAGATGCATTTCGTTCAATAATTTTTTTTTTTAAGGGATAAGCAATTGAGACATTAAAAATGTGCTTCATATATTCTCATTTAATTTGTATATTTAAAAAAAAAATTAACAAAAGAAAAATAAATCTTTAGTGGACCTAATGTTCACTAATTGCTAATTACAGTCACTTTCACTTCTTTACTTTATTTCACACGAAGAAATCACAGCACAGCACATTACAGTGAATACTAAATGATACGCATTTACACACTCATTTAACGCCAAACAAATGACGAAAAGGATTTGCGACAAATTACATGCAATTTTTTTTCCAAGCAAACAAAGCATGCTTCTAAACCCAAATCAACTCATAACGAATGCCTACAAAAAGGCTTGTAAAGGACAAAAAAAAAAAGTTGAATAGAATAAAAAATGGAGAATACATATGTCCCATGAAGTTGAATTTAATCAAACGGCAAACAAACCATGGTCAAGCAAAAGTCAGAAATCAATCTCGTTTAGAAATCCCAAAAGCGATACTAAAAGAAGAAAAAAAAGGACTTTTCGGAAAAAAAAGAAATCAAAAGGCATTATTCGAAGAAAAGTTGAAAACGAGCATAAAAGCAAAGAAGAAAAAGATGTCCTGCAAATGTAATTGATTAAAGCGCACATACACGCACAATGTATTTGGATGTCCTTTTATCTTGTTGCTGCTGCTGCGCATACACTTCCACCCGCTACTCATCGAGCTGCTGATTGTTTGACCGTAACTTGTTTGCTCGCCTTTAATTTCATTTGCGCGCGCCTTAAAGCACATTCAGCTCAGTTCTGTTGTCGCATGGAACGGAGGAGCCATTGTCCTTTTTTGTGTCACTTCCGCTGCCTAGCCTTTTTCTCGCTCTCACTCACTCACACTCTCAGTTTCCATCACTCGCGCTTGCCATTTGTTTGACTCACAATTACTCGTTCTCGTTTAGCTACTGCGGCTGTTTAAAAAAAAAAAAATAAAGAAAAACATTTGCTATCACGAGTGGCGAGGTGAGTTTTAAAAGTTTCCTTCAAGGCTACAAGAAATTTAATTTAAAAATTTAAAGTCTCGCAAAGATGTAAATAAATAATAATAATAGAATATATTGCAGAGGTGGGCACATTTATTTGATTATATTGCGCTTGTTTTTCCTAGGAAGATAAACAACACAAAAATCGTATAATGCACAAGCTCCAACGACGCCACATGCAGAGTTCGGTAGCCTCGCGTAGTATAAAATTGAAAAAGTGCCCATCACTGACTTAAGCTTTCATTATTTTTAGCGACTTAAACTTTCATTATTCTTACCAACTTAGTCTTATGAGCAATGAGCAGTATGACCTATAAAATGACATCGACATTGTCAGGTGCATTCGATACAAAAGACTCCTCTCGGCTAGTCACCTGCTTCGTTCGGAGGCAAAGGCAAAATAGTTTTCGAGCGAAACGTGGAACAAATCGGAGTTGTACGTTAGCGAGGTTGACCTTTGCTGCCTTGGGACGATCAAATCTTGGATGACATTCGCTAGATCATCACCACTGGTCCAAAAACATAAGGGACGGCGAGGTCCATAGAAAGCTATTCTGGTCCTGGCTATACACATACAATTAGCCCAGCAAGCAATGAGAAGTTCTTTAAAGATTCTTATTAGACATGCTTCACTCTTTCGAATACAAATCAGAATCTTATGGATAGTGCTCTGTTCAACAAGTGCACACCAAAAGGAGTCTTAATTTGATGTATAAAAAGACTTCGAAATTCAACCAATTTTTTTGTTGATAGTCGCAATTTAGGAACTCTCCATGATTATTTTCAGAGTCTTATTTATGAAGCCTCCGAAAATGGTTTGGAGAAAGTATAAACATTAGCCGTAGTTAAGTATAACTTTTTCAAAAACTTTTAAAGTTACACTCGCTTCACTACTATCTCCCGCTACATAACTTACGCTCATGCTTCGCCTTACTCCGCTCATTTGCAATGTTTCCTTTGGGGTAGTTGCTTAACAAGTTAAACAACGGGATTTACCATGTCCTGTGCTTGATTTCTTCTTCTGGCTGTCCGTCCATCCATCTGTCTGTCTGTTTGTTTGTCCTTCTGTCTTAACATACAACAATTCTCATACTTCCTTTGTGCATCCTTTTTCTACTTACAACTTCGATTTTGGTTGTTTTTGTTGCTGCTGCCGCTTTAATTTACATGCTTGAATTGTCATTGTAGCATTTAGCAATTTTATTGTGCTGCGTCGCAGGACACTCCCCACAGCAAAAATGCTGCCACTCCTTTGTATTTTCTAGACTCACACTGCGACGACGACGACGACGACGAAGAAGACGACTAAGACATGTGATTTATGTGCATATGCTAAGCATATCCTTTGACCCTTGATTTCTTTTAGTTGCTCTTTTTATTTATTTTTTTTTCTTTCTTGTAATATTTCTTCTTTTGCTACAACATAAAATAGGCTTATATGTCTGCAGAAATATTTTTACTTTAATTTTTTTTGCTTTGCTTTGCGATTGCATTGCACTGATAGAAAGGAAACATATTGGAAAAATATTTGCGACACTTTAAAACAGATTCTTAGAATGAAATTGAACATGCGAAGCGAAAGTGTCGCAGCGCGGCTATTGTGTGTAGACACCAATACCAAAACCAAAACCAAAACGATAATAAATGGCGTCGCGACAGTTTCCTTCGTTTAACAAAAGTTTACATCCTTCCGTCTGTTGTCGGTGTTGTTGTTGTACATAGAGAATGCTATTTTCTTGACTACTTTCGTTCTGCTTTCGTTACTTCGCCGTTTTTGTCGTTATTGTCTTCATCATCATTGCCATCGTTCCGTTGAGCGATTCAGAAAGTAAAACTAGCTTTCACCGCCTTTGCTTAGGTCACATGAAACACCTGGGTCCACTCTCACTTACAACGTCGACTAACGACGACGACAACGAAGTCAGCCATTTTATTTGCTTCTTAGAAATTTTACTTTTTTTTTCTCCTTAGTGCTAAATTAAGCTTACATACAACGAACAACACTAGACACCCTCAAATGCGCTTCTTCTTGTGCAACATGCGACTCCGCTTGCAGACAGACTATACGCTACATAAATTCCATTGGATCCATTTCAGTTGCCCTCAAATTAAGTAAAGTGAGAAGTTCGCTTCTTTTGCTACTTCTGCTTCTGCGGCTGCTGCTGTTGCGTGGATTACAAGTTGGCAAATTTGTGAAAATTACTTTTTGTTTATTGTGTTGAAATGCGAAGCAGTCTGGGGAGAGAGACTTAATGTTAAGGCCAAGGTGCAGCTTAAAACCGCAGCATTTCCGGTTTTTCTCGACGCCATTTTTTGGTATGCCATTAACATTGTTGTTGTTCTTGTTGTTGTTTTATACTTTTGTTATATTTTCTTCTTATTTTTTTTATTTTTTTCTATGCTTCGCCACATTAATAATTTGTTCGTTTACGCTTCAGTTCAGTCGCTCGTAAATTTTCACTAGTGTATCCTGAGTGGGTTTTTTTTTTTCTTAGCTCTTAGTCCTCCAATTCACAATTGTGCTTTTTCACACCATAACAATAACGGCGTGAGCAATAATAATTATTATTTTTATGTTGAGCCACTTAAAAATGTGTTCTTCTTTGAATGTTCTTTAAGTGAACGTTTACGTATGTTTTTGTTTTTCTTTTATTTATAAAAAGAAGAAGCTAATGCGAAAATCCTTTGAATTATTATTGCTCTTCCTGGATTCAAGCATAATTATTTAAAGATTAACCAATTGTTATCAATTAATCGATTTTGATAATTGACAGATTAAATTCTGTGTTAGTCCGAAGAACATGTAGTAGGATTTTAATCTATCTATCTATCTATCTATCTATATAAATAAAAATGTATGTATGTTTTTATGTCTACTCTATACGTTGAAACCGTCCAACCAATGAGCCCCAAACCGGTTACATTTAAATAAATCTCGTAGAAGCTTAGAAGATCCTGAAGACGAGCACAAATGTTAAACAACTGCTCTGTCACTGTCCAGCCCTAAGAAGAAGAAGGAGATTCGAATATATACATATACCTGTCTGAAATAGCATCTATCAACATAAGAAACATATCTAAATACAATGTGAAAGATGGTAGAAATGCGAGGTAAATGAGCCGTCTTTGCATATAAATTCGTTCTCACGAACTGTCTTCTTCCATTCAAAAGGTGAACTGTAAACGAACATCACTAACCAAAAACTTCAAAAATTATATGATTATATATTCTGGATCAGCTAGTCAAGTCGATCTAACCATGATCGTCTGCCTGTCGTTCTGTCCGTCTGTCTATTGATTTCAACAAATTTCATTCGGTCAGTTTTTAAGATATTGAGCTGAAATTGAAAACCTAAGCTTTTTTCGGCAACGATTAAATCAATTATGAAAGTTGTGTATAAGCTCTAATATCAATCAATGTGAACATATTGATCTTATGAATCGGTCTTCTATACATATAGCCTCCATACAAACTCAACTTCCATAGTCTAAATTTTTCAAGAAAATTTTTGTTATATTGTGTTCCTTAAATCTTTTCTGGGGTTTGTTATCATGAGTACCAGATTTAACGGTAGTTGGGGCCTCCAGAATCCATGCCCCTGCCGCGGAGAAATTTTATTTCTTCTAGCCGTCTTATCCATGGTTCGTGTGTGCTTTGGTTTTAAATGTTTTCCGGTTGAGGGGACCAACACCCTGCGAAATCAACCTCATCCTGAGGGCATGTCTCTATAGACGCCTCTTACGTCTAGATGAGCCTACTGTGGTGGTATTCTTGACAGCCCGACAGTCCACATGGGCAATTGTTGTTATATGTGTATTTTCAGCTTAAAATTTAAAATAAAAGGTTTTTTTAAGGACCCCAATACTGTGTCTTTACTTATTTTTTACCCATTATGTAGCCCATTGATTCCTTAATTGACAAAAGGCAAAGTATCAGTTCAAAACTTCTGTTCAAAAAAAAATATATTAAGATTCCAAAAAGTTTGATTGAGTCATTCCAACGTTTATATTTGCTAAATTTCTATTACTCTATTTTTTGTTTAATGATTTTTTTATAAGATTTCGATTATACTTCAAATAAATACATTTATATAAATTGCATTTATTAAATGCTGACTTTTGCTTTCAACTTTTACTCTCAGCTTTTGTAGCAAAACAATGTTTTTTTTCCTACCCAAAAAAAAAAAAAAAAAAAAACGCTTACCTTTTCAAATCATTGCATTCGAGCGCATTTTAATTTTATTAATGGATTTTCAAATGAATTTTATCTTTTAAAGAAATCAAAAAAAAAAAATAAATAGAATAAAAACTTTTGCAACTAAAACTCTTAGGAAAAGCAATCTTTCAGCATTTACGCAATGAATATGGCATTTCGTGGCGCGCAGTCGAGAGAAAAAGTCATGATTTTAAATGCCAACAAATAAAATTGAGGGTACAAAAAAAAAAAAAAAGAGCGAAAATTGAAGCAGCCCCAAAAGGATTAGAAATCATTCAATTGTGCAGGTAAATGGACTGCAAGCGACTTTTATTTGCCATCCAGCCTGACTGCCTGACAGCCTGGTCTGACCCAATCTGAATTGCAGTCGACACTTTAATGCGCGGCAGCATATGCCCGATAAAAATAAAGAAGCAAAAATGAGTTGGGGCATCAAACACAGAAATATTGAGGAAAAAAGGGTTCAATTCCAAATGCTATCGCGCATTCGATGACTGTCGTCGTCGACGCTTTCAATAAAATTCGTTCATATCTCAAACCCAACAAAATGAATTTAGTGCGACGCAGTGAATTGTTTGCTTATGCAGCGAAAGAATGAGGCTTAGTTTGGGTCATACCGTATGACTCGAGCTTGGGGTTTGGGTCGCACATTTTCGTATTAATCACTTTTCAGCTTGAATACATTCGTTTTTTCTTCTTTTTTTATCGTTGAAGTTTGGTTAGTTTGGTTGTTGTGTTTTTAGGTTCGGTTGTACAAAAAAGGTTTTTTTAGTCTGAAGTGGTCTAGCCACTTTAATCCTTAACGCAAATAGCTGCCTCATGCGAATTTATTTGGCGCACGTGATAGTTTGACACATGCTTTTTCTTTTTTTTTTTTTTTAGTGTAAATCTAACTCAAATAAAAATTTTTATACTCCAACACTTTGTGAAAAAGCGGAAACTCCATTTTGATATTCTTTTTCCTCTTTTTTTCAATGATTTGTTCTTGCTTCAAAAAAAAAAAAAAAGAAAGAGAAAAAATATTTGAGTGGATTAAAAGCGTTTTTAATGCTAATTTATTGCACATATGTGTAAGCTGTGTATTGGCATTTATATAAATTCGCTGTGGGAATTCCAGAGCATAAATGTTGGTAAAATTGGGAAGGACTATTTAAAAATTCAGTTAAAATGTTGATTTTATTTTATTTCCTGTAATACAATAAAAAAATAAAAAAAGAACGTTTCAGTCGATACTCGATGCTATAATTTTTTAACCTAAACTAGCGTATACCCGGCGTGTGCTAGTACGGACGATTCGGCTTCGTTGGTACATTTCTTATTTTTTGTATTTTTATTGCAGCGCAACTAAAATATTTTGGGGTTAGTATGAAAACATACAAAAACACAAAAAAACTCCTTTTTTTTGCAGTGAGACCAAATAGTAAAAAAACATAATAAAAACAAGGAAAAACTTAATTTCGGTGGAACCCAAAGCTTATATACCCATCACACGTAGTTTTAAATAGTTTTTGTGTCCGATTAAACTTCGAGATGGGATGGGACGGGTCAATGGTCTGATACAATTTAAGTTAAGTTCTAATTAAGGCTAAACATATAGTTATTCAAAAAAATTCTAAAATAACATAATCGATACAGCTGTAGTGTAGGTCTATGCCTTAAAATAGCCGTGGTACCTTGGCTTTGATATTGAACGATATTAGATGTGTTTTAACCTGAGTTTGAACCAATACATTCCTGAAATAATGCCATTTTTCGTACAAAAATTCAAAAATGGGCCGTAAGTTTGTAAGGGGGCTATACCTAAAATGGACCGCTGGTACCCTTGGTTTTGACATTGGAGCTGACATAGGAAGTGTCGTTTTTCGCGTTGAAACGCCAATTTGGAGTGAATACAATTTCACAAATAATGCGTATTTCCATTACAAAAATTCCGATACCGAATGGACGCGGTCATTTTGATATGGGGGCTTGTTGCCTTTCAAGTGAAAGGGGGAATTGTCACTTTTATGGCTTCAAACTCCATGGCAGACATGGAAAAATCGTTACCCTAGTTTTATTTAAAAAGTTTGTAGCTCGCGCTTCAGCGAAAGACAACCATCAGCCATCATACGGGACCATCAGTCATCATACCGAACCGTTTTATTTTCAAACTAGAAAAATATCTTAATAACAGATCGTGCCCAATTGATCAACCTGCAGTAGTTATATGTACTCCATGAGAAGATGACCAAAATAGCAGAACAACGCGTCGCATACATACACACAAACACAAAAGTCTATAACAGCGTTTTTTTTGCAATGCAGCGCACGTCACCGCTACTGAAAAAACATTATACAGTATACAATATGTTTCACCCAAGTTGATTGATTAAAGACTAATTTTATAAGGATTGCTGTCTTTGTTTTAAAGTAGAGTACTCATCGAATAAACAAAAAAATAATTTGTTACAATTCATTAATTATCTGCTCGAAGAGCGTTTATTATGCGCATCAAAATATATCATGGAAAAACAAACAGCTTTCATAACGTTTTAATAAAAAACATATTCATAATTGATTCATTTAAATTCCATGCATCAAATTCATTAAATTTATTCTACATCTGCATAGCAACTTTGGAATATTTGAACAAATTATGCACGTATTTTTTTTAAACTACTAAATAAGATTAAACCAAGTCATCAAAATATGCACACAAAACAACTTATTCAAAAAAAAAAAGATTTTAGGAGAAAAAAAGGAAAAAGCGAAAAACCAAAACGAACCAATTTGGCTTTCAAAACAGCGCATAAACTTAGTGCATGGCCAGCAAAGAAGAAGAAGAAGAAGTGGCAAGCAAGCTAAACGAGCACCATCGCGTGTGTTGCCAAAAAAAAAAAAATAAAAATAACTCAATGAGATGAAATGAGATGAAAAAACACAGCAGCAGTAGCCATTAGGTAGGTACTATTTCTGCAGCAGTCGTGCATAACGTTGGCAGGACTTGTACAATACATACGCAGGACACTACACGAATGTATAACAATGCGAAACAGAGCAAAGCGTTACCACTACGAAAAAATCAGCAATAGCAGTCGAGCATGACAGTCAGGCGAGTGTAGCGTAGCCGTAGCTATGAGCCAGCAAAAAGCAACCTAGCGCATCCTGTAAAGTATTCTGCTCTCTTTTCTTTTTTGCTTGATGCTGCTGCTCCAACCCACAACTAATTTCGTTTGGCCAAAAGTAAATTTTTGTGTATGTTTGTATGCGAGTGTGCGATTTTGTGCGATAATAAAATGAAAAGTTTTGAACGCAAACAAGCAAGCAGCGAGCAAGCAGCGAGCAAGCAACGAATGAACACACCGCATGTCTGGCATATTTAATTTATTTATTTTATGCAAATTTTTGGATAATGTATCTGCGGCCGCAGGATAGACAAAAATAACAAAAACAATTCAAAAAGGACAAACAACAACAAAAACAACAACAATGGCAACACTAAACGGGTTCGTTGTTGTTGCTGCTGCTCAACAAGGTAAAAAATAATTTCATCTATTTTCTTTTGTTTTTTTTTTTTTTTTTTTGTGGATTGAATTGGATGGTGGAGCGCACAAAATTATAATAAAAGCAATTGTTGCCAAACCGCGTGCAACACAAAATTATGCTGCATAAAGTTTCATAAAACTCCGTTACTGCTGTCCTGTTTAGCTAGCTCGCAACGCTCCTACGCAGCTCTGTGGTTGCAACGTTGCGATCCAACGGCTGTTCGGCTGTGCTGTTCATTCGAGTTTTACACGCTTCATTGTCTAAAGTGGCGCATTGGGAATGGCTAGAAATCTATCTTCAACTCCATTGCATGCATACAACACTTAGTAACTGCGTAACTCTGCTGCTCCTGTTTATGCTGTATTCCTGTATTTTGTAAAATAGCAATGCGCCTGCTTGCACTAACTACTAATGTGCGGTTTGCTTCGTCTATTTTTTTTTTTTTTTTTGGTTCAGACGCTTCTCACCATTTGCGTTTTATGTTCAGAAAACTTTTCTACGCTGCCATAATTCTGATACTTTTTACGTAGCGTGTCAGCCATAGCGTGTATACCAAGAAGAAGAAGACAACAACAAAAAAATTATTATAAAATGTCTAAATACTAGCGTTGTGGGAATTTTTCACTAATTAAAATGGTTTTTCGCGCTGACGTTGGCTTACAAGTTTGCTGTTTGTGTGTTTTATAAAAATACAAAAAAAATTAACTTTTTTTTCTTCTCGTAATTATTTTCTATTTTTCTCAATTTAGTGCTTGGAAGCTGCTTAGATTGATTTGAATTTTTAGTAGCGCAGAGCTGCTTTAATAGCAATGCTGATATATTTGCTTTAATAAAGTCATAATTTAGGTCGAGCTAGCCGCAGAATTAGATACCTTTTGGTCTGAGGTTTCTTTTTATTCCATTCCAGCTATTCACTTGTTTCGATAAAGCGTTTTCTATGTGGCATCAGTTTATCGTTAAATTTGTAACGCTAGAAGTAAGACAACGTAGACCCTATTAAATACTCAAATATATTTTTGAATAGCTTAAAGGCTCGAAACAAGATACAACAACAATCTAATTAATTCATACTGTATTAATAAAGTTATTTGATTCTTTTATCTTAATTCAATCCAGATAGAGGCAGTAATCCAAGGAGGCTCCATTTGTTTTCTTAAAATTAGATTTGACGATGCTGTCATCTATAGCAAAAATAGTGCCCCCATTAAGAGGGAAGAGGGTGCAGACCGTTCCATACGAACCACGACAGCACAATAACTGCCTTGTGTTTGGTATCATTAACTTGGTTTAATCAGAATTCGTTACTTGTTCCAAGACTATCGGCACTAAGGACCAAATAATTCATCATAATTTTAAAGAAAAGTTTAGCTTTTTAAATAAAAAATCTATCTATTTCCAAAACGCCTTTATTCATGTAAATTGCCCGAATGTTCACTACATTAGCCAATAGAACTAAACATTTATCTTTAAAATTGCAGCTCATTACAAGCAACAATGTAGCAAACAATCCATAGAAACAACAACAATATTTTAGCAAGCAAAAAGAAAAGAGACAAACAGCATAATAAAACACTATAAAATGAAACATCTGCTATGCTTAAAATGCACGCCTAAATTATAATATTAAATAAAGCAATCAAATAAATCTTTCAACATGCCTCATTTATAGCAGATTACCATACCACACCATACCAAACCAAGTGGAGAAACCAAGTTAGCAAAGCTACGACGCATCCGTGTACTCTGTGCATGCCGCAAAATGACTGCCGCACGTACACCGCGCAACTATCATTACCCCCGCTGTTACTCGGCAGCAGCAATCAAATCGCTTCATGTTGCTTCACAGTCAAGTCGAAATATAAAATTGGGGCATACTGTAGCATAACAAGTGAACCTTCAATTACGAAAAATAACGACACTGGCGCAGATTATCTCATTAAAAGCATAAAATGAACAAGTCAACAGCGTTTGCCTCACATTTTTAGTGGTGGGGCGATGTTACCTCCTCAAACTATGCAATGTAATATTCACGATATGACTGCCTAAAAGCATGCTATAAAAAATATTTTAAAATTCAGCTCACATACACAAGCACAGAGAGTGCGGCAGCAGTGAGTGCTAAAGCAAACTAAATAGTGACGAAAGAGACAGCTAAAGCAAAAATTGCAGTAGTACTAGTAGAAAAAAAATATGGCTTATGTCGCCATTATGTCTGCCATAGACGTCGTCTCGGTTCATCAACTTCCGCTTGCCAAAGCTGAAAGTAAAAGTTCGTTCGTTAATTTTTTTCTGCTTTTTTTGCAAACGCGTGTGCGACACATTTACAACTCGATTTGAGTTTTTCATTTATACCAATTTGGCCAACACTCACCTTTGCGCATTTATTCGCTTTACCCATTCCGCATGATTTTTCCTACTACTCCTCCTACTGTTTTTTTTGCACTATAAATTTCTGTATTTAAGTCGCGCTCTGGAATGCGTGTTTAATGGCCAAGAATGCGCATATGAACAGCTGTGTGCGTATACATGCACATACAGACATATGTGAGTGTTATCCTTGTTAAAGCATTTCCGAAGCAATCGTCATTCACGTCGACCAACATCCTTCCAACGTACTTCATACGAGCTTACTTGTAGTATGGCTCGTCTAGGCGTATCGCCATTTATTATACTTCATTTTTCGGAATTTTACGCTTCATGCATTTACACATACATTCATACATACACATACACAAGAGCAGCACAACGTAAAGCCACTAAAACAGTAAGCGAATCAAAAGAGACAGAGACACAGAAGTAGCAGCAACGGCAACGGCAACAGCAACGGCAGCCGGAAGTGAAAGCCACCGAATGCCATACGCCATTTTAGAAGATGTTTTATGTGTGTGTTGACATTTTTATTGCGTCAACATGTGTTCAAATGTTTTTGGGCGACATTCTGTTGTTCTGAGCGGGTGTATTTTTCGGAATTCGGTAGCACTTTTGGTTTGACTTGGTTGAGGTTTTAGTTTTGTGTGTGCGCTTTGGTATTTGTTGTGGCATGTAAATGAGCATTGGTGTCTATGTTTGTTTGTGTATTTATTTATATATGCATTTTATTATATTTGACATTTTAAGATGTAGTAGAACTGGCAAGGTGCAGCATTAAAGTAAAGTTGCGCTCGAAATTTCTTATGCTACAGTATTGAATATTCAACGTTTCTCAATTATAGGTGTGCGTTGTACTTTTAAATAGAAGTTAAAACAAATCACATTTGTTAGTGGAAAAGTAGATGCTCATACGTTCTCCGCTGCAATTGCTATTTTACCAGTTTCTACAAAATGTCATAAAAAGAATCCCCACTCCTCTCCCATGCTTTCCATTTAGATAATGACGTCTTTCATGAAGCAAAGATTTCCACAATCAAATCTTTCTTAGTAAAAATTTTGGCCTTATCTAAAAATATTTTGATCCCAAACAAAATGAAATATTTTGTGGAGATTTTATACTAAATTTCATTTCCATACTAAATTTAAAGTTCCTATATTAGGTAACAAAAAAACAAATAAAACAAGAAAAAACGCTGAAGTCAAGTATGCTCGACAAGAAACCCTGTATTCAATCGTTATGTACCTTAAGTAAAATTGTATGGTGGCTTACAAATTTGGGTCCATACCTCATTATATTGGATTTACCATAAAATTTTTTATACTAATTATAGACTTTCTAGAATAAGAAACAATGTCGAACTCATGAAAAGAGAGAAGACAGCGGGTTTTTCCTTAATATTAATATTTTCAATTTTTCAAGGATTTGTGCTCCTTCACTGTATTTTTTTATCGATGTTTTTTTTTTCTCTTTTGTATAAATGGACAGACAGACAGATGGACAAACCACTACTTCTTTGATTAAAATTTGCAAATTTAAACATTTTTTTTTATCTTTACGTAGATATGCAATTTATCTCATGCAATAATATCACTCATAAAACACCTTCAACGTCTAATTTTTAGTAGCGCTTCAACATTTTATCTAAATCTCTTAGCTATCATCATACAAACAATAAATTTTTATTTAAAAAATAAAATCTCGAACAGAGCACTTGCATCGCTACAAGCGATTAAATTTGATTATACAAACCAATTTACAACAGCAGCGCGGAAAGTTTAGGAATAAGTCACGAAAAAAAAAAAACAAACAAAAAAATTTTAAAATAATTTAAAAAAAATAAAAAAAAAAAAATTTTTTTAAAAAAAAATGTTTAATATTAAAAATATTTTATTTTAAAAAATTTATAAAAAAAAAAAATTAAATTTAAAATAATTTTAAAAAAAAAAAAAAAAAAAAAGAGTTTTAAAAAAAATATATATTTTATGGCTTTTTTAATTTTTTAAAATAACCCCCCCCTTGTGGGGAAAAAAAACTGAACATCAAATCAAGAATGCCAAAAGCGTCTAACAAGTCTGCCAGCATATAGCAAACCAAAAAAAAAATGGTCATAATTCACACCACAGGATTTTTTTTTTTCTGTCAAACAAAGGACACACACACACACATATCTTAAAGAAAATGAAGAAGATGAGAAAAACCGCTAAAATTACGGAAACAAAGCACAACTACACGAAAATGTAATAAAATCATAATCGTTCAGATCAACACAGTCATCAGCGGTGTCACAACACCTAAATTGCGATGCTACAGTGAAGACACTGGTGACAGCAACAACAACGAGAACAACAGGATAATGCCTGCTCTGTATATAGAAGTATAAAGATACTAAAACAGCACTGGAACTGCAAGATAATTACAGTAATAATTCAAAAGAGATTTTGGGGCCAAAAGAAAAGCACAAACGAAAAAAAAAAGAACAATGAACTAAAAGCTGAGACAGACAATAATGATACTCTGTGCAGCAGACTAGAAAGTTGCCAGCATGATATTTTTTTCTCCACTCCCGGCGTCACAGCAAGTTGATGTGCAACTTCCGAAGCGCGCACACGCACAGGTGCAGCAGGCGACTATTTTTTTTTGGGGGTATGAGATAAGCTAAAACTTTAAAAAAAAAAAATATATAAATTGCTATAAAAACTTCAGTGAGATGATGAAAAATGCGACAATGAAAATAATTCCGCGCACACTTTCCACTTAGCTGCTGCCGCCTCTCTCTTGAAACTTAATGGCAAAAGCTAAAGTCTACTTTCGGGGGTCCAAGCCATCATGTCATGCTGCACTGACTGACTGGCTTTGGTGTGAAAAAGTTTAAGTGGCTACATAAAATCCATGGATTTAGTTTTTTATGCGCTGCTGAATTTCTTAAATTTTTTTTTTTATCGAATGCAATTTGAGCAGAGCATAGCCTGATTTTTTGTTTTATTTTGGATAAACTTTCTACTTGCAGTCAAAGAGTAAAAGCTGCGCAACTTAAACTTCAAACTCCCTTTATGACTTTTGTTACTTTGAAAAGTGTCAATATTGCGTTATAACATCACGTGTAACACACCACACCACCCCACCCACTTCCATACCTGATGAGGATGTCGTTGTTCTGTGTTGGAGGACTTAACACAAGCCTCAGTCAACGTACGTACAGCCTAGGATTAACACAGCTGTGCCCTTTTATAGTACTTTTGGCTTGCTACTTTTTGGGTTTTTTTGGCAAACGCAACATGAAACTTTTCTATTGCAATATGTCTGCAAATGTATCTAGATACTTTTTTCCCTTGCATAAGTTACAAAGTTTGCGCGCAAATGATACCAATAAACAAATCCCATTATACACGGTGTATCAGTATTTCGATGTTTCTACGTGATTTGACTTTTTAAAAAATATATTTCTTATTTTCGATAGCTAGAACACATGTACTATACTCATATTTAGTGGTGGCTTTGTAGTTTTTGGTTCGTTTGTTTTCCTTCTCAAGTCAGACGACTGTCATCGAGCATCACAATTGCAAGTCGAGCTACCGGCTTTTGGCTTTTATGAGTGTAAAAGCGTTAGTTGTGATTATGAGTAATGCAATATTGTGGGCGTTTCACTTGAACCAAAAAAAAAATATATATATATCCTAACTGACATTTTTCTACTTACTAGCCAACCCCTCAAATCGCATGAAATTGCAAGACGCAGACTTATCGATTTATAAAATATTTACGATTCGTTACAATGATGATGTGAAAAATTATATTTCGTTTATTGTGAAAGCATTTTACCATAACACAAGGGCTGCGCATAATGTCTGAATTGCTTATAAATATTTACAAATGTAATGTTTTGGTTTGCAAAAAAAAAAAAAAAAAAAAATTGTTTGTATACAAATGAAAAATGATGATAATGTCAATTTCCATAACAAATAAAAGTGCAACAAAAAGAGAAAAATGTGGAAATTCCTATGAAAAATGTCTAGTACACATGACTTAATTCATACAAGCAAACCACCCATGAAGCGTTTGATTACTATTATTATTGTTGTATACAGGGGCATGCATATTGTGGCAATTAAAATCTATTGTATTCTTTTATGATTCATAGTATTTAATTGTTTCTTGCTAAAACCTACACATTCAGTAGTTATATGTGCTGGTTTTTACTCCTTCCAATCATGAGGTTTCAAACAGGGGAACCTTAACTAAACCCATTAAACTTTAAACTAAAGTTATCCTTAAAGATTCCTGCAAGTTTCGTTCTTTTTGATTTGTATCGCTAATACAGTTTCTTCCTCCCAAACTCAGACTCCACGAATGTGTTATTGCCAATTTTTTTTATTTTCCTATCATCTCTGCTATTGGCACTTTAAGGTTCAGGATTGACCATAAGTGTTGCGTTCTATTTCCTAGCTAAAGGAATGTCCGAGCACCTATATAAGTTGTAATCTATTACACTCGCCTAGTATTTTATGGTGAAGCGCCTTCAAATCTGTCTCGCTGTCTGATTCGTTTTAGATCCTCCATAAATTGAATTCAATCATTAAAAAAAAAAAAATCCTGTTTAATTCAATAAGACGCAAAAAGGAACTGTATAAGTGTAAACATTCTTGATCAAACATTGAACACATTAGAGTCCAGCCTTATTGTCACTGGAGCAATTGACTAGACCAACTTTTTTGCTGCCAAGTTCCTAGCCGAAGAAAACTCCGGACTAATTCATCTGAGCCCAATTTTGTCTAACCTTATTCTGCCACAATAATATATTTTTAATCCCAGACAGACAGACAGACATAGCTAAATCGACCAATAAATAAACATTCGCAGAATAAATAAAATAATATATGTTGCGGACAGACGGTCTTAGCTTAATTGGTCTAAAACGTGAAGTGATAGAATAAAATGGATACCAGCTTCAAATTCTTCGAACGTTAATTTAACCAACCTAAACATGGCCTATGTTTCTGCACCATATACAGGGTACTCCCTTTTATGGTCCCTGATGTAAAATTGCTGTAAATTTGACAATTGCTTTCAGATATCAGGGAAATCGAACACGACTTTTGCCAAATTTAAATATGAATGATGAGGCTTGTTTCAATTTGCGCATCGCCAGTTTTCTTACTGTGAGGATAGTTGAAGGCAAAAGTTTATGATGATTAGCTAGAGTCCCTGGATCAGAAATTGTACGTATGCTTAGAGATCTGCTTCCAAAGCTATGGAAAATGCCGAAAAAAAGAAAAAATATTTGCGTGACTGCTGAGGAAGTACATTCGCCCGATATTATCTTTCGTAAATAATCAAACAAATACAGTTCAAGGTCAAATAAATTATCGATCAAATACATAACAAGATTTTATGTGTTTTACTCAAGTTATTCACAACAAAAATAAGGGACCACAAAACGGAGCATCCTATAATAGCACCGAAACTATCAGCGGCTTTTCTGTATAGAACTCTACTTTGCATTTTCATTTCGAGTCTGGAATAGCATCGATTATTAAAAGAAATTCTTTATTTAATTTCCAAGCTAATGTTATTGTCAGTGGATACCTCTCTATACCTTATCAGACGAAGCTTGCTACAAAAAAAGGTACTTCGTCCTATTTTCATTCACAGCATTGAGCGGAACTCCTAACTTTTGCCTTTGAATGTAACTCATTATATTTTTATACACAACCTTATCACTTCTGTACAAAAGCTGTATAAAATTAAGCTTTAAATGATTTAGTAACCATACACATATCTACAACACATTCCTAAATAGTAAGTTATTTGATAACGACCTTCACATTACGAATATCATTTTACCATAAATTGTCACAAAATTTCATTTAAATAAATTACGTATCTCATTCTAAATGTATCTACTTGTACAAGCATACATACAAGTACATGGTATATCATTTCTATAATTTCTCATTCATTCATTTAATTAAAATAATTTTTCAAAGCCAAAGTCGCTCATTATATCAAACACCACGAACAACAACAACAACGCCAACACTTAAGTTAAATCAAGGAACATTATGCGAACTATGTGTATGTATGTGTATGTATGTACACTGACTCCTTAACGAGTTTCTAACAAACCGAAAAAGCATTTAGCATTGCCATACTACATGCATACTGCCAACGCTTACAGCAAAAAAAAACAGTTGCCACACCCAAACACTTAAAACCTTTGCCCACTTAAAACGTACCGCATTTACTCGAGTGTTATTAGCGTATAGAATATTAACACAAACTGTAAGAATACTGAATATGGAATGGAATGCTAGAAAGTAAAATACTAGAAGAAAAAAAAAATGGAACTCTTCTTAAGTTGTTTTTTAATGAACTGCATACAAAGAAAGTTACTTGGTTAAAGTTTGAAGTTGGGGACAGACAGAATGAAAAAAAAAATATATATAAAAAAATATATATGCTTAACTAAAAGCATTCATTAAAAAGTTTCGCTTTAAATATGTAAGTACTAAAAAAAATAGTAAAGAGAGTATCTGAAGCATTTAACTTACAGCTACAAGCTACAAAGTCCAAAAGAAATAAGAAAACTTTTCGACTTTTGGTCATTCATCTTTGAAACTAATTTCTCAAGAACACATTCAAGAAAACATAGTACAAAACTATTCGTGGTCAGTTAGCAAGCAAAGCCTTTTGCACTTAGCTACTTAAATATTATGCTTTTGTGTCCTGCAAATAGATAAATACTTGGTTAAAGCAAATAACTCAAGCGTACACTAAGTGGCTACTTTCTTTACGCTTAGACAAATTTTATTTAAGTCAAAAACATTTTTCGTTTAATGAAATTTTGGTCAATGGAGTTAGTTAATCTTTCTCTTCATCTCGACTACTTCAAAACTTGTATTGTTTTGTATAAGATTTGCCTTAACTCTTTTGCATGAACTCTGATTAAATACTTAAAAATAAAATATGCTACACTCACACGTAGCTAAATTTTGAAGTTTTGGAAGCAAAGTTTAGAGATGCTTATCAGAGTGTGTGTAGTACATGTAAAATTCTCATCCGTATGTACCCGTATCTTTTGTTAACAAAACCAAAACTTTTTAAAGTAGAAAGCCGTTATCTAATTGCTTTGAAAAAAACTTTCATACTACTTTTCGTATCTTTGACTTTAGCGACGAATGCTGCTGCTGCTGCTGTTGCTATTGAAACTCAATGTAAAAAGTCACTTTGACTTGAATGAACTTGCAATAAGGGTTTAAGAATGAGTGTGTGTATGTGTGTTTGTTTGTTTAAGTATGTCCTTGAGTGCCTGATAAGCGTACCCAATTGGAAAATGAGCATAACTAAATAAATTTAAAAATTTTGAAAATGATAAAAATTTGTTTGGAGAACTTTGAATTTTTAAAGAGAATGTCTCCTTAAATACATTTCTTTTCTCAAAGATTTCAATTTAATTATGTACACCAGCAATCATATAATTACTCATATACTCAATTCTAAGGTGTACTTTTCCTAAGAATTTCTTTCCAAATTGCCAATATAATGAGATCTACTAGAATCTAATGGAATCTGGTGCAAAGGATCAACTGATTATAACCAATCTTATACAGCTATATTGCATTGCAAGAACAAACATGAAGCGTTAAAAGCAGCACTTTTACAGATAGCCTTCTTCAAACAGATTGCAGATGAACCGTCGATTGGAAAGAGCCAGTTCTACGATTGGTCTATAACATTACTCTGGCTTAAGATCTCTCAGGAGAGCACAATAAGGCCAGAGATAAATCATTAAAAAGTAATAGGCACTTGATAACAATACGTACTATATTGCCTTAATCTAGACAATTAAATCAGGGTGTTTAGCAAGTCTTGTGCAGACGACGCGATTCATTTTTGTAAGATGGGCATTGAAGATGAAAGTCCACCCAGTAAGTAATATAAAAAGATGCATTGAAAATGTCCGAAAATGCTCTGGAAGGCATTTTTATCTACCAAATGACAAGACAATAAGGACAGCCAGAACACAAGCTGTCTTAGATGCTGGAGAAAGGACTCTACAGTCAGGTCTAAACAGATCTCTCAAAGACACAGCACCGAATCTAATCCTAAAAGTGAAAATACATATGTCCATTTGTCTCGATATGAAATTGAAGTGTTTCCTTTGTTAACGATGTTATGACTTCATTTAGAGTCTAAAGTTCAAAAAAATTTGAAAGATTCATTAAAAATATCCATGCATGACATCTCAAATTAATTGCTATTCCATTTCATGCATGATATGTCTTGCACGAATTCATGTATGACATGTCTTGTACGACGCCATGCGTGGGCATGTCTTCTATCGACTTTTCTATTAAATGACTGAATAAAACGAAAGGTTTATGTATTTGTCATAAAAACAGGCAGGCCTTCTTCATGGCAATATCAAGCTATTACCAATCTTCAATCAATAATTTTTCGGCTTGTAACCATCCAGCTTAAATAAATAAAAAATATTGTACATTACATGACGACATGTCATGCAAGCAGCCACTAGTAACCATGTCATCAATATTCACAGCTTCTTTGTTACATCATTAAAGGTTGGATCTGAGATACAAATCACAGAATGTCTAAATTATTATTATTATTTTTTTTTATTTTTACGTTTTTAGGTTTTCTGACATTTAACATCTAACTTGTTACCTTCTAAGGTCCATACTAGCGTGCAGTACTATTTACAATTTGGCTAATCGATGCTTTAAAAATTTTCCAATCGACCACATTAAATTTTAAACTTTGGTCATATGGATTTTACAACTAATTTGTTTGAAAACTAAACTTTGTGGTTTGAACTATTCCCAAAAAGTATTTGAAGCAGAAGAAAACATACAAAAGATAAGACTTACACATACTAACACAGGTTGCGGGTGCAGCTTAAAGATATTTTAACCTATGACATAAGAGACTTAACGCAACTTGAAGATACTTTTATCTTTAAAATCTTCTTGGCTTTAAACCCAAGCAACAAACAACCGCAACCAAAAAATAAAATCGAATTCAAAAAGTGCATAAAAACAGATTGCAATGCGTGCCAAGTTACATTTATTTTTAATTAAAATTCATAATATTAATGAACAATAAAAAATTGTAAACAAAAAAATCTGAAAAAGAAATTCTGCTGCAGAAAAAACGAAAGAAAAATCATTTTGGAAAAGCATTTAACTTCGGTATATGTGAAACGTTTATAGCCTATAAAGGAGTCTTGCAGCAGCTAAAATTGAAATTAGCTTGGAATAAATTTAATCCTACGCTTCATCTTAGCTACATATTACATGCTTAGAGCACATATGTTCAACCTAAAGCCTAACTGTAGGGTACTAAAAACAGGAAGAAAAAACAGGGCATGCTGCCAAACGAACACCCGCAAAGTATACGCTACACTGCTAGCTGTATTTCCGTCATTGTTTTTTTTTTTCCTTTCTTCTTTTTTCCTTTTTGTGCATGTTAGCGCAAATCCTTATAAACGGATTATGAGTGCAAAACCCCGGCAAAAGAAGCGAGAAAAAAAGAAAATTTTTTACGCAGCAGGCAAGCAACAACAACAATAATAATTCATACATATGTAACAAACACTAAAAAAAATAAAATAAAATGAAAGTTATACACTCATATTCATACATTTATAAGATAAACAGACAGACAGACAGAGAGAGCCAGACAAAGGAAGAAGTTTGCTAGTATACTGAAGAAATGGTAACAAAAAATTTTGGTTGGAGTTGTGTGTAGAACTCATAACCGAACTTAACAAACGCTTCAGCGCTCTGGCGCGCGCCCCCATGCGGCTTTTATTGATTAAACTTGAAGTTACACGCACTACGTGGCATCGCAACGCAACGTCCTTTGTCCTTTGTCCTTTATACTTCACCCGATTACAATGCTCAAACCCTCCACTTTATGTGCGCGCACATATACCCCCCATTGATGTTGTTCCATGTTGTTCCTTGTTTTGCCATTGAAGCGAACTTTCTTAATTTTGTTGTAATTTCGTTTACGCTGTTGGAATTTCTATTTGCGAATTTATGAACAGCGGAAACTATTTTTATTAGATTAAAAATAATATTGTATACAACAAGAAGAAGAAGATACAGCAACAGTAGGCAGCAGCGGTATGAGAACAAAAAGCAATGCCGTAGTTTATAGTAAAAATCTGGACTGGTTTTTTTGTTTCAGTTTTATACTTGCTAACAATTTTAATCGCATTTTCTGCGCTTCTGCGAGTGAATTACTTACGCTGTTCTTATTATTCATTTTGTTGTTGTTGTTGTTATTGTTGTGATTTTCTTCTTATTATTGTAAATTGTTATTGTTACTGCTCTGTTCTGTTCTTTTAGTTTGGTGGATAAATATTAACAATGTTGCGTTTCATTAAAAAATTATTCGTGCGTAAGAATGCGTTGGCGTATTTTCCATGAATATAATTTTTTTATTTATTTATTTTTTTAATACAACATTGTGCGTTGTAAAGTATTTTCATTTTGTCATTCTTTGCTATTTTCGTGCAATGAAATGTTTCAATTCAATAACACGCATACGCCACGTTAACTAAATGGCATGAACTGTTTGCCAGAGTTGTCGTTTATTGTTTCGTTGAAAAGAAATTTATGGCTAAAGTGATCATCGTTTGCTTATCTTAAATGTTCATCTTTATCCGGATCGTATCGTTTTCAAGATTTTCTTTCTGTCAACCGTTCCCATAACACGAGGGCAATTTTTTTCCCAGAAGCTCAAGACCAAACGGAAGAAGGATCTAGACGAGTTAGCAGGAAATCGATACTGCTAGCAAAAGAGGTTAAATTAAATGGGCAATAGACACTTGCCAACACTTCAAATCACCAGGTGTAGAGGGGATATTTTCAGCACTAATGCAAAAAGGTGAAGAGAAACTAGTTCCAAGAATACAGCGTTCCATGGCGAAGGTAGAGTTGTAGATCGTACACTCCCCAATCATTGTACCTTTTACTAGGAAATATAAACTGCCAAAACTGAGAAGTATTATATCGTGTGGAGTAGAGATACCGTTCGGAAAATAGACAAAATATTTAGGAACAAGCCAAGACAGTAAACTCCTTTGGAAAAATACATGGAGGAAACAATAAAAAAATGAAGCAAGGTATTGTTTGTGTGCAGGAAGAGAAGTAATCCAATGGCACACTCTGGCTATATAAAATGATAATAAAAGCAAACTACTCTATGTAGCGGCTGTATGAAGTCGAAAGAGCAAATCATCTCACAGCCAAAGATTTAGAATCGCTGCAATCTTTATATGATAGATGCAACTCACACATGCCTAACTTCACATGCTCTGCTATCTGCTAGAAACTTCTCTCTGCCTGAGCCGAGGGAGTACAACTCACCAGAATGCCTAGAGATGACATGTTCGTGAAGCATAAGTTCGAAAATGTCACATTCAATTGGTTGCATAAGACATATGATATCAAATTACACACCATTAGGGGTAGTAGTAACAGATCCTATGACCCGAATCTAGGAGTTAATGGATAAATACACAAGCATCTTTCAAGCAGAAGTATGTCCAATAATCAGATGAGCACAGCTTTGTATTGAAAGAAGATGACACAACTGTGTTGTAGCAATTCTATCCGACTGCCAAGCAGCTTTAAAAATGCTGAACTCTAAAGCAATCAAATCGAAGCTACTATTGGAGGCATTCGATACCTTGACAATACTAGCCGAGAGCTATAGAACACAGTTGAAATTAAGTACAGGAATCTAGGTAACGGTTGGCTAAAAAGAGACTTATCAGTAACCTATAAGTAGCCCCTTTGGGGTTTTTTAAATAAAAAGAAGAGATCATATAATCAACGAATGCGAGGACATAGCCGGAAATTGACGTATACTGAGAAGGTTAAACAAAAGTAAGTGAAAATGGGAGCTCGGCCCATAGCAATACTCTTATATATTTTTTAATCGTTGCACTGCAAATCAATACAGTCGAAGCGAGTATTGGTGCCCGGACATATTAATAAATCGAGAAACGAGCAGGCTGGCTTATTGGCAACACCGATGATCATTTCAGAGATATATAGTTCCATTTGCGATGGAACTATATATAAACAATAATAAACAATAAACAATAATATTAAAAATATTTTCTTTTAGGTAACTGTTATTTCTTTGAACAAATGGCAACTCTGTTAAGGAATTTTAACATGTTGTTTTCTGTTGTTATTATTGCTATTGTCCTTATTGCTAAGAATTTTCTTATGTCTTTTGTCTTCTTCGCTGATTTTGACATGAAATTCGATTATTTATTATTAATTTAACAATTCGTGTGCAAAAATATTTCGCAGCTAAGGAATTTCATTGGACAAACTTTTTGTAAAGCAGCAGGAAACTCTTTCTTCTGCTGTTTCAAAATAAGTTCCTCGTAATAAAATGTTTTGGAATGAGTAATGGCAACTTGAATAAAAAAAAAATAAAAATAAAGAAGCACGAATGAAAAAAAATAAAACAAAAAAAAATGAATGATTAATATATTTATTATGCCGCGTCGTAGCACATTGCAAAAGGCCAAACGTTCAATGACAGTCAGGTCAGGACATTGAAGTGCGTGAGGCTTTACAGCTGTGTGCGAAAGGATGTCTGTCTCCTGAATCTAGTACATATTTGAAAGCTGCTGCTGCTGATGACGACGACAACTCGTGCTGAATTTTTATTGCTTGATTTAATTATTAATGTGAATTGCAGATGTCACGAACAGAACTCCAACACAAAAACTGAACTAAAAGAAAACTTCATTTTGATGCGTTTCCATTGATGAGGAACGACTTCATATTAAAGTGAAAACCAATGAAAAAAAAAAATAGGAAAAAAAAATATATTAATAAAATATGCACAAGACAGAATGAAAGGATTGAATTTTTTATTATTTATTTCGTGGTAAAGTAGACAACAGTAGACGAAGTAAAAAAAAAAAAAAAAAATATTAAGAAGTTCTGAGAAATTTTCAAACGTAACCAAAGAAAATCGACAGTGGTGCGCATTGTATGCTCAAAAATTAATAATGAAATATTTATGGCCATAAAGCAATGCGGTAAAAGGGTTCAGAATTTCGTTTGGTATGGGTTAACTCTTTAAGGTCAACATGCAGCTTTTTCGGGTACATCTTACACACACACAGCACAGCTGGAAATTATGATAAGGGTCTTGTATGGAGTTGCCTGCCTGTCTCTCTGTCTGTCTGTCCGTCTGTCTATGCTGAAGTTGTTGTCTGCGTATCTATTTACTATGCGTCTCTGTCATAGGTCAAAGTTGCACGCTTTGCATTATCACAAAAGCAAAAGTTTGACTTCTGTCAGCAAAGAAGAATAGCAACTTGCTTCAGAGGTTGTCTTTAATGCTGACTTTGAATATTTTATGACGCAGTAAATAAGTTTTTATGCTGCTAGTATCTCTAATTAAGCATGGTTGTCTATTTAGGATTTTTTGTTTGTTTTGTTTTTTTTTTTGAATATTTTA
Source organism: Leucophenga varia (assembly GCA_018903435.1). Taxonomy (NCBI): domain Eukaryota; kingdom Metazoa; phylum Arthropoda; class Insecta; order Diptera; family Drosophilidae; genus Leucophenga; species Leucophenga varia. Next base: position 1,504,251 of record JAEIFJ010001509.1, on the reverse strand, counting down.
ATAACTTTGTATTTAAGTCATTAGTCTGACATTGAGCATAAAGAATCGAATATATTATGAAAATTATATAAGACCAAAAGCAACGTACACAAAACCAACACCCATAAAAATATTATTATAAGTGACTGTAAACCATATTCCCGTAAACGACTTAAGTTTGTGATTTGCGATTTGAGTAAATTTGTACGATTTCAAATTATTCTGTTGGGCAAACGCAAATTGTTGTTGTTGTGACATACTTGACACAATGATATTGAAAATATCATTATCAGAGGTGTCCCATATAATCTTATTTGGTTGGTAGAGATTTAGTAAAAAATAGCGATTTAGTAAAACAAAATAGACCGATACGACCGAATTACAAATGAGAACACCTGCTCCAAACCCTGCATTTGCATTCATCAGCTTATGCTCTCCTACCTTGGATAGGAGTTTGTTTCATGTTTAGATAATCATAACAATGATTATATTAACTATAGAGGCCACACTATGTATAAGAAAAGCATTACACGTTAACGAATTTCTATGTCTGTCTGTCTGGACTTTTTATACGCTGTACCCGAAGGGGAAAAGAGTACATTAAGTTTGTGCGTGATGGACCCTATAAAGTATATATATTCCTGATCAGCATCAATAGGAGATTTAACTATGTCTATCTATCGGTCTGTCCGTTTGACAGACTGTCTGCCCGTTTCTCCATTCGCGTGACCGTTCCCCTCCGTCTGTCTGTCGGATTAAAACGTTTATCTTGGTGACTATAAGAGACAGAGCCACAATTTTTAAAACTTAGACCTCAAGCTCCATTTAAAGCAGTAAACCCTATATGAAATATCACAATATGGATAGAATCAAGAAAATTGTTGGTAAATTACTGTGTACAAAAAGTAAGGTGAATTTGTTTGTAAAAGAAAAATCTTTATTCTTGATTTCATCCCCTTCAAAGTATTCCCCCCCCGATAGAATACATTTATGCCAAAGTTTTTCCAATCCTCGAAACATGCCAAATAGTTCCTTTCTGGTATAGTCATCAGCGCCTTCTTCGATTCAGCTTTTATCTCCTCAATCGACTCGAAACGCGTTCCCCGGAGTGGTCACTTAAAATATCTGTTGAATCCCAGTAAATTGTTTTAATTCAAAAGTTTTGCACCTTTAAAAAAAACATCTTTTACATGAATTTTATATTTTTCGTTATTAAAATTAATTCCATAATTTGGTGCTACTCATTAATTAAGCCAAAATTGTTTATAAAAGCTGTTAAAACTTGGCTTTAATTTTATAAAAAAATATAACCCATTAGTACAATATAAACTTGCTATATGCATAGTTCTACCTAAAAATATTTATTTAAGTGCCTAACACATCAATTTATGAAAAGCTTAATAACTTTTAAAAATGAAAGCACACAAGTTGCACATTTACACATTTGCACACGCTAGGTATCTACTAAGTAGCAACTTATAACTCATTAAAAATAAACTTTAAATAAAAGTAACTAAATCAGGCTTAAATATGCTTAAACATGCCAAACAATAAAGTGAAATACTTAAAGTAAATGTATGACCATAAAAAGGATGAAATTTTCTATACAAACGAAACCGAAACGAAGCCGCAGACAAAACCAAAAGGAATGCCTCCTAAACGCTAAAACGACTACACTAAAGCAGCAACAAACTTTAAGTGTAAGCGTCCGTCTACCCATATGTCAACTTAAAGAAATATTACGCACACAAAGTGCTCATTATACTCCCAAAAACGATAAAGCAAAGCCGAGATGTAATGAAAAAAATACAAAAAACCAAGAAAAAGGTTCTGTAAAAATAAATTTGCACCTTAACGCCTTTAAATAGAAATACATACATACTCGAGCGGAAGTAGTCCCACCTGTGCGTATACGTATGCCAATTACCGAGTGGGCAACCCCGGAAAAAGTTGAGCAACACTATAAAACGAAAAGCATATGCAATAAATTCAGCAAAGTGCCAAAAAGGTATTCATCGACATTGAGTCAAGGAAGAAAGAAAGAAAAAACTTCAATTTTTGGCGGAAGCAGCTCTTAGTATGATATTTTTAAGGTAAGCAGACAAAAACCAGACGCAAATGTAGGCGTGAAGAGAGTTACAGAACACTTGCGGAGGATTTGCGGTAAGTGTTGTTGCTTTTACGTCGTTGTCGTCGTCGTTGTCGCCTTTCTTTCGGTCTAATGTGGTAATGCCACAACCAAGCCACGTAACTAACACCTGCGTCCAGCCATTTCGAACTTTGTTTGCTGCATGAGCTTCAAGTATTTGGCTTTTAATGGAAAGTAAGAATATGTAGCAAGGTGTTTTTTTTTTCTTACTGAAAAGTAGTTAAAGTATTTATTTTGAAAAGGTTGCATTTTTCTAGATATTTTTGTTTTTTTTTAAGCTTTAGCTTGTTGAAACGTTTTGAATTTTATTAGATATATTCCAACTTAAATCAGCGAAGGAGGCACTCAAAATGGTTGAAAAAAAAAAATTAATCATATTTTATGACATGCACATCTTGCGAAGTTGTTCTGCACTTTTCATTTTATTTCAGGCAGCTTAGCTTCTCATACTTAACGTGACAGGGTTTATGCTCTTTTCGCCGGCAGCGTAGCGTAAAATATTATTTTGATGTACCCTACAATTGTTTTTTTGAGGTATATGAAAAAATTTAAAAAAAGACTTCGCTTGGCATGATAGTTCCGCCATTTTGAATTTTTAAACCTGGAGATTTTTAAATTCATTATCACAAAAAATCGCAAACAATCTAATCACATCCTTGTAATCACATCTATTTAAGTAGATGTCGTATATTGATAAAAACGTTTACTCAAAAATAATCGAAATGTTGGTTTCAGTCTTCACAGATATGCTTGGTCTCTCCTGAGATAATAAAAGTTTCCAGACTAGACGGAAGGAGAAATCATCTGGAACAAAAATCGTCGGTTATTTCAAAAGAAGTAGCTTCCAAAGTTTCGCTGCATCAGAAACCTTCTCTATGTCAAAACTGGAGATTTTCTAGCTTTTTTCATGCACGGAAGTAGCCGCCCATACAGATTCAGCAAATAACAACGTCTTGACAAAGGACCAAAAATACCAGAGGGCCACATGTGCTCTCTAGATGCGCATTCAGGCTGCTTCAAGGTATCTGAGTATAACAGAGCCGAGATACTTCAATCAATTTTAGTGGAATTAACGAACGAAATCCACTAGCTTATAGAACTAATTCTTCTTAAGAGTTTATAAACCCAGCCATTCTAAAGACAACCACACTTGTAATCTTGCATTTAGCCTGGAGATCATCGTAATCAGTTCAGATAATCACATATTTTAAAAGTCTTTTATAATAATCCAAAACTTTGAATCGCTCTATTCTTCTCTCCGTCTGCATCTCAAGATCGCAAATATAAAGTTTTGAATGAATGTCTGACTTATGAAAAATTTAAGCTTGTATTTTTTTAATCAAAACATTTGCCAGCACCTTTCTATAAGGTAGCGTATAAATTATTCTTCACAACAAAACTCATTTTACATAATGTTGATTTTTTTATAGCTCAACTTAATTTCACGCTTCTGTAAATGCGCTGCTTTATATTTTTCCTCCTCTTTTTTTTTTTTCTTTTTTTTGCCTCACCTGAACTCATCAGCAAGCTTTGTCTTACAGTAAGTAAGAATGTAAACAAGTGTAACTCAAAAAATGGGCAATCAACTTAAAACGATGCCACCACGCTACGCGAAGCTTAAGCAGAAAAGCATGGCAGACTCATTCAAATGAGTGGCGTATGGGGGATGTATGCAACAGCAAAGCTCAACGCATACCTTAAGTAGCTACAATAAGTTTGTAGTGTGCTTGTGTTGTATTCTGTTGTTATTTTTGCTGCTTTGTTTAATGCTTTCTTATGTTATTATAAGCAGCAGCAGCAGCAATATAAGAAGAAATAATAACAACAAAAACAATACCTATATTGTTGTTAAAAGTACTTTGTATCCTTTTGCGTAAATACATAAAATACACAATTTCAGTCTTGCCAATGTTGAATCATTTGCAGGCATATCAAAAAGCAGGGAGACAGACAACAGAAAAAGGAGCAATACAGTTTTTTAATGAACGACGCCTTAAAGTATGCTTTGTAAAATTAATTTTTTGTTCACTTTATTATGTATACGTCGCATACGGATTAAACCTTTTTGCAGCCTTTGACATAGCGACGAGCTACACATAAATAAATCCTTTAATTTTACTTTCTTGCTTGAATAAAATTTTGTATCCTTTTTTTCATTCATTTAATTTTAAGCAGTTTATTCTGTTTGCAAATATGTATGTGTATGTGTGTATCTCTGTCTACTTTTATTATCTTTATTTCCCCGGCAACTATTCATATTCACTCATATTCTTTTCATTCAAATCATTTATCAACGCCTCAGTCAGTCAGTTTATCTGTCTGTCTGTCTGTCTGTCCGTCTAACTGCCAACAACCAAAATCATTGAAGTTAAATCTGAAATCGTTATGATGGCAGCACGCAAAATATATTTTGAGATGAAGGCTTTGGCTTAGCTCTGAAATTTGTGTTTAGTATTCACTCTATTTGGTTTGGGGCTTGGGTTTAACTGCAAATAGAAGCATCAAGACATATGCCAAGTTATCTAAATGAAAAATTGACTTTCGCATATAGTCACTCATCATATGTGGAATATACGCGCCAGCGATTGTACAAATGAATAAACGAAAATGGAAACGAACGTACGAGCGAAATCGTTTGCCAGTTTCCGTTTCCGTTGTCGCATTTACGCATATCCTTGTCATTTATTTGGTCCGTCTGTCTGTTTACTTTTGTTGTTTTTGTTGTTGCTTTTTGATATTGCTGACAGACAACGCGCTCGATTTTGACAATAACGACTGCAATAATGCTGATGATGATGTTGTTGTTGTTCGTCTTGATGTTGTTTAGATTTTTGAATTGTTCGGGAATATGCTTTTGGGATTATCAACTCATTTGAGCTTTTGTATATTGCTTTTATGTTCTCTGCTCAGTAAATTCGAGGATGTTTAAATAGTTTTGAATTGGATATGGAACTTATCGTTAGTTCAATTTATAGGATTGTTTGATATTTTTATTTAAGTTTGCCAAATCGTTTTCTGTAGCCCTCGTGCGTTATTTCTGAATGCGTACTTCAATCAAAATGTCATAAAAATATTTATAACTACTTTAAAACTTGATTTGTAATTATAATGATTTGTTATTTAAACTGTTCTATGAAACTTTAATTGTTGAATATTTTTTGAAGGGCAGATACATTACTCAGTTAAATTAAGATAATAGGAAATTATGTATGTAATCATTAGTACCACGTTCGTTTAATACGGAAAAATTATTTTAACGTCGAGACAGTGGGAGCCGCAGCAACATCAAAAAACAATTTTAAGGTGTATTCGAGCAACTTCTGGTATTTTGGCCAGTATAATTTCTCTAATTTTTAGGGCCAGATTCTTATATAATATAGCGACAAAAAATCTATGAGGTGAGTCTAGTCCGATGCTTAAATCACAACTTTCATCAGCAAACCTAAATAAGTACAGATTCAAAATAGAGAATAGTCTACATAACAATTGGAATAAATAAATAAATTACTCCGTAAAATGTTGCTAATATTGCAAAAATTGAAACGTTTGTTTCATAGCAAAATTGGTTTTTAGTTTCAACTGACACTATTCATATCATATGAATAAACTTTTATGCATTTGTTCATTAGACTCATTTAAAGAACACAATAGCTCCATAGGACGTTCAATCTATGAAAATTTAATCAAACAAAACCTTTTAGAAATATTTTCTTAACAAGAATGCCAACTCCTGTGTGTGTGTGTGTGTGTGTGTGTGTGTGTGTGTGTGTGTGTGTGTGTGTGTGTGTGTGTGTAACTGCTCACATATTTATACAAATACAAACTTAGAAACATGTTGCAAACCTTTTTGCCTTATTTATCTTTCTTTTCTTTTTCTTTTTTTTTAATAGACAATTTTAATAAACTGCCAAGAGTTTATAATGTTTTGCCCTTTGTCATGCTGAAAATTATGCAACAATATTTATGCCATCAATCAGACACACACGCATGCACATGCCTACTACCAAAAGAGAGCCTGGAAAAGACTTGATTGCCTTGCTGAATGACTACATACAACTAAATGTGAAACAATATGAAAAAAAAAACATATCAAGTCGTATAAAAGGAAATAGCTTTCATATTTTGTACAAAATGTGCTTTTCCTCACTAATAAATACAAACAAACACACACACGCACATGCTTAACAACATTTTTGCAGCCTAAGACATCACATACACATATGTGAGTGTGCCTATAAATTGTTTTGAAATAAATTGAAAAACATTTAGAAATAACAAATAACGAACGATTGCCATCAATAACCGAAAACAAGCATAAGACAAGAGCAAATGCCAGCTGATGCCAACAAGAACAACAAAAACAACAAAAACAATAAGAACAATAAGAACAGGATACATGCAAGAATTCGCCAAAATCGACAAGTTCAGAGCATATGGCGTGAACTTTTCTTTTTGTTCTTTACAAAAAAAAATTATCAAATATAAAAATAATAAAATACTTGCTTGGCTGACACTCAAAACATTGGCCAACGACTTTGTTTTTCTTGGCAACAAAAGTCTTTGGCAGCAAAAAAATATATACAAAGGACATGCGTATATACTAACTTGGAAGAGCATGAAATATCCTTAACGTGTAGATATGTAATAATAATTTTTTTTGGCAGCTGTTTTTCATGTTTTTCGTTTCTTTGTTTTTGTCGCAATTTATATTTTAAATTAGAACACATTTAATGTTTCTATTGTTTTGCAATCGTTGCAATCCTTTTTTTTATATTTTTGCTTAGTCAACTACTTGGAACTATGCCAGCTGTGACGCCTACAACAATGTCGACCTTTCGACTCGAGTCGATTCGATACGGTACTATGTCCATGTGTGTCCAAAAAACGTTTTGTATGGCCTATTTTGTGAATTTATGTTATTGACATTTACATTGACAAAGATTGCTTCGAATTTTCGAGTTGTTTGAACCGTAAAGAATGAAATGTATTTGAGCTAAAACAACTGTTTGTCTATTTTTAAAGCAGTTAAAAGAGTACAAATTTTCTTCTGGAAATAATATTAAAAGGAAAGTTTATTATAGGTAATATCATAAATTCTTAAATAATGATTCTTGAAAAACTATAAAAAGTAACGCGCACAATTATATCCAAATGTGACTGTTTGTCGCAGCATGCTGCATGAGGCTAAATGGAGGGCGAAATTCAGCTCCATCTTCCCAAAAGTAGTCCTTTTTTCAAGTAGTCTTTTGCGTACAATTAGTACTAGACTAAAAGAATGCGCGAAACAAAAGATAAGTCTTCACTAACTGTACAGCAAAAAAAAATTGTTGCTAGATACTTTTGTCTCAGAAGCGGTGACGTGCGGTAGGACCTAAACATTATCTCGGCGGGTTTAAATTTCGTCGTCCTCTCTACCACGCTCCTCCGATTTGATTCACGTCTTGTTTAAAAACTTTTCTTGCCGAAGCCTCTGTATCCATCCGACACACATGATCAGCCCAGAAAAGCCTTTTGTATTAAATGTTCCTGACTATGTCGATGTCAATATATTGCTCTTACAGATGATTCTCCGATGTATCTTTCCTCTCAAACACGCCCAATGCCGACTTATCCGTGCTTCTGAGCCATACATTAGGACAGGCATTATCAGCGTCTTGTAGAGTCCAATTTTTGTTTCTCTGGACAGAACTCTACTTCGCATTCGCCTACCGAGACCAAAATAGCTACGGTTAGCCAGAGTGATTCTTCGTTTAATTTCCTTTCTGGTGTTGTTGTTGCTGTTTATAACTGAGCCCAGATAGTAGAAGTTTTCTACAGCCTCAAAGCTAAAGTTCTCTGTCCTCGAAAACCGTCTTCGTCGTGTAGATTATTTGCTGGTGAATACCAAGTACTGCGTCTTGCTCTCGTTAACCGTTTTTCTCGAAGCACAAGTTTTTAAAGAGTATCAAAAAAACTGGATACTCTTAATAAAGACGCCTAAGAGTATGCAATATATTTCTTAATAGCAAACTTATACACTCTATAAACAATTTTCAACAAACGAGTTAAAAACAAACAGCAAATTTGCATATGCCTACAGATATGAACAAACAAACAAACAAACAGACAAATATATCATCGTATCATTTCGTTGCCTTGTTAAAATTCAATTCTTTGTTTGTTTGTTCAATAAGTTGCCTGGCGGCAGAAATGTAATATGTAAACCAAAAAGCAATAATAGCACGACTACTACTACTGCAAACTATGCATATTACGCTGTACTTTAGTTACAAATTCACACGCTTCCAGTTCACTACGTCACAAATAGAAACATTTCTACCGAAAAAAGTAAACATCATGGAACCGAATCCCTTCAAGCGTCCAATGAATGCATTACAAAAACAATGGTACCGTGTGCTACTGGCACGACGTGTCGGTTTCGGTTCACCGCGCGAACCGTTGGCCACAGAAGAGCAAAGCTAGTAAGTAGAATTTAGTTACACAATTACATTTCGATAAGCTTTACTATACAATATACTATATACCATATACCATATGCATATACTGTATATATGTATCATTAAGTGCCAGCATTTGCCAGAAGCGTTATGTGGCTGCATTTCAACGCTACAATAAACGCTTTCGCAATGAAATCAAACAACACGAAGAGATGCAGCCATCAGCAATCGATGCAATGCGTGTACACAGGTAAAGAAACAAATACAATAAATGAATAAAGGATACACCAGTATATTGCCACTAGTTGCCACTTTGAGCACAAAATCTTGCGCTGTCTTGAACTGTTTTCTTGCTCAGCTTCAATTTTCACTTCCGCACAATTAAGAGCCACTTCAGAAACACCTTTTCGGCACTTTACACGCAGAAACAGTGAAGATTCTTTCAACATTTCTGACATATTTCAATACATTTTTTTACGCGCTGTCACCACTGCCATCACCAACATCATCTTCATCATCGTCATCATCATCATCGTCATCATTCTTCTCCTGTAAAGGACGTTTGCCATCACAACACTTTGGCTGCCCTTGCACTCGAAACGCGAGATCAACTCGACATTGGAGAAATTGGAGCGGGTGTTAACTGTCAAAGAACGTCGACGTTTGGAGGAGATACTTAAACAGCGCGAAACAAGACGCTTTTAGTGTAAAGGAGTAAGAGAGATAGAAATATATTGCTGTCGCAACTTAAAGTACGCTTTCTTTAACGTTTGATTCTTGTTTTACTTTTTAGATCCTGTCGTATTCATCGTCCTTGTCTCTCGTCGTCAGCGCCAATTTCAGCGCAACAGTTTACTTTGGCACAAAAATATTTCAAGTGCATACTTCGCGATGTCTTCTTGTTTTTTTTTTATTTATTTAACACTTGAATTTTTAGTTTATTTGTTACAAAATATATATAAATTGAATTTCAAAAGTTTTTTTACTAATCTTACTGAATATCGAAATGGATTTGGAAACTTCTCAAAAAGTACCTATCTATATTCTTCGATACTCTGAACATATCGATAATATCAATTGGCCTACAAATATCGTTTCACGTATACGTATGAGCATCGCAATATCGATATCATATATCGATATTTCTTCCAGCTCTATTTCGATACATCTCCCAGCACTATTTCGAAATGGAAATACAGCGTAAAGAAAAGGAATTGAGTGAAAAGGTACACTAACACAAAATCTTTCCAAAACAGAAATAATCAGAATGGCAGAGACAGGTGGACACAAATCCAAATGTAATATCTCGAAACACGAGTATAGCCCAACTCATGCATAATAGACAGACCCTATCCATGATGGTTGGCGCTCTCACGAGACACTGTCTGGTGGAAAGACAACCGTTCGACTAGGGGTAGCATCAAATGACTTCTGTAGGAGCAGAAACGAGGAAGAGAAAAAGACAGTAGAACATTTTCTCTGCCACTGCCCAGCCCTTGAGAGAATAAGGTTTACCGTACTTGGTAGGCCGTTTCTTGATAGTCTGGCGGAGATGGCATCGTTCAAGATTGGTGTTTATTTTGAGAAATTGGCCTAAGTTCCGTTTCGAACTTCGTTTCTATTTAAAAAAACAAACCATACTTTCACTTTTTACTTCAATTTCAACAGCTTTAATTAAGTATTCAATTTTAATCACTCCACTAAACTCACGCTTTAAACTTAGCCTTGACAAAATCAAGTTCAGACTAAATAGGTTGGCCATTTATCTTCATTGAAGTTGCATTAAGACTAAAATTAAATAAACATTTCAAAAAAGAAATTTATATAAACCAATTAAGAAAACTTACACTTTTTCCTGTAATTTCCTAGACTAAGAACTATTCAAAAGGCAACAGAACTCTAATGAAAACAAACAAACAAACGAAACTTTCTTATAAAAGCTTGTTAAATCATTAAAAATGAATGAAATCAAAAGTTTATGGTCTGCAAAGTTTCTATCAAAGGAATAAACTAACCAAAAATAAAAATGGGCGAAAATTATTTACAGCCGAGAAGGAAAAAAAAAACAGGAAAAAAAAACATCAAAGCCGTCAAAATGTAATGCGTTAAATTTAACTCATCAGCAAAGATTCGGGAGTAACTTGAGCTCTTGCAAAAAAAAAAAAAAAAACATTTCATTTGTAGACAATAAAACAAGTGAAAGGACTTCATGTATAGTATATACGAGAAGTCAAGTACTAAAATAAATAAATTAAATTTTGAACAACTCTTTGCATACTAAACAGGCAATGCTCAGATTTCAAACAACTTCCTGACTGACTGGCTGGACAGACGGACGGACGGACATACAGCCGAACTGCAACTGATACAAAAATCGCGCATTGACGATGTATCTATCTGATGAAGTTCAATATATACCAGAAGAGTACTTACTACACTGCTCATTTCTATGCCATTTGGAGTGCGCACATTGTAACAATTTGCCTTGCGATTTTCCAATGGAAAAAAGGATATGAGACGCCGCCACATAACTTCGTTCGAGTTTTAGTACCAGGCACAAGTTGCATGATTAGACAAGTTCCAAAGTTGTCTGTGCCTACAGCATACATTGAGAAAAACAAGCAAAGTAAAATCACAGAAAATCATCGACAACTGTGGAAAATGTGTGAATTGAATTTTCAAACAATTTTCTGACAGCCCCAAAAAAAAAAAAAAAAAAAAAAGAAAACGCTAAATCGAATTCAATGCTGCTGCTACTGCTGCTGGCATTGAGATGAGCTCTGAGCGTGAATGTTTGTTCCTGTTGTCAGTTAGAGTGTTTCTTTTTTTCACTGCCAACATCCTGTGTACATGTTACTCCTTGCTTTAGCTTTGGCTTTTGTGGCTTGCTTTTTCGTTAGCTCGCCATTTTCTTCATGTTCGACATTTTTTTTTATTTTTCTTTTTTTTTTTTTTTGTTTTCATGGTTGCCGTCAATGTCATTTTAAAATTTCAACTCACGTTTCGGATGTTTATGCCATTAGCGTTTAAGTTGCCTTACAATCGCGTCTCGTAAATAACAATTGGTTTTTCGCTGCTGAAATGCTCTTCGTCTGATTTTACTTTGCTTTGTTTGCAATGTTTGAAAAGGCAGAGCTGCAGGATATTTAGTAAGGATATCGTTTCGCATCGTTGCAATTTGATTTTTGTAATCGATGCTCAATACAATTTTGCTTATTATTTGATTGTATTTTAAGTTAAGATTACAGCAAAACGTACTTTAGTCATAAAAATTATTTGGCACGTTTAGACATTTAAAATAGTTAAATGCAAAATGGTTGTTTGCCTTTGCTTTTATGAATGCAAATTTTTTAAATGAAATATGAAGCTGAGCGCCATTAGCTGGATACTATACTATAAAAGTGTTGAGCAATTGCGTCTTTTCGATTGTCGTTGATAGATTCCGAAAAAATTGGCAAAAAATGGTGCCAAGAATATTGAATAACAAAATTAGTTCTAAACCAACCATCAGGCAGCTTCTCTGAGCAAAGCCCGAGCAATGACATAATAATTGTGATCTGGTTTCAGAACTAAAAACTTAATAAAAACGTGTTTATCGCGTTCAGTATTATCGATGTAACAATACTGAAAGCGAATTCTGAATTAGCGTGTCTAGTCTCTGGTTCCGGTCATTCGTCAAATTTTGTCAGCCTATGTAATTCTGGCTTTTCTAATATTTGCCAAATTTCCAAAGTATTTCTTAGCAAATAGTGAATATCCTTTTTTTTTGAACAAACATTTAACCATTCTACCATACAAATAATTTTAATAACAAATAAATTTATCAAAAACAAACAAACAAATTAAATAATAATATCAAAATCGATATTATTATATTCTACCTTTAAATCTCTTTTGACTTTTGCGCCAGCAAACTGGAATGACAATTGCAACGGCAACAGCAGCAGCAATCTTTGCCTGTTGCAAAAACTGGCGCTGATATTGACGTTGTAACTCTGCTGTTGCTGTTGCCGTTGCTGTGAAGTGCCATTGCGAATGTCATTCTACATTCTTCGTTGCCATAACATGCTCTTAGCCCTTTTTCGGTTATATTACGCATCAGTTTTAAATGTGCCGCATCATGCAGTCGCTTTATACGTTCACGATAAGTCATGGAACGTTTAGCAGCATCTTGAATATTATTTCTTTCATCTTTGCCATCACCAACACCATCAGATACATCAGATACATCACTATCACCACCACCACCAGCATCACTGTCATTGCCATATGTTTCAATTGTATTGAGTTCTGTTCTGTCTTCCTCTTTTAGTTTATTATAATTTGGTTGCAGCGTTAAATGTGGTAATTCACGTGTTTCATGATTCGTTGTTGTTTTTTTACGTTTCTTGACATTCCTTTTCTTCGAAGGCATTTTGTGCTCCTTGAATGACATTTGGAGTGGCATTTGTAATGGTGAAGGTGCTCTTATGGCTGCCTGTATCTCGCGATCATAACGTTCACGGCGCTTCGTATCGGCATCTTTAAGTCCGGCGCATATATAATAACGATTACCAATCTCTCTGATCGTTTTTAATGTTTGTTCAAACACTACCTCAACTTGGTCGCAAGCCTGTAGCGTCTGCCAAAACAATTCATTTTTCATCATTTTCAATTTATTCATTCACACGAATTTTCATAAATATAAAGTTTTTTTTTATTAAAAAGGAAAAAATCTTTGACAAAATTTTGCTAATAAACTTTGATTTTGAATTATTTATTTTTTACCAAAAAAAAGTTATTTCAAGAAAGATTATTATACTCCTAAGTAAACGCCTCAGTCATACATTAATAAGTACATCAGTCATTCCCTTAGCTGCACAGAATGTCCACAATTGCCATGGGTATAGCGGATCCTACCATGGTCCTAGCTGGCCTATGTCTCAGAGACGTACAGTACGACAGATTAAGTACTAATTCGACTAGGTAACTCCAACGTTTATCTCAACAGACCATAAGTTAGGTTAAAGCTTGATGTCTGAGTGCTTTGATTCTACAAAAGCCGATCACAATTGTTATGTAATTACTCGTATTCGGCTTTGGTCACACATAAAATTGAAAGCTGCTTGATGATTGTTTTTATACCCTGTACCCAAAGGAAGGCAAGATAGACCCTATAAAGTATATATATTCTTGATCAGCATTGGAAGGGGAGTCGAACTAGCTATGTCTGTCTGTCCGTCCGTCCGTCCGTCCGTCATACTGTCTACGTGTGAAAACGATTATTTCGGAGACTATAAGAGGTAGAGCTTTCAAAATTGGAACTTAGACCCTCAAGTCAACTCACTTACAAACGGTTTTTCTCTAGACCCATTTTAAGGGGTACCCCCCATTCAAATCTACCCCAAAATTTTGGGGTTTTGCATAAAAACGTCATTGTTTTTTATTCTAGAAAATTCAAATTTAGTATAAATTATGTCTATGATAGTCCCAATAAAATATTCAAAAATGGGTAGGACCAACAAAATTTTAGGTATAGCACGCATACAAATTTACCCCAAAATTAACATTGTTTATCATAAATAAATATAAGTTCGCAGCTGCATTATTTTTGCATAATAAGCTCTGCAAAACTTTTTATCTAATCTCATTTTTTTATGGTTTAACTAAGCATTTACTCAAGCGTTATACTCGTATAAGTACACATAACTTTATTTGGCCATGTTTCATACACACACAACACACAACCCAAACCAAACCAAACAAAATAAGAATAAGAACAAATAAAATAAAATAATAAATATGAAACACATACATTATGTTGGCGTTATGCAAGCACAAATGCTGCACTCTAAGGAAGAACTTTGACTGCTGTCGCTGATATGATGTGAGCACGTACATCAAAGCTGCTGCTGGACGGCTGCTCTCAGTCAGTTTACTTAGTTATACACTTACGCTCTGCTCAAACTCACTAACTCACTCACTCACTCACTCATTCATTGTATGCACATAGACACATTAATTTTCTTGAAGGGCAGCGAATGATGCTCTTAGATGTGAGCACTTTTTTTTCTGCAACAGCAAACCGCATGCAATTTTTCTAAGTTGCTATCGGTTTGAAGGCAGACAGACAGACAAAAAGTGTATAAAAACGGAAATGGAAAGGACAACGGAAGTAAAAGTAGTAATACAGCAGCAGCAAAATATACACAAACGCTATTGAGTTACACTGAAACAGAGACTTTCTATACGAAATCGAGAGCGAATTGCTGCGTGCAGTTAAATGCGGTTTATGCAGCACGTTCCACATCCATGCTCAATACAGTCAATAAATTGTACCACAAATGCGGTCAAATTGTGCTCCTGCATATGTACTCCCTTACAATTTTCCAACTAACCGCAAGCACTTTTCACATGCAACGCTAGATAGTTGGATGGTCTGGTTGGATGGTTGGTAAATTGATGCTGTGCAATTTTTCTTTTAGTTTTCCTACTAAATGCCAAAAGGCAAAAAAATCAATTCCAGCGTACAAACTTTGCTTTAAAGCATCCAAAAAAGAGAAATTATTTAATGAAGTACTCTGTATGCTGCTTACGTCTATTTTACTTCAATGAAAAGTTTATTAATCGAATGAAAGTGAAAATTCCTAAAATGCCATGCAACAAATCAAATCAGGCAGTAAAGCAGAAAATTTTTCGTTAAAGAATTTTTCACCAAAATATTTGATGGCACAACAACAACAAAAATACTTGAACAAGACTTTCACTGTGTTTTGTATTAAAATCTCATTAACTGAAATTCCCATAAATGCCATAAGTTGTAGCTCCCATACTGTTTTTCTTAATATTGAATGTAGTGCGTAGTGTGTATACCCTGTAGCAGTATTGGTAAAATAGTATATTAAATTTGTGAAAATATATGTAACAGGCCATTGAAGGTGCGGACTGTGTAAATATGAATCCATGTGTGAATCCATATATCTTACGTTTGCTGGCAATGCTGACGACGTACAATGCTTTAGCTGGCAATGCTTTCGGTTTGCAAAGCTTTTAACTGGCATTGTTTTAGGCTGGCACTGCTTTATGCTGGCAACGCTTTTAGCTGGCAATGCGTTTAGCTGGAAATGCCTTTAGATGACCATGCTATTTTCTGGCAACGCTATTTACTGGCAATGATGTTCGCTTCCGGTACCTTTAAGAATGTTCATAAGCACACCTTTAAAAATTTCGACGCAGAGCATTCCAGAGTCAATTACACTCAACTATTGCGTTCTTACCTTTTTTTATATTCTTCATAGAAACAAAAAATACATAATACGTGCTGCAGCTGTTTATCTCTCTAGCATCCAACGTATTCTCACAGGCAAATACCACCCACAATTTCGTTTATAAATCATAAATGTCTGTCCGTTCTCCTAGTTGCTAGTTACCCAATGGGGAGCATTTCCAATCTAAAAACATCAATCTATGCGCCAAGCAAATTATAATTCGCTTAAACAAAGTTCTACAGCAGCAGCCGCTTCTGTCATATCTGCAATGTATGATTTCTTTAGGCACGCAAATACTTAATAGTCTGACTAACAACAAAAATTCCAAACTTGTCGAAAATATGTTATTAATTCAAATTAATATAATCCCATTTTTTTCTAGGCTTTCATTTCAAACTCAAAGCACAACGACGCATCTCATACACGTTTATTCCATTCAGGGTTGCAAAAATCAAATCGTTGTGGCAAGTAAGTAAGTAAATAGATATGTATGTAGAGTCAGTGAGAAAGGAATGGATTGAGGGTTTTTCGTTAATAATGTGCATATATGCCAAGTATGACAAGCTTAATTTGCACACATTTTTCATTTTTGGGCTTATTTTTTGGGTGCATGTTTAAGTGTATTTTTGCTTAAGTGGTGGGTGTTCCCCGAGCAAATGAGTTTCGTTGTTACTCACACATAGAATATTGCTTAGCGCGTGTTTGGGATCAGGTTTTGATACATTTGAATTATAAGCTAGCGTTAAGTAGCATTTTAATATATTTGGTTAATTTACTAACATACACAAAAACTATGTTTTGTAGAAAATTCTTACAATAAGAACTTTACTTAGCATGAAAGAAGTTGTTCTAATATATTTGGTGAAAATGAAATAAAGACAAATTATAACTGAAAAATGTATGTGTTTTCAAGAAGAATCGAATTCGAGTCTAGGAGAATAACTGAACTGACATACATGAAAAAAAAAAAAAAAAATTTGAAACACATGTTTGAAACACAATGTTTGACACACATGTTTGACACACATGTTTGACACACATGTTTGGCACACATGTTTGACACACATGTTTGACACACATGTCTGACACACATGTTTGACACACAAGTTTGACACACATGTTTGGCACACATGTCAGTTCAGCAATAACTTTAAGCGAGTGAAACCAGTGTTTGACGAATATGTTTGACGAGTATGTTTGACGATTATGTTTGACAAATATGTTTGACGAATATGTTTGACTAATATGTTTGACGAATATGTTTGACGAATATGTTTGACGAATATGTTTGACGAATATGTCTGACAAATATGTTAGACGAGCAAATTTGATGAGCAAGTTTGATGAGCATGTTTGGCGAGCATGTGCAATGTAAAACATGTTTGAATGACTTATGTTCGGTGAGCATGTTCGATGTAAAAAATGTTTGACAAACATGTTCAATGTAAAAAATGTTTGACGATCATGTTCGATGTAAAACATGCTCGACGACTCCAAGATATAGTTTCAATAATGTTTCGAACATATTTGATGCAAAACTTGTCCGATGTAAAACATGTTTGCGAACATATTAATGCAAAATCTGATTGCAAACATGTTTGACATCAAACATGCTGTCACCTTTCTTTTTAAAATCCTGTTCCAGCAATGTTCCAGCATATGTACTTAATACTCTTTTATTTTTTAGTAAATTTAAATAAAACACTTTTAAAAAGAATTTTCATGTAAATTAGTTCTTTTAATTTTACAAAAATAAATATTAAAAACTCATCAGAAGCAATATTTTCATGTTGGTCAGTATTTCTTTTTGTTGTTTCTTTTGTCAATTTAGATCTCACTCAAAAGCCAATTAAATTTTATTTTTAAATATTAGCATAACAACTAATCTATTAATTATAAAAGTAATAGTTACATTTTTTCGTTTGATTTTTTTTTTTTTATTATAATTTAAACAAATAAATTAAGAACAAATCTATCACGAAATTGTATTTATTTTTAAGAAGACAGAAAGAAGTTACGTAACTTTAATTTATAAAAGATTGCACAGAGAGACAGTAGTGAGGCACCTATCAACAGAGCAACATTATTTTATATATTTAAGTATATAAAACTTAGTGAGTTAATTTAAAAAAAAAAAAATTTATAAAAAATAAAAGGACATAATCTGTAATGTATTTTTTTTTTTTTTTTTTGTGGAGCAAATGTTGTGCTTAGCTCAAAAAATATGATTGATGTACAAAACACTGAGCAGCTGCGTATGAGCGACTACGACGACAAAAAGTTTTGAGTACGGATTTGTTGTTTTTTTTTTTTTCAAACGAACTTCTTTTTATATAATTTTTTTTTATTTTTCGACGCTTACACATCATAACATATCCCTAAGTAGTTCCTTCTGCGCAGCAGTTAATTTCTCCGGAAATTGTATATCAAAAGCTACCAATAGATCACCTTTACGCGTTGTATCCTTGGGAAATGGCAAACCGTAACCCTGTATACGTTTAACCGTATTCGGTTTAATAATTTCCTGCATGGTACTGATGCGTAGTTTGTCACCGGACATGGTAGGAACTTGGAAGACAACGCCGCAGAGTGCCTGCAAATAATAAGAAAAATAAATCGAAATTGTTATTTTAATAAATTAATAGCAACGATCAATCAAAGTAGCATTAGAATTTATCTTTTTCGATATAAACAGTTCAATTCGTTTGACCAATAAGTAAAGCATTTCATTTACCATTTCAATCTATCAATCTTATTGTGTAATCCTGTTTATTTCAACGTCTTTTACTATACTTTCATATCGACAGCTTGTATCTGACGACGCAAATCCTTTTTATGCTTTTTATGTGCCTAATTCGTGTTTAAACACTTTGTTGACATGTTTTCTTTTTTCGCAAATCTTTTGCTTGTTTGTGCTTTTTTTTCTATTATTGTTTTCTTGTTTCTGTTTGGTTGTACAACAAGTCTTTTTGGCAAAAAAAAAAAGAATAAAAACAACAAAAAAAAAGAAATGTGCCACTTGCTTTGGTCCTTTGACATTTATTTGCTTAAGTGATTTTAGTAATAGAAACGAAAAATACATTCGATATAATAGATTATATTGAGTATTTAATGTAACAAGTTGTATTGGATTTGTGTAAATAAGACAAAAAGTTTGCTGAGGCATAAAGTAATAAAACATTAATGGCTCAACACACACATCGATCTTATCTTAATATTACTGAGGAGTACAAACAATAAAAAAAACTTAGAATCTTTAGAATCAAAACTTTAATTCCTCTTATACGAAATTTTAAAAATTTAACGAAAAATAAAATTCGAATATCTTATCTCCGAGTCTGGTCTCAAATGTCTGAGAAAACATGTGCGAAATTCTCAAGATCCCCTGTTTGGACAATTGTAGAGCTAAGCCCTTACTTGCTACAATTTTCGGCATTATAAAATTGAAAGATATTATAATAACTTTAGTTGTCCAAAGAGTTTTAAATTTCTTAATGGTGATACTAATATTGCGGACCCTAGAGAGTTAGTTACGGCATCATTTTAAAAAAAATGGATCGGCATTCAATATGTGATAATGTTCGGGCTCAGGCTCAACAATTGTCCAAAAATTCCCAAAAACATGATTTTTAAGCGAGGCTTCGAGGCCATATTCGTTTTTATTACGAAAAATTTCTCCGAAATATCAGGTTCCAATATTATCACAAGAAAACTGTTAAAGAATCGTCCACAAAAAGTTACAATATAAAAACATTTTTTCAAAAGTAAGTAACATGCGGAAAGAGGCAGGATGGACCCTATAAATATTCTTAATCAGCATTGAGGAAAAGTGTATCTGTGCGTCCGTCCCACTGTCCTGCTATCTTCGTAAAACGGACTAACTCGGAAATTATAAACGCGAAACTTAGATTCTCCAGAGCCGTAAAGAGACCACCTATAACCAGATTTCTCTAACCTCATTTAAAAGGGGAACCTTCCATTTAAACCTGTACCAAAGTTTAGAGTTTTTGCAACTTAAAATATAATATAAATTACATCCATGATGGTTTGATTCAATAGTCTGGATAAGACCTAAAAATGTTTGGTATAGCATTCATAACATTTAAATTAAATTTTTGTATGAAAATCTAGTGTCAAATATATTTCTTTAAATTTTTTGGGAAAAATATAATTTAAGCCCGAAAAAATATCGCTTTAAAGCAAGATAACCAAAACATCATGATAGATCGTATAGTTTTTTCCACGATTTTTTATTCGTTATCTTATATAAAGTACAACAAATATATTCTAAAAGATTTATTAAGAATTAAAGCAGTTCGTAATAAAATCATAGTTAATAATATTATCATTTTTATGTCATTAATTAAGCTTACACGTGTGTAATATGAATGATTTTACTAATAGAAATATCTCTGGCTAAACGCAAACGCTTTAGAAGTCATCTCATATCACATATAATATACCTAGTATATAAGGTAAGTTTACAATTGTCTATCCAAACCAAACCACCACAAACAAGATCGATTATGTAGCGTTTTCATACGTCATCATGTGACAACTTGATCTTACAGTCTGAGATAAAAGGTCTGACTCGCCATTCAACTCGCTTGCCTGCCAGTCTACCTGTTTGGCAACTTGTGCGGCACATATTGACCGCATTGACTTTATACTTGCCCCATAGCCCCACCCAGAAATATAGCAAACCGAATCGCACCTCATTGATACTATAGCAGCACAAGCACACACACACACCTTATGAATATTTAAATATGAACAGACGAAACGAATTTAAATTGTATTGTGCGATGACAACATAAACCCGACTATGACGTTTTTTTTTTTTTGTTAAGCTTTAATGGAAAAACGTTGACAATTTAACCGAAACCGAAATTCAGAATTGTAGCATAAAAAACAAAACAAAAAAAGTAGTTAAATACTTGTGACCATTTACGGAAGTTGAAGCATTAAAAAACTTACAAAAAAATAAAACAAAAAATATTGTAAAATAAAATCGAACTAAAAAAAAATAAATAAAATCAGCGGCAAGTACAAAAAATAACAAAAATCAAGATTTAAAAAAATCTTTGCGGTTAAATTGTTCCACCACATTGCGGAAAAATATAAAGTAAAATGTTAAATAAAACAAAGGGTTTAGCCAGTAAATGCGAAAAACTAGTGAAGTGGAGGTTATGGATCAGCGAAGCTGTTGTGGTTTATACAAATATTAAAAAATGACAAAATAAATAACTTTTTTTTTAAATTTAAATGTTATAGCCGAAATATATACACTTCATATGTAGTTAAAATTTATAGTCACCATTTTGTATACATAAATAACTTTGCTATGCCAAAAAATGGGAGTGGCTCTTTGGTTTCAACACTAAAGGCTGAGAAAAGCTTAAATTTTAAAATTTCAGGTCAAAATATTTAAAACTAAGCGAACGAAACGCATAACTACCGATGAACAAACAGACGAACATGGCTAGATCGGCTCGACTCGTCTCGTTATGCTGATCAAGAGTATACATATATGTTTACTTTATAGGGTCTACGATGTCTTCTTTGCATACTTTCTGACAAGGGGTTCCTGATATAAAAGAGCTCATATTATAAAAAGTTTATATTATAAAGGGCTCTAGTTAGAGCTAAGGTTATCAGATTGAGTTCAAGGTTATACTTGAACATTAGGACTGTTTTAAACTTATAGTTTAGCTTTAGAAAGAGAGACTACGATCAGGAGTGGAGCCTAAGATTTGGGCCTATGTTTTTAGATAAGATTGACTGTAGTCCAGATTTAAAGATTCGAGTTTAACTGTTAATTTATTTTTAAATTTAAAGGTTTCTGTTGAGGTGAGGTTCATATTATAAAAGTTTGAGTTAGAGGTTACAGTTTATTGTTTAAGGGTTGTGAAATAGAATAGGACTCAGACTACGGTACGGTTTAAGGTAATGGATAAGGTTTGGATTAGACCTGAATTCGGGATTAAAACTTAAAGTTATGGACATGACATAAGATAGAGGGTAAATTTTAGGATTAGTGTTTGGGTTAGAGTTTGTGCTCGTGGTTACCGTTTAGGTTCAGGATTTTCAAATATACTGACAGATGAACTTCGTGACGGGTTACCAAACAATCGGACAGACGGACATGCTATAATAATTCGATTTATTTCGATTTTGAGCAAATTAAAAAACATTTATTTGTTGCCTATTACAAACAATTCCATATACCAAATATACTCTACTCTTCAACAGCTAAAGTGTACACATAATAGTTGTGTCGTAAAAAATAATTTCACTACTTAAAATATACGACGACATCTCAAGCCTACACAAAACTACAAACAAAAAATATAAACTTAAAATAGATATTTTTCTCAATAACTGCAACGAATTCAAAATTACGATATTACTGCATAGTATATGTAGTATTGTAGTACAGCAGCAGAATACATTTAAATGTACATATTTCTAAAATTTGAATATTGTACTCGGAAAAATCTCGAGTATAAATCATGAATTTCAAATGCACTGCAAGACAATAACTCACAAGTTGACTGGACAAAAATCATAAAAATGACTGGAATGCAAAAGATGTGTATTGCAAAAAAAAAAAAAAAAAAAAAAAAACATGAAATACAAAAACTCAAATACAGAACATAGAAATACAATCAACGATATTCAATCGAATGTCATAAAGCATTTTTACGCTGACGACTGTCATCAAAATGCAAACGAATATTCGAACACGTTCCAAACAAAAACAAAGACAAAAAAAAATAATAAAAAAAAAAAATATTTAAAAAAAAATAGAAGAACAAAATAATAGCAGCAATACTGCTTCGTTTTGGCAAATGCTATGGAATTTTATTTACTACAAACCA
The DNA here is from genome assembly GCA_018903435.1 of Leucophenga varia. NCBI lineage: Eukaryota > Metazoa > Arthropoda > Insecta > Diptera > Drosophilidae > Leucophenga > Leucophenga varia. The sequence continues at coordinate 1,481,558 of JAEIFJ010001509.1, read as the reverse complement.
AAAATGACAATGAATGGCATAAAGCATACGATTTTTAGAGATACAAAACCCAGTTAAGAGTAAATATCTACAGCAACAACAACATTCGAACATTCCATCAGTTGCACAATTGTTCAGCATTCATCATCATCATTGTAATCATTGTGCATGCGAATCAGTTTGTCATTTTTGTCTACAGCCAAACAAATGCATTCAAAGTTACCCAATTGGTGTGAGTAACAGAAAAAAAAAGTAATCAGTCTGAATCGAAAACAAATTTACTGCAGACACTTGTAATTGAAGTTTTTGGCAATGTTATGTGTTGTGGAATGAGGTAGATGAGTACTCATTGCCAAAGTCAAAGAGTTACAACAATGCATTTTGAAATAAATTTATAAAACGACAATTTTGAAAAACTTAAATCAGATACATTTAGAAATGAGTAAAGAACCCTTTAATATTCTAAGAATATATTCAGCAGCTACCACAATATTGAAGGCAATAAACACAAGATACTGCATATGCAAAGTATAGGACTCCTTTTACCAGAGCAGTAAAAGTTATGAAAATTACAACCTATGAAAATGTCCTTCTGTCCGCTAATTTGTCCTTTTATCTTTCTGTCCTGTTTTAGAATTTAAGTTAAAAATATTAAATTTTAAGCAGATGATCGCAAAAATTATGATACACTACGGTAAGTGTTCTATAACTACCAAAAGATACTTATGTATCTTACAGATACATTATCTTAATTTGAAAAATTTCAAGTTTCAATAAAAAATATGTATATTTTTCATATTGTAGGTCAGTTTTAAATCGTCTCTGTCACATTAAACCATTAAACGGTTCAATTAGATAATTTTACAAAATAAAAATCGTGCATTGCGGCTATTAAATTCAAGTAGCAACAATTATTTTAAACTTATGCACAATTTAATGATAAATGTGTGTTGTCGCAGATACAATATACTTTATATATTAAGTTAAATATTCTTAACTCGTCACATTTTGTATGTTTGTATGTGCTTTATATACAAAACATCTCCGTAACGATGACGCAATTTACTGTGTGCAAATTAAATTTAATGCTCAACATAAGGCAAATTAAACGCAAAAAAATAATAAAATAAATAAATAAATAAACGATACACTACAAAAAAAATATGGTTAAGATATAATATTGTACAAAAGTATTTTATTACTCATTTAAACAAAAAAAAAACAAAAAAAAACTGCTATGCTGTAATATAATTATACGCTCCATATATGGTTGGCATAATTTTTTATGCCAATCAATTTTTTAGTTTTATATCTTCGACAACTATTTGTATGCTATAAATTTAAAGATCAAAAAAAAAAAATTAAAACAATTTAGGGATTATATTAAAACGAGTTTTTTTACTTCTTTCTATGCCCTTTACACTTATATGGTATAGAGTACACAAAAAAAAAAATATATAATCATAATTTCTGTAAAATAAATAAGGTAAATCTTCTTTTCAATCAGCAACAAAACGTAAATATCCGAATTGGTCAGTTTCAAATTTATTAATTTGTAAAAATAAGATGTACTTATATGAAAAGGAAAACAGTTCAGAACATCTTATGTACCATAAATTGATTTTATTTCTTAATTGGATTGGTTGTAAACAGAAGAATCATTTTTTCTTATAATAAAACTCTTTACTTCTACGTTCTTAAAAATTTAAACAAGTTTGTAAAAAGGTAGAATAAAAGAGTTTCAAAAATACAAAATTGTTTGAATATATATTATATATTTTAGCTAGCAAACCTATGTAAGTAGATTTAGAGGCTCAAGGTCCGAAAGCTAGCTCAAGACTTACAAATTATGACTTATAAATTTTTACAAATTATATTCAATCTCACTGTAATGCAAATGTTATTGTTGTTGTGAAGACATTATTAATTCAGTGTATGAATATACATATATTCATTGGTACACCATATAAAGTGAAGTCAATATAAAAATATCAGTGTGTCCGTCTGTCCATCTTTTGAAAAAATATGATGTAAGAGACTTCAAAGATTGTAATCGTATTTATCTAAAGCTAAGTATAAAGATAGGCGCAAAAGTAAAAATTTTTTTCCAATACCGCCAATGTACAGTTTTTTTTACCGATTCTCGCTAATGCCGATTTTGTCCAAATATATCTTGTCCCGACAATTTTTTTAAAGGTTTCATCTTAAACCGTTTTTATTCCTTGACCTAGAAACACCGAATTTGTTAAGGATTCAACCAAAAGTAATCTGACTCATATCATACAATTATTGTAAATAGATCCCATATACTCAAAGTTTTAAAATTTTTATTACTTATCTTAAAGAGGAAAAAAATTTTAAAAATTCAGAAATTTATAATCAGATTTTTATACCATTCCGCCTTCCCGGTCCTATCAGCATCTTTTACAATTTTTTCGGGGGCTGCGGTAGATCCGCTATAAAAACAAAATTTTAGAACGAGTCACCCAAAGAAAATATGAGAAACCCAATAAAGTATACCTTTTCTACAACATCATGGAACGACGAGTCGATTTAGCTATGTCCGTCCGTAAGTCTATCCGTCGGTAAGTTTGTCCGCCCGCCGTCTGTATAAGTCATACAATCTCGTAGTTCCATGAAACGTAATTGAAAGTAATCTTCTCTAAAGCCCTCGTCAGTTGTTAAGTAGCCCCATAAAAACCTACTTCAAATTCATTTAGAATTTTTATTATCCAAACTTTCATAAAAAGGTTGTATACAGGGTATCTCATAGTCAAGCTAACTCAACTGCAGCATGTTTTCTTGTATGTTTTTTTTTTCACTAGCTTCTTTATTTTTAAATTTTCTATAACTTATTATAACATAGAAAAACAGTCAATCCAATCATAATTACAACACCAACTGTGTCGATTACAAAATCAGTGTCAAATATTTCTATATAGAAACTCAAACTCAAACTTAATTCTGACAACAACAAATAAACAAAAAAATATAACCAATTTAAGGCAAATGGAATTCATAATTTAAACACAAAAATCCGTATAAGCAAAAAACTACAAGTGATGGAGACATAAATATATAAAAAAAAAAAAATTTAAAAACCAAAATAAAAAAATAAAAAAAAAAGAAAAATATTTGCTAAATTTGTCGCGCTAACAAGCAATAAAATGTTAAAAATGTTTTAAACAAAGTTACAACAAGTAACAAACAACAGCAACGCACGAAACTCATAAATGATACTCTCAACAATATACATAGTAGACGTAGTTGTAACTAAATGCATAGATTTAGATACTTGTACTCAGATACATTTTGTAAAACTGCCAATATTGCTGACTAAATTGTTTGGTTACCACGACGACGCCGTTGACTACAACAATAACAAAAAAAAGCATATTTTATACTTAATCCAATTAACAATTTTAACATGACTACAAACTAACGTGACTAAAATACAAAAATTAATATTATAGACGGGAATACTGCATCAGAATAATCCGAATGAGAAAAACTTTTTGAAACTTTTACAAACATTTTCTAACGGCTATAATACGACTACGACCAAAGAATATGTGTGAAAAATTTAACACCTTTTCAACGTTGATTTCGTTGATGACGACGCTGTCGTTTTCGATTTGGGCAGTTTGCCATTTTAGAGATACAAAAAAAAAAAAAAAAAAAAAAAAGGCGGACAGACAGAAAATGCAGCAGACAGGACCAACTGCTGTGCACAAAATTGTTAATTGAAACTTGACCATGTCCAAAATCCAAATGCAGTCAACTAAGAGATTGTTGCAATGCAATTGCACGCGCTAATATGGTAAATTTGCCATATTATGAAGGTGGTTTAATTGATTTCATTTCAATTTAATTTAGGCTCAATTTTTTTGTATATTTTTTTTTTTTTTTTTTGAGAATGCTGCGCCTCGTCTATACTTGTATAGTGCTAGATTTAATTGGGCTCAAGCTGTGAGAAAATAATTTCATAAAGAAGAAGTCACAAACCATTTTGGAAGTACGACAATTGATTGATATCTATATTCAGAGTATGTTTTTTTGATTGATTTTAAATGGTTTGTAGGGTGTTACTTTAGATTGTTTTTATGATAGCACTAAATTTTGATAGTTCAATCTAGTTGGCGGCAATATGATCAATTGTTTTTATGTCTAAATTAAAAAAAAACTAGAACCATTTCAGCCAATTATTAGATCATTCTACTTAATGCCTTATATCTGAAATATTTTTTTGTAGTTGTTGAAGCTTGAAGAATCTAAATTTAGGTCCATTGAACTATGAAATACCCTCTTTTTGATGTAACATCAAGTATACAACGACTTCTATGTAAATGCTTTTTTTTACTTAATAGGGTCTTCTATGAAGTAAAATAGGGTCTTCTATGGACTATTTACACCATGCACAAGAGGTGGTGTAAATTGTCCAGCTTGTCTTCTGTTTAAACCGAATAAAACCATTAAATGAGATCGATATCGTACTCGACTGATGATTATGAGCTGCCCTCTAAAAAATAAATGGTTGGAATAGGAAATATTTTTAAACTTTGAATTAAAAACGTCCGAGGAGTCCTCTCCATTCCACTAAATTTTACACATATTATTCTTTCTGATTATCAATTGCTCCGATCAATGGCATTTGACTTAATAAGAGTAAAATAATTTTATGAATGGATTCGGCCCTAAAACGCTAAAAATAAAAAAAAATTAAAATCGTTGATATTAATTCCAATTTTAAGATTTTAGATTTATTTTTTTTAAAATGTATCTATGATATCTAATATCAAGTTTAGTTTACAAATATTGCATCTCATAAATGCAAAATTTAGTGTGAGCCCTAATACCCGCTTGCTTTTTGAGTTGCATTTCTTATTTTATGTTTCAATTTGAGTAAGCGTTTGCATTAAACCATTGCTCAAATACTCGTACCGATAAGAGAAATTGAGTTTTCGAAAGCAACGCAATATGTACGTCGTTCAAGAACGGTGGCGCCAACATAAAAAAATCCAATAACCCTAAAGTTTAGTCAACGATGATCGAACTGTTATTTGTTACAATTTCAAATGATAAATTATAACATTTCAATAATTTATTTACTCACCTGTTTAAGTGTTAACCTCGCCGTATAACGCAGATCGCTACCCTCACGCTTGAACATTGCATGTGGCTTATCCCTAATAATGAATACAATATCCGCTGGTATTTTACCAGGCGCTTGATCGCCTTCCTTTTGAAATGTCACCTTTGTGCCTGATTTCCAACCGGGTTTTATCGATATACTAACATATTTATCCTCTTTCTTCGAACTACCATCCGCTTGTACAACACGCCGTGAGATTTTCATTTTCTTAACACAGCCATGATAGATTTCCTCCAATGTTACATAGAGATCATGTTCAACAGGCGGATCTTGTGATTTCTTCTTTTCGAATGGTGTGTGCACATTAAATGAATGTGATCTGAAAGAAGGTCTACGCTTAATATGCTAAGCATCAATACTGGACGGACAGCACAAAAAAAAAAAAAAAAAAACAAAAAAGAAAACAAGAAAAATTATAACTTACCGAAATGGACTGCCAAGACCATGTCGTGAACCTAGACCACCAAATGGTGATGAAAAGAAATCATGCCCATCCGTATCCAAATCAAAAACATTCTTATCGAATAGATTATCACCCATATCGAAGAATGAAGCGAATGGATTACTATTGCCAAAGAATTGTGCAAATGTTGCGCGCGGATCACCATGGAACTGATATGTAAAGGTATTATTGGAGTTGGTGCCATTGCTTCTGCCTATAATTTTTGTGAAAGAAATATATATAGTAACTGTTAAGATTATATAGCATTTAAAATATATGCTTACCACCACTCTTCAGACCCTCTTCACCGTATTTATCATAGACTTCACGTTTATTCTTATCCGACAAAACTTCATAGGCTTCGGCAACCTCTTTGAATTTCTCCTCAGCATTTGCTGCTTTATTTTTATCCGGATGATAGCGTAATGCTAATTTTCTATATGCCTTTTTGATTTCATCATCGGTGGCAGTTTTTGGTAGGCCTAATGTCTTATAATAATCTTTGCCCATTTTGTCTGTATTTAAGTCTGTGTTTTATGGTGTGTGTGTGTGTGTGTGTTTGATTTATTAAAAAATAATTAATTTAAACGTTTTCGTGAGAATCTTAATTTAGTTTGTATGTTTTTAGTATCTGTAAAAAATTTGTAGTTAATATTATAATTATAAAATAATAGCTTTATATACCTACAAATAAGTATTTAGCGGTTCAATACCAGCTTCCACCTCTCTCTCTTTCTTTTTTGTTCCTTATTTTAGTTGAACATAATGGCACATTTAAACATTTTTTTGTTTTGTTTGTTTTGTTGACGGTTTTGTCAATAATATTGCTCAAGTTGCTGTAATTAAAATAAAATATATAATATACATTTTTAAGTGATTTATTTTTCACTACATAATTTTCAATGAAAACATTTTTAAAATTATATTTAAATTCGTTTTGTATTTTATTTATATTTTTATTATAATAAGTAGACACAAGAAACGTCACAAAGCAAACTTATGCGCAGTGTACATTGCCATCACGATCAATGGTGACAACCCACGCTTTTTTTTAAATATAGCATACGATCATAAAAATCGACAAAAATACATATATGCATGTATTTATATATATACACCTAAAATATACTATTTAGTATATAAAATATAAGAAAAAAAAAAATCAAAATACAAAATTAAATATTTCCTTGCGTCGAAATGTTTTTGCGAAAATTTTTCAATTTTTAATAAAATATTAAACACAGAAAATATTTGTTAGGAAAACAAACGAGCGAATGAAAATAAGGAAATACTTGGAACCAATTTGTGCCCACTATTTCATTTATTTAATGTTTTATTTTTCCTTATTCATCTTTTTTTAAAAAATTTTATTATTTATTTATTTATCTGAAGGTGAAAATTGTTTTTGAAATTAATTAGTATTTGTCTGTTTGTACTAGAAATTTGAATTATTTAAAAAAATATACAAAACGAAAATGTAAAATCATTTTGAAAAGATTCAGAAAATTTGGGTGAAGATTATTATAATATGGAATATTATATGATGAAGAAGTAGGGAAACTCTGGAAAAAAACTGAAGTGTGTTGCAGACGGATTTTCATAATACACTATTTGCCTGGGAGCTTCTGGTGCAGATGGAGATTCGCGACGGATAGGCTTTCATATTTTAAAGCTGCCAGGCTGCCATTAAGACGCTGAGAGATTAACACATTAAAAATCTTAATAAGAGAATGTAAAAACCATAACACATTATGTCTCTCGTGGTTTCGAGGGCTCAATAATACTTCCGGGAACGAACATGTTGATATAGAGTTCAGCGGGGAACCCCAGTCATTCGCACTACAGATTCCGATGAGGTCAAGTGTCGCTCTAACAGATTGCAAAATTTAAAAAAAAAATTATTTATTTTTCTCAAGAGTTCATCTCCCGAAACTAATAGCCACTATCACGGAGATACGACCCGTAGGGAACATACGAATATTTGTATGAATACAGAAGTTCCTAACTGAGAAGGGTGGTATCAATATGGCGTCTGGAATTTACTTGTTTGGGGAATCAGACCTTTTCCTGTCAGCAACCTCTAAGGATCTATGGTTATAAGATCTGATGACTCAATTGTGCGTTACTATTTACTTTAAATACGAACTGTATTTTATTACAATAGATGACCAGAACAATATTACTATTCTAACACACACAAAAATATTTAAAATTTCCAAACAATTAAAAAATTCTTTGCATAATTTACCGATGGCATTGACACATTTCAGTAGACAAACTGTTCAACTTCTCAACACAAAAGTATCTCATAACAATCAATGACCGTCAACAGTTTTGTTTCTATATCTGTAGAGACTATCTATAAAAAAACAAAAATCTTGCAAAAATCTAAAACAATTCAAACAAACAATGGTCGCTGATTCCAAAGTCATTTTAATTGATTTTATTGTGTACATTTGTTTTTTTTTTTGTGTCATAACGACAAATTGAGTTGTCATCATTGTCGCTAAATGGCAAAACAATAAGAATCAATGTATCTGTACTGAATGCACAATTAGGCGATTAACTGATCTATTCTATTCTATTTATTAACAATAACAATCAACACTTTCAGCGCGTTTGAAGCGTGTGTTTGCCAATTTCAAAAACACAAAATAATAATTGTCTCATTTATGGATAACAATTGTTTTATTTAAAACAAAAATAATTCGCACTGTTTCACTTCATTATGCATTAAATTAAATTCAATTTAAATAGAAATCATTTAGAAATATTTTCACATTGATCTTGACAAGCAAAAATACAAAAAAAAATAAAAATAAAACAGCAAATAAATAGCGACAAGGTCAAAAGCGTGTATACCCACCACCACCTACTCTGAGTGATTTTTCCAAATAATATATACAATATTTAAATATTTTTTAAAATTTATTTTCGAGAGAAAAAGTAAAATCAACAAACCAAACCGCTTTGTTAAATAAAATTCACGTATTTATATGTTTGTTTAAACATATTTATCTCTGGGATATTATTGATTATTTATCTCTTTGGCAAATCTATTAAAAAATATCATAAATAATTATATTTCACAAGGACATTATCTACGAATGTGTAAAAACCAATTCGAAAGTGCGTAAAAAAACATTTTACAAATAATAACAAAAAAATAATTAATAAATTATTGCTGAGCGGGTATTTAATTATTAAACATATTTTCATACCCAAACTGGTTCAGTTCGGAATGGACTTGTTCAAAAAAAAATTTTAATAAAAAATTGTTTAATTTTCTGGTTTAAATTTTAATTTGTTTATGGCAACTGGTTGGATTTATGGTATAATTCGGTAGCTCTATAAAAAAAAATACTATTTGGCTTAATACTGAAAAAATTGAAGTAAAAAAAATCGACCCGATAAGAAAAGATTAAAGTTTAAAAGAAATAAAGTTATCGAATAAAATGCCAACTAGAACACAATAAACTCTTATTAATATTTACATACAATTTTTATTACCTACTCAATATTTATTTAAACACAAATGCCCATTGGTGCACCCATTATTTAAAAATTATTACCAATTTATTTTTTTGTATTTATTTACAATATTTTCGCCACACAATATTTGACTTCTGTAACTGTTTCACATACGACATTTAAATTACATAAATTATGACCATAATTGAAAAATGTAATTTTCATATTCAAATTATTTTTTAACTGACATTTACAACAGCACATGAGACTCTTCGATATGTTTTTTGTGGGTGTGTTCTTACACGAATCGTCATTGTACATACAATTTCAATACAATTTCTTCCGGAATTGTTTTTTTTTTTAATTTATACAATTTAAAGCACGACTTTCATACATATTATTAAGAATTTCGGGCAATATTTTGAATGTGTTTGTTATTATTTATTATTCCATAAAATCTATAAAAAAGAAAAGTTTATGAAGCAAAACTGTTTTTTTTTTTTCCTTATTGCTGTTCTATAATAAGGAAACAAAATGTATGTTCTGATGTAGAAATAAGCAGACAGACGGACATGGCAATATTGATTCTTCTCATCAAGATGATCAAGAATATGTACAGTATATGGGGTCTACGATGTCTCCTTTAATACGTTGGTCTTATTTTATCGCTCTTATTTATTGAGCACACCTTGTATATACTTATATGCTTTTTTTTTTTTTTTTTTTTTTTTTTTTTTTTGGGTTTTTTTTTTTTTTTTTTATTTTTTTTTTTTTTTTATTTTAAATTTTTTTTTTTTAAAAAATTTTTTTTTATATTTAACCAATTAACACCAATATTTTTTGTTTAAATTTTGCTCATTTTATAACTATTTTTACTCTTACATATCCAAAATCATTTCATATATCATAAAATCTATCAAACACAATTAAAACCTGAAATTGATGAAGGTCGTGAGATCAACAAAATCGCCTTAAACGATTAAATTAAATTGAATTTGATTTATGTATTTAAGCTTTTAATATATTTTCACTAGCTTTCTTTTTATTTTATTTTCAATTTTTTATCGCAACGCCTTTTTGTAATAAATTATTTGCTCTTTAGCGAGAAATTAAAATTGATATTGCAAAAAAGTTCAAATAAAAAAATTGCATACGACAATTAATTTTATGAATTATTGAAGACACATATACGATTCTGATTTATTCAGAATTTCTAGCAGTGCAGATATTTATTTAAAATTTAAAACTGGATTTTATAATTTAAGAACAAATTTTTCAAAAGCTCACATTAACTAAGCAAACAAAAAATGTATCTATTGTATAAGATACATTAAGCAAAAGAGAAAGGTTCTAACACGCTCTAAATACTTTTAAAAACTTTATATTGTTTTTTTTTTCCATTTATTCTTTACAATTAGCACCTTTTTTTGAAAATCAACAGAGTATTAAGTTTATTCAACTCTAGACAAATAGTTTGTAAAGATTAAAGCTTTTAAATTAGGTACACAGCAATTCTGGCAAATAATGATAAAAAAAAATTGTGTAGTTTCCAAATTAATACAAGCAATTTTTTTTATTTAAAAAAAAATCTCATATTTAAAAAAAAAACAATAATATATTTCGTAGGTGTCTAAGCTTAAATAAAAATAACACAGACACCGAAATGACTAAGCGCAAAAAAATTTCTGAAAAAAATATTTTATACATTTTAAATTTTAACTGAAATCCAAAACTGGAAAGAAACAGTTTTTTTTTTTTGGAAAGTAGCCTTGTAAAGCCTACTCATTTTATGTTGGACTGACTGTCTGCTTTGCCAATAAATTTAGTTTGGAACAAAAACAGCTCTTTGTCGCAGTCCCATACATCTGTGGAACCCATTTACAATTTATATCATTGCCAAATACAAAAAAAAAGTCTTTTTGCGATTTTTGTTTGATCTTTTTTGTGCATTTTTTTTTAACTCTTTGTTTTGTTTAAAATGTGATTCATGCAGTTTTTTCATTCATTCATTCATTCAATATTTCATTACCACTTTTAGGATTTTTGTGTTTACTTTTCAATAAAAAACAGAGGAGTATATTTATTGCAGTACGAAGTTTGTACAACGTTAAAGTTGATATTATAGAAAGGATACCTAATTAAGCAGCTTCACGAGATTGTTTAATGTACCTATGTCCGTCTGTCTGTGCATCAGTGAGTCTTTATGACTACTCCACTCCACAATTTCTACTTGTATATTTAATCTGTTAGGACAATGTCTAAGTGGATAATTGAAAAACGGTTCTTGACTTAAAGCGGACAGACAGATGGATAGACGGACAGACATGGCTATGCTCATACGTCTTGTCGAACTGTTTAAGAATAGAATATATATTCTATTATAGAGTCAACAATAGAATCTATTATTGGGTCTACAAAGTCTCCTTTAATGCGTTACAAACTTTCCGTAGAACTGATAATACCCGTTCCTACAATGTATGAAGTGTATACAAAAAAAAAAAGATGTTAAACACATTCGAAAGTGACGCGAAAATGGCATTCCACAGTTTAATAAATATTTTTGCACTTGAAAAATATGTGTACAAATAAATCAATAAATAAAAAAGCAAACTTTACATGGGAAATGAATTCCAAACAAAAGATTTATTTGATTTGTATTAAAAATGCACTTTCAAGCATTATTTTTATTTTTTTTTTTTTTTTGAAAGGAGTCAACTTTTAATTTAATTTTTGAATGCATTCATTTTTTTTTTTTCGTTTTTAATTAAAGTTTCACACAATCGTCATTCATCGCCATTTCAACTGAATTTTGTATTAGCCAAAATAATCAAATAAAATAAAATAAATAAAAAAAAATAAACAAAAAAAAAACAACCGCGTAAATTCTATTTCCGTTTATTTTGGCATTTGTCATAAAATTTGCATACGAATTTTTTTCCTATTAAGTTTTGCTTCAACGACAGACTTAAAATAAAAACATAAATTTTTATAGATATATATTTTTAAATTGAATAATTTGCATAGAAACTGGTTTAGCTGATTTTGTTCAATTCGAAATTATTGCTTCAAAAAATTTTAAACATGAATTTATAAAAGCGAATCAATTCTTAATAAATATAAGAGTTTTCACTACAAAAATATAAATTCTTTCGAAATACGTTGAGGTTTAAAAACTCTAGCTCTTGGTGAAATTATAAAGGTGGTGTCAAGCGAAACGATGGTACCATTTGAACCGAGCGTATGAGTGCAAAAGCGATAGATTAACTTTTAAACTTTACTCCGTTCTCCTAGTGTAGTTGAGATAGAAAACTAGTGTTTATATCTTTTTTGTTTTTTTTTTTTTTTTTCTCATAACAATGAAATTCGGCAAACATTGGTACGCAACACGTAGAGAGAGCAAGAGCGCTTAACATAACCTTGTATAATTAAACCATGCTCTAGCACAACAACAGTGGATCTCTTTAGGTAAGTAGACACTTCACTGCATATTAACCAAAATTTCAGTGTACTATATTATTTGCAACAAACCTCAAATACATAAATCGAAAAAAAAACACACACACGCATAGCAAAAGGTACGCTACATTAAATTTGTTATGAAAATAATGATGTCGACGATGATAATGATCATGACAATGGAGCTAGAAAGCGCTAAAAGCAATACATTGACCTCTATTTCTGTACAGCACATGCAGCATTTTTTAAAACAATGAAAAATGAAATTAATTTATTTTTTAAAAAATGCAATTAATTTACAAAAACGTTTATTTTTAGGCAACAAACTTAACATGTTGAAATCAAATTTTAATTGCAATTGAACAAAATAATAATCGCTCGATTTATAATTACTTACGAAATTAAACTAAGAAAAAAACGTAGCTCATATTTGTGGTAAAAGTTTTTAAAAAAAAAAATATTTAAAGCAAAAAACGAAATTAAACACGTAAACTATACAGGTTTTTATGTTTAACAACATTTGATCACTGTATAAACTAGTTTCGAATTATAAATATTAATTTGATTCGAAGAAAACAGCACAATCAGGCTGCAAGAGATGTTAAACACTCTTTCTCTCTCAATATTTTTTGTACCAATGACACTCAAATTATAAGACAAAAAAGAAAAGCAAAGTAAATAAAAGATATATATCTATCTTCTTCGCGCTCGCAAGACTAAATAAAAAACGTGAAATTCTTCCAACTAATTCACTCTCATACGCTTGCATTGCATGGTACCAATATTTCGCTTGACTTAACCTTTTATAATTCCACCATGAGCCCAGTCAAAAATTTATCTCTTAGTGATAAAGGCTTAAAGTTTCAAAATTAATTTTTTATTAGAATATAGCACAAAGTTGTCTGATCTAATAATTGTCACCAAATGTTTAGAGTATCTACCTGAACATTTTCCCATCCCAAAGAGACATGGTGGAATCCATCAAGTTAAATATGGAGGGTGCTTCATTTTCTGGCTCTGTCTTGTTATTTTAGTGAATTACTTAAGTAAAACTCCAAAAATCTTGTTATATATTTGACAGGCACTTTATTTGGACCAGTTCGTTTGTTTGGTCATGTACGATAGATGATACCAGGCAAATGTTCTCGAAATATCTCGGCATATGTTGGCTTTAAACTGGTCCAGGGACTCTTGTTTATCGTCGTAACATTGTACATTTGAATATTACTAAAAACACAGATTTGTAATCATCGGACCAAAACCCTATGTCCAATAACTGTCTAACTCAGATCGTACAATATATGTGTATACGATACAACTTTCGACTGGGTTCAGAAAATCTCTATATCGACTTAATGGACTGTAGCAATCTTTTTTATTTATTATCTAAATTATTGAGTCTAACGAAAAAAATATGAATTTGAATTTATAAAATATTTAATAATTATTAAATATTATAATAAAATGTTACAAACGTTTCAAGAAATTTATAGTACCATACAAAAAAAATTTATTAAATAAAAGCGCAAAATTATAATTAATCAAATACAAAAAAAAAAAAAACAAAACAGTACATGATAATGAACGCAATTATTGTGTTGATGAGAACGCTAATGTTTGTTCAAAAGAATATTTCCGTATTGCTTAATTTCTTTGACTTATTACAGCTGACCCCAACATTTGGCATCAAGTAAAATTTTTATTTTATTATTTTGTGAAAAAAAAAAATTTTTTAAATAAATATTCAAAATTAAATACGATTTTTGAACATGTGTACAAAAAAAAATATATATTTTCGCTGACTGTAAATGAGTTTGGCAAATAAATTAATGTTAGATTTTTTTTTTATATGTAGGCTATAAGATTAGTCTTTGTCCACAATTCGAGTGCCAAAGAGCAAACTAATTTTTAGGTGAGAGAGTTTGTACCGTTTGTATAAAAGAGTGTTAGATATCTACTCGTAGTACTGCATTTTTAATTTGTTTGATGGATGAACTATTTAGACACGCTGTTCTTTCTTCGCTCTTTTTTTTCTGAATGTGTCATATTTTAAAAATACAAAATTAAACTTAAAGAGCAACCAAATAGTAAAGCTAAACACCCCTGACAAGTTGTATAATTTCATTTATTTAATGAAAAAAAAAACTGTTTCTTTCCTCGCTAATAATTGGCTTGGCCTCTTCATTTATTTATTTTTTCTTGAATAAAAACTTTTCAATGTTACGAGATTTTATGAATTCTTTTTGTTGTAGTTCAAGAAATATGATTAAAGAACGAAATGCTCTTTGCGAATTCTCACAACTAGTTTTTTTTATATACCTTACAGATACATTTTAAATGAAAAGTTATTAATTTTTGTATAACCGTTTGTAACATAATAAATGAAGGCTTGTCAAAGAACCATTAAGTGTTACCTTATGTTTGTAAGTGATATAATTTTTTTATTGGAGCAAAGTATTTAAGCTAAGATTTCACCAAAATTAACCTAATTATGTTCTTATTTTGAATTTTTTGAAATGCACAGTCAAAGTAGTAATACCTTTCCTTCCACATGTACATATGTCCGTCTGCCAATCATATATAAATAATTATAAATTTTTATTGAAGCGTATTTAATCTTTGGATTCATTCATAATTTTTAATATTTTTTTTTTATTACTATTTTTATATCTTTTCAATTTTTGAATCAATTTTTAGTCTATCTTTTGTCTAATTTTAGAGGCCAACAATCTCTTTACACATTTTGCGTGATTTTTATTTATTTTTCTTCTCTTTTTATTTATTTATCATTTTTTTTAGCGCCTAGATTGAACGATTTGAAACACCTTCAACGTTTATGTTTATAATAATTCGTCTTATCTGAACAAAAAAACTATTTTTTGGGGGACACCCTCCTACACAATAATTTTATTTGCCTTTCTTTTTGCTTTTTTTCTTATTTAATTTAGGTTTTTTTTTGCATGAATAATAATAATATTTTTGTATAGGGTACGTGTTTTATTGAATTCCAGTTGGCTATTAATTGGGTTGAATCATTAAGATATTTTGTGTATATTGATCTGCAATTAGTAAGCACGAAATATTGTAATAGTTCCACGCTAATTTGAAATTCGTAATTTATTTGAAGATTTTTCTAGAAGAAAAATAAATTACAAAAATTATAAAAAAATATTGCATTGAACTTTAATCGCTGCAATTAGTTATATGAGATCTGTTTATACAGAATTTATATCCACGTAATCTTAAATACGTTTAAATATAAAAATAAATATAAAAGAGAAGTGAAATCCGAAAGAAAAATAGGGAGTGACACAAAACTTAAACTCTGTATATGAGATGCAAGGGTGACTTTATTTGAGTATTCCGATTGAAAATGTTCTTAAGCTCCAAATGGTTTGGATGAAGAGAAACCACATCCAAATGATATACGTCAAGACCAGGTGAAATAGCTCTTTTGATATAGCCATGCTTATTTTTCTGTTCGTCTGTATAACTCTAGAAGATTTTTCTATTTCTGTTTCAAATATGGTGGATCTATATCTTTTAGTCGCCGAGATAGTCCGAGAAGATTATATACACTTTTACACATTTGCACTTAATACACCTTTTTACCCTTCGGATACAGGGCGCACAAAACCGTTCGTTCAATAAAACGAATTCGATTTTGGGAGCGCTTTTAAAATTTCTACCTATCGGCCAATGTCATAAGTTGCATTACTCTGTTTTTTATGGATTTAAATTAAAAATAATGAATAATTTTGTTTACATCAAACATTTTCTAAAGTCTAGCAGCATATGTCAAAAGAATAGGATAGCATTGCTTTCAAAATTTACATATTCAGGAGAGCTAAAATTCAGTGAAATAATTATTATAATTCACAATTAGTTTAAAAATTATTTAAAAAATAAAGAAAATATTCAGCGAATTTTTTTTTATTTTTTAAGTGTTGTGTAAACTTATTGTGAATTATATTCATTACTTCGTTGAATATTAAAAAGAAAAAAAAACAACCAAAAGAGGTTTTGTGTGACACCCCTGATTGTCTAGTTTTAAAAAATTGTATACAACTTTCTTGTTTATCCAAAATAACATTTGTATACAGATATTGATTAGTTGTTCTTTCGCTTTCAAAACGATCTCTTACATGGAAAATAATCACATACATTTGCATACAATGAAACCAATGAATTAATTTACCCAATTCTTATCAAATCTTTAAATAAACAATCAAATTCTCCGTACGTAATTTACAACTACGTTAAACAAAAATCATAACACAAAAATAAAACACATGTACTCAAAACACACTTAACGAAGACCCCTGTAAAATGTATCTCAACACGTAATATTCCAAAAGTGCCGAAACTGAGAAATGAAAAGCGTAAAATATACACACAAAAATAACTAAAAAATGCTAAAAATAAAATTTATTTAAAGAAATGAAACCATGAAAAATGAAAAACAAAAAGCACAAAAAAAAAACATAAAATGGAAAACAAGAAAGAAAACCTAACAGTAGGAAAAATTAAAAAAAAAAAAAAATAAATTCAAATACGAAGAAAGCATGAGATACATTTTCATGGTAGGAAAAAAAAAATTCGCGATCAACGAGCGCGAATGAATTTAGTGGAACGAAAAAAGAAGAAAAAAAAGTGTACCAAAAATATATAAATGAAAATTCTGCCTAATTTGTGCATGGAAAGTTTCGATAAAATTGAAAAAAATTTTTTTTCTAATTAAATTAATTAATTAATTTTGTTTTTATAAATACCGGTTAAATTTTTTTTTTTTTGTTAAATATATAAAAAGTATTTGGGTATATAATCCAAGATATATTTTATTCGAGATATATTCTTATTGTTGTTATTGTTGTTATTGTGACTCTTTTGACTTTTAAAACAACAAAAAGCAAAAACTCTAAATTTTCAAACCATAAAAAGCACTTTATACATACAAAGATATATTCTACAATATATATACACACGCACAACTGTTATATACACAAATACACACGCACACACACACTCGCAAAATTTTGCTATTTCTAATAAGAATTATTTTATTTATTTTTATTATTTTTTTTTTTTTTTTTTGTATTTTTTTCGTCTTAGCTATTTTCTTTTCTATTTTATTTTGACCACATATGGCGACGACAGGTGAACAGTTTTCCTATTGGAAAATTTATGAAAATATTTTAATTATTGTAGTTTTTTTCTCTCTTTTTCTTTTGAGATTTCTTTTTTTTTTTTTAAAGCATTTTCACATGTTAGCACTTTTTATATTTATTTATTAATTTTGATTTTTACGTTTTTTATATTCTGTTTGAAACTAATCGTGAGTAAGTTACCGACGAATGTTGTTGTTGTTGTTGTCGTTGTTATTGTTTGTTGTTGTTGTTGAGTATTTACTGCTTCTTTATCGAAGTATCTGCGAAATTGATTACAACAACATATATATATTGTATATGTATGTATGTATATTATATCTATGACGTGACCGAAACAGTACCGAACTGTTCGATTGAGCGATTTTTGCGATTTTTTACTTGTGAAAATGCGCGTCCGCGTATCTTTTTCATTCAGCCGTTCACAGCAGCTGTTCTTCACAAACTGATCACACAATGTAGCGCACACAAAGCTTTGCTGTCTCAGTTGTTGCCGCTAGAATTATTGTTGTTTTTGTAATGATCAAACCAAACACACAGACGTACGTCAACACACGACGACAACAAAGCACAGTGGTTGGTGGTCGCGAAAAGAAATGTTTTTAACAAAATTATATTTTTTTTAACTGCAAACCGGTTTTGAACCAAACCAGTGTTTGAATCGCAAAACAGTTTTGAACTTTTGCTCGGAATCTCAGTGAATTAAAAGTTTCCACAAGGCAGATTTAGGCAAAACATTTTCCAATTAAAAAAAATATTTAACAACTTCGATCGTAGCCAAAATATGTTTAAAGGCAAGCTATGCTGAATTTTATCTACATGTTCTGGGTATTTTATTTTATAAAAGTCCGAAATATTTCAGATTAATAGCTCTTTTCCACTAGCGTTAGCGTGTAACCTTAAAATAATTAATTTCCAAAAATTTAAAATTGTTTGCAACACTCTCGATAAACAGATTGACGATAACGCGAACGCTAGAAATGATCTATAAGATATTCTGGTTATAGGACTAACATAATTCATAAACAAAAATTAATAAAAAAACTAAACAAACCGGAACTGATGGGCCCTGAACGGTGAGACAAGTGGACATGGCTAGTTTCGACTCAACTGATTTATCATATATTTTATAAAATTTTTCTATTAGTTACATCAAATTTTTTATATTGAAGATTAAACATACCGACAAAATTTGACAAAGGTCGGAGCTTGATTCCTAAATCGTGTTCAGAAATATTTAATCTCCCTGTGTTTTCGAGATGTAAAGGTTTAAATATCTCAAAAACCATAGGGATAATACAATTCTGAGCACGAATTTAGAATCAGCATATCAAATTTATTTGAATGTGCTATGTCCAGTCTCTGATTCTGAAAATTGTTGGCCTATATTATTAGTAGTGCTAATGGACAGACAGAATAATTCATGTAGTGACGATAATGCATACCATCCCTTTATACAATAGATTGAATATTTCTATCAAAACTTGGTTTTAAAGTGGAATATTTCACCAAAAAAAATTAATGTAAAAATTTGCCTGCTCTAACCCATTTTTTTTTTTTAAATTTCTTTAAAAACTTTAAGAAATATCTTGGCTTAAAAACTCTCTAAAATTTTGAGTGTCATTGAAGATTAAATAATGGATTTCCAAATTGTTACAAACTTCGTTATAGATCAATATGCTCATCATTATTTATGAAGGGTAAAATTTTAATACTGTACATATACTACATATAAACAGATTTTTTTATATATTGCGGCGAATGCGTCATCTCTTTAAAAGCTTTTTCCCATGGGTAAGCTTTACACAGTGATCGCATTGACTTTTTAAGATAAATAAAAAAAAGAGTACGCTGTACTTGTTCTACATTGAGAGAAAAAAGGCGAGAGCGCGATATTGCTTAACACGCTGCACATTGCATCAAGAAACAACATAAATATTTGTCACAGCATACTGACTTTCGCATTTGCAAGGAAAGAGCAATAATTCGTTGTGGTAATGGAAGGCCGATGGGACAATTAAAACACAAGTTCATATTCATAATGAACATGATGATGCCAAGATCTTTACTCATCCACATGTCCGAGCGGTTCAATGATTTCACTTTGACGACTCCAGAATGCTTTGCAAGTTCACCATTGTAAATAGATCTGTCTTTTAAAACCATAGAAAGAAAACTTAGTAATCTTAGTAATGGCCCATAAGATGGCGGTCAATGAATTCAAGTCTTATGCGTAGATTTCTAAATTCTTAGAAGTCTCGAGCATATTTTTGGATCAAATGTTACATTAAATATTCCAACTGAAAAATAGCAAAATCGTTATGATTTGGTGCATTCAAAATAGATGAAAAACAATCAAGTCGGTCTTTATTGGTGCTATATGCAATATGTTGTATGCTGTGCGTGGTTGTGTATAAAATGTAATATTTTTTCTTTAAGACATTTGGCCTACACTAAAACTAAACAAATATAAAAAAGGCCAGTGTCTGGTTTTAAAATTAGTAAATAAAATAAAGTTCAATTTTTTTAACCAATTTATGTGCCTTTTGCACGCGCTTGCGCTTTAACACGCCCTTCCAGAGAGTTCATCATTTTGTTCGGCAAACATTGTTTCGAACGTAAATTGTCTAATTTCATTTGAATTACGGTTTCGATATCAAGCTTTCTCTGATTTTCCCCTTCTCTACGTTTCTCGGCCTCGTAACGAGCTTGTTCAACGTCACGACGACGTTTCAGCTCACGACTCTCAATCTGCCCAGCAATGGCAGCACGAAGTTGCCGGGCACGGCACTCCTTTGCTTTTGCCTCATGATCACCATGATCGAACTGTGCAGCAGCATACTCAATATGTTGCTTAAGTTCCTTCTGTTCCTGTGTGAAAAAGCAAGCTTTGGCCGCCAAAGCTTGTTCCATTTGACGTTTATGACTTTCGCGCAAATCGTTTGCGGCAGCCAGACGTTTTTCAGCCTCACGGCGTTCTTCTTTGCGATACTTTCGTTCGAGACGTTCTTTTTCAGTTAGATAATGCATTTCTTGAAGATTGCCGCGTGAATCCAGCATTTTCTGTTGCACCGTAAACAAATGTTCTTTTCTAGCTTCGAAATTCTTTTTTTGTTGTTCTTTAAGTTCGCGTTCTTGCGCTTTTCGTTGTTCGAGGTCCTTTAGATAGCGTATTACACGTTTATCGTCCTCGCGTTCCTGCTCACACATCATACGTTTAAAATGTGACGATATCGCCAAACTTTTCTGCAGTTCATTACGATATGTGGTTTTCTTTTCAATTAAACGCGCTTGATCCCGCTCTTTTTCTAGTTTTAATGCCTCACGTGCATCGCTTACCATCTTTGCTTCATTGTATAAACGTTCGTCTTCGATAAAACGCAATTTACGTTGATCTTCCATATGTTTACGCACTTCATCATTGAATTTCTGTCGCATAATACGCTTACGCTCATCCTCGTCTTCTTGTGTATTGGATTTACTTTTGTGATATTCTTGATTTTTGCGTTCTTGCTCACGATCATCCTCTTCGCGGTATTGTTGCCTAATAGCCTGCTCATGCAATTGCTGTGTCCATATGACATGACACTTAGCATCGCTAATGGCTCGATTGGCTTGCTGCACCACTTCATCCTGTTCATACTTCGCCAAAAGTGCCTTCTCCAAAAGTTGTATTCGCTTCTCTCTGTCCTCCTCCGCAAACTCGTCAATGTCTTTCATTGCAGCCTCGCGCTCCTTGCGTTCATCATCGATCGCCTGAAAATAACGACGCAAATCTTCAGTCTCTTTTGTCAGTCGTAGTTCCTCCTCCTCTCGTTTACGCAATTCTTCTATGATCTCTTCGCGTGTTGCCGGACGTAAGCTATGCATTCGATTGACATCGGTTTGACCAATAAAAGCAAAACCCTTGGATTCCCACGAGCGTCCCAACACCTTGAAATGGGTTGACTCGTTACTCCTCTTTTGTGGTGCTTTAGAACTTTGTTGTGCAAGCACTGCAAACTTTGAGCCCTGGAATGCTTTACCGCCCAATTTTTCAGAAAATTTGTTCTTCGATTTCCCATTATTTATTTTCCCACCATCTCCATTCTGACCATTCTGGTTTTTGGTGCAGTGTCTCATAATTGGTTTTTTTTTTTGTTTCTTTTTTTTTTTTTTTTATTTGTTTTTTTTTAATTTTTTTTTTTTTTTTTTTTGTGTTTTCAGTTGAAGAGCAGCAACAGAATGAAACGAATAAAATTAACTCAATGAAAAAACTACATAGAAATTATTTCCCATGACTACTTTATCTACACAATGACTGTAAACAATATAGAAACAAAGAATATTGTTAATAAATAACTGGTTGTCTGGTAAATGTCCCAAGTCTGGGTTTAAGTTAACCATGAAACTAGATGCAAGAGTCAATAATATGAAAAGGTAAAGCTATAAATTAGAATCCGTACGCTGGATAAACTAGTTTATAAACAAAAGAAGAAAAACAAAACGGATAGAAAAGTGAGCGAGTACATCCACCGCTAAGCTTTGAAAAATAAATCTTCGCAAGATTATAATTTTTTGTTTTAATTTTTCAGTCAAATTCAAAATTTGGAGTTCAACAAAGTTATTACTATAAAAATAGTAATAAAAATTACCAAAAAATATTAATACTAAATACTAACTAATGTTTTTATGGTTTAATAAGTGAATTGAATCAAGCAGATTCATATCGTGCTTTCATCATTTTCTTCATGTATCCTTTATAATCATCGCCGGGAGTCATGAGGGTCTTTGTGCCAAGACCAGCAGTGCTAGAGCGTCCATCAGCCTAAATCAAATTATAATTATTTATGAGAGTTAAGAAT
This sequence comes from Leucophenga varia, assembly GCA_018903435.1. Lineage (NCBI taxonomy): Eukaryota > Metazoa > Arthropoda > Insecta > Diptera > Drosophilidae > Leucophenga > Leucophenga varia. The sequence goes on along the minus strand of JAEIFJ010001509.1, from coordinate 1,459,049 downwards.
TGTTTACCAATAGGCGCTATATTGCATTTACCTCTATTATCTGTGTGCGTCCTTGATTCTTACGTCCCAGACCCTGACCTTCGGACCAACCCATTTTTTGCATTAACCGATTACCAACATTACTAGAGCTGATGGGCAAAACAGGAGTATTAGCAGGTTTTCGTGATTGCAGTGATTTAATTTCGAACTCGAAACGATTCCGACTGTGATTAAGTGGCGGTGGTTCGCTTTCGCCATACTTAAGACGTCGTTCTTTAGCGCGATCGCGATAATTACTAAAGAAAACAAATAGTTCAAAAATCTACAAAATGTATAATATTTCAAATACTTACGCTGCAAAAGCAGCCGCAGCAGCTGCTGCATCTTCTTCCGAATTGCTATTACTAACGCCTCCACTTCCAGTGCCACTCTTTAGTTTAGCCAAATTCTCCTTGTGCAAATTCGACATTTTCAAATGCTTTTGCAATATTTCAAGCGATTGAAATGCACGTTTGCACAACAAGCAAGTAAGTTTTTGAAAATCTACATAGTCCCGCTCACTTGGCTCACCAACAGCAAGAGACAATCTACTACTGCTACTGGATGCATGTTGCTGTTCCTCATCTGAGTCGGAACCATATGAGTTAACCAACTTATTCATACCGCGTACGCTTGCAACAGCTGGTGTCGCAATGTAGTCCACTAACTTGTTACGTTCCTTTTTCTCCAGAATGGAGAAACCAACATCTGCATAAGCTCCACTGCTCGTAGTTGCGCGAGATGTTGAAGCAGTTTCCGATTCACCTCTGCTTCCGAGTATTGGCTGCGGTGTGGCGACCACAGTGTAATCTTTCCTTTGGTTCAATTGCTTCGCCCACTTTTCCATATCCTTAACTATCTTTTTGGCAACTTTCACCTTATCTGGTTTCGTACCATCCTTAGCTTTTTCTTTCTTTGTATCATCATTGCCGTCATTGCCGCTGGCTTTAATCGAATCTGTAGTGCTCTCCTGTGCAACTATCTCTTCTACAGCTGCCTGTGTGGAAGCTGAGGTAGCCAGTATATAAGTGCTTTTGCGCTGATCCCAGTACAAATAGGCACCAGTTTCATTATTGTAATAGTACTGCGAACGTGCATCGTAGTACAGCCCTGTGGTTGGATCATAATAAAAGCCTGACGATTCATCAAACTGATACAAAGTGACATCCGGAGTAGCTAAAAGAAACAAAAAGTGTTTGCTTGAAAAAACATGTAAATAACCATGTTGTTTTTCATTGACTTACGATATACTTTGCCATCATTACCCTTCGGTGTGACGACTGTCTGCGCGGCAATGGCAGCCTTCACTGCGGCAGCGGCTTGTGCTGCCGCCAAAGCTGCTGCAGTAGCTGTTGTTTCGATATTACTCATCTTTTTTTGTTGCCTTTGTATTGCGGAGAAAGCCACTGCTGCACCGGAATTAGCTCCTGCAATCGGTGCATCTGAGCTGCTCGCAGCCCCCGATGTCGTAGGCAAGTTTCCATATTCTCCTTTATTAATTTCATTAATATAATATTCGGTGTAATATTGTAAATAGTGCGCATGTTCCGCAGGCGTTGTAGCATATAATGAAGCGCTGTACTCTGCCAAACGCGGCACATCGGCTAGTGTATAATTGCCGCTTGCTGTTAAACTATCGTTGCTATTTTGTCCCAAAGCGGCAATTGTTATAGTACTTGGTAGTTCTGTTTCAACTCTAGACACTGTAGAGCCAGCTTGACTTGCGCTCTTATTATCATTTGCAGTCAAAAGACGAGTCTTATTATCCGCGCAATAATTAAAAGTTACTATGAATAAAAAAATATTTGCATTAGATAAAAAATATCATTAAATATTATTTTGTATACATACTATCACGTCCATCGATTTGTAGTTGAGGTTCCAATGTTGACAACGCATTGTGCATATTCATCGAATCAACGAGCGTATCAAAATTAAGATAACAAATGCCACGCGATGTCTGTGTAAGTGTATCACGACTGATCAATATTTTTGTGATTTTCTTAGTCAACTCGGGTAAGATCTGCTGCATGGCGGTCAGTACGCTCTCCTCATTAGTCAGTGCATCCAAATTTCGAAGCATGATCTCTGCATTGAAGTGTAGAGTAGTTTAGCATTTGAATTAATTTAAATTATATTTATTCATTTAGTATTTTAAACAAAAAGGATTTTGTCTCATTAATTTTGCATTTTTATAGTTCGCACTATACTCAATAGCTAGACAGTAAATGTGAGATAATCAGTATACTTTTTGTCAGAATGTTGCTAATCTCGTCATTGCCTTCGCCACCCTTTTCGCTTTCTTCGCGTGATGCGTTACATTTGAAGCAGTTGAAACGTCTTTTAAAGTTATTAAGGCCGCACTGAAAAAAATTATAAATAATTTGATTAAATTACTAAAAGTGGTTTAAAAAAACAAAAAAATGCTTACCTTTGCACACCACCAATCGGTTGACTTTATTCCTATTCTTAGATCAATTTTAGGGTAAGGATCTTTGTGACTATATTCCATACAAGCGCGTTGATCGTGCAATTTTAGTATACCCTGAGCAGAGAACAGACAAAAGAGAAAATAAATACATTAGAAAAGTTATTATTGAGATATTCCCACAGACTTCACAGTCACCGCGCTATGATGATATTTTTCGAAAACGATTCTCTCTTTTCTATTTGTTGCTGTTTTGCATGTTGATGTGGTTGCAGAGGTTCTCGACGTGACTTTCATTTATTGTTATTGCAAATGATATTATATATATCTTTTTTTGTAATTTTTATGTTGTCTTATTTGGAATATTTTATTTAGTTATTTTGTTCATTGTTTGCTGTATGCTTTCGAAGTTGAAGAAATTAAGTTTGGTATCAAAAGTTTTCTACATTTACTAAAGTCTATGCGTCAAACCATTTTTGAAGGGGTTAATAAATTTCTTAAATGAATCTAATTCAATTAATTCACAAAACAAAATCAATCGATACTATTTTTGAATTCTTTTATGGGTCCGTAAAACAGAAATCAATCAATAAGTGACAAGTTTTATCTCAAAAATGATATATGATATTGTGGTCCGGTCTAAACCGAATTTATCAAATTTGTTTGTCAAAATAAGACTAAATTTTAAGGGTGGAATGAAAGAAATAGAACACAGATTAAATTTAAAGGTTTAGCTCTACAAAGAAATTTTAATTATTCAAAACTATTGAAAATAATCATATTTTCGACGTTGTAAATGCCTTTTCTTTTTGTATAATTTAAATATCAAAAATCTTTAATTTAGTTGCACAAGAGTCGTAAAATTTAAAAACAAAATTATTGAAAATATAAAATTTAGAGCCATACTTTTCGAAAGCATATACAGAAGCAGCAAGACTTATATTCTTTGATACATACATTAATTTTCATTTAATCGCTTTCTGTTGTTTTTCTTTTATGTATGAATACCTGCGTTAGTTCCATCCAACGTTGTGCTTCTTCAACTGTAGTAAACTCGACAAATCCGTAACCATGTGAGGCACCTAAGTTTTAGATAGAAGCAAATACAAAGGTTCTTGTCAGAAAATTTTATGTTTTCTTCTAACATTCGACATAATTGTATCTTTTTTTTTTTTTGGTTTTGTCTTGTTGTTTCTTATTTTTTATGCCCTTCTCAGCTAACACGTTTGCTGATGTTTGTTTTGGAATTAGGTGAAATTTTTTGCTGTTTTTAACCAAAGTATAATATTTATTAAATTTTGGGTTATAAATGAACCGAACTCGCTTGTAACCATTTTATACTTACACAGCTTTCTTTTATATATATTTTATTGAGGTTTGAAAACTAACTTAAATGATAGCACTATGTGAAACCTACCTGTTTTTCTTCTTCGTATGAGGCGTATAACTTTCGGCGTCATATTGACTTGGATCAAGGCATTCAAAATCTAAAAAAAAATATATTTTTAAGAATTTAAGCTTTTTAGTCAATTAAATATTTACATCTGCTTCGGTGATGTGCTGTTTTAATTCCATAATATATATTGTATTTGTAGGACTTGTACCACGATTACCTCCCCTGAGTGCGACTGATCTCATATTCATATTCACTGTCATCGCTTTCATCAGAATTATGGCTTCCATTTCGCTGAACTCGTTCAGTGCTATCGTTTCCATTAAAACGACGATTATTGTGGCTAACAATACTTTCTTGTCGCCGGAAATCACGGTCCCTGTTAATATTTTTTTGTTAATAAAGACTTTAATTTGAGTCATTCTACATGTAACATACCGTTGTTCGCCCCGATCATAATCACGTTCATAGTCTCGTGCACTTCTACTATTTCGTTTATCATCGCATCCATTGGGGTAGTCTTCATCATAACGCGTAGCACCAGTTCCGCCGCGCTGAATACGGTTATCAAATCCGCTACCACCAACACCGCCACGAGGATTGCGTTCGTCTTTGTAGTCGTCGTCGATTATATCACGATATAAATCTTCACTAGGACCTCGACGATAATGTGACGACGATCCACTGCCATAACGCTCTCGGCTTCTTGAGCGCGAATTACGACGACGATATTGTTCGTGACTAGTTTCACTGCAGCGTATGTAACTCAATTGTAATAAATTATAATTATTTCGCATCCCAATTCATTGTCACTTACCGGGAACGTGAACGCGAGCGGCTATTATGTCTTCGATAGGAGCTGTTATACGCAGCTCCTTCTGGACCATATTTTCGCATTGGCGAATTCATTTTACGCGAGTTTCTAAACATTTTTGAATAGAAACATAAATCAAATATAATGTAGTTGGCAGTAAAAACTCAGCATACTAATTAAAAAAAAAAACAATTTAAAAACCTTAAAAAAACAAAATTGCAATTTTATCAAATCCAGCTGAATTGATTTGTTCTGATAGTGATGGACTGATATGTAAATTCAAACTTATGAACAAGTTCAATTCCATCTCTAGTTTAATTTTAAATATTGTTCCATCACTATCAGAAAAAAACAATGCAAGCTGAATTTGGAGGAAAAAATTACATTTTTTCCATTAAAAATTAAAAGAAAAATAAAAAAAAGAATTATTTTTTAATGTGCTATCATTAAATTAATTATAAAATTTGTTCGTAATAGTGTAAAGCATTTGTGCCCGTTGTTCAAAAAAAAAAAATTGTAAGGAAAAAAGTGTTTATGTGGCTTGCAAATGCCTCATGCTGAGAAAATGTGTTATTTAAGTTGAAGTATCCTCGTTTTAATTGTCAAAAATAATACATTTAAACTTTAGTTATACTGGAAAAATGTTTAGAGACTCACGTAACATGAATTCGCCACCGCGTAGATATGGTCGCAACAACAGTGGTAGTGCTGCCGGCGCAGAAGGTGGTGGTGTTGGTGCCAGCCACTACAGACGACATAATAGCCGCTCGCGTTCACGTTCCCGGTAAGTGACAATGAATTGAGTTGCGAAGTAATTATAATTTATTACGATTGATTTACATACATCGCAGTGAACGTAGTCGCGACCAATATCGTCGTCGTAATTCGCGCTCAAGGAGCCGAGAGCGTTATGGCAGTGGATCGTCGTCACATTATCGTCGAGGTCCTAGTGAAGATTTATATCGTGATATAATCGACGACGACTACAAAGATGAACGCAATCATCGTGGCGGCGGTGGTGGTGGTAGCGGATTTGATAACCGCTTTCAACGCGGCGGAGCAGGTGCTTCACGTTATGAAGAAGACTATCACCATAATGAAGATCAACGAAATAGTAGAAGTGCGCGGGACTATGAACGTGATTACGATCGTGGCGAGCGTCGGTATGTATTACCAAAAATATGATTTGAAATTTATACAAAGCCAAACAATCTGACCAAATTAGGGATCTATTATAGTGTTGAATTCATTTATTACAGTCGAAGAAAACCTTACAGTAGTAAAATACGTCGAATGATCTATTTACGATACTGACTCAAGCATAGACAGACTCTTATATTACATTCACGGACACGGCTGTCATTTTAAAGTTTTATTTTTTTTAATTTTCCTTATCCTAATCCCTGCTAGAGAATATTTTTTCCAAATTCCTTTTGAAAATTAAAATCATCTTTTAAATATAACCACATACAAAGCTGCAGCTAATTGAGAAAATATTTATTTATGTCACCTTCAACCTCTTGTAAGAAGTAAAGTAGCTCCTTCATAACATATTGAATAACTATTAATCTCAGAATCAAAATAGTCATTACAAAATATTTAATTATAAAACAAATTTGTTCAACAGAGAACGTGACTATCGGCGGCAAGGTAGTGCCGGTAGCAATAGCATTGCCAGTAACAGTAATCGGCGCTACAACTCGGAGGATAGCAATGAACGTAGAAATCGTCATGGAAGTAATAATTCTGATCAAAGCGATGACAGTGATTATGAATACGGCATGTCTCGCAGATCTAATCATGGTGGCAATCGTGGTACATGTCCTACGAATACAATATTTTTAATGACATTGAAGCATGACGTTACCGAGGCAGATGTAAATATGCTTTTGACTAAATATTATCCAAATATTAATTAATATATTTTTTTTATAGATTAAAAGTGCGCTGATTCAAGTTAATATGGCGCCAAAAGTTATACGGCTTATACGAAAAATGAAAACAGGTAGGTTTGAAATAGCGCTGTTTGCATTTTATTTAGTTTTACATATTACATTAAAGTATTTAAAATAAGCTGTGTAAGTATTAAGGTGTTAAACGAGAGTGTCCTGTTCATTTACTACCCAAAATCGAATATATATATTGTATATACGCTTGCGTATCAACCACAAAAATCCAATCAATCAATTTTTAATACAAACAACAGCAACCGTTTTAGCTGAAAAGTGCAAATAAAAAAGTTTTTAATTTTCTGCCATAAGAAAAAACCAACAATCCAAACCAAAAAAAAAAAAAAAAAAAAAAAAAAACAATAATAATTATGTCAATTCTAGAACAAAATATAAATTTTTGACAAGATCCTTTGTATTTGCTTCTATCTAAAATTTAGGTGCATCACGTGGTTACGGATTTGTCGAGTTTGGTACAGTTGAAGAAGCACAACGTTGGATGGAAATAACGCAGGTATTCATTCATACATAAAAAAAAAAGAACAAAAACAATAAAATAAAATGTACATCAAAGAATAAAAGCTTTATTGTTGCTGTCTATGTTTTCGAATAATACAAATAATTAAGTTTTATACGCTCTAAATACGTAGCTGTGATCAAGAGTCCTGGTACAAATTACTTATTTTCTCTTCGATAAAGTTATGAAGTTTCAACTCGGCGTATGTAGATGTAACTTGTAGCAATAAACACGCCGAACATACATAAACCTCATAGCTTTGCAAACCGTTGTAATAAATTTGTCATGCCAGCAGCATAACGAATGTATTTCACGATTTTAATTCTAAAAATATTTATATATAATTTAATTGAGTTTCTTTTAGACTATATCAAGTGCGCCGCAAAGATTTATTACAAAATAAAATGACAAGAAAACGCAAAAAAGTTAAAAGTTCAAAAAGTAATCTACGTATTATTTCACGCAGTGTTATTCCTAGAAAAAATTCAAAGAAGTGGAGCAAGTGCGTAATTCAAATAATTTATAATAAAATAGTAGGAAAAGTTGCAGTTTGCACACCAAAACTTTTTGATAAAAATAATATTTTTTTTTCAAGAGTGAATACACTCTCTTACTGAATGTGTTTAGTATGCAGCACACATTCAGTTGTACTTTCTGTGCATTCCGAGTAATAATATCTGAATTTATACTCCACTCAGTCATTAGAATTTATTAACTTCAAATTGAACATAAAGTTCTTATATGCACATTTTTAAGTGAGATCTATTTGTGTTGAAACTCATATACACTAAACTGTTTATTAATAATTTTATTTTGTAAAACTATAACAGTAGACTGTAGAAAATATATATCGTTTTTTAATAGTCAAATTTATTCCAACAAAGTTTTTTCGAAAGTCTACAGCAAACAATAAAGCAAATAAATAAATAAAATAAGTTGTTTAAAATAATCTGCAAAATAAATTACAATAGAAAGTATAAATATAAAATCATCTGTAACATCAACAACTGAAAATCGCATCGAGAACATCTGTAACAACATCAACGTGCAAAACAACAACAAATAGAAAACAGAGAAACGTATCCAAAAAAATATCAACCAAGCGGTGACTGTGAAGTCTGTGGGAATTTTGCAAAAAGAACTTTACTAATCTATTTCTTTTATCTCTTCTCTGTCTTTTGCTCAGGGCATACTACAATTGCATGATCAACGCGTCTGTATGGAATATAGTAACACTGATGCATATCCCAAGATGAACATAAAGGCATCCGATTGGTGGTGTGGAAAGGTAAGAACTTTGTGCTTTATTTTGGAAATATTTTAATTAAGTAATTATTATTTCTTAATTTTTATTCAGTGTGGCCTTAACAACTTTAAAAGACGTTTCACCTGCTTCAAATGTAACGCATCACGCGAAGAAAGCGAAAAGGGTGGCGAAGGCAATGACGAGATTAGCAACATTCTGACAAAAAGTATACTGATTATCTCACATTTACTGTCTAGCTATTGAGTATAGTGCGAACTATAAAAATGCAAAATTAATGAGACAAAATCCTTTTTGTTTAAAATACTAAATGAATAAATATAATTTAAATTAATTCAAATGATAAACTACTCTACACTTCAATGCAGAGATCATGCTTCGAAATTTGGATGCACTGACTAATGAGGAGAGCGTACTGACCGCCATGCAGCAGATCTTACCCGAGTTGACTAAGAAAATCACAAAAATATTGATCAGTCGTGATACACTTACACAGACATCGCGTGGCATTTGTTATCTTAATTTTGATACGCTCGTTGATTCGATGAATATGCACAATGCGTTGTCAACATTGGAACCTCAACTACAAATCGATGGACGTGATAGTATGTATAACAAAATAATATTTAATGATATTCTTTATCTAATGCAAATATTTTTTTATTCATAGTAACTTTTAATTATTGCGCGGATACTGAGACTCGTCTTTTGACAGCAAATGATAATAAGAGCGCAAGTCAAGCTGGCTCCACAGTGTCTAGAGTTGAAACAGAACTACCAAGTACTATAACAAGTGCCGCTTTGGGACAAAATAGCAACGATAGTTTAACAGCAAGCGGCAATTATACACTAGCCGATGTGCCGCGTTTGGCAGAGTACAGCGCTTCTTTATATGCTACAACGCCTGCTGAACATGCGCACTATTTACAATATTACACTGAATATTATATTAATGAAATAAATAAAGGAGAATATGGAAACTTGCCTACGACATCGGGGGGCTGCGAGCAGCTCAGATGCACCCATCGCAGGAGCCAATTCCGGTGCAGCAGTGGCTTTCTCCGCAATACAAAGGCAACAAAAAAGATGAGTAATATTGAAACAACAGCTACTGCAGCAGCTTTGGCGGCAGCACAAGCCGCTGCCGCAGTGAAGGCTGCCATTGCCGCGCAGACAGTCGTCACACCGAAGGGTAATGATGGCAAAGTATATCGTAAGTCAATGAAAAACAACATGGTTATTTACATGTTTTTTCAAGCAAACACTTTGTTTCTTTTAGCTACTCCGGATGTCACTTTGTATCAGTTTGATGAATCGTCAGGCTTTTATTATGATCCAACCACAGGGCTGTACTACGATGCACGTTCGCAGTACTATTACAATAATGAAACTGGTGCCTATTTGTACTGGGATCAGCGCAAAAGCACTTATATACTGGCTACCTCAGCTTCCACACAGGCAGCTGTAGAAGAGATAGTTGCACAGGAGAGCACTACAGAATCGTTTAAAGCCAGCGGCAATGACGGCAATGATGATACAAAGAAAGAAAAAGCTAAGGATGGTACAAAACCAGATAAGGTGAAAGTTGCCAAAAAGATAGTTAAGGATATGGAAAAGTGGGCGAAGCAATTGAACCAAAGGAAAGATTACACTGTGGTCGCCACACCGCAGCCAATACTCGGAAGCAGAGGTGAATCGGAAACTGCTTCAACATCTCGCGCAACTACGAGCAGTGGAGCTTATGCAGATGTGGGTTTCTCCATTCTGGAGAAAAAGGAACGTAACAAGCTAGTGGACTACATTGCAACACCAGCTGCTGCAAGCGTGCGCGGTATAAATAAGTTGGTTAACTCATATGGTTCCGACTCAGATGAGGAACAGCAACATGGATCCAGTAGCAGTAGTAGATTGTCTCTTACTGTTGGTGAGCCAAGTGAACGGGACTATGTAGATTTCCAAAAACTTACCTGCTTGCTGTGCAAACGTGCATTTCAATCGCTTGACATATTGCAAAAGCATTTGAAAATGTCGAATTTGCATAAGGAGAATTTGGCTAAACTAAAGAGTGGCACTGGAAGTGGAGGCGTTAGTAATAGCAATTCGGAAGAAGATGCAGCAGCTGCTGCGGCTGCTTTTGCAGCGTAAGTATTTGAAATATTATACATTTTGTAGATTTTTGAACTATTTGTTTTCTTTAGTAATTATCGCGATCGCGCTAAAGAACGACGTCTTAAGTATGGCGAAAGTGAACCACCGCCACCGAATCACAGTCGAGAACGTTTCGAGTACGAAATTAAATCTCTACAATCCCGTAAGCCCGCTGATACGCCCGTATTGCCCATTGGCTCTAGTAATGTTGGCAATCGGTTATTGCAAAAATGGGTTGGTCCGAAGGTCAGGGTCTGGGACGTAAAAATCAAGGACGCACACAGATAATAGAGGTAAATGCAATATAGCGCCTATTGGTAAATAATTCTTAACTCTCATAAATAATTATAATTTGATTTAGGCTGATGGACGCTCTAGCACTGCTGGTCTTGGCACTAAATCTCTCATGACACCCGGCGATGATTATAAGGGATACATGAAGAAAATGATGAAAGCACGTTATGAATCTGCTTAAGCTAGTATTTAGAAAATTATGTCTTCTCTAATTTAGTTAGATTTGTCAGTATATGGAGTTTTCTTTTCTATCCTATATTATATTCAAGTTTTAAATTAAACTTGAAACTTTAAAAAAAATTAATTATGTTTTAAATTCATTTATTTGATTTGTATATATCTTAAAATGTTAATTACAAAATTATATATCAATTAAATCAACTTCTTATAAAACACTAATAAACAGCAGATTTTCCAGTAATGAGACGCTTCAAAATCTGGGTCGATGAAGCAAAGTATTTCAGAGACTATAAGAGATAAGGGCAATATAGGGACTTGAATATTTGACGATACCATGAAAATACATATATCAATTTCGGTTCAAACAATAAATACATAGTCAGTTATTAATCCATGGTCCAGGATTTTCCGAATACTATATGTCAAGTTTTTAGGATATATCACGAAAAAATATAGGAAAGATTTGCGCACAAATTCGGAATCAGCGAGTTAATCTTTCGGGAACACTATGTCCAGTCACTAAGTCCAGCTAAATCGATTTTATAGATACTTGCATTTTTCCGAGTAACCTTACAAAAATGCTATTATCTAGCGAAAAAGGAAAACGGCAACACAACTATTCTTACAATTCACAGTGAACGGCAATTTTTAATGTTGTTTACATTTTGTACAGCCATGTAGGTGCGAGCAAGAAAGCAGAAAATGTGCGAGCGAAACAAAACAATAACATTGGTCTACGATGGTCCACGGACTTGTAGACCATTGTTACCATTGGTCTCTTCGTAAGTGGAACAGAGTTAGATAGATCTTGCCTCGCGTTTACACTTACTTGCGTACACTTGTAGACCATTGTTATTTTTACATACGTTCGCTAAGTACGTGGACCAAATGGTCTCTTTCACTATAAATAATAATAAACAATAATAATAAGACCTATAAATTATAAATTAATACTATTTAAATAACACGTCTCGGAATTATTATACTTAACAATTATATAATTTATATTAAATTACTATACTATATTACTATACGCAACAGAATTGGATAAAATTATCTAGCGTCACGTTTACAGTTGCTCGCGTAAAGAAAAATATAGTCTTCTGCTCAGAACGCACTATTTTTATTTGTTAAAACAGTAATAATGGGTGGTAAAAGTTATTACTGCGATTATTGCAATTGTTTTATTAAAAACGATATTAATGTACGCAAAAAACATAACGAAGGACTAGCACATACCGTGGCAAAGACCACATATATGCGACGTTTTGAAGGTAAACAAAATTTAAATTAAAAAAAAAAAACTTTAAGAATATGTTTTTATTTAATTAAATAAAAGCGCCTGCTAAATTACTTGCTGAGGAAAGCGCCAAGGCGCCATGTACGCGTTATATGAAAGGATATTGTAAATTTGAACTATATTGTCAGTATGGACATTTTAGCGAAAAACAGCTGGAACAGCTGCGTAAAATTGGTAACGAAAATTTAAAAAAAAAATATATGTATACCATATATTGTATATAATTACCATTTTTTTACAGTGGCACGCATTAAACATAAAAAGCGCAAATCCAAATACAAGCATAAAACTCGACAACAAATTGTAAAACTACCAGAAAAGCTGCCACCTTCATTGTGTGCCATTGACATAAACAGATTGCATTCAACAAATTTAGAAACATGGGGTTAGCCAGACTGTATATTAAAGGTATAATTTGAAATGTATAATACAATCTTAATTAAACTAAATACAATTTTTTTTATTATTTATAATTTTATGTAGTCGATGTCAAAATAGTGCATACTTTATCCATAATGCGTGCTACCTTCAGACTCAACGATAACAAACGCGCAAATTCATAATGAAATAGCCGCGGACTTTGTGCGCTATGATTTAGAGCATTGGGATCGCTTAGATGTGCCAGTAGAAAATATGCAAAGTGTTCTGTAAATGTCGTCATTTTTAATTAAAAAAAAAAAACTTTAACATATTAACATACATTAATTAACTTCCAGCACACAACTTACCCATTTCATTTTCAATGGCATAAAATAACGCTGTATTACCGCCACGTTTCTCACCCGAATCGAGCATTTGTCGTTTTAGTCGCAATATTGACCAGTCGCTTGGCGTTTGTAATGTTATACAGCAACGTTCATAGTAACGTGCAAAGCGTTCCTCTGCCTGTTTTCTTGCTTTTGGTGAGCTATCATCTATTGTTGTTGTTGCTGCTTTTGCTGCAACAGATGATATCTGCGCTCCATTGCTCTTCAACTCCGTGCTATATTTATACAGCGGCGCACCACATTCACGCTGATCGATTCCATTACAGATAATTTCAGCTAAATAATATTGATTATGTCGCACCGCAAGATGTATTGGCGTATAACCATCATCGTTATGTAGCAGTAATAATTGTAAGTCGATTTTTTTCATTAATTGCTTTAAACAATCCCTTTCGATATTATTTAAAATTGCTAAATGTATTACGGTGTTTGAATTCTCATAAATATTATTTGTTGCTAGGTGTGTTTCGAGTAAAATGCTCATTATTTCCGGTACACAATCGCTAACTATAGCTAATTCAAGACAATCTTCATCATCATCGGTTAGAACATCGTTTAGATCGCAGCAACGTAGACGTGTCCAAACGTAAATTTGACGCTGCAACTTATAGGTATCATTCTCGAGAATAGCATTGTGTATAGGTCTGTAAAAAAGGTATAATGCAAGGTAACAATTAAAATTTACAGAAAGCATTATTTATATGTATAGTGTACCTTATTCCATTTAAATTATCATTTGCTTGTAGAAATTCCTTAGCCATTGTTTTTATTAAGCGCTGCTGTACGGTCAATGAAAAATCCTCTTCGTTCATTAATTCATTTAGCATATTCATATCCAAGCAATGTACCAATGAGACATCTACTTGTAAGCTGCTACTTGTAGTTGATTCATTATCGCTAGTTGATTTTAATGTCTTTTCATTGCTGTTCCTCTCTGCTATTGGCTGTAATGTGAAATTTGAAGTTATTAGCTTTTCTGTTAATGATAAATGCAATTACTCATGGACTCTGAAATGAGTCATGGTCCAACTTTCTAAAAACTCTAAAAATAACATTATATTTTAGCTTCCAAATTTCAGGCATTGACCCAAATCCTCACCTCTACGCGTCGTTTTTTTGTAGTAAGCGGCGTCAACTGTTTATCTTCGCGTTCCTGCATCATTTGTAATGCGTGTGAACGCTTGACAACCTGCGGTACACGATTCTTACGTTTGCGTCCACGTTTTGCTGGAACAACAGTTTTTGCAGCATTATGATTTGTTTCAGACTTTTCCTTTTCTGCTGTAGATGCTGTTGCTGCCTGACTTGACTCCACAGGTTCTCGTTTTACTACTGTTGTCTTTATCGCTTTATTTGATTGTATTTCACTTGTTTTCGGATTATTTTCAAATTTAATATTGATTTTAGATTTAGCTGCGATAACAGGAGGAGGCGTTAGATTGGATGTGTTCTTAACAATGATGTTTTTTGTTGTTGTTCCATTGCATTTTTTATTTGCTGCGTCATCCGTACACCTCCCCTGCGGCAGCAGCTATTGTCGTCGTCGTCGTCAGCTGTTCTGACGTTTGTGTACTGGCATTCACATAGTTTTTTGTCTTTTGACGACATTGTGTGCAGATTTTTGTTGCATTTTCACCATTGGTAGCTGCTTCTGCTGTTGCCTGCTCCTGCTTCGTAACTGAGCCATTAATCGCTGCTAGCACACGTTCCTGTACTTTTTTATCGGGCAAACGTAGCAATGCACTAAATAATTCACTATAAATTGAAACATGCGAACGTCGTTGTTGGTACGCCGCATTGTTATCAGTTATTGTAGTTGTCGTCGTTGCTGTCGTCACGGGTGGTGTTGTTGTTGTTCCCGAATTGCTACCAATATTCGTCACTTGCATAATTAACTGTGGCGTCGTTGTTGTGTTCACATTTTCGCGTATGATTTTATGTTGTGACGAGGATTTAGTTAATAACACTTTCTTCATTGAACGGCACAGTTTGTTGTATTTTACGTGTACGTATTGCTTGCTTTATGTTTAAATTATCGGGGATGTATGCGTTTAAATTAAATAAAATTCTATTTACTTGGTTTTCCCCCGAAATGAGCATGCTTCGTATACGACGCAGTGTCGCGCATGCTAGTGTTGTAAAATTCATTAAACCTAGTGTTGGTACATTGTTGTTTTTTCTGTTTTACACGATACTTCCTGTGTGGAAAAATATCGAAGTAAAATACTCAGTTTGTAGGGTCAATATGACAATTGCTTTCCGCACTATAAACTTAAAGCGTTTCGATTCAAAAAGTTTACTGAATTTAAAATATAATTTTATTTCATATAAAAAAATTATATCCCCGAAAATGGACATAATAAATTTTATTTAAAGTTTTATATGTAAATTTATACTAGTTTACAAAATTTGAATTCTTCTCAAGAGCTGGTTTCTCATTGACCTAGTTTCATGTATTTTGGGGCGAAGTATTCAAAATATGACCAAAAAACCCGTTTTCGAGATATACTTGGAGTTTTCTAACTGACCTGACCAATGTTTGAAAGATATTTGCTATTTTGGATCAAATTTGTCCGAACAATTTAATAAAAGCTTAAAATTAAAACTCAATTTCTTTTGAAAGAAGTAAATATGAAAAACACATACCATGTCAACTTTTTTAATCTTATAAATTTTTGATCCTCTCAAAGCATGTCTGATAAATATGGTCTATCAAGAATTTTATATAGTTTTCAAAAGTGTTTCAACACCTCCCTGTGTGTTTAATTCTTTACTCTATAAAACAAACAATTCAAAATCTTAGCTTCTTTGTTTCTGTAATTCGTCTTCATTTTATATGTTTACAAAACATTATTACTCTCCAATTCAAATACAGAATAAGTACAATTTAAAGCAAAAAGAAAAAAATAGAAGTGAAATAAATTCTATTTATCCAATTGGATAATGAAAAACAAAAGAAAAGTAATTAGTTACAGTTCTATATAAATTGATGCTGGTTTTAGTAAGTTTTTTAAAAACAATTCTTATCAATGTGCACTTTTTAACTAAAAAAAAAATAATTAATTAAGGAAAACATTATTTTCGTCTTTCATGTAGAGCCAACTATCCTCTCTACAAATACACATTTAGATTTTTATGTTAATTAATTTAGGAATATTACACATACACACAAGATCAAGATTTTGTATTTAGTTTATGCTTTTCTTCAGTTCACTTAGTGATTATGATTATTTTTGTTTTTCCATTTCTTGTGGATGTTGGACTAAATCTCTATGTTTTACAAACATCATTACGCCTCCAAATCATTAACAAAAAGCACCTCACGACTCTTTAGACCGACATCCTTAAGTGAGCGCTTATTTGCGCCCTCAGCCGATGATTCGGATGAGCCTTCATCTCTAGCTTTTGAATAGAGCACACGTTTTGGAAAATTCGTTGTAATTTCGAATTCATCAGGAGATTGTGGATGACAGAAAAGATAATTGTACACATCCTAGAAAAGAATAAGCAAACGTTTGAAATTTAAAATCGATTGTTTCAAGTAGCAGCGTTAGACGCACCTTAACTGAATCTGTGGGAAGAAAACGACGTTCAAGACGCGCACCAGTCGGCAGCTTGAAAACTACGGTTATAACATCTAAAGCATCCATTGGCGGTTCTGAGGGCACAACAGTTGCCAGCTCAATCTTTAGTTTAGCAATTTCTTCCTTTCGACGTTCTATTTCACGTAGTTCACGTTCCTCAGCCTCTTGCACTTGTCGCACTGCATCTCGTTCCAATTGTCGTTGACGTTCTTTCTCCTCGTCAGCACGTAAACTCTGCTGATACGCTTCATCCTGCTGTCGACGAAGAGTTTGCGTGAAATTACGTTCCAAACGATCGGCACGCGCTTGACTAAGCCACACTTCATTGGCTGAAATCACAGACTGCAGACGACGCACCAATTCTTCTGCGGTGCAGTCACCTTCAAAACGGCCAACAACAACCATGCGATTGGCACGCAGACAAATCATCACCAGCAATGGGTAATTGCGTGTACCATGCAATGATTGCATGACACGATATCCCTCTGGTGTAGCTACATCACAGCCCCAGAAAAGCGTATTTGTATTTATGAAATCAATTACTGAGCGCACGGCAAGCGTTTGACGGCAAAATGAATCGACGTCAGGATTATTCGTTGGATCCTTATGCAGATAGACCAGCAAAAAGCGTAGCTCCTGCTTTGCATCGTTTAGTGCTTGTCCGTAAGTGCCTTGATAGAAGACTGGATGTTGCTCTGCTGAACCATAACGTTCATTGTACTCTTGTATAAATTGCATGACATCACCGAGTGGATCAGTGACAACTATAAAATAACGGAAAGATAAATTTAAGATTTCCCATTTATAAAATGTCCGACTTACTGCGCTCCTCATTTCCAGTAAAATTTACAAATGCACTGAAAAAGCTTGTTATTGTTGAATAAACATACGAGAACATCAAATTAATCACATAGCCGATTATGCCCGTAAGATTACGAGGCATTGGTCCAATTGATCCGACACGTCCCACTGTACGTCCGCCAGGCATATTAGCTGCAAAAACTTGTTGCAGAAAGCGATCATTTATGACAGCGGGCGCACGTACATCGCGTGATGCTGCATACATGGTGGGTCGACCTTCGCGGATATTTAGCTGTTCTTGGAATGCAACCTCTAAATCCCATTGATGTCGTATCAGTACATCGCGGCAGATGTTCATGTCTTCGATGCCGGTGAGATCCTGAAACTGTAAAACCTTTTCGGTTTGTTCATTTGTTAGGCCGTCTGCTTCCATTATCGTGTTTATCTGTTTTTTTTTTCTTTTCTCTTTTATATTGAAGCTGAAGTTATACTGTTTTTGTATGTTTCGCTTCCGTTGGCAGTTTGTGTGTTGTTCTAATTAAAATAAAAAAGCAATGTGTTTGTTGTTGTTGTAGTTCTTGTATCAAAATTGGAACGTCTCAGTTGCTGCTCGCAGTGCTCGACTAGCGCTCTCATAGAAACCTATAAACGAATTTCATAAATTTTGAATTAATCTAAAACTTTTGGGAAAAACTACTACTACTACCTTTTTGTTGTTGTTCTTTGGGTGGTCGTGCGTACGCAAAATTTGTGTTCGCCGTCGGACAGCCAGAATGAAAAAAAAAACAAGAAGCAGCCTTGTATTCTTTTTTTCGCTTTATCATTCATGCGCTTCACGGCTAAAACGTTGAAATTTGATTTTTATCTGATGTTATTAAATTAAACTAAATTATAGAGTACTTTTTTTTCTATTTTAACTGTGCAGTTGGCACAGCGCTCGAATTTCGTGAGCTGTAAAACTAATTTATTGTTTTTTATCTTTATCAAAGCCGCAGCGATTAAAGCTGCTACACTATTTATGCACATTGTAGAACTAAGCTGTACAAATGAATTTGTACTGTCGCAGTTGATTGTTTTAGTTGAAGCCAGACTGTGTTGAACAACGGCAAAAAAAAAAAGTTGTAAAAAGTTCACCATGATTTGCATGAGAGGCGCTGCATGACATGCTAGTTACTTGGTATTGAGCGCAAAGTGCAAAGTTTATAATGTATTAAAAATTGTATTTCGTTTAAAAATCGACGAATTTATCTACAAATTAAATTAAAATTAATGATTATCTTTATTACTGGATTGGGCCAGTTAGTTTTACAGACTTGGTTACTGACAGTGGTTGAGTTCAAATCAAGTAAGTCTGTTTTTTATTTATTTATTTTTTTTCAATTTAATGAGGCTGAACTCATCGTCATCAAAAACTTCATCTGGTTTATTAGCGACACGTACATCCACTGGTTATGCTTATAATTATGAGCTGTCAGATGCGGATTATGTTCTGGCACCTCGGGTCCTTTTTACCTCTGAATATAATACTAGATGTTATTCTTGAGCTTTACAGCTTTCAACATGTTCCTGGATATACCTTTCTTACTAGCTCTATAGCATCCCTGTACATATACCTATATCTTCATCGCTGACTATCAATCTTACATTTTGTTGATGCTGTCTTGCGTCTGCATATGAATAACCCCAATAAGATTAAAATTCAGAGATACCATTAAAATTATTTTCCTTTTTAAAAAAAAAGAGGTTAAAAAAAAAAAAAATTTTTTACATACCTGTTTTTTTTTTTTTTTTTTTTTTTTTTTTTTTTTTTTTTTTTTTTTTTTAATATTTAATTTTTTTTTTTTTTTTTTAAATTTTTATTTTTGTGGTTTTTTTTTTTGGTGTTTTATAATATTTGTTTATAAAAAAAAATTTTTTTGGGGGGGGTTTTTTTTGTTTGGGGGGGCTTTTTTTTAAATTTTTTTCCCTTTTTGGAGGGAGGAAGGAAGAGGAGGGTAGTATTTTTTCTTCTTTCCCCTTTTTTTTTTTTTTATATATATATTTTATCTTCCTTTCTTATATTTTTTTTCAAAACCCAAATTACTTTTCCCTTTTCCTAAGGGACCTTTGATACAGGGATATAGTCCTAGGTTATACCTGTCACACACATTGTGAAACAAGTATATTTAGTTTGTCGGAGTGTTTGTAATGCAGTTAAGGAGACGTCGTAGACCCTATAAAATGTATTTATTCTGGATCATTGTGGCGAGTCTGTCTGTTGCTGCGCTGGTTTGCTCAGTTTTAAATATATTGGGCTGACATTTTTCTAGGTTGTGTCTACTTTGAATGTTAAAATCAATTTGCCACGCCCATTTCTAAGTATTATATTTTAACTCGTTTAGTATTTTAAGATAAAATTTAATACAAATGCTGAACACGAAGATCTATTCACGTCAAACAATGATTCAAATATAGGCTTCGGTCCAACCAAAGTTAACGTTTTTCCTTGTTTTTAATTCAGAATGTTAACATTTTATTATTCTAAAACATCTATATAATTTAAAATTCGCGCCTATCACGCTGTTTTTTTTTTTTTTTTTTTTTTGGGAAAAAAACCTTCTACTAATAAGAGTTAATAATAGATACCATAATACATGTTAGACAGATCTCATTGCACTTTGCCCCCTTGTTTTTAATACTATTACGCTGTACGCGGCATACGCTTTGAACAATCGAAACGACGGCATACCTTGAAAAATGATCTCTAATCGATAGATCGATCATACGATCAATACAGATGAACTGAACAGAACAGAACTAAACAGAACAGCAGCCATGTGTGCATGTGTTGCTCCACACAAAATCCATTCAAGATTCTCATGTTTACAAAAAGGTGCCGAAAAAAAGGATTACACATATGAATGTGGCGGCATATCACACTACATATGAGTATGATCCTTTCTTTTCTTTTATTTTTTACTTTAGTTTTCTTCAATGTGAAACTGAACAATAGCAACAAACAAAAAAATTAGTTAGATAGATGTGCACCAGATTAGAAGAAACGAAAAGGTTTACTATGTGCGAAATTAATTGCATTTAGCACAATTTGAAATTCGATACTTATTGTAACTCCTACAAATTCTGCAACAATAAAAGAAGAAAAAAATGAGAGAAAGGTGCTTCTTTCTAAGCCTTTTAAGTGAAATCGAAGCCAAGAGCAGCTGAGCTGAAAAGCAGAAAGCAAAAACAAAAAGTATCTACAAGATATTAGAAACTATGTATTGTACTTTGGTCATGATAATCGGCAGTTTTATTTATTTATTTTTTTTTTTTGTGTTTTTCTTGTTTGTTAATTAATAATATTTAATAAATAAATGCTGCTTAGCGTGCTTATCTTAATCTTAGTTTAGGAAGAAAAAAAAAAAAAATGCCACACAAGTATGCTGCAGTCATATCTCAATCAAATTGAGGTACTTCTTCTACTACTTTCATCTTCCTCTCTCTCATTTATGCGCCATGAATCCTTGTCGCCAGTGACAAGAGGAACACGTTAAAATGTTTAGCCTAGATGAAGATAAGTCGCTGCCTCTGATGTTTGCTGCCGTTGCTGGTGCTGCTACTCCTGTTGATGTTTTATGTTGGAGGCGGTGCTTTGAGTGGTTGTTTAAACGCTCTCATCTCATCAAAATCTTGGTAAACGCAACTCGACAGATTTGTATCTACTGCTTTGGTTTTGTTTGGCTTGACTTGGTCTGCTGCTGCAGTGCTTATGTCTTTGCCGCATTTTTTTTTCTTGATGTTTTATACATTTTAAGCCATTGCCGCAGGATCTGCGATAAATCATTGCCTTCTTTCTTATATAAAATATGGGATACTATTTGTATGTGTGCGTTCGTTGCTTGTTTAGTTTTGTTTTAAAAAGAGTTTTAGTTATTTTTGATGTCTTCATCACTTTTTAATTTATAGTTTAGTCGCCACCTATTTCAACTGATTCGTCACACTCGTGGAGGTCCTGAAAAAAAAATCCATTATTATTTTATATTTGAACAGCAGGTACATATTTTTGACGAGTGACGTGTGACGATTGGTTCAAAAGCATATGGTCAGGTAGAATTTACTTTGAGATACTAAATTATATTTTGGTGATTACTTAATTAAATAAATTTTAAATTGAAACAGCTTAACAGCATTCGAAACTAACAAAACATTGTCTGATGGTTATGACTGGAGATAGTCGCGAGACAACGCGGTGTAGTTGTGAATAATGCCAGAATGGGCGGGTCTAGTCTCGACAATTCCGAAAATAAGAACTAAAATAAAATTCAGATATATGCAGCACATTTGGACTTCCTAAGTTATAAAAAAAACGTCGGGACCTACGGAACAATTTTGAAAGAATATGCTATGGGAAAGATCTGATCGAGCAGGAAATAATTAATGCTGGCAGATATTAAAAATGTTGCCTCTAAAAAAGAAAAAAGAAAATTTACAAGTATACCAAATAAAGCATTAAATTGCTTTTAAAAATGACAAACTATGAAATTCTCTTGCTACAATATATAGGTATATAAATAGAATCATAACTGATATTTGGAATAAAATTTTAATTCCAAAAATATTGAAACGCCCATAAACATTTGCATATACTCGTATTTATGCAGATACAATATTTATTTCGTTGTGAACAAAAACAAACAAAAAAGAGGCACGTTAATCGGATTCCTAAAGTTGCCGATTAATTTTTATGACTTATTTATAATATTTTATGAATACGACGACTGACTGTGGTCCGAAAAAAGCTGTTTCTTTGCTTAATTTTTTGCTACCTTCTGATTGCCGCATAATCATATAAAATTGGAAATTTATGTGATGAGTCTGAAAGGATGGATACAGATTGAATTAAAAAAAATGAAAGAAAAGAATACGAAAAACAAAAACACAGATAAATATTTTTGTTTTAAATGGCTGCCGCCAAACACAAACGAAATCGTTGCCTTTTTAGCATTTTTGTTTGACGTTGATAATTTAGCAAAAAAATTCAATATTTTGACAGCTATTTGTGCTGAGTTATAGAGCAAAATTAATTTGAAAAAAAAAAATATATGAAGCAACATTTGAAGCAGGTCTAGCTTTGCAAATAGAATTTTTTCCCTTTTTTTTTGAAAAAAATGTCACAGCCAATGACAATAGCAATTAGATTTGGCTGCTGCCTAGAAACTTGACAACTTAGAAAACCCTTTCTCGCTAGAGCAACTTCCGCTTCCGTTTAACATTTTTTTTTAAAGCGACACAATTATCGTGATTTGATTTACTTTAAAAATAACTTCCCTCAATCTCTCAATTTTTTTCATACACATACAAACAAGTACAATTTAGTTTTAAGTAAAAAAAAAAAAAGCTCAATTGTGTTGCCAACAAATTATACAACCTGGCACATATGAGGACGACACCACTGTGAATGTACGCACCTGTATCCTCTTTATGAGTCCTGTTGCAACCCCACGCATCAAACGGCACGGCACGTCACGATTTGTCTGAAATTGCGTGTTGCAATTGTTTCGAGGTGTGTACGAGTGCCTATTACACACATATTTACGTAGACCCCGTGCTGCTAAGAATGTGTAAATAATTTTAAAGTTAAAATAATTATATATCAAGTGTTTTGGTTTTCTTTCTTTTACTCAACAATTTATATGGTTGGTTTCCAACGTCTACTTTTAGTTTAATTTCACATTTCATAGCTATAAATTATTTAAAATTTTGGGCGTTGGTCTTTCAGTTTCGTCTTTAACGCTCCGGGCGCCACTCTTGTAGCTCATCTGCTTGCTTATGGGGAATACGGAAACACGCAAATGTGGTTGACAATATTAAACGAACATACCTATAATTATATAATTTTAAAATAAAATATTATTATTGGGGAATATGTGTATACAATACATACTTTTGAAAAATTTGATTTGTTATTAAAGTTATTTATTTTTTCATTTAATGTTTGTACACAAATCGTTGTTTTATTTATCTGTAAATATATATGAGTTATTGATAACCTATATATTTATGTATAATACTTATGTAAATATTTTTTAAACTTGTCCATCATATAATATCTTAAGAATATTGTTTTTGAGTTAATAATGCAGAATACAATAGACCAGATCGACTCAGCTCGTTATGCTGTTCTGGAATACAGAATTTGTGGTTATAAGAAATAATCAACGTAAAAATTATACTTAAATTATTTTTATTTTATTTAACAAAATTGTTTTCTCTCGTTTATAGATTGAAGTACAAAACGCTTAACGGATTTTAATCCATTACATCGAGGCTAACAAGTCCAATAGTCAGCATGAAATTGTCTTCAAGAGTATTGATCAACCTTGATCGTTTATACAATTGAGATGTATTAAATACAAGTTTAAGCTGCGATTTTAGATTAAAATTATCCGCATAGTTTTATGTCCTGAAATATAAACAATAAGTTTAAGTGATACTTAATTAGATAAGTAAAAAATTTAATAAACAAATTGTTAATAAAATTTTAAATTTTAATTAATGTTTATTTTATAAATTAATAAGTTTAAATTTTTTAATGTTGTTGTAAATAAATGTTTTTTATGTTTTCTAAAGAATTTTGTAAAAAAAAATCGTGTTTAATTTTCGTTTTTTTTTATTAAAATATTAAATATTAATAATATAATATTTTATAAAAAATTAGAAAACAAAAATATTAAAAAATTTAAAGAAAAACAAACTTAAAAAAAATTTCTGTGCCAATATTTTAAACAGCACTGTACTTGCCATACAAAATTTTACAAAATCTTCAAAACGCTTTTGTATTAGGCGAACAGAATTGTGTAGTAAGCAGTAAAAAAAAGCACAGATAGCGTTGCAAATTTGCAATTTACCGTTATAAAAAAATGTAAACAAAAATCGAACACATGCTTTTGATTGTTTTGATTCTAAGCCAATGAGAGTGCGTCAGTGTACCGTTATATAAAATGTAAACAAAATACATGTATGCAAATGTGTGTGAGTGTGTGCGAATTTGGTTCCATCGGGCCGAACAGTCGCGTTATGTTGTTATTGTTTTCTTTCGCTCGCACCTATAAAGAAAATAGTCGCATTGGTAAAATTGTCAATGCCGTTCAACAATTCTGTTCGCCTGTTACTCGTACCAAAGATTTTTTAGGATCTCAACTTTTTTCTTAACCCTTTACTGACCGAAAGTGAAAATAATAATTTTAATATAAAGACTAATTTTTAAAAGTAAAAAATTAGAAAAAATAATTTTAGTAATTTTTAATTAAAAATTTTAATTAATTAATATAAAAATGTTTTTTTTTTTTTTATTAATTTATTTTTTAAAATAAAATTACTTAATTTTTAAAATATTCCAAAATATATAAAAAGAAAACAATTTTTTCTTCATAAAATTTTTAAATAGAAATTTTAAGGATCATTGTCCAGTTAACTACTAACTGAGAGTTATTTTTAAATAACCAAATAACCAAGTTTAAGTTTTTTTTATACACTTTTTGATATTTTCTATCTTTATAAACAAACATAAAAAGTTCCATTTTTCGAGGCTCAAAAGCGTATAGAATGGAAAAAAAACGTTCATTAAAAAATAAATAAATTTCAAACACTAATGTTGTAACACCTTCTCAAAAACATTTAACAAACAATAATAAAAATATAATAAAATAAAAAAGTAAGAAAAAAAAAACTTTATGTTTTTTTTTTTTTACTGAGCTCCACACTTTCAATAAAAAACTACATAATTGACTCCAAACGCACAATAATGATCATCATCAAAGTTTGAAAGAAAATATTTATGATTATGAGAATTAAAGCATTGAGTCAGTGGTAATGTATCTATACCATACCATACTATATAAAAAGGAATATGTATCTCACGATTAGAGTGAAAACAGTTTCAGGTAAATCAAAAGAAAACTCACCGACAAAACGCGTATTTATTTAAATTATATTTGGATTAAGTAGCCGACTGAATGCATATATGAATGCCATGAATGATGATTTTCAGAGTTCATTTTCTTTTGCTTTATACAAAAAAAAAAAAAAAAAAAAAAAAGATACGATTAAAATAAAGCGTCGTCGTTGTCGACAGGTAGCCCAAATATTTATAGTGTTCAATAATTGAGATACACATTAATGAGCTACGAAACTGACAAGATTTTCTAAAGACTTTCAATGTTGTTTAGTTTGTAGTTTTGTTATTTCATATTGTTATGTGACGAAAAGAAAATGTTTTTCTACTCTTTTTTTTTTTTGTAGATACAAATTTAAATAATTTTATCTATTTTGAAGTTTTCGTGGGTTGCGCTTAAATAGCGGCAAAACAAAAGAATCGTTTTAAAAAATCGTCAAACTTATTAGTTGTTGTTATTTGTTGTTTGAATAAAAAGATACACACAATCAGACAGCACATATTTTGTTGCTATAATATACAATACAATTCTATAGTTTGTATTATTATATTCTCAGATCAGTTGGAAGCTGCCAGTGGCATGCAGTGTTAATGGAACCTGAATAAAAAAAAAATATAAAAAAATCAAGTTGCATTTTAATCTCCAGGTGTGTAATCGTCATACCAACTCTTTCTTATGTTGTCAACATATCTGGCTTATATGAGTCAGAATTATGTGACGATCATTTGCGGCAAATTGTTTGAACTGAACTGAACCAATCTGAGTCTTTGAGTCCAGCATCAACGCTTAATTGTTCTGTTGTTGAGAATACATACTATACTATATAGTATAAACGAAGAAGAACGTTGTTGTTGTTATTATTGTCCATACTAACTTAAATAAAGACATCAGCGGCATATAATTATGGATTTGTAGACTACATTTGTTTGTCGGGAAACATATTTTGTACAAATCTGTTTTTGTATCTTTTTTTATGCATATAGATACAATGTAGCTTCAGAGAGTTAATGCTTCGACTTTATACAATTCGATATGCTTCGTTTAAGTTTAGTAGTATTTCTTATTTTAGGTTTTTTTTTTATCATTTTCTTTTTGTTGTTGTATTATTATTATTATTGGAGTAGCCGCCATCGAGCTGTCATCGTTGCGTTTTTTTTCTTCTTTCTTAATAAGCCGTAGATTGGTATTATTGTCATTCCAACCGCTTTTGTACCCGATTCTGTCTGTACTGTTTTGCCCATTAGGCTAAACAGCAGTTGGTCTTTGGTAATTTTGGAGTCAAATAATTTTATTCTGAGCTACCCGATAGCTGTTTCTATTGCACTTTACAACATTCAAATTAAATATATGAAGTCTTTATTTTGCGTAGAATCGAAGTTTATATTTAAAAGTGTTGCAAATAGTTCATTTTAGACACAAATTTTCAAAGTATTCATTACAGTCTAAAGGAGAGCACCGGGAGTTACCACAGAAATAAAAACTGTGTGGAAACTTCTTTAAGTGAAGGTGTTCATTGAACATAATCGATCAGTGCATCTTGATGAGACTGAAGACTCGTGAAGTACATATCTGTGTGTTTATTTTAAAAATATTAGTTTGGAGCAGTCAAGTTACTTTTGTATATAAATGTGGCACCATTCACCATGTCGTACTGCCCTCTTTATCCTTTTTCATTAACATTTATACTTAATTTTATTTCTGTAGTTTTAATGTTTTCAAAGATATGACCAATTTCCCAATAGTCCCTTTAGAAATAAATATTGCTCTCCTATAAGCAATATATGTCGTTTATAGAAGAGCAATATTAATTTCTAAAACATATTGTGAACCTAATACAATATATTTAGGGATCCATTCAAAACATTTAAATCTGGAGAAGCTATTTAAACAAAATAATTGATTTTTATAATTTTTTTCAAGAAAATGTATCCCTCTTTAAATTTTTAAAAAAAAATAAAAAAAAAAAAAAAAAAATAAA
Source organism: Leucophenga varia (assembly GCA_018903435.1). Lineage (NCBI taxonomy): Eukaryota > Metazoa > Arthropoda > Insecta > Diptera > Drosophilidae > Leucophenga > Leucophenga varia. The sequence goes on along the minus strand of JAEIFJ010001509.1, from coordinate 1,431,680 downwards.
AAAAAACAAATGAACTACCAGCTTTGGAACAGATGATTGAAACCTATTATGGAGTCTTCTGCGTTGCCTTTTTTTAACGAAATTAGTTGGAAATCTCTTTTTAGACCTTAAAGTATCTTTCAAGACAGATGTTCTCTTATGTCTTTATCATAAGAACAATAAGAATATAAGCCAACTCTTTTTTATTTTATAATACCAAAATTTTTTGCCTTAGAAACTGCAGATGTCATAATTATTGATTACTTTTCCAATTTGTTCTCATTTTTAATATACCACAACCCAAATATCTCTTTTATAAACATTCTATATAAAGTAATAACACATTAGAATAAATTCCGACACACTTCAGCGACTTTAATATCAACTCAAAAATTTTAATCTTGTACTACAATTCCACTCGATTGCTGACGATGAAATTAACAAATGTGTTTTAATCTCTGACAACACAAAAAAAAAAAAAAACTTTGAATTGCCTCTCTTCGCCACTTCTTGTCTGAATATGGATTTTGGTGAATTTTGAGCGAACACCCGCTGCTTGTCAGGTAATTTGAATGCTGCTCAAAATATGCCGTATAAACCTTTCCCATTACTGAAACTGAAAACCTATGCACAGTAACAATAAATGAGCAAATAAAATAAAACAAAATTGTCGGCCAACAAGTCGATCGATCTATGACAGATGAGATCACGTTGAGTTGCACCACAAAAAAGGTCCTGCTGTTGGTTTTCTTGCTATTCCGTCCCAACGCTGGCGATGATGTATCGTTTTGGCGATTCGATCTGTGTTCACTGTTTGGCAAACCATTCCATTTTTGTTTTTTTTTTTTTTTAATTTTATTTCAATACAATCCGATCGGTTCGGCTCGGTTCGGTTTGGATTGTTTGCTCGCTCATTTCGCATTCATATTTATGCTTGGCTTGTTCGCAATCTTCCGTTTGCAATAAGATTCAAAGTGACATTTATACCGAGCCAACAAACATTCCAGCAAATGTTCTCTCACTTGGGAAGCTACTCAACTGACTATGATGGTTTACTGCTGTTGATCCTCATCCTCTTCTGTTGATTTGGGATTTGACGTTTTGTGTCTTGTTTTTTTTTTTTTATATATAATAAGTAAGGGGAAGGGGGATTTTTTATATTTAAAAAATTAATAAGTGGGTGGGGGGGGGAAGGGGGAAACCATAAAAAATAAATTTTTTTTTTGGTAGGCGGGGGGAGAGGGATTGATTTGGTCTTGTTGGGTTGGTTGGGGTGTTGGTCGGTTGGTCGGTGGGGCGTTTGGTCGTTTGTTTGTTTGTTTTTTGTTGTTTTTTTTTTTAGAAAAAAAAAAAAAGGGGGGGGGGAAAATTTTAAAATTTAAGTTTTCTGGGGAAAAGGAGGGGGGAGTGGGAAAAAGGGGGTGCCACGCCCATTTTTAGGTATAGCCCCCTACAAACTTATCGATTTTTTTTTTTTTTTTAAATAGTAATTATTTATGAATGTACTCGCTCCCAATTGGGTAAAAACATTTTTGGTCGTCCAGGGTCAAAACCAAGACGACACGCCCATGTAACGGGTATTTCAGCTCGGTTCCACCGAAGTTATCGTTTTTCCTTGTTTTTTGTTTTTTCTGTTGTACCCTCCTCCCTCGCTGTATTCAAATTCAGTTTGTAACTTCATTTAGGACTTTTATTACTGTTTTCTGTTCCCTTTCCTTTCCTTTTTTTGCCACTTATAATGGGTGTTTATTATTGTTGATTTGTTTTGTTTGATGACAGTTTATTTTGCTTAAAAAATTCCTGTTGGATTTATAATATTTTTTGTGTGTTTTTTTTCTAGTGTTATTTTTTGAAATTAGCATTATTACACTGTGAGAAATAAATGTTGAATATTGCAATACACTCTGTAGTAAAACAATAGTCTGGATACATATGTGTGCTCTATTGTTTCTAGAGAGAGTTTAGGCCCTCAAGTATGTTTTGTACCTAGGTGAAAGCTTTGATCGGATTTTATAGTATATTTCATGGTCGCCATATTTCATTTGAAAGAAAGTTCTGGCATGGAATGTGAATTCAGTGACCCCGAAAAACCCCCGAGTAATAAGTATCACTTGGGTAGCTTTACTTGTAAGTCAGATCCAGTTTACATATGTTACCATCTTTTGACAGTCAAATTATTCATTTTTTTCCAGTGTACATACTTTAAAATTTGCATGCTTTGTGTCACTTCACATACAAAAAGGTGAGGAATGATTATCGATTACCGGAACGTCTGTAACTGTAACTGTTTACCTGTGCTAGTCTACACGTGTACATTTTATTTGCTATATATTTTTAGTGGGCGTGGCTCACTTGTTGCATCTGTGTCAACACAGTGGCTCAAATGGGTGTATTAAGTATTAACACGAGTTCCTTGCAACTGTTTGCAGCTATTCAAATACTGCTATGCTTCCTGTCGTCGTTTACCAATTGGCCAATTGTTAGCGATCGTTACTCGGGTTTTAGATCGATCTCCCCCACTGTGCAACAGTGGGCATTGCATTCTTCGCACAAAAATACTGTTGACAGCTATGCGCACGAATGACATCGAGAGTAATCGATCAATCAAATCAAAAGAAAAGCAGCCAAAAGCAACAGCAGCCGCAGCAGCAGCTAACTAATTTCTTTACGAATTTTTTTCCTACGAAGTGTGTGCTTGTCTCAGAAAACGAGTTTAAGTCAGTCAGTCAGCCCCATGGGGATTTCGATTGTAATATGTACGGCATGTGGCATTTGTTCTGGTTTTGTAAACGCATTCTGCGTAATCAATTGTTCGGAAGTGCAACACAGTTTGAGATACAAAAAAAAAAAAAAAAAAAAAAAACAATTTTTAAAAATAATAACGGATATTTTTTTTCTTAGCTTAGCTTTCTGTGAGCGCCATTGTCGTGCGTTATGACAGCCAAAAAGAGCTCCATTAAATATATATGTATACTCCCGACATTTTTGATCTTTAATGTGGCTAAATGAGTAATTACATTTTAATACAAAAACAATAAACGCACAGCACAGAACGACGCCAATGTCGATGTCGATGCCGATGATGATGATGATGCCGCTTTGATCACAGCTAACAATGCTTGCCACAACAAAACAGATTCATGAAACATAAAAAAAAAGAAATCCATCTTCCAAATGCTCAACCCAGAACAAAAAAAAAAAAATAAATATATATATGCTGTGCACATCAGACACAAAAGGCAAAAACTGAGTTGTGGAGAAAAAGAAATATTTTCAAATTTACTACTTGAATCACGATTTGTAAACAAAAACTTTCAACGACAACAACAACAATTATAGAAGCGGCATCTCCATGCATATGGGTACAAAATATACAAAGATTACAAGTGTTAAGGTGGTGGCGTTGGAGTATTAAATTTGGCGGTTACTGTGGCGGTAAGTATTCCAAATGATTTGGCCCTAAACAATTCAATAATACAAAAACAACCATCATCATAATAATAACAGCAGCAACCAAACATTACCAGATATAACAACTGTTAAAGCTCAAAAAAGCGCAATTAGGCTGGTTCGGAAAATTATAGCATAGAATGTTCTACTAATTGTATACAAATGCTGTCAGTTGAAAATTATAAAAAGATTAATAATGTACTTCTTTTTTGGCCGATAAAAGCTCAGGGCTATAATAATGTGTGCGCAAAAAATACTGGCTTTCAAAGCCAGTACTATGCTATGGCTATACAACATGGTAGTGAAACCTATACTCCTATATGGGGCAGTTTCGTGGGGTAATAGATCGAACCAACTCACGACCAAAAAAAAAACTCGAGTCACTACAACGACTACCATGCATAGGCATCACAGGGGCGATACGTACCTGCCCTACAGCAGCACTTGAAGCACTTCTAGACTTGACACCACTAGACATATAGTAGAAGTGAATCTAAGGATGAGAAGTACGCTTATCCGCATATTGATAGATGGAAACAAAACTGGATCTACTATCTGCAAGAAACACCTGTCAATGTGGACTGGAGAGTCTCAACTTCTGTCAATGCCTATGGATATAATAACCAATAGGTATAATCTTAACAGAGAATTTACCATCAGATGGTCAAGCAAGAATACTTGGACATCTGAAAACGCATACGACATAAAACCACACCATCAAGTGGTATAAGACGGATTACTCACCGAGGAAGACGTCGGTTTGGTTGTTGCTGGCCCAAAACTAAATTCCTGGGCAGATGCACTAGCGTCTTCCAGGCAGAGATCAGCGCGATAATTCGTTGCTTGCAGATCAATATTGGCAGGAACTACAGAAACTGCGATATAGCAATACTGTCAGACAGTCAGCAGCTCTTAAGGCGCTACAGTCTGACACAGTAAAATCTAAACTAGTACGAGAGGCTATAGCCACCCTAAATGTACTAGGATAAAACAACAGGGTACAACTGTTGTGGGTGCCAGGGCATACAAACATCCCAGGCAACGAGCAAGTAAACACTCTAGCCAGGAAGGGGGCCGCAACTCCTCTAATAGGCCCAGAGCCTTATTGTCCCATTAGAAGCCATACACTTAATGAGACATTACGGGATGAACACTGGATTTTAAGGCAGGGCATGCGACTGACCAAATTATTAATAGAAGGATTTAACTCTAAGGTTATCAAAGCATTGGTTAAGCTGGAAAGAACTCTGCTAAGGATCATGATAGGGCTCTTAACAGATCACTGCAGACTTAGAAATCATGTAATGGGTGTAGCAAGCTCTACTGAATGCAGATTCTGTGGTAGAATGGAGGAAACACCTATCCATATTCTATCAAAATGTGTAGCTACTGCCAGAAACAGAATGCCATGGGAAGAGAACATTCTTCTTAGAGCAGGTTAGGAAAACCGAACCTGTAAAAATGTTTAGATTAATTCAAAGAATAGGTCTAGAATCAGTAATTTAGCCAGTAAGGGTGTACAATATACCTCTATAGGTAGCAGTACAATTAACCTCTTAAAGCAATAATAATAATAAGTCTTATATTATACATTGTAGGTCTGGTCGAGTTAAAAAAACGTATGCGAACCGATTTTTATTTTTTAACATAAATTATCTTAAAATCTCTACAATCCGTCAATATTTTTTAAGGAAGGATTGTCAATTCCAAATTTTTTATTAATTGGCTAAAATCGAAATCAAATACTTTGTTTTTGGATATGAATCTATATATTTTTATAGGCTTTGATAATATTAAACTATAAGCATCTCAATTAAAATATGGTTCAGTATCTCCGAAGTACAAGAAAACTGTACTCTCATGATAGAATTTATGTTTGTGCTATATGCGAGTTTTATTTACGCTTAAAAATAATCAGTATTTTTTTTTTATAAATGCAACTCAATCCAGCCCAACTACTTACTATAAACAAACACCATACATCATAATGCTTCAAGAGAACGCTACAACAAACGCTGACTGACGAACTGGCTGACTGAATGACTGACGAACGAACGAACGACCTTATTCCACTCACAATCAGTCAAAATTGAATATTTATTGAATACGAAAGAATAAGGAAAAAAAAAAAGAAAGAAATAAAGAAAGAAAAAGAGTTTAAAGCATTTCAAAACACAGGTATACTCATGTAAGTTGGCAATATACAACAACACAGCATAAAATCAACAAAGGATTTTCAACTAAAATAGCTCGTGTCAAAAGACTTTGATCCATTAATCAATACGCAAGGCGGCAGCAAGCAGAGCGTTAAACTTGAAAAAAAAAAAAACAAAACAAAAAACTTCAAACTTACTCATTGTCAAGATATGTGTAGGTACGAGTATAGTACTTGTTTCTGTAACTTTTTGTAAGCGTACAACGCGAATGCGTTTTGTTTGTATATAACATTTTATAGATGATCCCGAACTATTCTTTTTGAAGCACAACAACACTTTTAAAAAGACAAAAGCACAGCTGTATATTTACATTTGGCGTTTGCCGTTTGGTGTTTGGTGTTTGGCGGTGGCGGCGGCCGCCTAGACCCGGCGTTTTGACCATTATTACAGTACTTCGATAATGATGATGTTGCTGTTTATTGTAGTAAATACTTTTTATTTTTGTAGTATATTGGTTGGCATTAGGTTTTTTTTTTTTTAATTTTCTCGAATTTTTTCAGTTTAAAAAGTGAGCAGCATGTGACATGTAATGAATATCACGTAATGCTCTTTAGACTATAATTATTTTTTCAATGCGTGTTTTATATAAATATGCGAAGCGAATTTATTTCTGTATTGTAGTAAGCGCGTGATCATGACTCATGAGAAATACTTAAACGATATACATATTTTGATTGTAGAAAATAATTTATTATTATTTTTTTCTGTAAGTCAAAGTTTACACAAATCTACACGGTGCATTGCAAAGTGATCGGTATTGTAAGTAGTTAAGTCAGGCTTAGCATCTAGGCAGGCTAAAAGAAACGTAGACCTGAAAATTCGAGCCATTGTGATACGACACTGAACTCAGTTAAGGCGAATTACGAAGTTCTTATATATTTAACAAAATTTCGAATTCCAATAATAGAGAATTTCAAAAAGTACTCTAGGAAATATTTAACTGAATGCTTGAAATAGCCTCTATAAAGCGCGAAAAAATCAAGTATGTCTGTTGCGTTTGAATGAAATAAAAAATGTTCCTAACTCCATTGTTTTTTTTATAAATAAGCTAAGAATAAGCTCTGAATAAGCAATGAATAAGCTATAAATAAGCTATGAATAAGCTATAAATTAGCTAAGAATAAGCTATAAATAAGCTATGAATAAGCTATGAATAAGCAATGAATAAGCTATGAATAAGCTATGAATAAGCTATTAATAAGCTATATATATAGCTATAAATAAGCTATAAATAAGCTATGAATAAGCTATGAATAAGCTAGGAATAAGCTATGAATAAGCTATGAATAAGCTATGAATAAGCTATGAATATGCTATAAATAAGCTATGAATATGCTACAAGTAAGTTATGAATATGCTATGAATAAGCCATTCCCTTTAGGTAAAATATTTTTAAACTAATTACAAATCATAAGCAAATTTTCCATTTAAAGCTACTTTAAAGATTCGATTTTTCTAGTAGATTAAATTAAGGCACAAATAGAAAAAGTTTCTTACTATTTATTAAATACCCAAAGAAAGTGAATAACAACTTAAAAGTATCTAACATCAAAAATTTTACTCTGACTATTTTATCTATATATAAAGCCTATATTTAAAGACTAGCTAAGAGTTAGGCCTACGCAAAAGCTTAAAACTGAAAATGTATCTATTAAGTAGTTATAACAAGTATATAGTATACAAAAGTATCTATATATGTATAAGTATAATAGTAGCAAATGTGCGCTCAACTTGAAATGAATTTATGTGACTTGTATGATAATCGAATGTATAATTGAACTGTAAATGGTAAAAATATTTATTGTCTTATCACATCGTATAACTTTTCGTGTCACCACACGAGCTACTCATCTTGAATCTGTTGCCAATGAAACCGGATTGGCGGCTTTTCAATAAAAAAAAATAAAAATAATAAAAATAAGATATGTAGAACGTCGGCATGATATGTTTCTGTGCGTGTCTGTGTGTGTGTGTGAGTGTGTGTGTGTGTTAGTAACAAACATGATGGGCAACAAATTACATTTGAATAAATAACAAATAAAGAAAACTGCGCATAAGTTGCGAGATGAGTGTGAGATACTTTTGTACACATATAAAGATACATTCTCGTAAAAGATGAAAATAGTTAAGTAGCTGGAATCTTTTTGACATTGCATGTGAAGCAAATGTTTTGTTGGAAGCTATCACACAGCAAGCAGTAGCAGCAGCCTCGAAGGATCTTTAGCTTTTTGGCTATAACAGCTTTATTTACTGAATGGCAACCGATTCCGTTCGATTTGTCGGCAAAATGCATTTTTACGTTTGTCAAAAGACGCGTAGATATTATTTCACGCAGTTAGCTTTGGTAACAACGAAATGTGCTGATTAACCATTTTAATACAAATGTGTAAAAAATGGTACAAAAAATTGTATAGAAAGGAATATTAATTAATTAATTAAATTTGAAGGAAAAAAGGGTTAGTAAGAGAGCAGCAATATTTAGAGTTCAATTTTTCAAATGTAGACTATGGAAAGGCCTTAAAAGTGTCTGGGAATTAAGGTTAAGACAAAACTTAGGAAATAATGAATAAAACCAGTAGCCGTACCCGTGTGGAGAACTCGGGACCACTTTTAAAAAACCTGTACCAAAAAAAAAAATTTTGCATAATTTTGAAATTGAATTAATATTTTGGTTTATAAATTGAAGAAAATTATAGGAGATAAAAAACTCTAGCAACCTGTCAAATATAATTGTTGTTAGTTCGTCTTTCACAAAAGAGTTTCATATAACCAAAGGAATTTTCTCTCCCAAAAGAGCGTTCTGGATAAGCCAATGTATTGTATAAAACTAATCGGTTCAGATAGAATCGATAGGAAAGAACCTAAATGAAACGAATGACTTTTGAATTCTTCTTATCGAATTCTAAAAAGTCATCCTTAAGTCACTTTCAAAAGGAAAATTTGTGAAATTGCAGAGAAAAAATGGTCAGTAGTATGATGATAATAATATGATAAGGCCCATAGAGAGCGAAAGAGTGGGAGGAGAGAGCCCACTTGGAAAAGTATGATAGGAACCAATTTGACTCTTTGACTAATAACACAATCGATATCAAAGATTACGAATAGGACTCTCAGTACTTTGTGTCAACCAACGAAGACCTTATAAACTGATTCAAGAACATCTTCAACTTCGGCAAAGTATATGTGTATCCATATCCAGTTTTTTTTTCGAGTTTTTGACCCTTACCTTAATGGGTTAATTTTTTTAAATAAGTATGCAGCCAAGGAAGAACATCTCAAACAATAAACACTGAGATTCCAAAGCATGAACGGAACGGTGCAAGCGGCAAACTTACTTGCATCATAATAAAAATAATATTCATCGTTATCGTTATTAAGTTATGTTGTTTTGTGCGCTAATGCCATTGCCTGCTGTTGGCCAATGCATTGGTTTGGCATTTAGACGTCTTGGTTTCGCCTTGGCTCCTTGGTTGTCGGCGGCACCTAAATGCGCTAATCCGCGTGTTGTCAACTTCATTAGCCGATAAACACGCCGACACATTAAATTGGCGGCAGTGTAGATTTTTCTCTTTTCTCAACGAGAATTACTTGAAAGCAGGCCAGGAGGCACAGTGGGAGCACCAGTCGGCGGGGGCAACAGTTGTTCAATAGTTTGGTGGACTCTTTCTCACTCGTTGTCGTCATCGTCGTCGTCGTGTAATCATTGATGCGGCATTATTTGAAGTTGCAACGAAAAATTGCTGCCACTTGAATTTTTAATACCCATAAAGTATGTGACATGGCCAAAATGGTCAGAGAAACGCTTAGCGCTTAGTGCTATGGGACAAAAAAAGGCAGAAAAAGATTTTTTTCCGTTGTTTGCTGTTTAGGAATTGTGGCGAATCGTAGACGTACGCTCTGACTTTGACACTAGCAATTGGCAACAAAAGCACGTTGCTGCAGAGTATGTGAATTTTTGTATATAGTATTTCGCTGATATTGTAATGCTGCTGCTTCTTCTTATTATTTCTCTCGTTCTCAATCGTTTATTTAATTTTTCAACATTTTTTTTGTTTCGAAAGTAGCAACAAGGAGCAACAGCAGCAACAATCATTCGCATTGGTAGTGTTCTCCGTTGTTGCTGCCGCTGTTCGTTTCGTCAGGTGTGTAATTCGATATCTTTGCTCTTTAATCCCAATCCAATCGAATTCATACGATGATGCTTCTTTTGCATTTGCAATATTCCTTCTACTTTATTTCGTTCACTCGGTCGATTTATTTAACAACAGAAGCGCATGAAAAAGCGCGCTTAAAGCTGTTCTTCAAGACACAAACCCAGACTCTTCTGTTCTATATTTTATTTTATTATTTTTTTTTTTTTTGGTTTCATTTGGCTTCATTGAATAAGTGTGTCCTGTCGTGATTTTTATGTTCGTTTTTAGTTTTGTTTTGGCTCTTTGTGTTTTTTTGCTTGCCATTTTGTGAGATACACATATTTCCATTTATAGACATGCTGCTGCATCTTTAAGTTTGTACAGGATGCGCCACTAAATTTGTATAAACATAATTATATGATTTCCTTCAGTCACACACAACACACAACAAAAGCTCAAAAATTATTATTTTAAGTGAAAAAACAAAGCAATATTATTTGATTGTTTGTTGTTCCAAATATTAGGGGGCAATTATATTTGTAGTACCTGTTGTCTGGCATTGTCCTTTATGCTTATTTTAAATGTTTTCAAAAATTATTTATCCTTTGTTTTCGTTGTTTTATTTTTTTTTTTTTTTTGTTGACTAATATAGACTTTCATGTTTAGTTTGCACGAAACAGGTTTTTTTTTAGTGCTATAAGATTTTATTTAATTTAAATCCTTGGTAACCTCAAGCTAAGCGCCATGTTGCTTAGAAAGAAGTGTTGTGGAAGTGTTAACATGGGTTTTCTATGTCAAGTTGTGCTTGATTTTTTCAAAACGAAATGTTTTTGAATCAGAATCTATATAAAGTAGACTCTTAGATACATTAAAAAAATGTTCATAGCTGTTCTCTTACACCATTACAATAAATTTTTGTTTTTGAAAACGAGACGCGTTTTACTTTTTGCATGGAGTAACACGTTTTTTAAAATATTCGTTGTACCTTGCATTAGTTTGGTTCCCTTCTTGTTCTCCAACGATATTTGGGAGAAAGAGCGCAAACTCGTTATCGCTTCTTCAGTATATGTTGTCATTTTCACTTCTTTAATTAGTTGTATTAGTTGCAACACATGAATCGATTCCAGATTTCTATGGTCGATTAATATCATGTCCGGCCTGAAGTGAATTCCATTGAATTGAAGAGGGAGGTTTCTCTTATTTCGTTAATAATTTTGTCATTCACAACTTCAAATATTATCGAGTAGGATCATGAAGTAATGTCTTTCTGGTGTATGTAAGTCTGCGTTGGAACAACGATGTTATAGCTACGCAATTTTATTTAGTCAGTGTTTGGCAGAGTAAGTGTATTTGGAGCACTGGTACCACCGGAATGCATACAAATTCTTTGCTTGTACTACCTTAAGGATTTTGAGTGACGAGAGTTTCGCTAGTGAGAGAACCTACGATGTTCCTACACTTTTCTAAGTTTCATTTCATTCAACCTAGTGCATCTTTAAAGTTGAACCTTAAAAGTTAAACACATGAAGTATCTATACAGGTGGCTATATGTGTTGGTAAACGGATGGTAAAAAATAATTCAAAAACTATAAATAATAACAATTGAATTTTGACTTTTCACAAAAGTAGTCTTTGTCAGGTCAGCCGAAAAAGCAGACCTATGTGAAATGCAACAAGAACTTGCAGTTTCATAGGGAGTTGACCAAACAACTATTTCCAGGCGTTTGAAAGCTAAACCAAAAACAAAGTAATTGGCTGCCATTCGAAATGAAGCTGAGAGACTTTAAAAGGCGGTTTTCATCATCATCATCGCAGGATTAAAACCGAAAGTATCGATGACGGAAAGCGGTACTGAACTCAATTAATGCCTTTGAGCGAAACATTGAAGGAAAAATGGCGAACAAAATATAGAGTTGTTCTTCCGTAAATCGCCAAAAGATGGAAAAATATAGTGGCTTGCGATGGACAATACTTTACATAATCCATCAAACAATAAAATTTTCAATATCCAAGAAACAGTTTACTAATGTTGAAACTTTACAGCAGAAGATCATATACATGATCTTTGTTGATACAGCTTTTTTTGTATACTAGTCAAATTAAATCATAAAATACCTTTTTCTTTTAACAATACTTTGTTGCCACCTTCCATTTACAAACGACACATTTTTCCAAACTTTTAGCAACGTGACTTTCTCATACATATAGTATATAGTACGTGTATAGAAAACTTTGAATAGAGGGGCTACAAACTTACTCAAGTATTGTTAGTGACATTTTACGCTACTTAAATTTATTTATATACAAAAACACATATGGCTGTAACGCAAATCCATAGCTCATTAGCTGAGTAACCATGAGGACACTTGAGGTTTTCCTTAAGAAGTTTACAACTAGCATGTAGCACTCGACTCGGCAAAGACATTAGCGTCACAAGCAGCAATAACAACGACAACGCACAACAACAAGGACAACGACAACGGCAACGACAAGACAACGCATCATGTGTCAAATTGAGTGTCAACTGGCAATTTGGCAAAAGGCAAAGTGCGCCACGAAGTCTCGGTTGCTACGGTTATACGCAGCATTTGGAGTGTCATGTTTATTGTAAGCCTATTATATGCCAAAGTTGACTAAAGCTCTACGTCGAAGCCGTAGCTGTATACGAAACAGCGTAGAAGAAGAAGAAGCCCAATTGCTGTGTTAAATTCAAAGGTCAAATATACTCCGAGACAGAAATAATTTTTTGTTGTGGGCGATTATTATATGTATATCAGCTTTTTTTTCTTCAATTTAATGCTCATAAGGATTTTGTAATGGACAAAAATAAAGAAGTGTCAAAAAGGATACTCAAATGGACTTCGATTACAGGACAGTTGAAATATAAATCGAATGCAGTAAAAATAAAAAAAAAAAAATAAAAAAAAAAAGAATTATAGTCTCCCCGTACAGCTGCTGTTACTGTTGCATTCCGTGTTACGCCAAGTCAAGCGACTTGGTACCTTGGGTTTTTGCCTCATTGACTCGCTGAAGCATGTTATGCCATTTCGATTGCTTTGGATGCTCATAGTTCAGTTTGCAGTACTACTGCTGCAAAGACTGACAAAGATATTTATGCGCATTATATACCCCTGTGCGATTTTGTGGTTGGGCGTATCACATTTCAAAGCCTACTAATTTAACAATATTCTCATTAATGTATTTTGTTGTACCTATACAAGCAAACGAGCGAACAACTGTCGTTTCAAAATGTTCCGATTCTATGTATATAGTATATTGTAACTTGATGTTGTTGTTGTAGTCAAAGCAAAGGTATACAATTTGTAAAAAATCTTTTTATTAGGGTGTTATGAGTTTAATAAAGTCTTAGCGAGAAACAAATTTTGTTTAGAAATAGCATTTTGGCCATCTATAATCAAGTTAATAACACCTCAAGTAATTTATAATTCTTACTTGATTCTTCTACAGATAAACAAAGCAGAAAAACGAGACTGGCAAGAGAATTAGTTAAAATTCCGAGGAAATGGTTCTGGTGCATATTAAAATAATTAGTTTGAGCTAGATAAGCATTTTAAACAAACAAATCGCTTTTTTAAATCCGCTCCTCGTGCATTTCTACTGTTTTAATTGAAGAGAATAAGTGGTATTACAGCCCAACTGTTTCGTCATTGTAATTATAAGAATGAAACAATAAACCCAGTAGCAACATCTTTTATTGGACGACAAACTTTATTACCTGTTACGCGCTCCAAAGTAGGGAGTAATTGTTCTCGCCATGCTACTTATAAACTGTATGCAAATTATAAGCCAGAGGTTTAGTTTAATAGTTTATAATTCGCAAAAAGTTCACAAACAGTAAATCGAGATCGAGATTATTTATTCCGGAACAGTAAAGTAACTCGGAGCAGTAAAGATACTCGGAGGAACGACTTCCATATATATGAGGGCTACTACCTTAAATGGTATCTATGTATATCACTTCACTCTATTTTAAGGCTCGCGCTCAAAATAAAAATAACTCGAAATACATAATCCGCAATTTTGTTACATTTGGTATTTTATGATTTTCAACAGATACAGATACATTTTATACTTATATAATATTTTTTGCACAAATAGTAGTAAAACAATAAAAATAAAAACAACATGACAAACAGACAGACAGACACTAACAACATAATCAGGCAAACAGAGAAACAGTCCACAGAGAGAAAGATAGAGATATTACATAGAATTATATAGTATACAACAATGCAATTGATTGATCATGCAGCTATCCTAAATATACATAAAATTACAGAAGGCAGAGGGTTGTTTATTAGAAAATCGTTAGAAATTTATTTTATTTCTCTGTGTTCTTGGCCGCAGCCTTTTTGATTTGTGTTTCAAATCTGTTTTTTCAATTTTTCAACATCGAAATTTTCTATTTGTTTTATTTTATTGTTTCACTGGCGAAAAAAGAAAAAAATTTTGCTCATAACGCGTAATACAAATATTACAGTATTTGTACAACAGCTTATCTTTGATCGTAATTCGATATATTTTATTGGCAACAGTAGTAATGAAACAATAAAAAAAAAAAAAAAAAGGACGTTCTACTTTGCTTCGTGCCATCATCATCAGCATCATCGGCAACACATAATCATCTGCATCGAAAGGCTCACGCAGATTGCGTCTGGTATAGTTTTTGTAGCTCTCTGCAGGAAATGTGGTCACAATTTTCACTATATTTTCAAAACTTTGTAAATTTTTGCATGTAGCGACAAAAAGGGGCGATTGTATATAGTATAATATTTTATAGCTATACGACGTTCGTTGTTACTGTGACAACACAACTAGTTTGCTTTTATAATTAACAGGATTTACTTTTAAAAAGTATACATACATATCATATATCAGTTTCGTTTGAGATCTTTATCAGCTCAGTGAGTTTGCTTTGGGAATTACATACAAGAGAAACAAGTTGGTAGTGTTTACTTTTATGTCACATTGTCGTACGAGAGATGTGATTTGCGTTATAAGAGTATAAAATAATAATTTTAAATTCACAAATTTAGGAATTAGAAATGTGCAGATGATCAAATGTGGAAAATAATAATGCGGATCTTGTAGTAATCAGATGTGAACGTATTTCCAATAAAATGTACGAATTTGGATTGCATCGAATCACTGAAACATATATGTTAGATCTACCATAACCCTTTTTAGTTCACATTTATAAAAGTTTCACTTCCATTGTTTTTGAATAGTCCCATACACTATTTTTCCAGATAAAACTACATCCTATACTAGTTTCCCGCAAGCTTCTAGTAAAGATGAAGATTGGCAGTCAGTTTTGGGAACTAATTTTATCCATTCAAGAAAATACTGAAATCACACATTATGCATGTCATGGGTTTCGGGGCACAAAGGAGATTAACTGTACACTAGTAGTGTGAATTTAATTTTTAAGAGCTAATTACAAACCTAGACTTGAAGTATCTAAACGTCATGGTTATCCAGTACTTGCTTAGCTAAATGTGTCAAATAATTGACTGGGTTCATAAAGCTCTACTAAAATTATTATCTCTGACTGTAAACATTCCAATCAAATTGACTTAAATTTAAACATTCACACTCACTCACTCATTTACAATTCACACAACGTCGCGGTGACAACTAAATCAATTCACGCAAACAAATTCATATGGCTTGAGATGCAAAGGAGTGGCCGGCCGCACTGCTTCGTCTATGACTCCAACGCATACGCAACGCAACACTCAAAATCAGTTAAAATCTGCCGTAAATGCAAAATATTATCAATAATAATTTTCAGCAATTTTTGCTGCGCTGCTGAAGTTTCAATAAAAACGCACTCGTAAATCGCTTTGGCGAAAGAAAAAAAAACAAAATAATAATAATAATATAAATATTAAATCCCAAACATTGTAAACTTCTTTTGCGTTTTTCGAATGAATACTCTGGAAAGCTCATCTGCTGTGCTGCGCAAAAATGTTAATTAACTTTTCAATCCTTAAATAATGAATGATCAACGCATTCGCGACGACATGCTGTGATCCTTTTTATCACAGCAAAAACGTAACAACACAGTGCTTCTTGCGTTGCGTCGGCAAGTGATCTCAGTAAATGGTCAGCAAGTGGCTTATTTATATTTTTTTTTGTCTGCTCCCAAACAAGTGATACTTATTTTGCTGCTTTCTGTTATTGGCTTATATATAATTTATTTTCGATACGATAAATTTATGCACGCAGCGGCGTACAGAGCCCCCGCACTTGAAGGCCCCTGTACGGAGCTTAGCAGAACTGAAGTTAGACGACTACTGGCACTAGTAGTCTACTACTACTCTTTCACAATTCGAATATCGTTTCGGTCTATGTCAGCGGGTGACCCGAGTGTTTACACGCAAATTTACACTCTCATTTGTTGCGGGAAATTGTGTTTAAAGGCAAAATCCAAATCCAACAAACAAGCAAATAAAATTGCAAAGCAACAACAACAACAACAAAAAAATCAGTGGCTCACTTTGGCAGCAGCCATAACAGGAGCGGCAGCTTGTTGCTGCTGCAAGTTGCTATAAATAAAATTTTGGATTAGTACTTGCACAGCATCTGCCAACTTCATGCATAGACAGACGGCCGAGCGGATGGACGGACGGACGAAGTTACTTATAAATATGTTGCAACTATTTGTTTGAGATACATGCTTACCTTACCTTACTTCTGTGCAGCACAATTAACATGTTTTGTCCGAAAAAACACAACGCTGAGAAATTGCATTTTGCCACTTTACAGTTTTATGATTTTCAATCAAGTTCAATTTTAATTGAAAAAAAAAAAAAACAATTAAAAAAAGAGAAGCAATATGCGATAAAGATGCATTGCAGCATAAGAAAGACGTTGACATTTCAATTTAACAAACATTTTTAAAGCTGGTACAGAAGATTTTTAAGTAATGGTGAATGGAGAGACTATCTAGAGTAGGTCACACAAATATGTGTTTTGGTAATAAATCTCAGAAGCGCCTAAGGATATTGGATAACTTGTTTCAATTTACTTAGAAATTATCTACTGAATTTAGCTGAATTTAAAGAAAAAAATCTAGAACGAATTTGAGATTTACTTGAGATGTTCTCATTAAAATCCAAACACGAAACGGTGAGTAACTTATAAAAATAAAAATTTATATTTGTCTGTACATCCTTTATAGGCTTATAAATACCTAAGCTGATCGAGATGAAATCTTTAAAGTACAGTTATATCGATCCAGTGAGATACTAATAGTCTACAAATCGTTTTAGAAACATAGATAATGCCACGCCCCACACACAAATGATAAACAGAATTCGTTACATATATTTGAGCTACAGTAAATTGTAGTGGTATTGGGAAAATTTGAAATCAGCGACCCCAAAAACCCTCGTGTTACGTGTTTCATGTAAGTCCGAATGAATTTAAACATTTTCGTTCGCCATTTTGAATTTTAAAAATCGGAAATCAGAACCACAAAAAACACTGAGTGACGTGTTAAAAAACACCTTAAATTGTTTTTTGCAAAAAAACTTTTGGTATTTTAAAAAATTACTGCAAACATTAAAGAACTCTGAAGTGTCTTCTTGAATTAACTAGAAAATCAACAAAAAAAAAAAAAAAAAAAAAAACTATCGATCAATAAATAAGATTTTGGAATTAATAAATAAATTCTCGAACTGTTTTAAAACTTCTGGAACTTTCAAAAATTCGTGAGTAGCTACTGAATATTTGTAGATTGCCAAAAAGGCGTTTGGTAGATTAATCATTTTTATGAAAACACTATAGCACCTTAGAAAAAAAAAAAAAAAAAAAAAAAAATTTTTAAAAAATAGGGTTTTTTTTAAAGAAAAAAATTTTAAAAAACCTTAAAAAAACTTCAGAATGTTTCTGGTTTTTAATGGAGATTTGATTCCATATGAATTCCGAAATGAAGGAAGTCAACTCTGGTCCTGATATTCTTGTAGAGTTTTTCTTTTTAATATCATATTGTATTTTCATGGTTGGTAAACAATTTCTTATAAATGCTTATTAAATGTAGAACTCTCATGCAAAAACTAGTTCCAATTCAAGAAAATTTGAATTGATAATCGTTGACGTCGGATGTGCGGACAGTTTTTTTCATGTTTTAAGTATCCCAATCGAAAAGCCTTTTAAAATGTAATAATTGCTTCCCACGAAACTTGCAAAAGATGCGCCCATTTCATGCATCAAACTGTTTAATAAAAGCGCAAACAAAGCTATTTCTTCACACCTCTCAAGTCAAAGCAGCAATTGCAGCAATTAAATTAATGTCTTAATCTGCGTTTACTTACTTCTCTATGCAAACACCCCCCAGACTAATGCTTATTTACGCAAAAAGCTAAGCATCAACATACAAAAAAAAAAAAAAAAAAAAAAAAACCCTGTTAGAGTAAAGTGCAGAAGTTAACAGAAGACCTTCACTTGGCGGTATTTAGCCCCTGAGAAGTATGTAAGTACAAACGACAACACAGAAGTCAATAGACCGTAATACAAATCCTTATAATGCATACAGACATGAATACAAAGCAACACTTCACTGTCATACATACTTTTGCTAGTAGAACATATGCACAAACCCTCCAGAGAATATGGTTTAGAGTTTTTGGTTAGATTAAGACCTCATTGCCGGCTGGCTATCCGTCTGTCTGTCCGTTTGCTGTCTGTCCGTTCATGTATGAAAACTCTACTAATGTCGTAACGAATCACAACACCAACAAAAACATTAACAATCGTGTACTACATACATACTGTATGTGTATTGACATTAGCCGGGTGGCTGTTTCGATTCGGTACGTCTCTAGTCAACTACCGAAAAGAGCCGCTTGCTTTGCTTCCTTGCCTCTCCTCTCTTTAGCAAATTCATGCCTGGCATTAGGGTGTAAAATCCCAAATATTATTTTATTTATTTTCAATTTCAATGGGGCAGCATTAGCAACTGAAACAAATCGTTATGTTTGTTGTGCTCATACGCATATTTATATCGCAAATCAGTGAAAACTTTATAAACTACCCAGTCAGTCATGAGGACGATGACATGCACAAAGCAGTAGTAGGACATTTATTTGTATGTGAAAAAAAACGCTCAAACAAATCAAAAATAATTCAACTGGAAAACGCAAAGCCAAAAAAAAAAAAAAATAAAAAATCAGAAAAAATTTTAAAACAAAAAATAAAATATTTATTAAAAAGAATCATGCATGAGATTTTAGCGAATATTTACAGTGGTTTGAAGAGTTTGAATAATGGAAAAATAAAAATATCTCGAATGATTTCCATTATTCTACGAAAGCCGGATTTCGAAACAAGTACTTGAAAATTAGAAAATAAAATTTTAAATTTAGAAATAAGAACTTAGATTTTAGTTATTCAATAACAAATATGGATAAATTTTATGGCATTGATCTGAAACTGTATCCGGAAAGCGAGAAATTTGGATTAATTTGTAAATTTGCCCTAGTTTAAAGATTGTAATGAATTTAAATTCATCGGATGATGTTCGGAAGATTTCAATAAATATAGTTCGTCGTTAAAAACATGGTAATCCAAAGATAAAGAATTCGAAATTAAATTAAAGACGTGAGCCAAGTCTCAAGAAGAATTTGAAAAAACTGGATGCCTTATGAGAGAAGTTTCACAATGCCAAATATGATTTTGCGATATCAGAAATGCTCCTTCAAGACGCATAGAAGAGCTCTCTAAAATTGGAGAGGAAAAATAGATCTTTTATAGTATGAAAGGCCCGGTCAGAAGTGGCAAATTTTTACTCTAAAGCTGAATCATGGTGTAAAGGCAATGCTGGGTATTTGATGGGGAGTTGTATCATGAATAATTGAATCGTTTGAAGAGAACATTGGCAGAACATCTTGATGTAATTTTTGTATTATTATAAATTAAAGCTTCTAGATCCGTATTCACCAAAGTGGGCCCGTTTTCATTTTTAATAGTTTCAAGCAATGCAGATTGTTCTATCAGAAAAACGTTCCACTTCAGCACACAACGAGTCGTAGTGCGCTTTCTGCTTTTAGTAAAGCCCACTTTGTTAACTTTTTGCCCTATGGGAAACAGTATGAACGTGTGGGGACTAACTTGAGCCTTCATATCTGCTTATATTGCAACTTTGATTCAGATACTACTCTAGTGATTATGTTATCTAAAAGATACAAGGTTTTTCTCGTTATTAGAATTGACTTCAGTAGCCACTGATTCAAGTGTATGTATATCTGACTTTCAAACTTTATAATTGCAAACCACTGTATCGTGTCTATTGTACTCCACGACGTTGAGGTTCTTTTTGATAAGCATGATTTTGCGAAACTTGTATTTATGCGAATACGTGCGCATGCTCATTCGCATTTCGATATTAAAATACGACGACAACATAGGACGACGCAGGACATACGGAAACAATAATCTATGAATGTAAACATCACGTCGACAACGACAATGACGAGAATAACATTTTTATATATTTAACTGCAAAAGCAGTAGCAACATTTTGGAAGCAATGAACAGTGTAACCAGTTTTATGGTGAGGCAGTCAGTCAGTCAGCCATATCACAGCGTTCGATGCTGTATAATTTGATAGAAAAGCAGCAGCAGGCAAACTGGCATACAGTTGGATGAACTATGCTGAATGGGATGGGGTGAAAGCGTAACTGATTTTGTATTATAAACATAAATAAATAAAAGCAATGGCAAGCTGCTCCTGCCGCAAAATGCAGCGAATCGCGCGAGTATAGTGAGACGCTGCTCTAGTACAATGGCTGTGACGACAGGCGCACTAAATATTCAACAAAAAGGGTGCCACATACTACATAAATATACAATATATTGTATAAATCTAAACACACACACACACACACTCACACATACACACAGTTGTATTTAATTAGAAATGGCATTCTCCATTTCAATTTAACCCGCGCAAAAATATATCCTTGCAGCATTAGAAGAATTTTTTTTTGTGGTTCTCGGGGTGCTTTTTGCTGCGCACATTTGAGGGTTCGTTTGAGCGAGCAGCGTGCGCAGGGTGCTCATTTGTAGCGCTTGTTCAATGAAAAATAACAATAACAGTAATAATAATAATAATAATGGTAACATCCTTTAGTGTTCTTCTTCATGCTCAATGGATTCCACATTCCCGCTCATTTTTGTATTCGAATTAAACTGATTTTGTTTCCTCAATCCGCTGCCATTGTGTAAATGCAGCTAAACGTGCTAAATATGGGAGTGTCCTTGTCATTTATATGTCCTTGCCACCTTTATATGCATATATGTGTGTGTGTTTGTGTGTGCGCGTGTGTTTGTTGCTCCCGTTTCGAATGCTTTGATGTGACAAAACTGGAAAATCGTTCATTCGTGAGTCTCATCACAAGAATTATAGGCAATAAATGAAATTAATACATTTTTTTTTTGCTCGCTTTGCATCATGAATATTTAAAAAGGCAAACGACGTTGTGTGCTACTTTTGATTTATTAATTTTGTTTTTTTTTTTTTTTTTTTTTTAATTTTAGACACTTGGAAACGCCCGAAATTGTCACAGCACTGAAGCTGTTTGTTTGCAAGCGTGTTAAACTTATTAGCAAGCGTTAGATACACAAATAATAATTTAAAATCTCTTTAAATACACAAATGCTTCAATCGAAATATAAATCAGAAAATTGAAAAAAAAAAAACATATACAATATATAAATCTGAACTTATTCAACTGTCTGCTCAATTGTCTTAATTATTTTTTTAAGCCTTGCTACGTCTGGAATGATCAAAACTTGCCCGGTTATCTGTTGTCTTGGATTCTGTGTAAAGCTTTTTCGTTTGGATAAATCTGTGCAGCGACGCATGCGCGCTAAACAACGAAAACTGCGTTCATTTTATAGTTGGTTGCCTGTTTATGGTTTATGGCGTCATTGTCCGTTTCAGCGACTTCTGTCTACAGTGGAACAAATTTTATATTATCCTGGGACAAGTCACTACGTGCAGTTTGCTGTGAAGCTCCGAGCTTTGCATTATCTTTGTGTATTCAAAACTTCATTGATATGGTCCCAAAATTTTTTAAAGAGATTTTTTAAGAGAACATTGAAAGTTTCAAAGAGCTCTACTAAAAAAAATTTCCTAAAAAGACCAGTTGCATAGTTTCCAGACTCCATGTCTAAAAATGTACTCCAGCTTCTCTCAGTTAAATGTGCTTGCACTATATTCTTGATTGCTCAACATTTCCCCAAAAAATCCCCAAAAAATAATAATTAATTTAACCACTGTACCATTCTTTTAAGACAAGAATATAACGCTGTGTCGACGGCGCACTCGGCTGAACATTAATTTAGTATCAAATTACGAAAATATTTTGCTAACAACAATTAGTTAACTCTCGTTAATTAACACGTCGTTAGTGAGCAATGCGCGAAATCAGTGTTGACAGCGGACAGCGTTTATAGCGCACAGAAAAACCCACAACACAGAATGTAACTGGAATTAAAAAAAAAAGTATACAGATGCACAAAATTAAAGATCAGAGAACAGAGAACATGTTGCTGAACACTAAGATATATGTATGAAAAATAAACAGAAAAATACTTATAGATACAAAAAAGAAAAACAACTTGAATAATAAATGCTACACAAAGAAGCAATGAAGCAGCTCAAAGTTCTTTGCAGTAGCACGTCTATATTCAACTTTGTTTGTGCGACAACAAACGGCGAATGTCTTGAAACTATTTAATTAAATCAATAGGGTCAAGTGGTAAATATTTTGACCCGCGACTGATTAGTGCACACCGAGTAGCGACAACGACAATCTACATACAAAGGGCATGGAGCTTCATGCAGGTTTTTTTTGTTGCTCCACTACAGTTGGGGCAGTGCCACAATTTCATTGGCTTAATTGAATGAATGGCGTTTTAAACGGGAAATTAAGTTCGTGACACACACACATACACAAAAAAAAATATACAAGATGTAGAGAACGAACTCAACTTAATTGCATACTATGCTGCTGACTATTGCTACTTCATGCAGCGTTATATGTATCTCAAGATCGAGATTGAAATGGTGCGTGTGGGCAGTCCAGCGCAGTCAGCGCACACAGTTCGCATCAAAGTCAAAGTCGTCGTATCGTTGTCGACAATTCATTGACTGGAGTTCAAGTTTTATCAATTGAACGGAAATGGCAAAAGCAAAAAACTTTGAACTCTGCACTATTCGGAAACTTCTGGGAACCAATCAATACTGCGCTCCCGTGCTCCCGCTGATGTGAGCCACTTGTGTGGCGCATTCGATATCGCAGCTAACAAGCTTAACAATCAACTCAAATTGAAAGTTTGGCAAGGACTTTCGCACCGTATGTCCTGCATTTGAAAATTCACCCCCAAGATGTACATTTTTGAAGTGTTTTTTTTTTTTCGAACGTTTGACTTGGCATTTGGCAGACACTTAACTTCAAAAATTTGTATTGAAGTTAGTCAATTGGAATCAATGAGTTCATTTTGACTGTTTTTCAACACAAAACCAAGAAAGAAAGAATGAGCAAAACGTATTGAAACAATCAATTTGTTTGTGGCAACCAAAAAAAAAAAAAAAAAAATACATAAAATGAAAAAATATTCACACAATAAAATTCTAACAAATATTTTTCTTTTTCAGTGACTGTGGGATTTTTTTTTTATTTTTCGATTAAGTCCAAAGGGAGGATATGCTGCTGCGCTTCTTGAGTACTCAAGTGTTTTACAAATATTTCGTAAATTTGTATTTGTATTACATAAAATTCGTGGAAGCTTTTCAGCGAAACAGGAAATAATACAATAATATTTCGCAGAAACAGCTGCAAGCCTTTTAAATGCTCAAATATTATGCATCTTAATAGATCTCAAATAAATGAACAGATTATATAATCTTACACGAAGAAGGACAAACAACCACAGAGCAAAAAGCCAAATTGCCAAAAAAAATAATTCCACTCAGATTACAACCGGACTTTGTTCTAAAATTACAATGGACCTGAAAAAGATACAAGATACAAGATACAAGATGCAAGTAAAACAAGATGTTACCAATCAAATATTTTGTGTGCTGCCAGCTGCCCGTATTACGTACAATGCGGTTTAATAGTTTAAATACTTAAATACGCACAAAAAAGTGTTGAATTGCCAAATAGAAATTTTTGTCTTTTTGTGGTCGAACAGCTCAATTTCTTTTTGTTTTCTTCTGAAAGATACTTTCTTAGATAACTATCTAAGCCTGCACATGGTAGTCTTATTGTCTAAAAAAAAAACTATAAAAAAAGAGTGCAACATATAGAAATCCTTTAATATTTTGCAATATATTTTCGCATTGTCTATTATTTCAGTGTATACAGGTTTTTTTTCGGTTTGTATTGTATTTAGTATCGCGGCATCAGTTGCAGTTAGTTCTAACTTTTTGGTGTTCATTTAGCTTAGCTCAGTTTTTGTTTAGGATTTTTTTCGGATTTTATGTTAATAACTTTAATAAGTGAAAAGATCTTAAAAAGATTGTATTACGAAATGTTTTACTACAATAAATGACTATTCTAAGTCGGTTTATATTTATAAATGTACGCAGAAGAATTTTTTTTTTTTTTTTTTTTTTTTCTTTTCTGTTGGTTAGAAGCTATATATGTATATGACAAACTTTTTAACTGGGCAAAAATACTTTGAATAAATTTATTTGTTCGTAGAACACTAAAGGACTCAACCAAAGCGTGCACTATTACAACCCAAAACAAGTTCCCCAGGAATAATGACATTGTTTAAACATTCATTTTACACATTCCAATTTTATAATTTATTTATTTAAAATCGCATAAATCCCTCTTTAAAAACTAAGCTATAAAAATAATTTTTAGAAAGCTTTGAAAAAAAATAAATAAACAAAAAAAAAAAAAATTTTTAAAAATAGAAATATAGCGCTTCTCAGGTAATGCAGAAAGTTTTTAAACAATTTGAGAGTTATACGCCACATACATATTTAAATGGTTTAA
The DNA here is from genome assembly GCA_018903435.1 of Leucophenga varia. Taxonomy (NCBI): domain Eukaryota; kingdom Metazoa; phylum Arthropoda; class Insecta; order Diptera; family Drosophilidae; genus Leucophenga; species Leucophenga varia. The sequence continues at coordinate 1,406,858 of JAEIFJ010001509.1, read as the reverse complement.
TTATAAATTTTAACGAAAAGTAGCCAATATTTTTCAGTATAAATTATGTATATGATAGGCCCAATAAAATAGCCTAATATGGGTAGGACCAACACAAATTTAAGGTATAGCCCCCATACAAATCAACCCCAAAAATAATTGGGATATTTTATTAGGACTATCAAAGGCATAATTTAAGAAGTTTTTATGCAAAATCCCAAAATTTTGGGGTAGACTTGAACGGGGGCAACCCCTTAAAACGGGACTAGAAAAACTCTAACTTTTGAAGTAAGTTTGGAATTAAAAATAGTTTAAAAAATTAATTTGATAAATTATATCTCAAGTGACTTCTTAGTTTCAAGTTTGGCGACTTTATCTATACCAGACCATGAGATTGGTCGCTTGTAGTTTGTCATCACCTTTTTTTTTTTTTTTTTTACTTGATTAACTAAATTTAACGAACAATAGACAAACAATATAAAACAATATTCCATTATTGAAATGCAAATAAAAAAAGGAGGAAAGCGCCATTGCAATACAATTGGCGCCACATGCAAAAACTGTTAACAATAAAAAAGTGTATGTATACTATACAACTTATTTGCTTAACTTTAACCCCTCTCAATAAGTTTTAGTGGTGCTACTTGTATTATGCAAAATCACTCATTAGGAACAAAATTTGTAAACTTAAAGGCGATAAAGATCGCTTGACTGGGGTGCAGTAATAAGCGCGACGATGAACATAACCGAACGCTGCAGGCAATGCCAGTAGTAGTAACAGAGGCGCTTTTATTGTATTTTCTCCACGTTTTGCTACCAACCAATAAAAACAAAAGCGTAGCGAAAAAAAGTTTATAACTATGTACATACAACAACAACAATAATAACAATAACAACAATAAAAGTAAACCTGCTGCACAACACAATGCCAAGCGTGTGGAAATAATTTGGTTACAATTAAATAACAAAAGAATTTGTTTGGCAACTTGGGCGCATTTTGGCCAACATTGAAAAAAAAAAAAAAAAAACAAAATAAATGAATAAAATTGACTTGACTGTTCGTCGTTGTTGTCGTCATCGTCATCAAGGCCAAAGCCGCCGCATGTGGCTTTATAATGCAAACAATAACAAAAAAACAACAACAACAGCAACAACATCAATAATAATAACAATAATAACAACGGCAACAATTGCGATTAAAAGCCTGATCTGATCCATTGTATTGCAGTGCACGCCATGTCAGCCCAAAAGCAGCTGCCATAGTATGGCTTGCTGGCTGGCTGGCTGGCTTATGTTTATGATGATGATGACTGGTCGAAACGGCAGCCATTGTGGCAACAGTAACGTAACGCTCCAGATTAAGTCTCAGGCGGAGCGCGCAACATAATTAAGGCGTCGTCGGCGGCGGCGTTCAGCTTCAGCTTTTCGTCATCGTCGGCAACTTAACTCAACTGAAAAACTATTTAACATAACAATACCGCTTAGCGCAGGGAAAACACCTTTTTTACGTCTTCTTCTTCTTCTTCCTCGATCAATCGAGCAGCACCCGCGGAGTCGTCACATCATAGTCAAAGTCAGGTGTTAATGTCTGTGTTTATTTTGGGCTTTAAGTGAATACAAAGCGCGTTCATGCCTCCATTTTTTTTTTTGTCTTCATGCTGCTTCTCATACAAACTCATCTCTTGACCTAGCAATTATGTTCATTAGTTGCAAGCGTTTTCTTCAGCGTTGCATGGCATTATTGTTGTTGTTGCTGTTGATCTTTAGTTGTTGCTTGTTGAAAATATCGCGTTGTTCACTATAATTTGTGTTACAAATGAAATGAAAAATACAAGAGAACATCTTGAATTTGTTAAAAGCAAATATTTGATACTTTACACTAAAGCTTATAGGCTGTAGTGCAGTGGTGGGCATACATATGTATATAGAGAAAAATACGATGTTAACTATTTTGATTTACTCTATCGAAAGGATAGACGAAGAAGCTTATAGTGTACACACCTCAGCAAACATTCTAGAGCATTGAAAAAGTGTCCACCACTGAGAAACTTATGTTTTATTTTTTTTTTAAGTTTCTTACTTACAGAGTTTTTGAAACACTTTCTGGAAATATACATATATGTCATATGAAATATTTATTATGATTTTTAACTGCTTTTTTTTGGCTCTAAATAAATATACCTTGGTACAATTTAGGGTAGTGTATTGTATAAGTATACACTGCAAGTCGTTATTATCATTATAAACGAAATTGTTGTCATAATCATCTTGTTTTTTTTCGGTTCGGACAATTATTACAGTTTAGCTTTGGAACAAATCCAACAAAAAATGACTTCAGTGCCTGACATAAAGTGTGACATGTCTGTAACTTCTATTTAACATTTATGTATATATTTTTGAAATAATTTGAATAATGCATTAAGTTTTTCGCTACTCGAGTCTATTTTCTATTTTTCAAGGTGTACAAATCCGCTTTTCTTTAATTGTTTCAATTTTGAAAGTATTTAGTTATACAAATATTTGGTAACGATGCTTGGCACTTAGTTACGACAACTTGGTTATGAATTATATTAATATTTTGCACTCGAAAACAAAATTTTTTTCATAAGCCTCTTCTGAGACCGGCGTTCGCCATGGACAGGAAGAGGTGGTAATCACTTGGCGCTATGTCCCATCCGAGCTCCCGTAGCTTCTGACGAGTCACCAAACATGTGTGTGGCCTGGCGTTGTCCTGGTGGAACACTACACCCTTCCTGTTGGCCAATTCTGGACGCTTCTGGTCGATCGCCTGCTTCAAGCGATCCACTTGTTCGCAGTAGATGGTAGAATTAAGCGACCGGCCATATGGGAGCAGCTCATAGTGGATGATTTCCTTCCAATCCCACCAAACACACAGTAAAACCTTCGTGGCCGTCAATCCCGGCTTGGCCACTGTTTGGGACGATTCACGGACGCCCAATTAATGTCTATTAAAATTGTTATAAGCATTTGTTATCTGCTAGATAGGATCTTGTATGTTGATATATTTTAGAATTATAGAAAATTTGTGGTATTGGGAAATAATGTAAGAGCTTTTCTCTAGACGGTAACATTTTTCACAATTATTAACGTAAATGCAGGAAATTGCATATTTTAATGGCCATCTTACGATTATGAAGTTGTCTATGATATTCATTGCTGCCTTGGCTGCGGTGTCTACAATTCCATTTCCTTGGATATTTCAAAGGATATTTTTGAAAAAAGAAACAACAAAGAAAACAGAAGGTGAAGAAAATAAAAAAATTCAATGCAAAAATCCTAATATCGGCCTACACACTACTTCAACAAGCAGCATATTCTTCAGATTAACCCTCTCTGCGACTATTTGCAATTTCCAAATCCAACGATGTGGCACAGTGGAAAAAGATTTGGCTCGAATACGGAGGCAGACTATTATTTTACAGTTATAAAAAAAATATTAAAAACGCTGGTCTGAATGTTTCAGACTGAAAGGAGAGTTTTTATTTATTGTGAATCTTTGGGATCCAATAGAGGACCTTTTGAAAATAAGTAGAGATTCCATTGCGCAAGACACAAACTGAATTTTACACATAAATTGTAATAATCAAGTTTTCACGATTAAAAAAATTGGGAAATCTATTTTCTATAGCGGCGCCAAACTAACCTAAAATTATTTGAACTCAAAAATGTTTACTAAGCCTTATGAGCATTCTGACACATAACAAAATTGTTGCATTTAAATGAAATGATTATCTTATATCTCATATCTAAGTGTGACATCATGATAACGACAACGACAACAACGACAACGACAACGACAATGACAATTGATAATGATGTGGATAATTCAGTAGAAATCTTCTTGTTTATACAAATACTAATAATCTACTTTGATGAAAATATATGGCAACAGCAAAATAATATAAAAACATTAAACGATGCTTCTGAATGCTGTGATTCGTGTCTCGAGTTTATGCAAAAGAAGATAAACAAATAAATTTACTTTGATTGAATAATGGTCACATAATTGGCAACTTGAATGGAATTGAGTAGCAAGCAAAACAGATTCAAGCGAATTGTAACAAGTAATCAACAACAACAAGTATCTAAGTGAATATGTACAAAGTACAAGAAAAAAGATTTACTTAAAGATGATTTTGATAAAGATACAGAGAAACAGCGCTTTGCCGTCATTATCAACAGTTTTGCCGCCGCCACCGCCATCAAAATTAACTGAATTGGATAATCTGATGATTATTTAGCTGGCAGTAGTCGTCGAGATACATTTTCAAAAAGTCGGCGCTTTCTGTTGTAGAGGAAATGCGGGAAAAAGATTTTTTTTCCATTTGTTTTTTTAGCGTTGTCGGCTAAATTGAAATGTGCAACTGAAAAATGTCAGTGACAATTGTCGCTACTGCTGATCTGATGCTCTGAGAGAGTGACTGACTTGTGTAAGCTGTGTATCTAAGTTTTAAGTTGCTTTTGATGTAGAAAAGCGTGCATAAATATTTGATATACAATACTTGATAGTGTTACTCTGACACAGACTGAGCTGTAAATTTCATGAGTCAAGCTAAAAAAAGAAACACAGTAGCCTGCTTTTGGAAGAAGTGAGAAAAAGTATTAAGAAGGGTGTAAGTCTATGACACTCTGAACGTAGTTTATTAACCTGTATGTTGTCTTGTTGCAGTCATTTGATGTTGTTGTTGCTGTTGCTGCTGATGATGTATGTACTTAAGAATGTCGCATATATATTGTGGAGCAATGAACGTTTGCAATGAATTGCTCAGTTTAAGATATTTTTTTCTTTGTAAAACTATAAACAAAAAAAAAAATCAATGAAAAATCAATAAGAGCCAATGTAAAATGATTCATATCGTTTGTAAAGATTCATATCGAAGGAAGTTGTTCAACATTCTAAAAAATCATTTATGCCCAAAATTTATTAATTTAAATCAAATTCGCAATAGTCAGATACTCAGAATATTTTTATTTGAAAAAGCTTTCCATTTTCTGAATTTTTGCTAGCTACTAATGGTGAGGGAATATCATAGAAAATTCATTCTCATCATTCTCACCGGACACCACGACATAGTCCATCTTTGAACCGTCCATTTAGAGCAGTAGTGATTCCAAGAGAAGAAATGGATACGCCCACAGTTCAGGGTGACAAACCTATAATTTCAGACAAAAAGTCAGTGGATCCAATAATTAAGAAATTTTATCCTGTACTAATTTATAGAAAAAACTTTACTAAACCTTTAAGATTTAGATCACATATGTCATAAGTAAATCATAATTTTTATTACCCTATAAAAAAATAAGGTATATTAAGTTTGGGCGAATGTATGTAAAAGGTAGAGCATGATAGACCCTATAAAGTATATATACTCCTATGCTGATCAGGAATATATACTTTAAAGGCGAGACAATATAGCTATGTCTGTCTGTCCGTCTGTCCTGCTGTCTGCCGTATAAGAGATTAACTCGGAGACTATAAGAGATAGGGCTACCATATTTGAAACTTAGACTCTCCTAAGTGTTTAATTGCAAAGTGTTTTTCTTTACTCCTATTTTTAGGGGTAGCCCCCAAACAAATCTACCCCAAAAAAAAAACTATTTTTGTTTCTTATTCTAGGAACTTCAAATTTATTATAAATTATGCCTATGATAGTCCCAATAAAATATCCCAATATGGGTAGGACCAAAACAATTTTAGATATAGCCCCCATTCAAATGTAACCCCATCCAATACAATGATGTATGATGTATGTTTGAACAGTTTGAAAGTTTACAACGCCTAAAAAGACAACGTAAACCACATTAAAAATTTATATACTCTTGATCAACAAGTCGAGTCCATCTAGCTATGTCCGTCTGTTAAGTGTCTATACGAAAAAACACATGTTTGAAGCAATTTGTTTTATAGAAATAGTGGTTATGCCAACCCATGTTTTCAATTTCAATTTTCGCCCATTTTATTTTCAAATCTTTCAATATTTTTCAAAGTTTATATAAAAATATTTTTATAAATTAATCAATTGACTCTAAATTCGGTTAAAACACTTCTAAAATCAATTCATGTGACAACTACAAATTTTATGAGGTTCGGACAACTTTAGAATATAGCCCTCATACAAAAATACCTCCAACTTTCTAGTTTCTAGTGAACTGTGTTACGCTACAAGAAAATTGTCGTTGCTTTTGATGTCGAATAAAAAAAAAGCGTTTTAATTAATTTAACAATTAATGGCAAATCGATTGAATTTATCATTATTTATCGAGTTGAGGTCACTTAAACGCCTACAATTTTTCGATCTAATCGATCGAAATCAGCAATGTCTGCGACACTTTATAAAGTGTGACATGCGTTCAAAGCGCTGCACAGCACAGCACAGCAGATATCAGCAATCAACTCAATCGCTCATCGACAGCAGCAAAATCAACGTCACAAACTACAAAAAACAGTTCAATTCAAACAACAATCCGCAGACGTCGTTGCTGTTGTTGTTTCTGTTGCTGTTTCGTCTGTCGATGAAAATTAATTATATTTAGTGGTACTTGCAGTCAGTTAAATAATGTTAAACGAAAATGTTGTAAATAGTTGTCGCCATTTGGTTTCGCGCGTGTCGTGTGTGGGACATGCGCTAAAATTTTATTTGATTTGACACTTGGTTTGCCGTTTATCGAGTTGAAACTCAAACACGCAAATAGAAATGTGGTTGTTTGCTCGGTCGATCGGTCGGTCAGTCAGACGCATCGCAGCCATTGTACTCATACAAACGCCCGCACCCGCCGCACTCTTCAAATGCTTTTTCATAGATAGCAGCTCATTCACTTATTAAGGACTTCCTGTTTGCTTGGCTGGCTGGTTTACTTGCGATGATTTTTCTTGACTTGATGTTGTTGAATGTTGTTGATGTTGATGAACCGACGACGACTTGTCGCGACAACAGATTAATTTTGTTCATAGCAGTTCAATTTAGCGCATTTGTCACATGCAACATGTGAATGAGAGATGCTAACAGATTTAGATTTGAGAATTAAATAAATTATTTGAAATGTTTTTAATACAATTTTTCAATTATGATTTTAAGCTGTTGCTAAGCAATATAAACGAAAAATATTAACAGGCAGAATAATATAAAATTTTATAACATTATTCCTAATATTTAAAGACAAATTAGTAAATTCGTATAAACATTGACAAACAGACTGATTAATAATTATTATAATCTCTCTCACACATTCATTCGTTTAAACACTTATGTCGCGTTTGTACTAACCAGAAAATATGATGAAGCTGTCGAAGACAATAAACCAATAGATGAAGCTACCAGTATATATTAAAATAAAAAAAATAGCCAAATATATTTATAAAAAAAAGAACTACAAAAAGTGCTAATTTTGTTAAAAATTTTTTATTTATAAAATTAATAAAAACCAATGTCGGTCATTGATTATTTACAATGCAATGAAGCTGTAGCTCTAAACAAATAATGAGATATTGCCAATATAAATAAAATTAGCTATAAAACAACGAGAAGCTAGTAAAAAGCTAAAACTAGCTATAAAAAAGCTAGAACTAACAATTAACCATATGACGAAGCAGTAGCTCTAAATTAATGATGAGATATTACTAAAACTAGCTAGAAAATAGCTATAACTAACTGTAAGTTGGAACTAGCTATTAAAACAGCAGGAGTTAGCTATAGTATAGCTTTCACTTAGCTATAAAATACATAAAACAAGTTAACTATTATATAGCTAAAATGGCAAAACTGGAAACCATTATAATATAACTTTTGTTCTTATTTTTAATACAATACGTAATCCATGCAGACTTCCCATTAACACTCCACTAGGTGGGCTTGATTCTCTAAAACTTATGTTAAATGTAACAGCATTTTTTTAATTCCAAACCATTTCCAAGTTTAAAAAAATTTAATACAGTAATTTTTCATTTCTTACGCAGATTTGTTTGCCTCTCTTTTTTTGTTTATTTAATTTTTAATACGTTTTTTTGGATTTTATTACTATAAATTTTTTAAATATAATTTAATTCTTTAAGTAGATATGTGACAACAATTTTTTTTTGTTTTTGTTTTTTTTTTTTTTTTACAGATTAAAATTATTATAAATATATTTACAAGTTGCTTTTAAGTGAATTAGTTCAAAAACTTTTAATTGCCTCAAACTATAATTTAATTAATGCTCAGTCGCTTTATGCAAGAAACTAAAGGCGTGTTTTTATTTATTTTTTATTTTTTTTTTTTTGTACATACTGCATAAATACTGCATTGGACCCAACGTCACCGCCACAACAACACATTTTCGAACGCTTAAGCCGCCAACAGCAGCACTCAGCTATTGCGTGAAACTACTGTTACTGGTTTCAGTATAGGCGCGGGTGGCTGTAGCGTTGGGGGCGACTGATTTATATTGGTGTTGTTGTTGTTATTGCTGCTGGGACTTATTGTAGGTGATAATGATTGCGTATGTGGCGGCGGCGCTAATGCATGATTAGGTGACACAGGCTGCTGCTGTTGGTGTTGTTGTTGCTGTTGTCCTAAATGTGTCAAATGTTGTGGCGGTGGCTGCGGTCCACGATGTACACCACCCGCAGCAACAATTGCTGCCGCTGCTAATTGTTGTCTTTGATGTGCCGCTAATGCTGCAGCAGCAGCATGTTGTTGCAACAGTTGTTGATATTGCAGGCGTTGATATAATTCTGTGGTGGGTGGTAACGCTCCAGCAGCAGCCGCTGCTGCTGCCGCCGCTGAATTATGTGCACCAAGTAAACGTTCCATATTATTGCTATAATTTGCAGCCGCTGCTACAGCGCCCGCGCCAAATGCAGCGCCGGGCATACCCGGTTGCATGCTGTGGTGTGGTCCTGTCTTTGGTGCAAAAGGATTATAGCGATTATACATGCTAGCCAAAAGTCCAGGTGCTGATGCTGCTGCTGCCGCTGCACTACCAGGATACAGGAACTGTCCGAATTGTGAATAACCACCCAGACTCGGGAACATAGGACCGATAAGTGAACGTTTAAATGCAGCCAAACGTGAACGTGATGCAGCAGTGGTGCGTCGACGCAGCTTGCCCGTTGAACCACCAATGAAAACATCTTCCGCTGAAGGATCAAGCATCCAATAGTTACCCTTGCCTGGATCATCATAATGACGCGGCACCTTGACAAAGCATTTATTCAAACTGAGATTATGCCGGATCGAATTTTGCCAGCCTTGTTTGTTATCACGATAATATGGGAAATTTGTCATAATATACTCATAGATGCCGTTCAGTGTTAAACGTTTCTCCTGACTTTGGCGTATGGCCATCATAATGAGCGCATTGTAACTATACGGCGGTTTTTCGTTGCCCTTTTTATCCTTTATCGGTTTTGCGCCACTGCCACCGCCGCCATCGGATTTTGATTCTGCATCACCGTCGGTCGTTTCACCATCACATTCAATTTCTTCGCCTTCTTCATCATCGTCACCGAGTATCTCGGCATCGATAACATCGTTCTCATCGAGATCACTGTCTGCAGTAAGACGTGTAACACTCAATTCACTGCCGTCGGTATGGCAATGTGGTGGCGACATACTGGTAACATCTAAATCGGATTCTGCATCTTCGCTGGCATCATCGAAACGTTCCTCGGAACCAAGCGGTGACAAACAATGACGTCGCGTTACAGCTGTTGTTGCCAATAATGAATTATTATTGTTGTTGTTGTTATTGTATTTTGCAACAGCAGCAGCAGCAGCAGCGGCGGCAACACCATTGAAGTCATGTTGTTGCAATTGCTGCTGTTGTTGCAGTTGTTGCTGTTGATGCTGCTGCAGCTGCTGTTGCGTTGATTGTGACGAAAATGTTGCTGTAGCTGTTCATCATCCTCACAATTATTGTCATTATCCGTAAGCGTTTCAGGCAGTATGGCATTGATCGAGAAGCTCGATTTAAGGTGTGGCGTACGTGCCATTTTCATGAGTAATGTGGTAGCGTTACTTAAATTGGGTGGCAGAAAAGGTGGCGGTGGTGTTGTTGCTGTTGAGATCACGTTTTTACACTGCTGCTGTGTTGGCTGTTGCTGTTGTTGTTCATTAAACTCGTTCGGTGTGTTTTTTACCATGATTTTTACACTATATATTTTTTTTTTTTTTTTAATTTATTTTTTATTAATTCATTAACTCATAAACTCATATTTTGTTGCATATGTTTGCTAAATTATTTATTATCAGAATTATTTTTTTTTGTATAGAATAGTTATTTTATTTTTGTTTTTTGTTTTTTTATATCACAAATAAGTTGCTTTCACTTAACGCACACAACACGCTTTTTCGTGCTTTATTTTAATTTTCGTTTCTTATTGATCTTTTTTTTTAAAATTTTTCTTCGTATTTGGTTTAGCCGCGCGCAAATCTTTTCTTCGTTACGAAATAAAAAATGTAAAAATATAGTTCACGTCCGCTTGGCTATGGCGTTTTGTGTAGACTAAAGAAATCCAGTTTAGGTTTCAAGTTGGCAGCATTAAAAAGTCATAAGCAGCAGCGCAGCAGCAAGCAATGTGTTTTTTTTTTCTTTTTCTCTCTTTTTTCTATTTTATCCCAATATGACGCCAAACCGGTTGTTTTAACGTTGCCACCCCTAAAAAAAACCAATGGCATGTGTGGAACGTATGTTCTCTCACTCTTGCTTTTGTATAATTTGCGCGCTCTCAAAAACTTTTTCTCATTTGCTTTCTTACTCTTGCACACAGCAGCAGCATATGGCAGCAGCCAATGTGACCAGTCTACATTTTTGTTTTTGTACACGTTTTGTTGTTGTTGTTTATAGCTGTTTATATTGTTTTTATTGGAATTTCGTTATTCTCATTCGTTGCTAATTGACGACATGACACTTTTGCGATTATTGTTGTTGTTGTTGTTTTGTTTGGTTCGTTTTTTTTAAATATGGTATTTATACCCTTTATTAAAATGTGTTAAAAGTAATAATTAATATGTCATACACTTTGTAACATTTTTGTTAGTGTGTGTGCTTTATTAATAAAACTAATTAAATATTACATACCTTTTTATTCTGACCAAAAAAAAAAAAAACTGAAAAAGTTTTTTAGACAATCAAGAAAAAGAAAAAGAAAATTAAATATTCTTTTTGAGTAAAGCGTAACAGCAATTCGCATATGTCGATACTTTAATAAATTTCTTATAAGTCGTTTTTTCCTTCTTTTTTTTTGTTATATCCTTGCTTCCGTTTACATTGCCTCATTCGTCACACACTAACAAAACGCAATCTGATTATGAAGGGCGAAAAGAGGAGTGGGTTGCATTTTGAAACGCTTATAAAGCACTTTTGATGTTGTTGTTGTTGTTTTCGATTTTATACATACATACATGTTTGCTTTGCTCATTTTTTTTTTTTTGCAAGCAGATGTTTTGCTTTATTTGTTTTACAATATTTTTATTGTAGTTGTTATTGTTTTCACAAACATGTATATGAATATTTTTTACACATACACATAATTGTGTATGTGTATGTATGTACATAACGTTGGGGGAATATTGACATTAATAACTACATACATACATATGTAGCTACCATTGTTATTGTTGTTATTATTATTTTAATAGTTTCTTTGTTTTTGTTTTTTTTTTCTCTGCTTGTTTTTATCTTTTAAAAAAATATTAAAATGTATGCAAATTTTTTAATGCAATTTAAAAATTATTTAAATATGCTTTGAATTAAATATTGAACTATTGATTTGAGTTTGGTAATTTTTATATTATTTGTTGCTGCGTAGTCACTTGAATTGTAGACCTTTAGTATGTATAAAAAAGTGTTGATTTTAGGAATTCCCTGTATACGACTTAGAGCATCGAAAGGGTATAAAAATACATATTTTCCTAAACTCCAGTAAAAAGTTTTTGACATGACTATTTGACATTTGTTACAAAAACAAAAAATGTTTCATTGAACCAAATCGTAAATTCGGTTCACGCTGCATTAGCGTTTAAATCTTTAATTAAACAGTATACCTGACATTCAGCTAAAATATCGTGCCGAAAGAAGTTGGCATTTATCGATCAACTCTTGTAACCGATCACTTTTAACTACTCCAAAAAAACTGAATTTTTGCATCAAAAGGTTTTTCCATTTATCGTTTTGATAGCCAAGAGCAACGACATAATTCATTCGATATAAAAAAAAACACATACGACTTGCTTTTGGACCGTGCAATTCGGCAAACGTATAAATTATAAAAAAGGATTTTTATACCATACTCCTCATTTCCGTTTGTCCGAGCATTCACCAACTGACCTTGGAGACTATCAGTGATAACGTTATTAAACTTAGATTTTAGATTCTCCAGAGCGTCATAGCCATAGCTATGCTAAAACACAAATCTACAACAAAATATGATACTATCTCAATCCAACTTGAGACTATTTTCAGAGTCTAAAAATGTTTTCTTCTAAATTTTTAATTACATTCAATTATAATAATTTACAATTTTTTATTTGTAGTTTAAAATATGTAATTATCTTTATTCGAACAAACAACTAATAAATTTATGAACTAAAAAAAAATTAAAACAATTTTCTAAGAAAAAAAAAGAAAACAGCTGCTAATATTCACATACATACATAATTTTTATATTGATTTATACACATATTGCATATTTTTCATAGAATTGTTTCATAACAATTTATAATAATTGTTTTCCAAATACAACGTTTTGGGGGCGTGCATAAGCAATGAAGAAATGCATTCGTTCAGAACAAATTAAAAAGGCAAATTGGCGCTGATTGGAGAGAATGAGAACAGTTGTACAAAGCAAAAACGAAAGAAACATAAATGCTTTGAAATGCACTAAAAACATGTTTTACTAACTCAGCAGCAACAACAACAATAACAAAAGCAAACAAAAAAGTTCAAAGCAGCTATAACCACAAAAAACAATAACAAAAAAAAACAACAACAACAATTGAAATTATCCACAACCGCCGCCGCCATGTTGTTAAATTGGGATTTACATACATTAATAAACAAGAACAACAACAAAAATATGCGGCTATACACTAACGGAATTTTGCGCCATTTATTTGTTTGTGTGCGTGTGTATGTCGGTGTGTGTGTTTGCTTTTTAAGTGCCACGCTTTGGGATTGGATCGCTTTTTGTGGAGACTTAAGTTTGGAGCGGGAGTAAATGTGTAGAGAGTGTTTTTGTGCATAAAAAGAGTACATGAGTGAGTGCAGTCAGGGGCTCCAATACTTTTGTTAGGCAAAACAAAATGGCGTTTTCAATGCTCTCATTTTATTTATTAAACAATTTGATTGAAGTTTTTATTGGATTTTAATTAAATATTATTTTATTTGTTTGAGCGTGTTTTGTAAACTTTTCAACATTTTTGTTTAGTGTGTACATGTGTACAAACATACATACTATATATTGTATGTATGTATATGTCCCATAGGTATTTTATTTGAGTTTATAAAAAGTTTATATTATTAAAAAAATTGTTTTTAATTACTTTGAGAAAAACTTTTTTTAAATGTTTATAAAATAAAATTATTAATATTGAAATTTTTTATTTAAAATTTAAATAAGATAGAGAAAAATTATTTTTTTTAACACTTTTATAGATTATTTTCTTGAAAAATACAGAAAATGGGAGGTCAGTTTGTATGGGCTAAATATATACCAAAGTTGCAAGATCATTATAAAATCTTTAATGTTCTCATGGATTGACTTTAGAAGTATTCTTACAACTCTTTCAGTGAGTACAATTATAAATAAAAACCTTTGTTCATATAAAAACTCGAAAATGGGCGGAAGAGTGTATGGGAGATATACCTAAGAGCAGGCCACTTTGATTTAATACTTAATTTAACCCTTAAAAAACCCTTTGTGCTAAATTTCAGCTCAGTATTTTTTAAACTGAACGAAAGAAACGCTTTAAAAAAACCAGACAGACGAACATGACTAAATCGAAACGTCTCATTGAGCTGATAAGGAAAATATAATGCTTTATAAAGTCTTTGATGTCTTCTTTAATGCTCTACAAACATTACGATGAACTGCTAAATCAAACCGTTCAATGACCTGTTAAAAACATATTGGGGGTGGTGATTGTGTGGGTAGTTATAAATGAAGTACAATAAATGAATTTATCTCACGAGGACTTATGAAAATCAAAGTTTCAAGGTTAATAGTCGATTCTATAACAGTCTTCCAAGAATAGTTGTCTCATATGGTGTACAAAGCGACACGCGGACGAATAGACAAATATGGCTATTTGACTTTAATAGATATTTAGTTTACTACAAGGTTTTTTATGTTTCTTAAGTGAAATGATCAACTAAAAAAAATAAATATATTAAGCCAAAAAAAAAAAAAAGGAACAAGTTGTTAAGTTCATTTTTAGTTCTAAAAGGATTAATAGTCCACATATTCCAAATATCTTCTTATTTTATTTACAATAGAAAATTTTCTTTTTAACTCGTTACTATCCCAACCTAATCGCCCAAAATGTTTATCAATTATTTATTCTAGATGTAGACGCATTTTGTATATCTTTTAAGTTTGTCAAATATTATTTTTTGCTATTAGGCGGCAGCGTAAGAATTAAAGCGCTTCCAACTGATCCACGCAAAACCCTTGCAATGGACTATATATGTGCTGAACAATAAGTTTGTATCTTTTTTTTTTGTCCTTTATAAATATGCACGTATCTATAGTATAAAATTTTTATGTTTGTCTTGTTGTGCCCCGGCTTAAGTTGCTGCATGTTTTTGAAATAACAAAGATGAGCGCATTAGTTACTTAACACATTTTTCAATTATCGTTGCACTGGATTTACTGAATTGATGAATTGGATTGCAATTCAACAATCCACTTACCTAAAGAAATAACTCTACACAGTTCTTACTTAGGCACATACTTTATTTATTTATTTATCTATATCTCTATCTATGTATCTATACATGTCTTTATTTGAGGATTGCACTAAGATACTAAGACGTTTCTAACACTTTGTATGCTTGACTGACTGAATACAAGATGCGTTTTACATTGTTAAAATTATTGGTTCATAGAGGATTGTGGCTTGCGGATTTACTTAACTGTATCACTTAAGCACACACACGACAAAAGATACAAGGCACACACACTAGGTAGTTCGAAGCACGCGCGTTTTTTTCCCCCTTTCTTTTATTTGCTTTAAAATTTCAATAGACTTCCCCCTTAATTTCTTGAGCGTTCACATACTCGCATACACACTGTATTCGTGCGCTCATGCGCAAAACCTTAACTAGGTGATCTCATTTGTGTTTTTGGCGTAGATCTTTAAATCTAAAAGATTTTGCTCATTCTTTGCTCGCTCTGAATTGAATTGGCTTAAGTGCTTGAGCTGTATTTGTACAATTTACAAAGATAACAAGCAGCAGCAGTGGCAGTAAACGTGTATCGTAGTTACTTATCTTATTACTTGGGTTAAGTGTACGGATTAAGATGTCGAAAGAGCAGCAGCAGCAGCAGCAGTCGAGTTAAGGATACAGCCTACGGATAAGCCAATGCTAAGCTACTGTACTGTATTAGAAGACAAAAGGAAAGGCTGCATAGTGTTATAGTTAGTCTAGTACAGCAGCGGAAGCTGATTAAAAATGTTACCATATAATATAAGAATACTAACAATATATGATATATGTCTATGAATGTGAGTCGTCGTGTGCCGTTTGTTACACTTTTTGTGCATTAAAGTTGTTTCAAGCTGCGCTCGTATCTATTTATCTGTAACTGTTTCTTTCCAAGCATTGAACTACCTCGTTTCTTTAATGATACAAACCCATCTTTACGGATTAGCTGTGGGTATGTAATAAATATTTTATAAAAGAAACGAATAAATAGATTTATTTATTTTTTTTTTTTTTTTTTTGCAATAGACTTTTCTGTAATCTTAGTTAGGATTTTGCTGATTTTCTAGTTTAACTAAATTGTTTGTCATGGATTTTCTCAAGTTGTTTGCTTTTATTTGTAGTTTTTTGCATGTTGCTCGATCCGTATACATATAACTTGAAAAAAAAACAATTTGAAGTTTTAAGTTTTTTGAAATTTCATAAATACGTACCTAAGGAAAAGTGTCTTGCTGTCTGCCGTAGGAAAACGATTATCTTAGAGACTATCTGAGCCGTCGATTGGTCACTTACAAATAGTTTTTCGCTAGTCCCATTTAAAAAGAGGCAGCCCCATAAAAAACTACCTCGAAATTTTTGAGTTTTTGCATATAAACCTCTTTGTTTGTTCTTTAGGAACTTTAAATTAAATAAAGATCATACCTATGATAGAATCTCAATGAAATATCCTAATATGGGTAGGGCCAAAAATAGCCTCATCAAAATTTTTTTAAATTTTTATATAAAAATGCAAAACAATAGTATGGTACTAAGATAAGACTTAACTTAAGGTACTTCAAGATTGAGTACAGAGTATCTAGCAGTCGAGCTAATTCGACTTTAGCATTCTGTCTTGTTTGTAATACCATCGATTGTCGCCAGATGACACTGTAAGTAACAAAATATAAGGTTCCCTATTTTGAAATTTTTGGGGGGTAGGCCACTATTGTTCTAACAGCTTCAAAAACCCCAATAGTATCTATACTCAGGTTGTATCGAGCCATTGATCCCCGTCCACGGGTATTCGAACTTCAGTTCTACCAAAGATAAAATTTTCAACCTTTTTCTCGTCAGCTACCATTATTTCGCCCTACGAAGTAGTTAGGACCTGCCTTTCTTTGGGCTTTTCAACTTCTGTAAAAGTTTATTTTTTCTACGAGGCAAGAGTCAATTTTTCGTCTGACTTTAAATGTGATGAAGTTTTTTAAGTGAATATTATTACTTCAGTAGTTCCACAAGTACCGACCATCAGACCAGAGCGAAAGGCAGATTTTAGAATGGAAAGAACTATTAAAGTAAAACCACATACTTAAAGAATTCTTAATTTCAATGTAATCCTTTCGATTGGCAAATGAAAATTAAATTTCTAAACAAAACCACATCAAATAGCCACTATATGTGTATAGTATATTGAATTTCTATTGACTCAAGTCACAATAATAGACCACACTGACCACAAAAACAGAAAAAAAAAAAAGAAAATGTATTCTTAATTGAAAATAATGTTCGACCAAATCATATGAGGGCATTACAAAGCAATGCAATGCTTAAAATATTCTTTCGTAAATACACATTCGTTCTGGCTAGTGCTGAGCGCATTCAAATATTTATTAATAAAATAATTGTTAACCCATGAACACACACAAATAATACAAAAATAATAATAATAAATAATCAAATAAAGGCAACGGCTAACGACAATTAAATAGTAGCCTCGGGGGCAAAATATTTGAAAAATATTGAAGTGACAAATAGTAAACTGTGCACAACATACAACAACAGCCAGCATCAAATTCACAAAACTGAGAGACGACGTATTTGTGAATGTCCAAGTTTCAATTCGATACGTTGTATACTTTATAAAAGTGCTTTCTTTAATTAGTTTCTTTCATTATCTTGGCCTCTGTGTTGACCCGAATTTCAATTAAGTTAATTTACGCGCATTCTCAGTATAGTTTGATACATAGTACGTAGCTTCCAGAGAATCGTATAGCACAGAACAGTACAGAACAGACCAGATCAGACCAAAGAGGGCGAAGGCCACACTGGCGGAGACCTCAACGTCCGCTTAGCTACGCTGCCAATTTAATGAATCAATGAATGAAATGAGTAAATGGAATGAATAAGCGAGTAAGTGTTGATGAATGGAATTGTAGTACTATGTAGTACTTGTTGTAGTTGTTGTATTTAGTTGAATACATTTGCAATTAAAAATATTTATCAATGAATAATGAAAATATTGTATTTGATTCATATAAATAAAATTAAACAAAAAATATTTGTTGTACATGGGCGTTGTTTATAAAATAAATGGAGAATTGGGGATAGCTACAGAATTTAGTAAACCTGCAGACAACTTAGATGAACATTTATGTGTTTAAAATTTAATAGTATCCCTTTTATGGATCCCTGGACATAGGGATATTTCCGAGAACGAGCAAGCTTCGCACTGGCTAGAGGGGTTCATCGGGTGAATCTCAGCCAGTTGGGGTTCACATCCCAATGAGCGCTTGGGTCGCCCTCATTATGAATCACTTCACATCCATAGGCAATTATAAATGGCAAAATATAAATAGCTTCAGGCCTACGATTGTCTCCAAACTACTCTACTGTTGAACTCCCGCAAAAATCTTACGAGACTAACAGTCTTCATCACAAGAACCAGATTAGGTATCCCTTACAACAGCACATGCAGAAGTTGTAAAGAAGAGGATACTCCAGAAACGATAGAAACGTTGTGTGTCCTGCACTGAGATCAAGTAGACTAAGGAGTTGGCAGTTGGAATCGCTGAGCGATCTTTCTCTCTTATGTCCCTCAAAAGTACGGTCCTTCCTTAACTGTACTGGTTGGCTTTGATCCTCCAGAGCCTATGATATACTTTAGCCTCACTTCCGAGATATTTTTAGTGGTAGCAAAACGGCAGTTTTATGCTAATTGTGTGGCGAATATGGGTTTTTCCTCAGTCACCTCTATCTTTCTATCCGTGATGAACAGTTTCATACGGCAGACAGTACGATGGACGGACATACAAGCAAGACATTTTTTATTAAATTCATTTGTTTTTTTATTTCTGCAGTAACTCTTCTGTTCAAAGTCCACAACTAATTTCATCTAAGTCAGTAGTTCAAGTTCCTTTGCATTGAGTTCATAAGTTCGCTCTGCTACAATATAATCTCGCTGTATATGCATGTTTGCACTTCCAATTAAATTGATTGGTAGCATTTTCTATAATGTTGACCAGGGGCCAGTTAGTCAGCCAGCATAAAAAAATATACTCGAAAAGCAAACATTCATTATGAACCAATAAATCCGCAAAAGTACCCGCAGCAAGTCGGAATAGTATGCAGTAGCAGCTCAAGCGCTTGAAGCGTGCGTGGCCACTGACTTTACTAAATGCTGCTGCCTCTGTTTCATTTTTTGATTCGTTTTGTTGTTTTATTTTTGTTGCTTGTTAATTGTTGCGCAGTTCATTAACACACCACGACGACGTCGAGCCAAACACGATGATTGTAACACGGAACGGGACGCTGCCAGTTAACTTCCCCCAATGCTGTTTCATCACTACATGCCACCCTCACTCCGTGTGTTTTTCGTATGTTTAGAGTTGCTAACGCACGCACGCACGCGACCAAATCGCTATAACAAGACAACCCAATGAAGACTCCTAACTACGCTAACGATCTGCTAAATCATAAATATATATATATTTTGTAACATAAATACGGAAGCTGGTATACACACATATATACATACGTATAGTATATGGCAAAAGTAAAGGGCTACTATTGCTGGTAGCATTGCACAGTGGTTTAACATATCAAAAAAAATTTATTCGTTTAAATAATTTTTTAAAAACATTAAACAATAAAATAAAAAATTTTGTTAATATATTGGACTAAATCTTAAAAGGGAAACTTTCCAAAATATTCCATATATATCGCCATTTTAAAAATTTTCGAAAAAAAAAAAAATACTTCCCAACTAGTAAAAAAAGGAAGCAGCTAAAATCTTGGTTACTGCTCTTGAAATTGAACTCCTCAAATGACATTACATCGATATGAAATATATGTAATATCGATATATGAGGTAATCTGAAAAAATAAGTATGGAAATATAGGTCAAATCGTCGCATATGGTGAAATTTTGAGGTTTCGAGAAAATTTAAGCAATATTTTAGAGCAAAGATATTTAGGTAATATATGTATAATTCATTTGGACTGCAACGTCTTCCTTTGACTCAAATGACTTCTGTTTTTCATGCGTAACAAAGGTTTGACTAGAAAACTTAGTACATATTATTTTAATGGTTTTTATGTATAACTTAGTCCCATTGGTATTCAATACGGCGCTTAAATCGATAACCGCCAGGCACCTATGATATTTCAGGCGGATACTTATCCCTTCGGTTATTCGATACTGGCTGGATCTTATGCGCTCCATTGCCATCTTCCTGAGCTTAGTTGCAGTCACTGTCCGCGTGGCGCTTCTGTAATTCTTTAACAACAGGGAAAGGGCCGTGCATAACTACTCTGCTAGAGGGCTATGATCCAGTTCCAACGATAAAACGCTTCATAGGCGAAAAATTTCATTTTAGAGTGCCCTAACCCATTTTGAGAAGTAGCCACTATCCTGCTTGCTTATATATTTTTTTTTTTCCAGAATTTTCCAGAATTTGTTTCGAGTTGGCGTTTTTTTTTTTTTTTTAAGACATTTTTTATACCAGATAACCACTGTGAGTTGGTCGGTGGTTTTCGATGTTTGCAAGAACGACTCAATGAATGTGTAAGTGAGTCAAGTTGAATTGAATCGAGTGTGCATGGCACATTTGTCTTCAATATTGTTGTAGTTGTTTGTCATTTCTGTAGTGTTGTCCCTGTGCGTGTAAATCAGTTATAACATTGTCAACAATTACATCAACTTAAAAGAGTATAAGGCAAAAAAATCTGTTTTTTATAGTGTCAAGCTTTTTATACCCGTCACACATTGTGTGAAAGGGTATATTCAGTTTGTCAAAAAGTTTGTAACGCATGAAAGGAGATACCGCAGACCCCATAAAGTATATATATAACAGCTATATATATAATTTGTTATTCTATAAGATCAAAAGCTCGAAAGAGCCCACACCCCAATTCTTTTTTAGGCAAAGGCTCCATATATTTTTTAAAGTTTTTTATTAAACTTATAATAAAAATACATTCAAAACAGAAGGGCCCACAGATTAGTCAGTCAAGCAGATAGACGGACCAAAAGAGAGTCTTGGCCATCAATCAGTACTGAGCATGCGAGGCGAGACTATGAAGTGTCTCAGTATTCGAGTGCTCAACAAGGAATCACAAACATTTAGGCTCATTGAAGCGAACACAACATTCGACCATGCTTATCTTTTTTTGCACACTTTTCTCGTGTCGTATAACCCAAAATAACAAACACCCAACTCCACTTTTTACAGGGTTTATGTTGCTGCTATTGGTTTTGTGTTTATTTGCAAACGAAACGAAATAAGGATAACAACAAAATAACAAGTGTTGTTCACTCATCCTTGCTGCCACCGCCGGCAGCTGCTACTGTTGCTGGTCAGTGGAGTGGTTGTTGGTCCAGTTCAGTTCAACTCCAGTGCAATGCGATAAGTTAGCAATGAAGCGAAGCAAAGGATTTTCATGTGAATTTATTCGTTTGTATTCTGTACTTAAGCTGCGTGATTTCGCTAAAATTTGGCCAATTACTGCTACATTTGAGTGTTGCAAGGACAACGACAAGAATAAGGGCGACAACTACAACGACCTCGTTCGTTGCGACTGCCGTCTGCCGACTGCTGTGCTTGTTGCAAAACTCTGAGAAACCAAAGAAAAACGCCCATTCTGCTTGTTTTAACTCTTTCATTTTTCCTCAAAACTGTTGAAATACAAAACAAAACGCGCATTTAAAATGAAATCAGATGTCAACATCGAGCATCGAAATACAATTGCTGTGCATCATTTGATACATTCGTTCGGTCGGTCGGTTGGTCGGACGGTTTAACCCTTTCCTTTAAACACTTTCAATCCGCTGTTTCGCTGTAATCGCGCTGCTTTTGTGAAAATATTTGCATGGTTAAGTGAGTGCGATTCGACATAGTCCAAGAATTCGCGCACCGCATGAAACCTAAAAGAATGCGATTAATAAGTCGCACTAATCCAGGCAGGCACAAAATTTAATCCTTTCAACTCTTTCGTTTGCCTTGAATTGATCGACCTGACAGCCGCTATCTTTAAGTGTATGCATGTGTGTGTGTGTGCATGTGTGGGAAGGTAAACGCGCTCAATTTGTTGAAAATTTGCTACTGTCGAACGTATTTAAATAGCATGTAAACATATAATATAAACAACGGAAACACATGTCCTTTTGTTTCAATTCCTACATTTAACCCGTCAACTATTTGTCTGTCTGTCTATTTCGCGTATGTAGCGGCAGGTAGCTGCGCTTAATCTGCGTCATTTCTTTTACTTGCTGCTGTATCTGCTGTGTTGTTTGCATGCTGTCGCGTTGATCCTTTGCAAACAAGCTAATGCTGCGGTTAAACTGCCATTGAGTCTATCAAAATAAAGCAATCCATACTCGGAAGGACTAAATACATATTTCTTCGCTGACTAACTGAACCAACAAAAGTCGCAGGCGTGTCTCGGGGTGTATACACATTTTGTTTATTCTTCTTAGTCTTTAGCCGCACCAAAGGGTTAGCAGCAAAGCAAAGGGTTAAGATGCGTAAATTATTTGCATTTATTTTCGCTAGTCTTGAGTAGTTTACTATTTTTCTTAATAAAACTTTTCATCCCGTTTTCATGTTTATTGCACTAGCGAAACTAACAAAACTAAATACCTGCCATAAATGTGCCTGATTAGTAAAGTATTCTCGCCCTTCAGTGCGCCCGAAATGTGCACATTTACATTTGTCTGCAAATTTGGTATTTTAGCATTGATTTTTCTATTTGCTTGGATTTTTCGTGATTTCCAAAATTAATAATTTTTGAACAAATTTTCTTTTCAAAATTATCTGTTAAGGATTTGAATTGTGTAGGTGCTTTACTAATTTGATATGTAAAAAAAATTATTGAAAATGTTAAGTAAATTAACTATTTATTTTAAATTTAATTTTATACAGATATTTGATCTGTCAATTAAAATCAAATACTTGAAGACAACAGAATGTTCTTTATGAAAAAAAATGACTTTTGAAAGCCTGATATATTTTATCCAGAGGTGGAAAACACTTAACTTAGACATTTATTGGAAACAGGATCATCGTTGAAAGCCATTTGAACTAATAATTTAACATTTTTGTGGAAATTTTCGACTTTACAGTTGGTTTTCTTTATATTGTCCTGGCGTTCAAAGGTGTATACTGGCGAAACTAAAAAACAGAAAATTATATGACAATCTTGTAATATGAGTTCGCGTTCTGCTGGCAACCGACCAAATCAGGGTCGCCCCACTAAGGATACTCTCCTGCTTATTAAAAAAGGCGGGAAAGGACTCTCTGTCCAGTTTTCGGAGGGCTTACTATGTTCCTTTCATACTCTGTGATGGCTTCCTTGAGTCTCCACTTTTGCTCTGATCACTTTGCTTGTCTTGCGACCTCGGCCCAGGCACAACGACAGGCTTTTATGGTTATGGTTACTGCTGTCAAAATTTAATTGAATTCTATAAACCATCTATGTGTATATATGTATATTCTGTAATTTTAAATGGTACTTAAAAATCGAAGATCTTGTCCTCAGAGAAGTTACATTTAAGTTTTTTAAACTGTACTGTACAAATTATTTTTTAAGCGATATCGAGAATGTGCTACCGCTTTTAACTTTAAAATATTTCAGCAAAAATTTTAATAATCACGGCATTTTTTTTTGTAAGTCACACCTGCACATGCCCGCTAAACAGATAACAGCTGCTGACGGATTAACGCCCTACAGAACAAGATAACAGCTTAACGGTGTTGTGAGCAATAAACTCTTGCATGTATGTCTGTCTTGAATTTTACTTGAAATAAATGCTTGACAAACATACAAAATCAAAGTATCTGTCTGTCCGCATGGACAAGTTCCGAAATTTAAAATAGATTGTTGACATATGGCATTTGAATGTCATTTCATTTTAAGAACTCAAAAATATTTAAATTTTATTATAACTCGAATTCTAGTCTAGTTTTTTTTAATACCAGACTTTATATTTAAATTCAGCAGAACATTTTAAATGAGAAATAATGGTGGAATGTCACAGGTTAGCACTTTTTTGTAAATTTGTATCAATGCTGGAGAAACATGCACGTCAGTTCCTAATTAGAACAGATACATTTTGCAAATGGGCTTGAAATTTAATTTTTTTTTTTTATAAATCTAAAACAAATGCAAAGGGTACCAAAATTTGTATAAAAACTATATCAAAAATAAAATATTTATATTCAAAAAAATATATGGATTTATGTTATTTAGTAATGTAACTATACCTGTTGGATTGTTCTGTAAAATATTGGGAATGGTTCTTGACATTGTCGAGGTTAGCTAAAAAAACTTAACTGGCTTCTTTACCCACCAAGCAATCTGCGATTTAGCAATAAATTGCTTGTTTACAAACCGCTTATTTAACCATCGTGGAGATACGGCATATAACTATGGGGCACTGCTTCGGAAACGCATTTGAAGTGTGAAAAACAAAAAAAAATCTTCGTTTCATATGCATTGCTTTGTGGTATATATGCAACACAGTTATTAGTAATGACTTACTTTAACGCTGTATGTTTGAGTAAATAAATTGATACAGTTGCAGATACAAGGATACAAGGCTTCATAATTGGCATCGGATCTTGCTATCAACACTAGAAGCAGACGTCTCAAGAGATTCCACCCAGAGGAGTTACCAAAACGGCAATAGACTAGCCAAATCGAACTCAGCTTCGCACATACTAATAAATCATTTTTTTCAAAATGGAGCACAATAAATTCATAGAATTTCAAAATAGAATACAAAAAAACACAGAAATAAATAAATAAATAAATAAATATGATTTAGAAAATTTCTCACTTCATAAAACAAGCAAACTACTAAACAGCTTAATAAATACAAAAAAAGCATCAAACGATTATTATCCTCGATCAAATATTTCCTGTGTTCATTTCAAAATAAAGATATAGTAAAAAATAACACATCTAACGATGTTATTAATTATCATTTCGTTTACATTAAAAGAAAAAAACACATTTCAACATTAACAAATACAAAAGAATAACAAGGAAGAATAACATAGAAAACATAAACACACTATTTATGATATATAGTATGTATAGCATGTATATCACTTGTTATGCTGATCGAAAATTATATATGAAATACTTTTCTCACATGTTTTGTAACTTTAATGTGAATACTTAAGACAGCAGCCCAAAGTGAGAGAGAGTATAACTGATCAAAGCCTAAAAGCCGACGATGACGACGACGTTGCAGTACAATAACAAGCCACACTTCTTCTATTTTTTTTTTCTTTTTCTTAAAGAAATTTAGATGTCTTCATCAGCATGATTATCGGCGTTTCAAAATTGAGAGAGAGAAAAAAAAAAAAGAAAATTTTCAAACAACGCCTTCGCCTGCGCTCAACATGAAAAAAAAAAACAACAAAAAATTAAGAAAAAGTGGCTACGTATGGAAAAAATGACAACGGCGGCAACTTCTATAAGAAACTAATGTTCTTTTTTTTTCACTCTTATTTAGTTTTTAGATTTAAGTCTCATCTTTCACTTTTCTCTACTGCTTTGCTTGAATTTGAACATATTAGTTGAAAAATTAACAAACAAAGCAAGAAAAGAGAGAAAAAGGAATACTATACCTGCCAAAAGTCCTATATATTGCATGCTCCTGTGGCGCATTAACAAAAGCGCCGTACGATATTCCTATACTATATATTTCTATATAGTCATACCATGCACAGCTGGAGTTGTCACACGGCATGTAGATTGAGCAGTCAAAAAAAAAAAAAAAAAAACTAAATAAATAAAAGAATAAAAAACCAAAAAATAGAAAAAAGATACAAGATACATTTTGTATCTTTTTCAACTAAAAACTCAAATTAAACTATTTATATGCTCAATTAACGCTATTGCTTAGATTTATATGCTAAATAAAGAACGCCAAGTAATAATTTTATTTTATATGTTTTTTAATTTATTCAAAAAGATAGGTACATTTTTTATATAAAGATACATTTTTATTTCAATACATTTCTTGCTTTCATTGCTAACTACAAGTCGTTCTATTTCGACTTATATTTGTTAGCGATTTGAAAATTGTCATTGCCGCTTTTATCTCATTTTTTACATTTCGTTTGCTAAATGATTTTTCACATTTAGACGTCAAGTATAAAGCCAGCTTTATGTAGTACACTTTGAAGTGATTGTCGTACGTCCCAATAACGTCGTCGTCGTTGTCCTGAAAAAAATGCTGCTCCAGCTTGAAGACAATTTAGCTTGCTGGAAATTTACCAAAGTATTGCATACGTTGATACATCTCAGCAGCGGCGGCGGCAGCGGCTGGATTGGGTGCCATATGTCCATAAGCAGTAGCTGGTGCTGCTTGCGCAAAGGCTGGATGCTGCTGCTGCTGTGTTGGATGCATGACCTGGGCTGCCGGATGAAGTTGTAGTTGATGTGGTGTGGTTCCTGCCGTTGGATAACCAGCTGCAGCTGCTGCTGCTGCTGCCTGATACACTGGATTCATACGTTGTGCATACATTGCTGCTGCTGCTGCTGCCGCGGCATTGAATGGTAAACCAGGGTAATAGGGCGCAGCGCCACCATAACCAGCGGCCATCATTGGTGAAAACATTGCCTGACGATAGGCAGCCAAACGTGAACGGGATGCACCGGGATTTTTGCGTCTAAGCTTGCCGGTTGTTTCACCAATGAAAACCTCTTCAGCGCTGGGGTCCAAGATCCAGTAGTTGCCCTTGCCGGGATCATCATAACTGCGTGGAATCTTAGTAAAGCATTTATTCAAGCTCAAATTGTGGCGTATAGAATTTTGCCATCCACGCTTGTTTGCCTTGAAGTATGGGAAGCGAGTGATCAAATACTGATAGATGCCATTCAATGTTAAACGTTGTTCGGGACTATCCTGTATGGCCAACATGATGAGCGCATTATAGCTAAATGGTGGCTTTTTGTTATCTTTGCTGGATTTCTTGTTGTTGTTTCCGCTGCTACTGCTGGCGGTATCTTCGCTATCATTTTCATCATCATCATCGATGTCTTCCACTTCATCAATCAGTGCAATATCATGTGGTTTAGTATCATTGGAGGATGCAAGTGATTCAGCAGCGCTACTCATTGGTGTACTAGTACGTGAATGCGATGGGCTTGCAAAATCGTCCGATAATTCACCGTCGGATGAGCCATAGATTATTGGTTCATTTTTAATCTTTGTTAACACTTGCTGCTGTTGAAGTTGTTGTTGTTGTTGTAGAAAGTTTTGATGTTGCTGTTGAAGTTGTTGTTGTTGTTGAAGAAAGTGTTGATGTTGTTGTTGAAGTTGTTGCTGTTGCTGTTGTTGATATTGAAATTGTTGTTGTTGCATTGGCTGCTGCTGCACTTGTAGTTGCATTGGCTGCTGCTGCACTTGTTGTTGCATTGGCTGCTGCTGCACTTGTAGTTGCATTGGCTGCTGCTGCACTTGTTGTTGCATTGGCTCTTTCTTAGCCAAAATAGCATCAATAGAGAAGTTACTTTTGAATTCCATTTTAGAAACACTTTTAACCATTTTGATTTTTTTATAAATTTTTAGTTTTTCAATTTTTTCTTAAATTGCACTTTTAATTTTTTTTGTTTTTATTTAATTTTAATTTTGATCTTGCAAAGCTGCGCACAAGTTGTGAACGGTTGAAGTCGTACTCAATACTGACTCTCTACAGCTCTGCGCTGCCTTTTTATACTGCAACCCTCCGTAACACAGATACGCACGCACGCACACACAGAACAAAGAGAGGCAGCCACCATGCATGCGGACAGACTCCGCCTTAATACACACTGAACCATTTTGTACCACATTGCATACAAATACACACACACATATACGCTTTAACAAAAGAGCGTAACACATTGCTCTTTTTTTTCTTGCTTTTATGTTTTTGTGGAATATGAGAGAGAACGCATGTTGTTTTTATTTGTTTGTATATTTGGCCTGCAATATTTTGTAGACTCTCTTTGAATTTTTTTTCAATATATTTTTTTTTTTTTTTTGGTTGTGTTATATTTTTGTGTGGAGTTTGTTTATTTGCAATGTTTCGGTGTTTCGGTGCTTCGGCGTCAAAATATCTATTACACCAATCCAAACAGGGGTTGATCCGTTGCGTTTGCTGCATTTGGATTTGGCTACCAACAGGCGTCCTTTTGCTTTGATTGTGCGCAGCAACAACACCAGCCAGCCAGCATCAGCTGGTGGATGCATGACGGTGTTGACGTCTTCTTTTTTTCTGTTTTTTTTTTTTTTTTGGTTTAATAGTTAAAAAAGAAGGGTAGGCACATGTATGTAGTATGTAGTTACTTTGCTGGCAAAGCAGAAAAATTATGCGACCCAAAATATTGAAATTGATTTCTCGTTTAATTGTTTGATGTGGCAGTTTGTTTGTACGTTAATTGGTTTTGTTAGTACGAGAAGAAATCAAAAAAAAAAAAAAAAAAAAAAAAAGATACTTTTTGATTGATTTGTTCAATGACTTGCATATATACTAGACTAGTTGTGTAAGAGTCTTTTGGAATGTTCCAGATTAAGAATTTAAGCTAGAAATGATTTCGAAAAAATAGAATGCATACTAATTTAACTTGAAGAATTTTAGTAGTGGACTCATTATTCAGAGGAGACACCGAACACACTTTCACTAGAGTTTTAAGTTTTACATTTTAAAAAAAGAGTTGTAAGATTTCAATTTCAGTTTGGCGGTTCCCAAAATTGAATTTTTTTGTATAGAAATTGAATATTTAAAAAAAAATTGGTTACCCTATGGAATCGATAAAAACACTTGATGTATCGGTCATCAATAATAAATGGCAAAATATGAATAGCTGCAGGAAGGCTAAGCTTATTTGGCTCACGATTGACCCCAAACGTACCAGAACTCTTCTGTTGAACAGTCGCAAAGATCTTGCGAGACTAACAGCCGCCATCACGCGGCCAGATTAGGTATCCCTTACAACAGCACATGCAGAATTATAAGGAAGAGAATATTCCAGAAACGTTAGAACACTTCCTCTGTGGGTGTCCTGTACTAAGATCGAGTAGACTAAGGTACTTTGGACGCTGGCAGTTGCAATCGCTGAGCGATCTCTTTTTCTCTTATGACCCTCTAAACTACGGTCTTTCCTTAACTGTACTGGTTGGCTTTGTTCCTCCAGAGCCTACCATGTACTTAAAGCCCAACTTCGAGATGTTTTAGTTTGTTAGCAAAACGGCATTTATATGCTAAAATTGTTAGGGGAATATGGGTTCTCTCCTAACGGCCACCTCTATCTATCTATCGGTTTTCAGTATTTACACCAAAACAGTTACACCAAAACTTTGAGATTTCGGTGTCACCGCTGATAGATTTTTTAACAGTATACCAGTAAATTTATTTCTACTTAAAAAAAAACAAGAAAGACGGTATGTCTCGGTGGAACCGAAGCTGAGGAAATACCCATTACACAACACTTTTAAATAGTTTATATCGTTCAACAGGTGGCTTAGATTAAATTGTCACGATGAAATTTGGTCAAATTTGTATGGAGGCTTTATGTTATATTTGCCCGATCCTTACCATATCGAAAGTGTTCAGTTAGGTGGACATTGGAATTGATTTCAACCAAATTTAATTGAATTCATTCAGAAATAATATTTATGGTGGTGAATGTTTTCATATAAAAACTCGAAAATGGGCGGTAAGTTTGTATGGACGCTATACATCAAAAAATGGACGTGGCGCCTTAGATATGAGCATTGGATGACATAAAAAATGTTCTTACGCCCCAATTTGTGCATTAAATATATTCATAAAGAATACGTATTTCACATCAAAAAATCGTAAAAAAAGTGGTCAAGTTTTCTATGGGGGCTATATCTGAAAATGGGCGTGGCAAAATTCTTTTGATATTGGATGCCATTAGAAGTATTTTTACCCCATATTGTAGTAAAAGCATTCATAAATAATAACTATTTTCATACAAAAAGTCGAAAAAAAGTGGTAAGTTTGTATGGGGGCTATATCTAAAAATGGGCGTGGCACCTTGGTTCTTGGTAACTTGGAGCACAAAAGCTTGAGTTTAAAATATTCAGGTCAATATCTTTAAAACTTTCCGCGCTTTAACAGCCATAGCGAACAGACAGACAGACAGACAGACGGACAGACAGACGGACAGACGGACAGAAACAGACGGACATGGCTAAATCGATTCGTCTCATCGAGCTGATCAATAATATATATACTTTATGGGGTCTTCGATGTCTCCTTCAATGCGTTGCAAAAACTTTCGGACAAACTGAATATATCCTTTTAAACCTGTGTAATGGGTATAAAAAAATTAATTAAATTCTGTTTTTTAAATTAGTTATTAAGATTTAGCGTATCTGAAAGATATTTCCCTTATTTCATATAAAAAAAAAGATAATTTTTTGTTCCATATTTTATTTATTATTTTATTTTTTTATTATTTATTTATATTATTTTTATTTTTTTCTTAAAAAACAAACCCAATTTTTATGCCACAAATTAATTCATTTTTTACTTCCGTACACATATAGTAAAAAATAACTAGATCACCCAATTAGCACTTTTTGTACGCCTACGACCGCACTTTTTATTATTGGCACTTTTTATTACAAAAAAAAAAAAATTTATTATTATTGACATTTTTTCCTTCTTCTCTTTTTTTCGGTCTCGCACACTTTTTCGCGCAAGTACGCTGAAAATTCTGAAAATTACGCATTTACCTGCGTGTGACCGTGAGAGTTCAATTGTGCTGCCTGCCGCGGATTAAGACTGCTTAACCCTTTCATTTTATGGCACTCTATATAGCTAATCATGACTAATCCTATGTAGATTAAACAATGCCATAAAATTTACATGCATAATCCGTTTATGATATTTCAACTCCGGCCAATGTATCAGGCATAATCCGTTTATGATATTTCAACTCCGGCCAATGTAACAGGCATAATCCGTTTATTATATTTCATGAATTTAAATGCATTTTCGCGAAATATCCCAAATGAAATGCCATCACACCAAAATGAAATGTGAAGCGAACAATTCCATTCTATCTTTTTTAGTTGCCCAAATATTTAAAGAAATATTTGCATGAAAATATTATATATAAATAAATTGTTATCATAATTCACGGTAAGTTTATGAAATATGAAATTTTATTGTCTTTTTTAAGATAAAAATTTATTTGGTACCATAAAATTTGTCTGAAATCGAAATACAAAATTCGCTAATACTAGATTTCTTCTTAAACTCTTTAACTGTAAATAATAATACAAATTTATTTAGTTGAATTTGCTTAAAACTTCTCTCTTTATCTTTCATTTATATAGCTGAAGGTTCAAGTTTTCACTTAAGGTATAATACAGTTTTCCATGATATCACGTTACTTTGTAATAGTGATTTGCAGCAAAATTCCGAGAATTTCAGCGAAAATCCTTCAAGAATCAGGTGGAGTTTATCATTTAACAGTGAAAGGGTTAAATTTTGTTTAACAGCGTAATTTGGTCTTTTTATTTTACCTACATACTAGGAAATAATTGCATTTACCTGCTGCAAATTAACTATGTAGTGACGCCCACATTTATGGCCGGATTAACGCTGTTTATTTCATAAATTAAGAAAGTGTACATGAAAATTTATTACGCACTCTTTGCAAACTTTTATTACTTTTTTTGGCATATGTCGTATAAGAGGTCGCGAGCGTACGTACTCGTAAAAATAAAAACCCCATAAAGGGATTAATCCTGCGCTGTACTCGACATTATCGAAATATTTTTGTTTTTTTTTATGCAACGTTGTAATATCATATTTTGTTGAAAAATAAGTAAAAATTAGAATATTGTTAGATACTTCTTAAAATCTTAGATAATTTGTGAACACTATTTTGTGGTTACTTAACAAATTTCAATTTTAAATTTTGTGTATATTTACAATATTTAAAAAACAATAAAATTTTTAATTTTGGGTTCATATATTATAATAAAATTTAACACAACGATCAATTATATCATTA
Source organism: Leucophenga varia (assembly GCA_018903435.1). Taxonomy (NCBI): domain Eukaryota; kingdom Metazoa; phylum Arthropoda; class Insecta; order Diptera; family Drosophilidae; genus Leucophenga; species Leucophenga varia. Next base: position 1,374,929 of record JAEIFJ010001509.1, on the reverse strand, counting down.
AGGGTAACTTTAGATAGTTTATAGACTTTGTGATAATAATTAAATTTAAAAAAATTGCATTTTTACCATTATTTCGGGCTCTGGAATAAAAAAAATACTATAGAATAAAATATAACTTGAAGCTAATAGGTACCTATTCAAAGTTCATTCATTGAGGTGTTGAAACAAAATTAATTTATAAATTATACTCAAATATCGAAATTATAAACATATAACTAAAATCACAAAATATGTATATATATTTTTTTTTCGAATTTGAAAGTTTCAACCAAACAAACAAAAACACTAACAATTTTAAATGAAATTTCACTGCCCTACTCACATGTCCACACAAGCAATAAATTAATCCACAACTTGCCCAAAACAATACGCTAATCTTGTTTTTTTAAATATATTTGTACCCGCTTGTTAATCTTCAACATTAATCCACTTACAAACTCGAGCAGATCGTATTAGTAAAATTTAAATCCATTTACTGTTTATGACAATCCATGGATTTATAAAATGTAAGCTGTCAGAATTTAAGAAACTAACAAACATACGATATCGTTTTGAAGTGTAGATACAAGTTAAGGCATGCTAAGAAGTATCATTTCAAAGAATAATTGAAAGTATTCTTGTACTATAGGAATAATAGAGCTGCATTTAAAATTCACGTTAACATTAAATTGATAGACCCACAATTTCTATAAAGACAACCTACAAAACTGTGGAATATCATACAAAAACTAGAATAAAAACCTGAAGCAGTTAGTTGCACTATCAATTTTTAAAAATATGGATCAAATGGGTAAATTATGTAGTCATGCTCCTGAAGGGAAAAGTATATAAATATTCTTGATCAGCATTAAAAGGAGAGTCGATATAGCTATGTCTGGTTGTCCGTCCGTCCATGGGTTACAGTGTTACTTGGAGTGAAGCATTCTCGACTTCAGCATTTTTTCTTCTTTTTAATAATAAATGTTGTAAAAGAAAATTTGGTATTATCAGCTTAAAAAATATCAAGAAGGTAGTTCCAAAATTAAGGAACCAAGTCTTCTAAGTCCATTGTGGTCTTTAATTCCACGATGGTTGCCTTCAGAGCGTTCGTAGTGTTATAAGGACTTGCATTATATTTTGTTTACATTTCAATCTAGAGTTCAAGGTGGGCGCCAAACCGTAGGTTTCATTATTTTGTGACCCGGAGTGGAGTTCTGCTAAAACCTATTTTTATTTATTTATTTATCTCCTTAGGTCTGTTCCCTTCTCATCGTACTAGATCATATCAGATAGCAATAATCTAAAAAAATTTAACCTTTAACAGCATTTTTAAAATATAATAATAAAAAATCTTTCCTAGTAGATCGGATACTTTTTAAGGAGAATTGCTTTACTATCTTAAAGGCCTCTATGAATCTATGATTTTAAGGGAGAATTCTTAAAAAAAATTTTAAAGAGTTTTTTAAGATCTTCCGATAATCTAGCATCTTTAAAAAAGGTCTAAGTTGGGTTAAACGCCATAAAATCAAATTTTTTTGCAATCTTTGGGTTCGATTCTGGGCTGACGAAGGAATAACACGAATATGTCTGCAAAGGCATATTCAAAAGGAACAAAATATTCAAACCCTCGACCACCAGATTGACCACCACAAACTACACCACATACACATACACACATAAATGTCACACTCAGTGCATAAAAATCAGAAAATTCAACGCATTAAAATCAGCATAACGATCGATCACGATCACAGAAATTGAATGCAAAAAAAAAAAGAAAAGAAAAAAAAAGGACTCTTTGCTGAAATCGCAAAGCGCAACAAATTCAGACATCTTGACTTATTTTCATTGCCTTTTGCATGTGTTGTAAGTCTGCTGCGCTGACAACTACATAGAAAGAAAAATCTAAAGGAAAATATTGCACATTATGATCAATTATGAGGCTCAATGCACTCCTGCAGCGTGTAGCAAATGCGCGACAGACAGGACAACAACTGCAAGCAAGTTGACGACAAGTATGAGCAATGACGAGGACGATAGACGCTAGATAGATAAATATTCATACGATTGAGTACATACATCAATGTGCACATAGCATTCTGTCAATAATTAAGAATTACATGCATATTGTTTAGCGTAAAGCGCTTCGTAGAATTCGCTTATGTTTTTTAATGATGTCAGTTTTAAAGGACGAATGAACTGAACTGTGTGAATAAGGTGTCACCGTGTGAGCAACAAGACGCGTTTAAGCGTGAAGCGTGAAACATCTAAGTGCGGTCGCAGCAATGAAACCATAATCGCCTAGTCAACGGGGGGGAATATTACGATGCGAGGTGATGGCATGGGTTGGAAGGACATGACACCCACATACAATGTGGCTAGCCGTATGAAATTATCACACGCAGCAAGCAGCCACAATTCAAAAAAAAAAAACAAATTCAAAGTCAAATATTCAAAAGTTAAAGTCAATCATGCCTAATCAATGCCGGAACATATTTCGTTCAAAGGACACCACACCACTTACGCTCAGCTCACTCTGCCTGTGGTCTACGATTATGGTGTTTTAAATCAATTAGTTTTGTGCATTGCTGTCATAATTCGATATATTTTTTTTTTTTTTTTTTTTCGTTTTCAAAAAAGTATAAGCCTTCAGTTTTACGCCTACACCACAACACATAATCTCCAAGGATAATCAGCAACAGCAGCAGCAGCGAAAAAAATGCAAAATCTTTCTAAAAATCTACGCCTAAGTAGCAAAGCGGCTTTTTTACTTTGTACTTCGATATTAGAGTTGTCATGCTATTTGCAAATTTCCAACTCAATTAGACGTCTTCAGTAGTTTTAGAACTCAGTTAAAGGATCTTTTGCCGACAATCGAAGTGAAAGCAATTTCTCGACTGTCAGGCAAGTGCGCAAGCTAGAAAAAAAAAAAAACATTTCTTTACACAAAAAAATGCAAGGCGTATTGGATTCATTTTTCTTCTTTTTTTTTTCGTCTAATCCATTGTTTCGCTTAGCCGCCTCTTTCTTTGCTCTTTTGCTCCTTTTCACTTTTAACTAAGCCGCCAACGCCGCCGCCGACATCAATTCTAGAGGGCATCATTATCGGCAATTGGACTACTGCTATGTCTTCTTTAAGATTCTTTTTATATTATATATTTTTTGTTGTTGTTGTTGTTTTTGATTTTGCCAAGCAATATGCTTGTTTCGTCTGTTTTTTTTTTATTTAATACCGCCGACGACAATATTTAGGCAGTAAAGTACGCAAAAACATGCCTGCTAATGTCTTGTACTATGTGTGTAGGTACTATATTGTTTAATTGTTTTTGTTTTTGTTGTTTTGTTTCTTCTTCATCTCCATTTTTTATTTTCAGCTTCTATTAATGGTACACTACTACGCATTGATTATTTTGTCAAGTTGTCTTGTGTATATCAAAGTAAATGTGCCGACATTAATATCCCACAGTGGTGACGTCTTCATTGTCCTGACATTTGACTTTGACCAGATTTTCGGCACTTATTATTTTTTTTTCTTAAATTGTTCTATTAAAAAAATAAAAACATGCCACTTTGAAAATATACAAATTGTATGTTTGCAACACATGTTTGTCGAGAAATTTGTTTAAGTTGACCGAAGCAATTTAAAAAAAAACAACAAAAGAAATCTAAAAAATCTAGATCTACTTTTATAAGTAAATATTATTGAAATAGATTGATGCGTTTGATATATCATATTTACTTACAATATATAAGTAGATATAGACTTTAATTTTTTTGAGATATTATATCTTTTGCTACAAAAGATACTTTATCTTTGTCATATTTAAATATTTGTGATTATTTTGTTATAGAAGGATAGCAGTTTAATAGCAGTTTTGAAAACCTCATTGCGGCTTTTTTGAAGACTATTATAATGAATATTTAAATTGTGTAATCAAAATTTAAAAATATTTTTGACGTAATTTTTCATTTAATAAGAAACCTTAAACTTCATACAGATTTTATATCTGAAAGAATATAATTTTTTAACACAAGTTTTTAAAATAAAAAATAAAAATTATTATACCTCCGCCTGTATTCCTTACGTACTTTTAACATTGCAGGCTTTGTTATGTAGTAATGTAGGACGCCAGAGAGAGAGAGAGAGAGAGAGACATGCACATAAATGTTGCGCTCTTCTCCTACAGTTTTTTATTATATTTCAAAAAATATAAACATAATATGTAAGCAGCGTAGAAAGGGATAGATGCGAAATACTAGTCCTTCTAATAAAAATAAAACCAAGTAAAAATGTAACTACAGTAGAACCAAAGCTGAAATATTCTTCTCATTTAACTTTACATTACTTACGAATGATCATTAGTAGCGTAGTTATTATTTACCTAGGCAGGGACCAAAAGGTGCGACAGACCTTCGTCTGTCTGTTAATTATATTTCTTTCCTTTATTTGATGTGTCAATTTAAAACTTATTTTTTTTTTATAGATAAAATAGGTTTAAAACGGATATCGTCAATAACGTAACGTCAATAACGTAACGTCAAAACGTAAGGTCAATAACGAAACGTCAATAACGTAACGTCCGCAATGGTTGAATATATCAATTTGTCAATTAATTTATCAGTTTTTGGGACTAACGTTACTCACTTGGACTGCTCAAACATCCTTATTTTGATGCTGTAATTTTAAAAAGTAAGCAAATACTGTCAGTCAAAAAAAACGCTCTGGGTACTGTGAATACCTATAATATTTTATATACTGAGCAAATATGATTAAAAAGAAAGCATACGAATGAAGGATTAGCTCAAGTTTATTTAGTTAAACGTTCGCATTTTTGAACCTATAATATTTAACAATATATGTATGTACCATTCGATAGGTTAAGATCGATTTTTAAAGAAATTTTTTTTCCGTAGCCAGGATATATGTCAAAGAATAGTCTTTATATGCGGTTGACAATGACTTCTTTATTTCATAAATTAAAAAAAAGTCCCAGAATATCAATTTAAACGAAATAAAAAATTCTCATACTCTCAAATACATATGTACATGTATCTCGAATTTATAAACCATACAACTATTCATACAAAGAACCATAAGAAAATTAGTAACGGTCTTAAGCACAATTCTAGTTTTAAACAATTCACATAAAAAAACTAAACACACAATTCTCATACGACCTGCAGCACAACAGTAAAAATTAACGCTTTCAAATTATACTACAATATAACATATATAGTATCCTTAACAATAATTTTGCAGAACATTTCCTATTCGATTAAGATATCTGATGTGCATTGAAAATCGTTTTGTACTATATATAGGAGTATATAGCACCATGTGCGAAATAGTTATATCTGACTTATACCACACACACAATACAAGTCAAGTTGATAAAGTAGTAATAGATTCTATTTAGGTTGTTCTTTTTCTCTTCTTTCTAATAAAAGCAATATCGTTTTTATTGCTGTCACTTTTTAACAACAGCCTGCAAAGCTATATGAGAATGAGTACGCAATAGAGACGAGAAGTTTCACATTTTAAATGCTCGTATCACATTTTACTGGTGAGTTAAATTGATTCGTTACGCAGATTGTGATCCATTAAAAGCAATCATTTGACAACAGGACGAAAATATTTTCATCTATTGTGTCCTAACAACGAACGAACAAAACAACAACAATACAAAACATGCATACAACTACGAGTAAACTAATATAGAACTATATAATCGAATATCTGTTATATATAGTATGTATGTATGTATTTCAATGTGCTTGTATGAGAGCGCGTTAAATTTGAGTTTCAGTTCGATTTGGACTCCCCCCAATGCGTAACTAATGCATGATAAAGATTTCTTTGGATATATGAAATTTTTTTGAACAGGATGTTTCTTTTTAGAATCGAATCGACGAACAGCAGCAGCAGGAGCAGCTACGATCGATGGCTTGCCGGCCTGCTGTTCTTGGTATTTGGGAGCTGATTATTGCTCGTTAGTATTTTATGTTTTACAGTGAATAGAATCGGAGCAAACTGAAAAAAAAATGAGTATAGACTAAAATACGTAAGATAGAAAGCATAAAATATAATAAGACATAGAGTTGTAGAGTTGCCTGCGAATATATAATGCAAAAATAGATCCTTTAAAATATATGTATAAAAGATATGTATTTATTTTTTATGGACAAATTAATGGAAATGGAAATTATCGTAGTAAACAAATTCCGGTAATGGCTTTAGCCAACTTACATAGAATCTTTAATCAAGACATTGTTAGTAAAAACAAAATGGCGTCAAAAAATTTCATTTTCGATTGTTAAAATAACAAAATATATCTCGAAATTTGTTGCAAGCAACTTAACTTTACTGGTACATGCCAAGAGGACGGACTTAATCGTTTAGAGAATAGTCTACCAGTCAGGGCTCATATGAGACAGCCGCTGGAAATTTAAAAGAACATTTAAAAAAATGAAATGCCCGTTGGTCTTTGCTGCCTTGTCAGATGACTAGACATCGATCGTTCTCAAATCAAATTACCTTACATGGGAATGATGTTGTTGAATAGCCTGTACCCGGTCGATAAAGTTAATATTAAGTTTGTACAAATGTTTGTAAGAGGAAGTGGAAGGCATGATAGACCTTATAAAGTCTTGATCAATATATGTTACAACGGAATGTCGATCTATCCCTGTCTGTCTGCCTTTTTATCTGAGCAGTATGAAACGGTTATAGCTCCATAAAAATAGACTATATCGTCATTGCTGAACTTTTTGTATGAACAACTTTTATTTCATTATAATAAAAAGACCAAAATTGGCGAAATTTATTCCAAGATTATAAGTTTTTATGAAAATATTGCTAGAAACACTAATGAACAATAAAACAATGGTATTAAGTTTAAAAAGATTTTTTAATGTTTTTTTAAGGGAGTATAGGAATATAACTTTGGGTATTATATAAAAGTTTTGATAATTATTTTTCCAGCATTCAGATATAAAGTATTCATAATGAATTTCAGGTCGACAGATGTATTTAGATCAAATAAATATTGTATTAAAGGCAATGTGTCCAAAAGTAAAACATACTATAATGGGTCACACACTCTATTATCTCATTTTATGGATTATTAACTTCATGACAAACTATGAGAAGGGTATAAAAATTATGAATACTTAATAATATAAATTGAAAACTAATAATACTTAAAATAAAATTTTGTAGAAAACATATGTCGTCTTTGTATAATTTTCATTTCAAACATATCCTGACTATAACAACGTCAACGCTAAAAAGAAAATTGAATTATGCAATCCGCTAACGTTAATTGCCAAGTTAACACCTACTAAAGGCCAAACAAAACGCACCGAAAGATACAAAGTTTGTATTACAAACTATGCCGACAATAAAAAAAAAACCAAATAAAACCAAAAACGTGAAGAAGATATAAAACTATTGTAAAAAAAAAAAAAAAAAGAAGAAAGAAGAAAAAAGAAAAAACCTAACAATCCGATTATGCGTTTTTGGCATTCTTTTGACTTTTTAATTGTAGCTGCGGCTGCTGCGGATTGCTGCAACAACAACGACGAGAACAAACGACAGGCTCTCTCTCTCTCTTTTTCACTCTTTCTATGTTTCTCTTTGAGCCGACGACAACAGGCTGCGTATCCTGTTTAAAGTATTTTGCACGCGCATTTGTGCAGTGATGCATGCGCATATGTTTCAATCTATATACGAGGGTAGTTTAATGAATTTTTAGGAATTATATGAAGTACATTTTATTTGTCTGGAAGCTGTCTTTATATAAAATAGTAAAAATGTATCTATGTCCGCTATGAATTTGGAAACCATTGAACTGATGAATACCAAGCCGGTTTCATGTGAAAGGCTTTTTGTTTTTTTTTTATACTAGCCTCAATTATTAAAGAAAAACATGTATATTTTAGCGATTTTTTTGTATGATTTCATTCAAAAAGTACAAAAATGCCACCGAAAAGAACTGCAGTTGCACAAAAAACACCCGATGCAAAACTCAAACGCAAAAATTTTTAATAATTATATTTTTAAATCTATAACATTTCTAACTACCCACGTCTCATGCGTGTATGTCTAAGGCAAATTTGTGGTGATTATTGCTTTACGCTTGTATAGCATTTTTGTTTTTGTTTTTGTTTTTGTTTTTTTTTTTGTTGGTCTCGTTTTGACTTTAACGCTTTGCTTTGTTTTGGCTTTTGTGTGTGTTTGTTGCTCTTTATTACGTTTGGCTGTACGCTTGCCGCTTGTTCATTTAAGGATCAAACGCGTTGCGACTAGAAATCAACAAAAAAAAAAAAAAAAAAAAGGACATATCCATAATCAAGAACTCCCGCAGCGGCAACGTGCACATAAAAACACAAACAGCCACATCATCGCTGAATACAACTTGATTATAATTCAACATTAAAGGGATCTTTTTGGCTGCGTAAGGAGCATGCGCAGCGTCATCGCCACCTTGATGTCTCTATTTTATCGAACAAAAAAGGCGATGATGCATTTATGAGCATCAACCACTACCGCCGCCGCCGCCGCCTGCAAAAAGGACATTCACATTCGAACAATAATAATTGAGACATTGGCCAATACTATTGTTTTTGGAGTTATTCTTGTTTGCTTGTGGCTTGACTTTGGCGTTGAATTGGTTACTTTTTGGTTCTGCTTCTGCTTGGTCTATCTGTAAATGTCATTGTGCTACAATACATGTTTTCTAAAACAATGCATCAAAGCACACCGTTTGCTCCTTGTTCTTTACAGCAATGTCTTATTCTCTTAATAAATTTCGGTCTTTTTATCCTTGTTTATGTTATAATGCTCCTGCGGCATATTGCTTTGTATCTCATTTTCAGGTGACATTGCTTTTATTATGCCTAACAGCTTGTCGGCATTTTTGTTTTTCTTTCTTAATGCCATATCATGATCACTTTGCTCAGGTTCACTCTACACTCTACTTTGATCCTGATAATGTTGTCAGTTTTGTTAAAATCAACGGATTAGTTGAAAATCACGCGACTGAATATCACTTGTATTCGGGTTTTTTTCAAATATTTTTTATTCCTTTTTAGATTTTTGGTATAAAAATTAATCAAGCAGATTAGCTTGACACTTTTACAAGGTTTTGTAAAGACATTTGATTTGTTGCTGTTAATGTGGATTGTAGAAGTTTGAATGCATTTGAAGATTAAAGGAAAACAAAACAGAAAAAAACGTGCACTTCTGATGCATAAAAAAAGAAAAAAGAAATGCTTATATAAAAGCAAAAAAAAAGTCTCATTTTCAGATTATAAAGTATTTCAATCAAATGAAATGTAAAAAAAACACATCCTTTATTAAGAGTTCAAATTGTATTGATTTCATAATACTAAACTTCGGTGACAACCTTCAAAATTGAAGCTTGTTAAATTTCTTTTAAAAAGGAATTCTAAAAAAACCGACATTTGTATTTCAGGAATCAACTTAACAACATCTACCATAATTTCACAATGAGAAACTTTGTCGCTGATTCTGAAATATTAAAAAGTATTCTAGTAAGTTCCAAGTTTTTTTCGGATACAATTACTAAAGGTAGTAGCAAGCGGTCTACATCGACGATATCATGAAACGTATGAGTAAGAAAGAGATGGCAGATTTTCTCTATTTACTCAGTTTCGTATGTTGTTTTGCAAGTGTAAAGAAGACAGAATATTTTTTTGTTTTCCTCTGGTAGTGTTTCTTTTTCACTTCGACAAACGCAGAACGACTAAGCAATCGACGAAAGCTGAGAGAAAAATTTTCTCTTTATATTACCTGATGTAATTGTATCATGTCCCGAACTATATGATTTGCGAACGGAAGAATGAAAAACCCATCCACATCATTTCATTTCGGAATGTATAGGCTACGACTAAAAGCAAGTTTTTTAACACTGTACGAATATTTTCTTTTCCAAGAACAAGCGAGGACTTTGGATCCGCTAAAAATGATTTATGTCATACCACAAATAGGGTTAGAACCAGACATCGCATTCACTCCTTTAAGAATCAAACTATTAGATAAGCAGTAATGCGGACTGCGCTGGTGCCAAAAAGTTGGTGCACAATACCTAAAAGTACAGCGGACTAAATTTAATGGATCTACCTTGAAACTAAGCCTATCGAATTTTTGTTATCAACTCTAGAATTTAGTCTTTTGAATTTCTTGTCCAACGAAACTCATCTTATTTTGGAGAGATGGCTCGAAACTAGATCGTCGTTTCATCTTACAATTAGTAGATGCGATGCACTGCCAAGAGGCTTAATTCCAGCGATGTACTCTGGAACTAAGCCTCCAGAATTTCATTTTTTTTTGGAATGTAGAGATTAATCATTTCATCTTGAAATTCAAAAATACAGAGCTCAAGGAGACTTACTTCCGTCTAGATATAGACATCCATAAAATTGATATATACAACAATGTCATTATAACTTATTTTAATGAGAAAGGAGCTAAGTCGAAGTGAAGACTTAAAGACCTAGACCTAGCGAATACTCTGACAACTTAAAGATCTACGATTAAACTCATGTGACATTGCAATACAAAAATTAGGGCCCTCTCCTCCTCACTCTCTCTCATTCTCTTTTCCTCTGAAAGTCAATATTTGTTTTCATTAATTTTTCATTTAATTAAAAATTTCTACAATTTAAAATATTTCTCTTATTGTCAGCACACTTTATAAATTTTGACATTTTATCATTATAAAAAAATCTCACATTTTGACTGCGCTATAATTTTGACAGATATTGAACGAGTTATGCTGAAGAACAAAGCAAAATATGCCGCATAGGCGCCGCTGCAATGCGCCACAAATAAAAGTGGGGCCAGACAAAATGCAGATGAATGCGCGGGAGAAGAAAGAAGTGAGAAGGCGTGTTACGCCTCTATGGCTAATGCCGATAATGAAGACGTAGAAAGAAATTCGATATATTCTTGAGAGGAAACACATGCTCTGTCGTTCGTTGTTGTTGACGTTAAACAACAAAGACAATGTGACTATTTGCTGCTGCGCTGCCGCTGTTGTTACTCATGTGACTCTTTGACGCCTTCGCCCCATGAAAGACGATAATCAAAGTGTGGCAAGCAGCGTTGACCCAATGTATCTTCTTTGGTTGTTGTTCGACATTTCCAATTTCTTTACTATTATTTTGTTTTTTGCAACGTGTTCAAATGTCGGTTAATTACAAAACCAAAACCAAAAAAAAATATAGAAAACACTTGATCAACACAGAAGATACATATTTACTATTGCTGCTTATCTGGAAGGATGTGTATGTAGAAAAAGAAAATAAACTATTCAATATTCAATCTAAACGCACTTTACTCAAATTTCATGCAACAGCAAACAAAATAAACGTCAGCATGCGTGAGTAAGGACAGACTGACAGACAGACGGACATCAAAGCCTTTAAGCCGCCGCCGTGCCCCGCCACCTTTTGTCAGGCAGGCAGTCAGTCAGTCATTCAGACATTTACTAAATGTAGTCACAAAGTGTTAGACATATATGTAAATAGTTTGAAATTGAAAATATTTGGATACAAATGAGACAACAAGAAAGTGTAATTGATTGTTCTTTAGTGTGCGGTGAAGGGGAAGAGAGTGTATGTGTGTGTTGTAAAGTTTAACTGCTGTTTTGGTTGCCTTCAGTATTTACATACTATATGTGACAAAGTGTTTTGTAGTGTCAACAAAAATATATTAGAAGAAAAGGATATGCAGTATAAGGAGCTGATTTTGTGTATTTGCCGAAATAAGGCCGTTTTGAAGTGGAGCTTAGTGTAACAAAAGTGAATGATATTACAAAATTCGGGAGAAAGCAGACAGAAGATGGGACAGACGGACAGACGTGAGCGCAAAAAATGATGATCAGACAATTAGGGCTCCAAATTGCCCCAGAGCCCTGATTATGAGCGTTGATTGTACTTCAAGCTACTAGTTGATCAAAATTTTAAACTCTCACACAGCTGTTTTAAAATGAATTCAACAAGCACTTTTCTTGAAGTAATTTAGTAAGGAAAGCACCGCAACTGAATAACAACGAACATACCAGCTTGCGACTAATTATATGATCCCATCCGATGCAAAATCCGATGCATTATTTTTATTACCAAACTAAAAACTTTGAATCTGCAGAACCGTCCAAAGTTTACAAACGTCAATTAGTTTTTCCATCTTAATTTTGAGGGTTAGCACTACGTAAAATATTGAGTTTTCGTATTCGATCTAGAAATAATAAATCGTGTATTAAACACAAGTCGACAAAAAAATTATTCAAGCATTGCCTATCTCAAAAATTTTACACATACGTATACAGCAGATGAACCTGAGGTGATAGAAATCACGAACTAGGCATAAATTGAAGCGAGAACCTTCCGTTACAAGACTAGTGACGAGAAAACCCTGAATCAACCGTGAATTTTGATATAGCACAACTTGAATGAAAATAAGTAAAAAGTAAACTTTGGTGAAACCGCAGCTACCCGTCACACAAATTTTTAAATAATTTATGTGTGATCAATAGTGCCGTAGAAGTACTTCGATATGGAATGGGTGGGGGTCAATGGTCTGATACAACTTAAGATTAGACTAGTATTGGTATCAAATTTTAAGCTAAAAATACAGATATAACAATAATTTTCTTGAAAATATAATAAAATGAGAGGGAAGTTTGTATTGGGCTCTATGTTATAGTGGTCCGAATCTTATCATATTGGTGGTGTGTACATAGGATGATAATACAGGTGCATTTATCCAATAGAATGAACCTTGGATGATATAAAAAGGGTTTTTAACCAATTTGAAGTAAATACATGCATAAATAAAGCGTATTTTCATACAAAAATTTTTCAAATTGATTTCTTCAAACTTTTGGAATTAGTTAATTGTCTCATTTTATTGCTCAGCTTCTTTGTTTTAAATAAAAAAAAAAATATGATATTCCTAAGAAATTCGGATTTTCAGATGTTTTTTCAATTTTCATCTGTTTATTGCTGCTATACCTTCGATTGCTTCTGAAGGCATTGACACTTTACTAAAGACATTTAACTACTGCTGGCTGCAGGCTATAAAACTAAACAAAACAAAAGATACAAAATCATTTATATAACTTACAGATACACCTACTCCTACTTTTATCTAACACTTGGCGAAAACAATTTGCAGCTTGCATACGGCGTCGTCGTTGTAGTCGTCGTCGTGCCTTTTAAGATCGAACAGCAGCAAGAACAGCAACAGCAGCAACAAACAATTTGCAGTTTCCTGTAATGTCATCAGGCAGGACATTGTTTTTGTATGTTTTCATATGTTTGTATATGCCTTGTGGCCATTAGTTGAAAAATCAGAAGGCGAACTGCGTGAATTGCAGCAATCAGAACTCCAATGGATTTTGCTAAATGCAATCGATTTGCACCAGCAGTGAGCAAATTCAAAGGAGCAACACTAGAGGCAAAGCAACCCAAAGGAGTTGTAATGTTCAATAGCTATTTAGCTAAATGTTGTCTTTTCGAAACACGACAGGGAGTAAAATTTTCTTAAATAAAATAATTTCAATGGCACGTACACGAGTACCAAAAAAAAAAAAGGAAAACTAAATAAGAATAAGAAATAAACAAAAAAGTCAATCAATGGGACGTCCAAAATAAAGAAAAGCGTTGACAGCAAGCATTCTTCATATAAGAACGAACGTTTTAATAATTTCACAAATACACAAAACGGAAGAAGAGCAATCGTACCAAAAATAGCAAAAAATCAGCTCAGCTGTACGTCCTTCCTCTGTTTGCCATTTATCCTGTTGCGTACTGCTTGCTGCGCGTGTATATGCTGTGATGATATGACGAGATGACAACTAAAGAAGATGATATTGTATCTGTAACTGTCAACGCAGCAAATGGAATAACGCTGCAGCACACGACGACCTTGAGCAGCCTCAAGTGTAAATGTCCAATATGTATTTGACTCTTAGATACATTTGAGCAGTGTCCTTGAGCGTCCTTGGCCACGTTAAATTAGATATTTTGGGATTCTGGTTAACCGAGACTCCATGAAGTGAGCATGGTTAACACAATTTAATCGCTAAATACATATTTTTTTGACATTGAAATACGCTGTTTGAATTGATTTGGAGTATATCCATGAAAATTTGAAACGAATCGCAAAGCATTTTGAGAGTTTTTCGTACGCAAAATTGTGGCCATAAGTTGTCCTTGTAATATTGAATATATTGAATCCCATTAAGCAATTTATTTTCACAGCTGAGTGTTTTGAAAATGTTTGACTAGCTCCGGGGGCTGTACGCTGTGTTTACGACCACTGAAATAAATCCGTGTATAACAACAAAGCGCAAAACTATAAAAAAAAATTGTGCAAAAAAGTATAAAAAAAACCTCTTGTTGGTCAAATTCATTTCCACTTCAATTAATTCAGAATGATTTTTTTTATATATGTGGATTGAAAATAAAACAAAGTGGAAATCATTTGAACGGAAATAATTTTTGAACAAAAAAAAACTATTCCCGTCTATAAAAAAAAAAAGAACTTTTAAAATGATTCTACGAAATACTTATTGAGCAGATTTTCAAACGAAAAAGTTAAATGTGTACTACATATTTTTTTTTTTACATTTGAGCGCTTTGCAAAATTAATACAACAAAAAAAAGGACTTCAAATCATTGATGTATTCAGTCAAGTTAAGCACATTTATTTTATTGCAATTAAACTTCCATTCAGGCTTCAGGCCCATATGTCGTTTCAAGCACTTGAATCGTTAAATTTGCAATTGAGACGTGACATGGGGCGTTTTGCATTGGCAAGAAGGCATTTTCCAGCGTAAATATTTATTAATCGTTATTTTATTGATTCAGAAAAAGTAATTAGAAGTTTAAGCTCTTCATACTTTATAGTCGTAGGTCGCGGAATGCAACTTTGTCTAGAATTATAGTTTGTTGTTTAGACAGCCTTTAAAGTTTATCAAAACAGCAATATCTTTGCTACACATTATAATAAAATGTAAAGTGTACAATTAGAACAAAATAAAACAAATAAAATATTTAAAATGCTCGTATGAAAAAAGCAGTTAAGTTAATTTGAACATAGACCGGGATAGTGAGCTACAGTGTATCATGTGGTGCTTCAAGAAGCTCCATTGCTATCACAACAAGAAAGAACGCTGAAGTCGAGTATGTTGTTCCAACCCATATTGGGATATTTTATTGGGACTATTATAGACTATTATAGAATACAAAAAAATGTCGTATTTATGGAAAAACCTAAAATTTTGGGGTAATTTGTATGGGGTACCCCTTAAAATGGGTCTAGAGAAAAACCGTTTGCAAGTGCACACTTGACGGTCCAGGAGAGTCTAAGGCTCTATCTCTTATAGTCTCCGAGATAATCTCTCTCATACGGCAGACAGCAGGACAGACGGACGGACGGACAGACAGACTTAGCTTGTTCGACTCCCCTTCCAACGCTAATCAAGAATATACATACTTTATAGGGTTTATCTTGCCACCTTCTGCCTGTTACATACATTCTCAACATTAATGTTTCTACCACACGTTAAGATTTGACTTTAGGTTCTCCTCACAAAACTTCCGTAACTTAAGAGCCTGATTTCACACTCGCACAAAAATAAATTGATGATCATTTTATATATATTTTGGCCACCTGAATCCGTGGGTACTGTTATTTGCAAGCTCTGTACAAAATAAATAAAGCACGTGGATTGTCTTATAGACGTATTGAGAACATCTTTTGGACCTTCAACTATAATTATAATTGCTGATATTTACATGGAATCTGTGGGGAAAAAATGTTCTTTAAGCTGGTTGTTGTTGATTTTTTTTTTTTTTTTTTTTGCATATATTCATCTCTTAAAAATATTTAAACTGTCAAAATTTAATAACTTAAGGCGGCGTTTCCATTAGGCCGCGTTCCGCGTTAGCGTTAAAAACTCGACAAACTCGCGTTAAATCGTATACAAAAAAAGATAGGCAGTTAGGGTATGGGAAAAAGTCGCGTTAATTTTGAACGCGACTTTCGATAACACGCGTTCAAACCGATTTCACACCGATTTCAAACCGATTTCTCTTATCGGTTCGAATAATTTGGCAATCGTAAGTTGCGCATACTTATGAAAACAGCTGACAAATTACCCGCAAAAATAAACATTTACATAAAAGCTTCAGCTGCATATATTGAAATGACGGATTATCTTTTCATGCTCGTATTGGACAGCAGTTACTAAAGGAACAACACCTACATCCATTCGATATATTAAAAGTCTGCATTTCAAAAAAAAAAAAAAATATTTTTTTAACCTGTACAATTTTTTTACTACATAACAAACAAAATCAGCTGTTTTAACTCGAACGCTAACGCTAAAACGCAATGGAAACACCGTTCCGCGTTTTTCGATAAATTGTTAACGCGATAACAAAACGCGGCTCAATGGAAATGCGGCATAACATGACATCGTGATGATACATCACAGATAATCCTCTCAATTAGATAAGAATCACATTAACATATTTACCGACATCGATGACAAATGATAATAATAATTTGTGCAATCTGATTAATCTGACGACTGACGTACTTTATGCTTCACTTCCGTTGCCTACGCCAGCATAGTATAATGTATCTGGTGGCACTTTGAGTTGTTAAACAAAAAATGGCACGAGACATAAGTTGCAAACAAAGCGAGTACAAACAGATACAAACCAAAGCACATACTCACAACAAACACAAAGAAAACATTTTTTACGTGTACGTGCAACAATGAATCTACACACAACATGCGTACATAACACTGACAAAAAGGAAAGAAAAAATATTTACTATGGGTATCTACTGTATTGAAACGAAATTTAGTTACGCTACTATTGAAACTATTTATCTAAAATATCTTTAAAAATGGAATTCATCAATAGAAGAACGATTATCCATAATCTGCTAGATGATTGGAATATTTCGAAACCTTAAAAGATTTGCGTATCCAACAGCAAATGTAATCTGAACAGGATATTTATATTCAAAAATCTCGACTCTATCCTCATCATTTCGCCCATTTCACCACTAACACATCAATAAACTCACCTCAAAAAAACTCACCTCAATGAGCACATCTCAAATGAACTCCCCTCGTTAAACTCACCTCAATGAACTCACCTTCAATATTAAAAAAAAACTACTTCATGCCGTAACCAACTTCGTAACAAACTGTTGAAACAGTTCTTCAAACTATTTGTGTAGGGTATAATGAAAAAGAGGAATACATTGCAGCGCACGTGACTATTGCGTCAACAGATTTTGCGTTGAGCTGAGCACAATTACAACAACGTCGAAGCACGAGCTACATTTTGGAGTATGAGACACACTGAAGATTTGCTGCTGCTGTTAAAAATTGAATTTGTGCAGCATCACACCTTCACAACAACAACAATCACCGCTCTTCTCATGATACTCTAGTAAAAAAAAAAACTTCCCCCAACTATACGTAGTATTTTTTTTTTTTTTTTGTTTCTATTGACTTGAAACTTTTTGTATAGAATTAATTTTTTCCATGCACTCTCTCTGCACTTGAAACATTTTTGTTTTTTGTTAGCCGCAAGCAATATTTTGCGCAAATTCAAAGTACTTAAATAATATAAAACAAGGAAACAGTAGAATCGCTTTCTTTCATTCGCTTCTACACTCAAGGACCTCCACATACACACACACACACACACATAACTCATCGATAATATTGTCGTCGGCGTAGTACTCGATTGGCGGCAATGGCGATGCTTGTTTTTGTTTCCGTTTTTTTAGTGGACAAACTTTCTGGAAAAATATTTAACTAGTGGAGTGAGTTCTTCTGCAGGTGGAAGTGGAAGTGGTGGAAGCGAAGTTGGTTATGACGACGACGTTGGCAAGACGATGACGACGAGTGCACCGCAAAACGTGACGAAGAACAAAAGAAGGCACTTGCACGTTTCCGGGCTGCTGCGCTGCTGATACCAGAGATGCTCTGTCGATTTGGTTTTGCCTTCGAAAGGACAACTTTGTAACAATTTCTTTTTATTATTATTGTTGTTGTTGTTGCTGCTTCTGTTGTTGCATTGTATCCACAAAAAAAGCACGATTATAATAACAATATGTAATTGTGAAAATAAAAATGATAATCAAAAAAAAAGAAAAATGTAGCGGAAAAGTGGTGCTCTATTTCATAATGTGAAGCTCTATTTCAGCATCTTGTGGAAAATGTGCTTGTGTTTCTTTTCATTCATTTTTACCGCAGACTTTTGTTGAGCAACTTTTTCTAATGAGTATCTATCAAAATCGTTGTCAAGTTATATAAGCATAAAAGACGGAAATTTTCTCTAAATATGCTTTACATAAAAAACAATGGAAGGCGGAAATTTTTTATTTATGTTTATAAAGCTATCCCCAACTATTTTCATAGCTAACTTTTTATGGATCATTTAAAAACGAGAAATATTTAAAAAACGTTGATTTTTGTTATTAAGTAAATATGGTTCTATGTCCGCTATGGACTTTGGAACCGATCATCCGATGTGACCCAAACCGGTTTCATTTGAAAGGCAATAATGCAAGGATGATTCAAGACCAATAAAACAGTGCATAAAGACAACACAGATGGTTTGGAAAATATGGTTCCTTTTTATTATAGACAACTCAAGATACAGATTATAAAATTTTATTTAAAAAAAAAACTAATCTAAAATAATATTTACACTTCGAGAATCATTCAAGCGCAAACACTGCAAAATAAAATAAATATTTTGCCATATTTATTTTTATAATTTTTTTTTGGTATTGTATTTAAAAACCAAAATTCAATATTTAAAGATTTTCTGTGCATAACAAACAAAACCTTTTTAAGACATTTGCAGGTAGTTTTCATATATACAATATACAGGCTTCTGGAAGGGCCATGACTATGTACTATATTTGCATTTTTGCCTAATGAAAAGAAAATATTTATGCGGTAGAATGGAATATAAAGGAAAAGGCATATCGCATAAATAAATAAATAAATAAATATGCACGACAATACAACACAAATATTAATAAAAATAATAAACAGCAAACAACCATTGAAAATTTTTGTTTAATTAAAAAAACATTTGATCATGAAAAGAATGTCTGCGTTTTGTTTATTATTTTAAGATTAGTTGTGGGTTTCGATAAGCAGAGATAAAATTAATGAAGGAATTTGATTTACCAGTTCAAAAATGAGATTGAGATATATTTTTTTTTTTTTGTGTGGAAATAAAAGCGAAGAAGGTGTTCTAAAAACGATGTACATCAAATGGGGCGGGCACACTGATTTCAAAACTCAAACTTCCAAAGCAGAAGAAAAGCTTAAGTTTTCAAGTTTTCAGCTCAGTATGTTTCTCGTGTAACCCAGTCTGACAGACGGAAAAAAAGACAGACGGACAAAAGCAAATTTCTCGAAATGGAACAAAAAGGAGCAAAAAAGGTTAGTAACTAATTAATCTAAACACTTTGTTTAATCACTTTTCATTTGTAACTTTTTGCAAGGCTGTGCCATACTAAAGTACTGATAAACGAAACTTCTTTTTCTTTTACACATTTCAAAAATATTTCTGCATCTAAATTTAAACGTCGATTTCGATTTATTTCTATTGCCAGCCCACCAACTAGCATAAATACTCAATTCTAATTAGAAACTGCATTTTTAATCAAACAAACAAAAATGAAGTACAAAGAAAATTAACCGCCGCACACTTAAAATATTTCACGCCGGAATAGTACGTCAAAGAAACATCAATTCACACGCGTAGGCGGTTTCTTTGTGGCAACGAATCTCGAGAATTCTCCTTTATCATAACACCAGCAGCAACACCACAATTATCCATCACAAATAAATTGAAATGAGATGCAATTGATGATGAACTCTGATGATGGAATGGATTTTTTGTTATTGTTATGATTCATGTGAATTGCTCATGTCTAATTGAATGCTAAATAAGTCCGAAGGCAACACAGAAGTATTTATTATCATTTTCCATCAAATGTTTTGAGAAAAGCAGAAAAAAACAGAAAAAAAAAATATTCAAATCGAAAAGAAAAATTCAAAATATTCCTATGAATTTTCATTAAGCTTGTAAAGATTAGTAGAACAACACATAATAATTGTTTATTAAACATTTAATGAGCTGCTGTGCATCAAACGAGAAAAAAATAAAGAAAAATAGAAAGAAAAACGCATCAAATAAATTTTCCCCTCGAACAAGTGTCAAGAAAACTAAACATAAAAAAAAAAAAAAAAAACATAAATGCTACTTGGAGTATCCGTATCGTTTGCTCTGATTGCTCTGGCTTTGACTTTAGCTCCCTCTAATCTCAAGTGGAGCTCGAGCTAATTTGTATTGTCATTTTGGAATATTTATGATGTGCTCTGTGTATAGCAATGATCCTGAAATTTTTATGACATACTTGAGTGCCCAGCTGTAACCACTTTTGGAGTTTCGTTTCTTCGTTTCTTTGCTTCCACCACTTCCCTAATTTATTCTTGAATCTACTAGTCTACTAATCCAGTTTTCTAGTATTTTGCCATAAATATGTTGATATATCACAGCGAAGGATTAGTGTGGTTAGATATCTGCTGCTGCTACTTCCTGCAGTCTGCACAATCTGTATCCATATGGAGCGACTTTACTTGAAGATTATCTAATAAACGGAATGGAGCGTTATATGAAGTGCTAATGTGTTAATTTGTAATTAATGTCAGCAGTAAATATATTCCGACTTATATGTACATCTTGTAGATACTTATTGTAGTATGTGGTGTGGTGGTGGTGTTGTATTCGAAGTGCGGAAGCATTTATTTTATTTTTCTTTTTATTCAAAAACATTTTTTTTTTTGTGTGTTTTTAGATGAGGGAATGCGTTGTAGCGTTCTCATTAAGTAAATTATTGGGCGTTATATTTATTATTATTGTTATTGTTGCATTAATAAGCGCTAATTTATACGAATTTAAGTTGATTAAATAATTAAGTAAATTTTAATTATGAACTTTGAAGAATAAATTTAAAATGTTTACTTTGAATTTTCGATTGCAACAAGATGTGACAAAAAACTCAAGCAGCAAATCAATTTTTGCTGTAAATACGAAATTTTCATGAATTTCGGGACTAGATACAACAAATATAAAAGTCAATATAGTGTAGTTTAAAATAAAATTTTAATGGACATAAATTCTTAACATAGTTTCAGTTTAGATTGAACTTGGTCTAACGTTTGTAATAGTGAGAACGAGACATGGCAGAACGAAACATGGCAGATCTTGTAAAACATAAGGCATTCTTTCTCAACGGGATACCCCATATGATTTACCGTAGAAAGTTCAAAAAGAGTCTAATTTTAACAGCAAAGTGGTATTATTTTGGAGTCTAAGATAGCGAATCTTAAATGGCGAAGAAATAAAAAAAAAATACTCGGATCGGTTGAAAGAAAATTTTGTTTTTGCTGACCTACAATTCTGATGATTTTGAGATCGCTGAATTCAATTCTGATATTCATTTTATTTCATCTCTTCAGGTATTAGGCAAATTCAGGGTTTTTCTATGATTTTTGAGTTTGATGAAGCTTATATATTCCAAAGTCAATTTCAATCCATCTCGCCTAAATATTGGACGAGTTGAATACTCATTTTTAAAGATATTAAGCTGAACATCGGCCCCAAAACTATATGACAAAAAGAATCAGACAGTGTTTGACGTGGGTAACTTATTCCCACGAGATCCGTAGGCACCATGGTATGGTGTTTAGTAATCGCCATGTAGCGTCCCAGAGCGCAAATCATGTGGTACCAATTTTGAAAACATACCTGTATGGAACAAGAACTTCTTAGAGGGAGAGAGAGAGACTATCTAAAAATCACGTGGCTGTTTCATGCTTACGATCAGCCAGGTCTACGTTTACTTGGCTTTCATCTCAAGTTTGGGTTTATCACACATCCTAAACGATTCTTCTTTTCGAGTCAGGGCCTTCCGTCCGTCAGTTCAGTTCTCATTTTTATATCAAGAAAATTATTCAAATCCTTTTTTCAAATAGCGCTGTAATATTCAATAACTAAATCACTTATATCTACTTCATGGCCGCAGAGTGAGGTGTGGAAAGAAGGGAAAATCACCCGGGTCTGAGCTGTTTAAAAGGAACTCTCAATATTTATAAGAGAAACGTAACATAGAAATAAATGAACCTCTTCTATGAAAAAAATTGCTTCAATAAACATAGCAAAAAAAATTGTCTTGTGCCGGTTTCTTTTGGAGCAACCTAAAAATGGTCATCGTACTATCTGGTCATCATCTTCTAATAGATGTCGCTTCTTATATCGCGGGCACATGAAGGTTTCACAGCGTTACACAGGATTCCACACTCACACTTCCAGCAGCACACTTGTACAGTCATGTAAGTGTGAAAGAGATAGAAACAATAACATTTGTTTACGTTTCTATCTAACTCGTTAGAGGAACAGAGTTGGATATAATTATCTAGTGTCTCGTTCGCACTTTGCAACGAACAACTTAAAGTGAGCAGATACGTTTGCTATAAGTGTAAGCAGTATTACAATTAAAGCTGTCTCATTTGCACTCGTTTATACTACCACGGCAAATAATAATAAATAAATAAATAAATAATGCAATAAAAATTAAACAATTTAAATAAAAATAACAAAATTAATAAAAACAATTATTAAACTGTAAACTACAGCGCAGCATAATTACTATCATTAATGCTTTAGTTGCGCTGTTAAATGCTGATGATGAGCGCGCGTCGTTTTATAATAAAAATAAATAAACCAAATTAAAGAAAAGCAAAAAAAATATGGATGAAATACAGCTGAAATCAACAAAACATTAAACTCGAAAATTAAAGAAACACAACGCCGCAATGGAGCGCTCGCTCGAGCATGAGCGCAAGGAACAGCATGATACGCAACACTTCATAGATCATGTAAGTTTCTATACTAAACGGCTTCTAATGAAAACATCAAATAATGAAATCCACATAATCTCAGACACTGCTGGCCACAACCACCGAATTAATGGGCGCCGAGTGGGACTTTTCAAAAGCGGAAACACATCAGCATCACAACAGCTACGCGCCGGATAAGGATACGCTAACGCCTGATTTAAGTTTTCACAATACCATCTTTCAGTTTGTCGATAAGCATACACTGGAACATGCACCCGGACCACCCGTACCAGTAGTCGATGTTGAACAAGATAGACGACAAGTTGATCAAAATACTTATGTGACAGATAAGCATGCAGCACCGGATTTCTTAAATCTCAATAGCAGCTTTCTGACGCACGGCCATGAACACGATGCCGAAGTGGCAACGTTTCTAGCGCACAACATTGAACCGACAGTGCCAATACAAGTAAACATTTATTGTTTAAATAAATAAAATTAAATAAACCTTTCTTTTCTCGACAACAGCCAGAACTTCACGACGAGGATCTACTCTACGCAACACACACGCAACGTCGTGTGCTGCCGCACAAGAAACGTATTTCACGCAAACTGAAAGGCGGCCTACTCAGTGATACAGCTTCCGTAGCATCGAGTATAGTTGGCCCTGGCGATAATATAGTCGTCGGCAATGTGCCCTATACAGATGAACTTGATGTGGCTACACACAAACGTTTACTTTACACCTGTGAAATCTGTGGTTATGCGGCGAATGCACAAATCGATTTCTTTGCACATCTAAAACAGCACTATGAACCGCCAGCAGCATTAGTGCCGCCAGTGCCAGTGCATCATGAACTTTTGGATACAATGAAGCAAACGCTTATAGCACCACTTGATGGTGTCGCCAAAACGAATTGTGATAGCTTATGCGCATCCATGTCAACAAAAGTGGTGGGGGTGGACGCTAACCGCGATGATGAACAAGCCAAATTGGATCAAGTTTTACGTGCAGTACAGCTGGATTTCGAAGATTTTCATAATCCAGTTGTACCAGTACATGAAAGTCATGTGCCTGTAATGCAACCAACACCGAATAATGTTGGCACGCGTGGACATGGTTGTTTTTTAACAACAACAGATGAACTAACATTGAGTAAATTAAATGTGCCCAGCGGCAATAATGCTGTCGATGATGCAGAATTTAGCGATACAGAAGAGATGCTGGACGCACATACGCTGCGCAATGTAGTCGATAAAGTATCATTTGAGGATACATGCGATGAATTCGATCTCATAACATCAAATGCAATGCGTTCAAATTGGTTTGCAAACAATAATTTTAATAATTGTGATGAAACATTTTCTGGACAACTTAGTCAATTGCTACTTGTTGGTGGTGGTGAGCCACATCACACTGCCGGCGCTGTACCGACGACGTCGTCTATGATTAAACACGAAACATTGCAACTTAATTTAACAACAGCAGCAGCAGCACAAATACAACAACAGCAACAACAACAACCGCAAAGTACAACAGATTTACCGCCTTTTTTGGTAACCGAACAGCATATTTTACCGCATACATTACCAACAGTAGAGCAACAACATATACCAATGCAACAGCAGCAGCAACAACAGCAGCTGCACAACAACGAACAACTAGTGCTACAAGAGCATAGAAATACTTTAGAGCTACCACAACTTTGTAATCCTTTAGAGCTGAAACATACAATGGAAGCTGCTACAAATGAAACAAATATTTTCAATGAACCCGCCGCCGCTGCCGCTGTTCTGCATACAACGTCACCAACAACAAGGCATACGCCAACTGAATATAAAATGGAAATGATGCAAGAGGCTACATTATCGCCAGCAGCACCACCAGCAGATACAACACAAGACGTAGAGCCAACACAAACTACAACACCGGCAACACCACGCTCAAAAGCTAAACAATCACGCAGCGCTAAGCAAAAACTTTCGAATAGCGCTGAAAAATCCAGTAAATCCAATGAGAAAAAGACTTATATTTGCGATAAATGTGAGCGTCAATTTAATTCTACGAATGCTCTGAAGTATCATTCACGTACACACACACAGGATCGTCCACATCACTGTGATGAATGTGGCAGAGACTTTTTTGCAATCGGTGCACTGAAAACGCATCTACGCACACGTAAGTACTACTACATTTATGGGTGATATGGGGGCTCAAGCTCTCTTACAACAAGTTGTATACGTTTACTTGAAGAAGCACAAAAACCAAATCATTCACAAAGACCTTCCATTTGAAACTTTAATAGAGCTGGGTGGGTAGTTAAGACACTATTTTGGGACTCTTATGAAAAGGCATATGTGTAAATTTTTAGCTTAAAAATTTGAATAACAGAAACCCGTATCGGGTTACTTTTCGATAAATCGATTATTTCCGATTAATCGATAATTTTGTATATCAAATTCCTTTTGCAAATAGGTTTCTCTTAATGAGTGATTTACTTTATGAAACTCTCCGAAATAAGCCGTAAAAAATACTAAAATATTTGCAATTGTTGAGAAGACATCCCATAATTAATTCTACATTTGCTACTTTTTACTTTTTTTTACTATAAAAGCTATTCTCACGTTGATTTCATTACAGATACTGGTGAAAAACCATACGAATGTGATAATTGTGGCATAAAATTCCGGCGTTATGGCGATCTTAAATATCATTACGAATCCAAACATAATGAAAATAAATCACATATGTGCGAATTCTGTGGTAAATCTTTTTCGCGCAAATATTCGCTAGTGCTACATCGTCGTATACACACCTCTGAGCGTAATTTTAATTGTGAATATTGTGGCAAAAAATTCCGTGCTAGTTGCTATCTAAATAGTCATCTGAAAATACATACTGGCGAGAAACCGCATCCGTGCAATGTTTGTGGTAAAAAATTCCGTGTACTTGGTGATATGCGACGTCATCAACGTATACATGAACGTACTGAAGGAAATGATTCTGGTGGTGGTGCTGGTGGTGGTGTAACATCAACTGTACAAGAGACTGATAATATGAATGAAATAGAAGAGGAGGATGATGATGTTGATGATGAGGAGGATGCAATTGTTGCTGGTGGTCTTGAACCAGGTGAAATTGTCGATAACGATTTGACAGAAATTGAAGATCAAGTCAATAATGCTGATGCTGCTGCTGATGTTTTGGAACAGGGTGTGCGTGAAATAGAGCTACGAAATTACTAAGAACGACGCAGATGAGCATAAGGACGAACATTTAAGGTATCTCGAACAATATTATAGCCTCGCACATTTTTTTTTATGTGAAAAAAAAACTGTTCAATTACGTTGTAAATTAGTTTAACTGACTTAAAATTACTTGAATATGGTCTCCAAATATTTTTCGTTATATTTATTGCGTAGTGAATGCAATTATAGGTATATTTATTTGAAGCAAACCGGGTACATTATGAATAGTAAATTTAAATATACAAATTTTGATACTTTTAGCTTTTGTATTCTTTGAGTATGAAACAACTTACGTAAATGCACATAAACACGATAAAAAAAAACATCGAAGAAAAAACTGAAATTATAAAGTTTATAACTTCAGTTAGCTAACTAAAATACTGTTTTTTTTTTTTTAATTTCTTCATATTTAAAAAAAAAATTCAGGTTTCAACAGTCAATATGACCTGTATTAGCTTGTGTAATCGTAATTTATTAACTGTGACGTTTAACGTGTCCAAAAAAAAACATAACCTATTGTATAAAAAAAAAACCGCACTGATATTAAATAAATTATTACTACGAATACGATAATTGTAAAAAATATTTTAAATAGCTTTAAGTGGAGAAATGTAATAACAAATAAATCCAATATTGTCAAAGAAAATGAATCTAAACTAATTTAATCTAAAAAGAAATTTAGAAAAAAAGTCCTCTTCTCAGAAACACTTTACATATTTTGCTTCGGCATTTATATGTATATGCATGGGTAAAGATAAGCTGGACAGAATAGTATGTGTGAATTTTAAAAAGGCTCTCATTTTAGTAAACTTACCCTAAACGGCTGTTTGAGTTTTTAAAATGTATCCTACCTTTTGTGTTTACTTTATCAATTCTCCGTCTCCAATGAATCTCCAGATCGCACGCTATTGGACCATTATTACATATCTGTACCATGATTTTATACAGATTATTTGGCATAGTTTGAAGTTTAATTTATTGAAATGAGCTACGGCATTAGACACCAGATTTAAATAATGTTTAACGATTCCAGTCATTTAATTGAAATCACCTTCATCCTTTCACATAATCAATATAAAATTTAAAAAAAAAAACACTTTAGAAATTTTTTGCTATTGCAGAGCATCCTTTATTTTATTCTTTTTGTTTTCAATTGATTCATTTTTGTTATCAATTTTCTTCTCCTTTTTTTTTTATTTTTTCATTATCTTCGTCGTCATTTGCACTTTTACCTTAAACAATATATCTTTATTATGTACGATTAAGTATATATATATAAATATATATTATATATATTTATAGATGCATTTATATGTAACTATGTACAACATAAGACGAGATTTGTTTCATGTCTAAGAAGTGAGTTAGTGTCTTGTATGATAATGATAATGTTGTGTACGTTTATGTGTATGTGTGTGTGTGTTTGTATCTAACTCACCGTTTATCTAATTCTTTTTTATATTTTTTCTTAGATACAAGTTTTCAATCTTATTGAAATCTTTGTATCTAATTATTTAACACAATTTCACATATGTTTTTGTTGTTATTTTCTTTGTTTTTTATTTTTAATATTTTTTTTTTAATTAAATGCTACTATATATACTTTCATTCTTATCGTCGTCTGCTCATCACTACATTCAACTGATTTTCTTGTATGTTCACACCTTAAAAACTAGATTCTAGTATTTCTCAGTCAATGATATTGAAATATATATATATATAATTTTTTTTATTTTTTTAATTTTTAATTAAGAAAAATGTCTTTGTTCTATTGGATACAAACATTTGAATCCTTTAGAACACTTAATACGTCGCTACACAAACATATATTTGTCGGCATGAATAAACATGATAAGTTTTTTTTTTTTTTTGTTTTTTTTTATTTAATGAGTTTCTTTGAATTGGTGGTAGTGTTGTAAAACGGTTGGTTGGTTTTCTTAGATTTTTTTTTGTTTATATATATATATTTTTTTTAGTATTTGTTTTAATATGATAAAAAATGATTTGAAGCGTGGTTTTGTGTGTGTCTGTGTGTTAATGGGATATTTTTTTTAGCAGTTTTTTTTGTTTTTCGTTTGAATTTATTTTAATCTATATTTTGGGGAGCGTAGGCTTTAGGAGAAATATAGGAATTGTTTTTTTTTTTTTTCTTAATATAATGTTGTCAACTTTTGTTTAAAAATATTATAAATTCTTGTTTCTTTCTTTGTTTTTCGTTTTTTATTTTAGTTTTAAAATGAAATTTTTCTCTTTATTTGCTTTGCTTAATAGTTTAATGAGTTTTTTTTCTTTTTCTTTTTTTTTTATAATTTGCTTAAATATATTGGATCTCTTTTTTAAATATTTTGTTTTTGTTTTTGCTGTTGTTAACCAACACTAGTTTTTTTTTTTTAAATAGCTTGCTGCAGTTTTTAAAATGCTAATGTATGATATATATTTTTTTTATGACAAAACATTAATTATAATTAATTTAATAGTTTTATGGATTTTTTTGTTAAGGATCTCTTTTTAATAAAAAATGTGCACCAATTTTAAAAAAAGTTTATTGTTTGTTGCTGTATGATATATAGGAAATATGTTATGATCTATTTTCAATAGAAATTTATGTTTTTAAAATGACAAAATTTAAATGCCCTATACGGCAGCTTTTTGTTTAATTTTTTTGAAGAAGTGCTTTAGGCTTTATGGCATTAGTGTTTCAGTTCTTAAGTGAATTGAATATTAAACAAGTTGTAGTGTAAATATCGAGTATCTGTCTGAACGATTGAGCTGTAAGAGGTGGTGTCTCTTGAAGATTCCCTCTGCGCAAATAGTCAAAATAAAAAGTATTTGATTCATATAGATGTAGCCTTCTTTTAGAATTCACAAGTATGTATTCACAATTTATTCTTGGCATAATATATCTCAATGCTTACTTTTGTAGAACTATCTTACATTTTAACAGATCAATGGCGGTTTTTAGACACTTATTTTTGTATTTATTCGCCGACTGCCAGTCCAGTCTTTTTATTTCTATAAGTTTTCTTTCAATCAATTTTAAAGAGCTGATTGCGTGCTGAAATTCGAAACTTAAGCTTTTCTCGGCAAGGACTAAATCAAGAATGAAAGCCAAAGTGCCACGCAAAAGTTAAAGTTTTTCTTTGTTTAATATAAATTTTTTTAAACCTGTCTGTTTTTTAAGATGTTCCAACAAAATTTAGAAAAAAAGCGGACCTGTCATCAATACAGACAGATATCCTATATTTAGACAAGTTGTTTTTGGTTTTTCTTGACAATAAATAAATGTTTTTCTTTCATATAAATTTTAGTTATTTTTCCTTATTTTTATTTTTACTTTTTTTTTTTTTTTGATTCAAATTTTAAAATCAACGCACAATAATCAAATAAAGATCCTTATTAAGCATTTTTAGTAGTATTTTATGAACTGATCATTCGTTTTAGTGTTGCCAAAACTAAATTTAAGTTTTTTGTCAAGTGTTGGTTAGTGAACTGAAGTGTTTTACAATATTTGTTTTTTGTTTTTTTTTTATATTTTTTTTTTTTAGTGAGTTTAGTTGACTTCTATTTTGTTTTGATGATGGCAGCATTTAAACTTATTGGATTTTCTTTTTTTATGTATTTTAATTTCATTTTACATTTCTTTTTTTTATTTTTCTCTGTTCAAATAATTATTTTGTATTTAAATTTGTTAGTGTTGTAAAATATATATATATATATTTTTTTGTTTGTAGCTGCTATATAAATATTTAAACTGTCGGGTCCGTCGTCTGGTTTTTTTTTTTTCCCTTATTTGTATTTTAGTTTATTTATTTTTTATAAAATTAAGTTTTGTTTTTTTTTTCTGAGTTACTATTGTTATTTTTATTTTATTTATTTATTTTCTTTACTATTTTCACATCTTTATTTAAATTTGTTTTTTTTTTTTCTTTGTTGATTTTGTTTGTTTGCTACGCTATTATTATACTCGGTTTTTTTTTTTTCTTTTTTTTTCCACTTATTTATTTATTTTTTTTTTTCATATTGTATGCCATATGTCGCTCAGCGTTTTAAAAACATGCCTATAATTTTTTCGAATTTTTTTTATGTATATTAACTTTTGTTACATCATCACGATTTGTATTCTTTTTTTAAATTTAATTTAAACTTACATTTTTAGCCTTTCATATGCCTTGAAATTCTATCAAATTTTTCTTGCTGCTGCACAAATATTTACAAGGTTTTTTTATCTATTTTATATTTATAATAATATGCATACATTTTTAACTTGCCTATGCACACACAAATTTTTTAATTTAATTTTTTTTTTTTTTTTAATACAATATTCATTTTTTAACATCACACGCTACTCTTTTTATTCATTCTTTGCTTAAAATTCTGCAACGCTTTGCTGCTGTCACATTCATCATTTCATACATCATCGTACTCATATTTAATTTAATTAATTTATTTGTTTTTTTTTTTTTGTTGTTGTTTTTAATTGTGAAAAAATAGCTGCATCTATTGTTCATTTTTGTGTTTAAGTATTTTTTTATTTCATATTTTTTTTTTGTTGTTTGGGTAAGTTTATAAAGAACCTCACACTATTAAGTTTTTTTTTTTTGTTTTTTAATTTAAAATTTAAGTTTGTATTTGATTTGTTTGATATATTGTATTTTGTTTGTTGTTGTTCATATTTATTGAAAGGATTTTTTTGAGTTAACGATTTTGAATTCGACTATATTATGTTTTGTAGGTGTATTAAATGCAATTGGATTTAAATTTTTAATTAAAGAAAAAAACATATAGTATTTCAAGAAAATTGTTTTCGTCGAATATCTATCTGAAACGTCTATAATAATAGCTTGTACACTTGTTTCAAGCCTTAAAAATTTATGTTTAAACAAGAAAGAACGCTAAACCCAAACTATATGTACCTTAAGTTAGGTTCTACTTTACTACCATACCACATTGAATTGAATTTTCATACACAAACTTAAAAAAATCTTGGTAAGCTACATCTAAAATTTTGTGGAACTCCATATTGGTCTATTTATGGGGACTATAAGGCAATAACAAAGAACATAAAAAAAAATTTTGGGATACCTAAAATTTTGTCGGTCCCAACCATATTGGGATATTTTTTTTGGGACTATCATAGACATAATTTATACTAAGTTTAGAGTTCCTAGAATAAGAAACAATGTCAGTTTTATGCAGAAACCCTAAATTTTTTGGGTAGATTTGTATGAGGGGTACTCCTTAAAATGGGTCTAGAGAAAAACCGTTTGCAAGTGCACACTTGACGGTCCAGGAGAATCTAAGTTTCAAACTTAATATACCCTTCTACCCTTTGGGTATAAAAATGAGGGACGATCTGTGTCTGTTCGATCTGCTGTCTATCGTATGAAATGGCTTACCTCAGAGTCTATACGAAATAGAGCCAACATATTGGAAGCTTGGACTGTCCTCCATGTGTTATCCACAACAATACGAATACAACATCGTTTAAATTGGCAAAAACCAAACTCGTTGTGAAAATATAAGAACTTAATCCATATCGGCCAAGAATAATAACCAATATATAGATTATTTTTAAGAATACTTATTCTATAAAGATCAAATTAATGAGAAGGCATCGAATAGTTTTTATTGTATTTAAGGTAGCAACATAAAATGTTGTTAAGATAATCGCATTACTCAATACTAATTTATGATTGGGTTGCTCAGGGAACACCTCGATCTTAATAATTTTTCTTCCAAATTTAATATAAAAAATTATCGTTTTAGTTTAATTTTTTTTTTTAAGTAAGTAGAACACTTAATGTTCTTTAGATTCTTGAGTTCCTATTAAATTTTTTAGGTTGTTTTCAAAAATGAGATCAATTTTTCTTAGTGAGTGAGCTGATGGAGACCATTTTAAAATATGAATTCTGCTGTTTCTAAATGAAACACAAAAAAAAAAAAAAAAAAAAACCTAAAAACAAATTGCTTTTAATACACCTACAAAACACGCAGTTCTTGAGCCAATTTTTTTTCAGTTATATAGTAACCGCGTTTAAATATGTGCTTCCACTACAGTTCACATCATCAAGTTTATGGCAGATTGACGGTAGTTTAACCTGACGGCATGGCGTTTGTATTGTAGAACAAGCAAACAACTATTCCCTCAAATCATCATCGTTTCATCATCACATCACACATCTAAAAAACTATTGTATTCCTTCAACTTTTGCTAATGTGTAACATTATCCAATATGTTTTTAGGTACATTTACTTGTGTGTTTTGTTGATTTTCATTTTTTTGTTTTTTTTTTTTGCTACTGCTGTACTTTTTTTTTTTTTTTTTTTTTTTGAATCTATATTCTTATTAGAGTTATTGTTGCAGTATATGTTGTTGTTGTTGTATTTGTTGTTTTTGTAGTTGTGTTGTATTTTCGGCTGCTTCTATTTTTGCTACTAAAAGTCTTTAATTTCGCTCTACATTAGAGACTCACTTGCTGCATCTTATCAAAATCTAAGCACGGCCGATGTGGCCGCTGCAGTCTCTGTGTGGCATGTGCAGTATGATGTTGTTGTTGTTGTTGTTGCTGCTGCTGCTGCTGTTGTTGTCCCTGCGCTCCTGCGGCAGTTAATGTTCCTGTTGTTGCAGTGGTTGTTCCTCGCATCATCATTGGACGACGACGCGGTGATATTGCACAATGAAATAATTTCGCAGGTGGACTTACCGAACGTACTTCCATATCTAGACCGGTCGTTGAGGCTGGACTACTACGTGAGCTATTATAGTGAAAACTATATTTCGGTTGCGGTTGATATATGTGATGACTGCTATTACTCATTTTAAGTGATGTACTGCAAGCTTTAATGATACTATCACTGGGTTCATTTTCACTGCCATCAATGCATTTAGTAACAGAAGCAGCAGCAGCAGTCATCTTTTGACCATTGCCGGCAGAGTCAAGACCACTGCTGCCGCCGCCGACACCACCACCACCACCATTCTGTTCGTTTACATTACTATTATCACATAATTTTATATTTTCGATGCCACAGCGTGCCTCTGAGAGTATCAGTGGTGTCGTGGAGCGGAACATATGGCTACGATTTGGCTTGAACGCCTCCAACGGTGGCGATGTGCGAAAATTCACAGGCGTCAATATTGGCTCCAGAAAATTGCGCAACTGTAAAATAATTTGTATAGAGTAAACGTTAGTTTAAATTGTAGTAAAACAAAAAAAAAAAAAAT
Source organism: Leucophenga varia (assembly GCA_018903435.1). Classification (NCBI taxonomy): domain Eukaryota; kingdom Metazoa; phylum Arthropoda; class Insecta; order Diptera; family Drosophilidae; genus Leucophenga; species Leucophenga varia. The sequence goes on along the minus strand of JAEIFJ010001509.1, from coordinate 1,341,488 downwards.
AATAATCATTATACCTCATCATCAGAGCTATGCGCCAATGAACGCTTACGATTTTCCATAAGCGTAGAGCTGGCACGTTTCGATGTGCTTGCACCGTCACCACCACCAGCACCACTGCTACCACAGCCACCACTACCTGACGCTCCAGTACCTTCACATAGTTCCGGATCTAACGATGAAGTACAACATCTTGCAGATAAACGCGATGAACCACCACCTGATGCAGTTTCACCACGCTGCTGCGATGTATTGCCTGCAGCTGCTGCAGCAGCGGCTGCTGCCTCAGCTGCAGCAACAGATGAAGGCCCATTGATAACTTCAAGTTCCTCTTCAGAACTATGCTGATCGTACAGCAGGTGGGATTGACACATCATTGCAGCAGAGGACTCAGACGAGCAGGCGGTATCCGTTGTTGGCGAGTTTGCATCGGTGCAGGAACTCAAACCTGAACGAAGATAAAATAATTATTAGATTAATTCAACGTGAAATATAAAAAAAATTATCAATATTTTTTTCATAAATATTACAAAGATACTGAAATTTTAAAACCGAAATAATATAAGCCATTCGATCAGAACTAAAATTCAAAAAACCTTCATTAAACAAAAAAAACAATTTGACCTATAGAATGTTTTTAGGGGTGCCATTTTGTCAAACACAAAGTCATGTTCGCATGGGTTGTCTCATAAAAATGCTAAAGTCATAAAAACGATCATTTTACGCTCTAAACCCGACACTTAAGTTCGTCAAATTATCTTTCTAATAAGGTTTCAACTTAAGAGACGTCAGATGTCGATATTACTCGACTGTAACAAGCATAGATCCCTGAGTTTTTTACCGTAAGTTTCCTGAATCCATACATTTTCTATGGCCTTTTTTATGTTAAAAAGCTTTCAAAGTCTTACTTTATGGGCAGTATTCTTGGGCTCATTGCCTTGTTTGAAAATAAAAGAAGTCTCCTAGTCCCACTTGCTCAACACTTTGATGCAAATTCTCTTTTAGGATATTTATGCAGCCTCTATGATCCATAATGAACTCATGGTCAGATGCCCCATTCACGATATCACTGAAGAGTGAGTTCTGCCCATATTTGACCAATCTTTCATATAAAATTTACTATCGGCCAACAGTTTTCTAATAATTTTTCGCTCACTTAAACTTATTTCCTTATTTCTATTTACCATTTTGATAGTTTAGAAAATTTACAAGCCATATTGTTGCAGGATTAACGTAAATCACATGTCATTAGCTACACGTACACATTAATTATTGTTTTTATTTACAGGAAATCCCCATTCTCTCGCTATTGTGCGGACTCTCTTTCACGTCGTAGACTTTGCCAAAGTGACTTGTTTTTGTAATACTTTAATTATTTTTTTTTTTATAAAAAAAATAAAAAAAAAAATACTATATACATTTTGATGTTGCTACTTTTGCATTCTTTACTCTAAATCGTCAATTTATTCGCATTAAGGAATGCGCTCAACCCCTAGTATTGTTTTTTTTTTAATTCGGATAATATCGGATAATACCTCAAAGCCCATTAAGTTTCCCAGGGGAAAATAACACTTTTTCGTAGATTTAATGTAGAAACCTGGAAAATTTATATTTTTTATGCGAATAACGGGGATTCCCATGCTAATTTTTTGACCACACTAAAAACATAAAATTTATTTAATTTTCACTTACTAGTTTCCATATCCAAGTCTAAGTGACGCGTGTGTTTGTTGCTGTCCACATCCAAGATGTCACCATCAGATTCAGTGCCTGAATCATTCGACTCCCGCTGCGCATGAAAGATTTTTTTTTTTTTTTTTTTTTTGCAAAAAAGAAAAACACAATTTTTATTAGTTGAAGTAAAAGAGAAAATGAAATCAGCAAAACCGCTCTAATCCTTGATAACTCATTCACAAGTACGAGGACATTCGCACACACACACACAAACACACACACACACAAACACACACACATACATATATGTACACATATTCATTCATATAAGAATTTAACTTTTTCGCAATTTGCTTTTTATTAGTTTTTCTCGTCGTCGTCGTCGTTTTTTTTTTTCGCTCACCTTTTTACGCAGAAAATTTTTCGAAGTTGTTGCCTTTAATGAAGTGGAATTTTCGCGATTTTTCTGCCTGACAAACTTTATCATGTTTTGTGTTGCCCCTTTTTGTTCAACAAAATAACGCACTCACACACGCAGAGACAAACTTTAATTTTCGTTCTATTCGTTCTCTCTCGCACTCCTTTTTCTATTTATTTCCGTTTAAATTTTGCACGCTTGTTTGCTGTTATGCTCTTCTATCCTTTTCTTTGACTGTCATCGTTTAACACATTTGCTTTGCGCAATTTTTACTACTATATACTATTCTACTACGTGCTTTGCACTTGCTTGTGTTTTTTTTTTTGTGTTTTTTTACTACTTTCGTATTTTGTTGTGCGCCTTTTGCTTATTTTTTTTATTTGTATTTTGTTTGTTTTCTTATTGCTATTTCTTGCTATTGCACCTACGCCACTGCCACCCACACAATTAACTCCTTTCAACTATTTTACTTTAGCTCTCTCTCTCTCTTCTCGCTCTAGCATATTGTTGTCTATTAGAATCACTAGCGTATGCGTTTTTATTTTTTTTTATATCCTTTTGTGCGCTTCTATACTCCTACTACTATAAGTCTTTTATATTATTTTTCTTTTGCACTTCGTTTACTTTTTGTGCGTGCGTATGAGTGAGTTTGTATGTTTGTGTATTTTATGCAAGAGTCTGTCGCTGTCGCGCGCTCTTTTTCATTTCATTTTTGGTTTTGTTGTAAATTTTCAATCACGTTTGCGTAGTATGAATAACACGGAACAACAGCAACAACAACAACAATTTATAGTAACTGCAACGTTGACAGCGCACGCGAGTAACCAACAGCAACAACAACAACAACTTCGCCTAGTTGCATGTTTTTTTTTCTTTATTGTTGTTGCTGTAGTTGTCTCCACCGCCGCTTTTTTTTTTGTTATTAAACCGTCAGCATGGGAATCAGCAGCAGCATCGCCGACATCTTCGTTAAATCTTGCTATTCGTTTCGCTTCACTTCGTAAATTCTCGCGATGTGCACGCCGAGAGCGAACGTTTAAACGCGCACCTTTCTTTTTTTTATATTTTTTTGTTGTTTTTTTTTTTGGCTTTCTCGTCGTTATTTTGCCCACAAGAGTTATACAGCACGGAATTATTGATTTTATATACAATACTTCAAAAGAACAGGACGATACGACAACGACGACGATGTTGGAGATGTCGTCGTCGTCGAAATTTATGCACTTTCGGGTGTTGGCGTTGGCGGCGTATGACGAAGAAATCGTCGTATACAGCAAGAAGAAGATATTCCAGACAAGGCAAAAAAAAAAATGCACTTTTACTTAATGTCTCTCATCATCTTAATTTTCTTGTTCACTTTAATTACTTTAATTGCAATTTCAATTGAAACAAAAATTATTGCACACTTATTTGGGATACATTTTCTAATAAATTGTTCATTTCATTGTAACAGCGGCAGCAGCAGCACCAGTCAATACACTAACACTGTAGTATACTTTAGTAATTGTATCTACAATTCTTTACTCGTGTAACACTCGTTTGCCGCTTACTTTACTTTACTACTAACGCCCGTCACCGGCAACAACTACGCTCAAACTGAAATTTATTGCTACTCGGTTGCAGTAACGGACAAGTTTTTTTTTCTTTTTGTATGTATAGCGCTGCCAACTTGTAGCAAGGGTGTACCACACTTTAATAAAGTACTGTTAGATTATAGGTAGTTCAAAATGAAATTAAATCTGTTAATCTATGTCTCTGATGGTTAATACAAGATTTCGGGTTCTAATTGAAAATAAAGTTAAGATCAGTTTCAAAATATTTTTTTTTTCACAGCAATATACAGCTACATATATTTATCAAATTTAAAATTTTCTACTATCCAAAAAAATAGTACAAAACATTTCACGAAGGGATAGGTGGAGTTCCAAAAGGCAATTCCAAAAATAATATCAAGCAACCTTTTTTAAAAGCCACCATAATTTCGAGATATTCAGGAATTTTTTTCCCGAAATTTGTTTTAAAAAAATGTATATATGTAATATAAAATATATATTTGGATAAAAATATCATTTTTCGAAAATTTCAATTAATCGGAGAGATATGTTTAAAAATTACAATTTTTATTTATTTTTACGGTGATAATAGACATAATTTAGTTTCAAAAATATGCGGGGATGCCCCTTATTGGGAAGTACATTCCCCTTTTTTTTTATTTAAAAACTCGAAAATGGGCGGTAAGTTTGTATGGGGGCTATAATATATATTTATAATACGAAAGTAGTTTTTGCTGCGAATATTTTAAGTTTGAATTTCCACGCAATATCTTCAATACTGATAGAATAAAATATATTTTTAAATAAGTAACAAGTGGACAGCGCCGATTGCAGCAACAATCAAATTGCGCACGTTCACGTTAATGCTCACTCAATGTATCTCAAAAATAAAACAACAAAAAAATAACAAGAAAATAAAATGTAAGAAAAACTCTCGCTCTCTTTTACGACTACGACAACTACAACACACAAATGGATGCCGAACTGCTGTGCGCACCCAACACTATTCATTATTGTCCATGTATGTGTGTGGGTGGGGGGCCAGCACTAGTGATGATGATGACTTGCAGCAGTCATTGTTGTTGTTGTTTTGTTTGCTGCCTCCAGCGCATGCAATGCATGTGCGTCGTCTGTATCTATGTTTTATATGCATGTATGTATGTGTGTACACATTTGTACGTTGCGAAGTTTTTTTTTTGTTGCTTTTGGCGTTGTGGAGGTAGGTTCACATTTTGCTATAAGCTTCGTCGTCGTAGTGTTTGTTGTAATTGAAATTCATTTCTCGTGCGCGTATTTTTGCGCAAACTCGCGAAAACAAAATCCGAATGCAACGAACAGAACAGAGTAGTAGCCGACAGAGAGAGAGAGAGAGATGAGACGAAAACAAATGAAAAGCGAATATAAACGTAAAACGTGTAAAAGCAGCAAACAGCATGCAAAACTAGTTGTTAACTGTGCGGCGGGGGCGGGTATACAGGCGGGAATACGTTTAAGTTTGCACAAAAAAAAAAATAATAATAAAATAATACTCGTATATATTGTGTGGAAAATCATATACGCGAAAATAGGCAACAAAAGCAACAGCAATGAAATATGTACGTGCACTTTTCTGGTGCACAACACTTCAAACATATTCAAACAAGCTCATAAACACAAACACACACACACAAATTGCACACATACAAATTAAAATGAAAAATGTCTGCTCACCAATTTTATTTTTTACTATTTACTACGTCGAATGCTACTAGTAGTTTAGCCTTTTTTATTTATTTTTTTTTTTTTTACATGCAATATTTCAGCTTTTTTTTTTTTGTTTTTCCTTTATAGAGTTAAAAAGCTTGTTTTGTCTAAATACAACTGCATAGTTTCTCAAATTTGGTGATTGTGCAATTTTTTAGCCAAAAGCCGCCATTAAATTTGATACAACAAACGTAGCCTTTCAAGTTAATTTCACACATTCAATCACTTTCAATTTTCGCACACTTGTCATTCAATTTACGCGCAATCTACTATATACTACGACGTCAACGTCGACGTCGACATCGGCGGCAGCAAAATTATTGACGTACATTGTATTTTTCATCTATCACTTCTACAAATGCATCCATCCATCCAGTCAGTCAGTCATGCCAGTCAGTCTCTTCTCTCTTTTTCATTCTGCTTTTGCAAGTTCGTTTCTACATCCCACACACATAGTGAAAGAAGCAATGGAAAACAATATGAAGAAAAAGGAGGCAAAGAACGAACGCATCGAATGAAGGAACCAATGGATCCCAACAAACAATCACGCGCTGCATTCTACTCTTCGTTACGCTCTCTTTTGCATTGAATCACAGACTCTCTCCCATACATGAGCGTAACTTAAAGGGAATGCTGGAGCATGACGACAGCGCACCAGATATAAAATTTATTTTCTATAATATTTTTTAAAAGTTGTAATCAAAAGTGACTACTGACTCATTATATTATAGTTATAAATGTTTTGCTAAAACCTTATTTAGTTTACTACCGAAAATGTTTTTGTGTTCTTCGACGAGATAGGAAATGAGTCATTTCCAGCTCTGCTGTCATAGTTTTATGCCTTTTTCGACAACAGAAATTACTATTTTCTTTATTTAATTATCCACTTTGACTTCGTATATCGAGGAAACTAGACCTACGCCAACAGCTTCCAATCATACAAAGTTATCTTTTCGAAGTAGGAAAAAAAGGTAAAAAAATTTGCTTTTCGGAAACTCTATGAAAACCAAAACTATGCAGCATTTTTACTTTGACTGATAACCTCTCCGAGTTGATTCAACCTAGTCTTTACTAATATTGGTGTGGTATAGAAACATATCTGGTTCCAACTCACCAAAAAAAAGCTTTAATTCAAAACTTAAATAAAAACAAGAAAATGTTAACTTTGGTAGAACCGAAGCTTAAATACCTATCACACGAAACTTTAAATAGATCATGTATGGTCTTCAGTGACGAAGATAAAATGCCGTAAAAGAGTTCGGTGGGTTCAACTCATATATGAAGCATATATGTAAAATTTTAAGCTAAAAATGCAGTGAGTTTGTATGTGATCTGTATGTTATAAGACCCGATCCTTGACGACAGTAGAAGTGGTTTTATACAGATTGGAGTGAATACATTCAAAAATGAAAAACTATTTTTATACGAAAACTCAAAAATGGACGATTGGTTTGGATGGGGGCTATGTCTAAAAATGAGCGTGGCACCATGGTTCTGACATACAAACTGCCTAGGACCAAAAACAAAAGTTTAAAAAGAAAGTGCATCGCAACAGACGGACATGGCTATTTCGATTTGTCTCATCGAGCTGATCAAGAATATATATATACTTTATGGGACCTACGATTCCTCCTTTAATGCGTTACAAACTTTCCGGCAAGCTGATAACTGTGGCGGATATACAAATTATTTCTTCTATTATGGTGAAGCCCTTTTTAGATATAATCTAGGTGCGGAAAAAAATGTTTGAAGATGCTCCTTAAAATACTTAAAAAGGATGAAAAAAAAAACCTTTTAAAGGAGAGATTCGCCATACCATTCTTTCGTTGATGCTAAAACTCAAAATTACTCTCCAGTTTGAGTATTGAGTTTTCCTTGCTGATTCAAGTACTCCTTATTCTAGCACATCATATACTCTTCTACACTATACTCAACCCCACCAATATTTAAGGCTCATCTACAAAAGGAAAATTTATTCAAAACATTTCTGTTAGTTAAGAAAAAAATTAAACCGTTCCGTAGTCAAAATATCCGGGACATTTCAGCGTTTAAACCGAATTTAAAATTTATCTTTCACATAAACCCCTTTTGCAGAAAACATATTAAATAATGCCGCCAATGTGCATGAGTTACGCTCATCTGCCGCTATTGAAAAAAAATCTCCCGGCTATAGTCATCATCATTGTAGTTGTTGTTCTTGTTTTACGGAAGTATTTCACACAAAGTTTCAAGTCCCATTCATGTGTAGACATTGAGTAAGAGAATGAACGCTCAAAGGAAAGAGAGTGTGAAGTGTGTGTGTAGGGCAAATCAAATGTTGCTGTTGTTGCTTAATCGCTCGTAGTCTAAATATAGCTCCACCAACAACAACTAAAGTAGCAGCAGCTCCAACTGCAATTTCTACAAGAACAATTGCTGCAAATACTTGTGAAAAAAAAAAAAAAAAAAAAAAAAAAAAAATGCTTGTAATACGCTTCTTGTAAAATTTAATTTTTCTTGCAAAGAAATTGCACGCATGCAATTGCGTATTTTTCACGTCAACACACACACTCACACAGACATACATGCATGCAGAATACCAAATTGAGACAGCAGCGACGTTTATCGATGCGCTCGTATGCACCGTTAGATTTTTTATTTAATTGAGCTACACTTTTAATTTAATGCTTCATCGTTCTTTCTAATTTTTTTTTTTTTTTTTATCATTTTGCACTTACTTTCGTTTAGCGTAATTTTTCTCTGCATACGCACGTTTGCACACACTTCGTCGTCGTCGTCATTCAAAGCATGAAAATGCAAGAAATGTAGTAGGGGGCGGCATACACTTCGAGTACTTTTGCAACGCGAAACGATTTTTTTATTTTAGTTGAAGCCTAGCGCGTTAATTTAAAATTGAAATTAAACATGATTTAATAACACAAACGCACGCAAACACAACCGAATCGAACAATATAGTAGATATTTATATATATATGCATATGTATGTATCATAAATGTAGTATATATGTACACATTAAATGTTTTTTTTTTTTTTAAGTAAATCTATAAATTTGTTTTTTTTTTTTTAACAACACGCAGCAGCAAGCTAGCGAGTCTAATCAAGACTGAATGTTTAAAGCTGGAATCGAATAATTCAGACCAGGCAGGCGAACGCAACGTAAAGATGAATGGCGAGTAAAATGAAGCAGACCTGAATAAAAAAAAAAAAAACAAAACCAACAACTACAAGAACAACAACGAATGAACGAAAGAAAGAGTGATTGAGAGCGCATAAAAAACAAGAGAGCATATGAGTTCTTTAGTAAATTGGCAACGCTAAAAAGCTTTAAAGCACAAAAGAAGCTTTGAATTTTGCATTTTCCAACGTTGCCGTATCGCGTATTGATTGCGTATTTGTTTTGCACAGTGTGTTGAAAATACGCAAAAAATATAGATAAATTATTTAATAAAGAGTTTTATTTATTTATTGTATTTATTTTTCTTGGGTCGCAAAGTCGACAAAATAAAAAAACGATAAATTTTTAATAGTAAAATATCTGTTTTTTTTAACATTGTACTCTTAAGATATAGGTTGTCACAGGTCTCCTTGGTTAGAATAACCGTTACCAGTAAATTGCTTTTACTGGATAGCGGGTACGTCTACTCCAAAATTGTCGAGAGTGACAATTAGTCCTCCACCTTCCCTAAAAGAATCGAACACGAAAATTTTAGTACAAAAGTTCTTTCTAACCTCAAAATTATTTATTTATTTTTTTTTTTTTTTTGCTGACCTCCGATCTCCTTTTTTTTTAAATTTAACTCCAAAGGTGAACAACGGAGGATAATTTTTTAAATTTTATTTTATTTATATACAACAATTTAATACTAGTTCGTTTGTTTCGTTTGCTTATAAATGTACGCAAAATTTTTGTATCGCATTTTAAAAAAAGGTTTTTTTTTTTATGTTTAGAACTAATGGATGGAATGTGTATGCTTTGAAGTTATTTCTTATTTATTATTAAGGCTAACGCTGGGTATTATCGTCGTCATTTTTTTTCTCATATACTGCATTGTCTGTCTGTGAGCGCAATTAATCTCATAGAATTTTTAAATTTAAACTTGCGACTACACTACACTACACACTACATGGCAGTCTCCAGCGGTTGGCTATAACTACGACCGTTTGTCTGCAGTGGCACCATAGTTGCAGTACCGCCATCATCATCAAAATCCGTCTCTAGCAGTGCCTCCGATTTGGAGCGGTGATACGAAGAAGAGGGCATATCCTCTCTGGCAGTTTGGTAGACAGTCTTTGGACGTGGTGTAGCTGCACTGCTGGAAGCGGCGCGTGCACCGTTTGTTGGTTCTGCAGGTGGTGCTGCAGTTGGACGTGGTGTTCTATAATGTGATTGTGGCGCTTTACTGCTACGCACTGCAGTATAATATGAATCGGGACGACGCATATCGGCTGCGCTTGCTGCCTGTTGTTGTTGTTGCTGTTGCTTGGCTGACGGCGCATCATGTGCCTTACGATATAACGATGATTCGGATGCTTCCGATATGGGCGCTGAATAATTAAATTGATCAATTTTGTGTTCAAATGGCAATGTGCTAGAATGTGATTCCTGACTAAGGCGTTGTTGATTATGTTGTGATGGGACAAAACTACTATGCGATGAACGATTATATTCCGGTAAATTTTGTTTAAGTTCACTCAAAAATGAGAGACTATCATTGCCACCAGTGCGTAGTGGCAGTGTACTAGCATTGCCATAATAATCTGAACCAGCTTCATCTGCAGTATCTGTCTGATGTATAATCGGTGTATCCTCTGCTACGCTAGTACTTATCGAATTTTGACGTGTGCCACCACCGTAAGTAGAATTATCACGGAAACCTTCATTGCGATAACTCAATTCAAAGGCATCTGTGTCAAGCGCCGTAGCAGCTGCGCGTCCACGTTGTGCGCTGCCCTTCGAAAGTGAGCCAATTGTAGCTACTTTCTGTGGTGTACCATGTGCTGCGATATTTGCAGCTTGGCGCAATGCGCTCTGATTAACATATTCATTATAGTGTTGCGGTTTTTGATCGTACGCCTCAAAGCTAGCTTCGGAGCTAAGTACGCTTTTATCCATGGAATCGATGGAACCGTTGCCGACCATTTGTTTATAGTCTTGACTCTTGGAGAGGGTACCATTGGAGGACATATTCTAAATTGTGCATTTAGAGAAATGGGATAGGTGCCAAATAAACGAAAGAAATCAAAAAAAATTAAAACAAAACAAAAAATTAAATTAAAAACAAAATAAATCAAAATTAAAAGCAAATCATACATAATTACGCCGTCTCAGTGATCCTTGCGGATCAATGCTATTTAAGCTACGTAAACTTTGTCTTATGCTATTGCGACGCTGCAAACGCTGCACATGACGATGTTTCGATTTGGCATACCAGCAAAAACCAACCATTATAAGCAAAATAATAGCAAGCACAAAAGCAGAGATTATGCTTATGGCAAAGATATCAGCGCGCCATGATAATGGGTCAATTACGACCTAGAAAATAAAAGGGAATTTTATTAAAAGAATTAAATGAAATAATTAAAAACTTTACAAACCTTTGGATCCATTTCACATATAAAACCACGCTCCTTTGTGCAATCTTCCACTTCAGTTTCGGTAAAAACAAAACTTGTGCAACGTTCTATATGATTGAAATCCTGTATCCAAACTTTTTCCGGATACTTTAGATGACGCATTTGACTCTGTAAATATTTCCAAAGTGTTGTGCTGTCGGTGCGTATGAAAGGCATTGATGAATTTTCCGAACGACAGAAATCGCGTGCCTCATGGAATGTCATTGGTGCACCCACATATATGAAACAAGTGTCATGTACCAGCGTCCAACCTGGTGGGCATTTACCATCCAAAATAGTTTCATTGTTCATCTGGAATGGTGTTGCTTGTACCTCAAGTAGCAGTGGATCGTCTAAGAAATAAAAAAAAAAAAAATTAATGAATATTTTCAGCAATTAAAGAGTGCAAGTTTTTTTTTTTCTTACCCGATTTATCGCGTATACGTGACTGTACAGATATTGAATTATTGTAGCTCCAGTAATTTTGACGTGCATCGATACGCGAACGCCACAGTTCAATGGTGCTATACGGACCAAAAAGAAAAATTATTATAAACAAGTACAAATAACGAGAAAGTTTTTCTTACCTGTTGCGATAATCAAAACTCAAACTACATAAATAGTGTGTCATGCAAATATACAATAGAAAGTTTGTAAGACAAGTTAGTTATGCTATTATAGATTATAGAGCTGTGTGTCGGCACAAAAATACTAAGGATACAGTACTGTTGAGTTCCGAAAATTTAAATATTCAAATATTGCGCCAAAAGTTTTAAACTTTTAAATTTATAAAAAAATAGTTGAATAAATATATGCATTTTCGGAACCTAAAAGCCGCTGATTCCATAGAATGCTTATACCGACACACATCTCTAGTACAACATGCTAATAGATACAGTTAGATACTAATATTTTAAAATTAATGGACTAATTTTACAAGAACTGTGGAATATTCATACAAATATAAAATTGAATTCACAAATATTGAATGGAGTCCACATTAATAAAATGAAATCCACAATTCAATTTAAAATACATTCGACATGTTAGTAACTATTTAGGATAGCAAATATTACATTGAATTATTAACAGTCAGCATTTCATAATCATTTTCAGGATTTTCGAATATATTGTCCACATAACGCTGTCCTGCAGTGCCGGCAACAATAGTAGCACGACCCATCCAATTGGTAGCAACATTGCTGTAAAAAAAAAAATGAAAGAAAAAATCTTTTAATAATATTTTTTTTTTATTTTAAACCAAGCATACCCATAGAAACCATTATGTGAGGTAGTCTGATAGATAGGCAGACGCACTTTTTCAAAACCAGATACTTCAACAATGCGTCCACCAATATTACTGTGCACATAATTATTACTAAAATTTGATACAACTTGACGCAAACGTATAACATCTTCATAGCCAGCTTTATTTTGTGCAAAATAATTGCGATACAATTCAATTTGCTGATACGGCGATGATTGACGTCCTTCAACAAAAAGCGCAGGACGATTACGATTGCGCAAGAAAAGATTATGATGTATAATGCCACGCAATGAGGTAGCAGAACCACGCGAATCTGCGCGTACGCGTAAACCGCCTTGATTGGAGAGTAGCAGATTGTTCTGTAATTATTTAAAAATTATAGTAATTGTGTTACATTTTTAAAAAAAATTTAAGAAAAAAATTACCATAAAATATAGCGAATTCATATTTTGTACATCCAAATTTAATGCTGATTTACATGTCGAAAAATTGCCATAAAGTTGCTTGCAATTATGCTCAATACGATTGCCCATTAGCGTTAATGTTGGCGTTATCTCGCCGGCCGATGCATAACGTAGTGCGCCTTTTACAGCACCGGATATATGTGAATTGGTTATATTATGCAAGGCATCGCGATCTAATAAAAATTTTATAAATATCAAATTAATAAGAAAAATATCAAAAGGATACTCAAAACTTACACTGTCCAATTGTCGATATAGGCACTGTTACTATCTCCGCTATAAAACCATGATGTTCCGGTGCACCACTGGCAATCAGTTGCAAACTTAACGTTGGACCTTTCGTCTTAAAGAATGCACGCTGATTTGGTGTATCCGATTCAATTTTACCCAAATACAGCGCAGTTAAATTATAAATATCACCATCGAAAAGTCTTATTGAATCAGTGCGTCCGTATAATTTCGAATGATTAAAGAGATTCGATTGCAGCAAGCGAAAACCAATTGGTTTAGCTCTATAAGCCGATGTAAAGATCTTAACACAATTTACTGGATTATTATCGTATTTATAATAGATCAACATACGCTCTTCGATTGTAAGCACCTTTTGCGGATCACAGATATCGATGAGCGAGAAGAGCTTATAAGGTAAATCTAATTTTTTCAATGGTACAAAACTTGATTCATCACTTTCACGTCCTTCGCCGGTTAAGGAAACAATATTTATACCCGTGCCGAGTGCATTACTTATATTCAAATGATCAAGATTTATGGTGCCGCTAGGCGATATCAAATTAACACCATGATTTGCAGAATTTGTAATCGTTACCGACGAGATAATCGGATTCTTAAATATCGATTGTATTGCAGCTGCCTTGTGATTATGCAAAATGCCAGCATTTTCAATGCGTACATATTCCAAACGACTTTCACGATTTGCACCCAAATAACCATCCGTATGATAGCCATGTTCATATTGATTCTCTTCAAATTTCGAATTTGCAAAACGTATGCCACCCCAATAGATTTCATCATCTGCAATGCTATTGCAACTGACAAATACATAGACATCATCCCAACGACATTCATGACGATGTCCGTAGAGTTGACCATTTAAACGTTCGGCGCAATCTTCCATGCGTGCTTCATCGCCGCGACATTCCAATGGTTGCACCCATGACCAAATGCGTGTCAATGAATTTGTATGAAACTCAATGCGCCGATCGTGACCGTAGTAAACATTTAAAGGGTCATAACCCAATTCACGACAGACAACCTGTGCATTGCGCTCCGTAAAACGACTATCGCAAATGGGCACCCATTGTAATGTTGTGTGATTGAAGTACTCGAGGAAACCTTCATTTAATGAATACAAACTATCACCATCGGTGCTACAATTATTAGCGCTGGTACATAAACGTATCGAATCATAAGTCATGGCAGCGCTCATATCTTCCAAAGCACGTTTTTGTTGTTGTTGATAAGCTTCACGTGTTGCATTACGGTATGCGCGTAATACAATTTCCGATTCCTTATAGCCCACCGCTTGTAGTGTACCCAAAACGAGAATACCAACATTTGGTTCAAATTCCATATGTACACCATGTTGTATTGTCAGCGTAACACCGGGCATTACTGTTATATCTGAGGTTATATAATACGGTTGCGCTTGTTTACGCAACATGAGATCCTTATAAATGCGTCCCCCCGTCCAGCTTGTTATATCTAAATTCTCTGTTGTAGGCGCTACAACGGAAACACTTGCATCGTATGTATCTTCGATTAAAAATGGTTGATATATAACATCGGCATGATCATTCCAATTATCAAAATCGAAAATCTTTGATTCAATATATTTCGCATCACGAGAACCCCACCAATTTTCCGTCGCTTGGAAATAATTATTTAAACGTGCTGAAAGCACTCCGGCCACAAGATTATACTGCATATCATTCTCGGCAATTAAATTACGATAAAGACGCACATTTTGTACACCATCCAGACGCACCACTGCTGTGGGTAGCCGATGTTGTTTACGTAAACGTCTTAGTCGTCGCTCATGTTTCATATAATTGCTACGATAATTGGCTATTAACATGTTAACAATGCTATTACCCTTAAGCGTATTGTACTCAATCGTAGCCGGCACTTGACCAATGATCTCGCTAAGACTGTCTGCCTTGAGTAGTATTAAAAATTTGGCATTATTCGATTCAATGCGATTATTATCGAATTTTAATACGTTTTTCCATGCCATCTAATGAGATCAGCGCATTCGAACAATTATTATTAATGAAAACATTCGAGCTGATATTAAACACCGCATAATGACCACGCACATCAATGAAGAAATTATGATTACGTTGCCAGGTGCTATTGCCAAAATAAATGCTATGCGTAAAGTTTTCATTATATTGCCAAACGTATGGTAGCCAGACTTGAAAACCGCCGTGATCATTATTCTCTACAGTGGTATCTTGTACCACATAATGAAAGAGATTATTCGACGAGCGTAAATCCTTGGAATATTGTCGTATACCGTGACCATTTTGTGCTATTTTGGAGCTATTTATATGTATGGTCACTTCCGATAAATTACTGCTCTGCACATCCCAGAAGGGTGATTTTATAAGTATTGCCTCACGTTCATTATGACTTATATCTGAATTGACAATCTTAATGGATTCATTTGCTTTGCGTAGATAATATTCACCATTATCGCCGATGTAACGATTATAATAATATGCCGCAATACCACGTTGATTATGTTGTATTTTGGTTGATCTCAACGATAACGTTGGCACTGGACCGCTTACAATGCGACTGCGTATATTCTGCACCGGTGCCGTAACCGTAGACAGCATTAACACTGCACCGCCAAGCGCATTTGTGCCACTTTCATAGTAGATAATAATGCCATAACTGCTACTTGTCACCGGAAAAACATTTAAATCACGTTGTACTTTCCATAAATCAGAGCGTATATTTTCGGTACGTGCATTTAGAATGGTAATGCTTTCCGAGGATAAATTATGTATCGGATTTAATAGTTGTATACCAATAACATAACCTGCCGGACATTGTACTATAATTTTACGATTTATCGTTTCAGCGCCAAGCCACTCTTCGGTGCGTATATATTTATGTTCAAAGGTGCCCAGATCAATATTGGCAATTTCATGTGGCAATATATACGGATCATAATCAGTATCGAAGGCATTAAAATCACGTGGCATATCAAACCAACCGCCTAGCTCTTTTTGATCAAGCGCAGAGATAACCGGATCATGCGAGATGCCGGCACCATGATTATTACGTATAAATGAGCCGGAAATACGAAAGTCAAGTTGCTTGAAACTAATGCCACTACCACGATTGCCAATGAATTCACAATTTTTAATATTATTCACCGATTTACCGCCATAGATATCAGCGTATATAACGCCCAGACCATCATTTAAATTATCTACAACACGAATTGTATCGAGATTATGTCTTGCAAAATCCATTTGTATGGCCGGCTTAAAGGCATTGGTTGTATAATCAAAGAGGCCTGCCTTTTCCACCGTAACATATTGTAAATCTGCGCGTTCCGCTAACATACTAAAACGTACACCAGCCCAGGCACCTTCATAGCAGCGTATGCCCACATCATGCTCATGTGTACAGGTATTTTCGAATTGTCCACGCGCCAAATGCTCTGCACGACATTTTGTTATATCACGATCTTCGGCAGTACAGCGTACATTCGCAACAATAACATCTTCCGTAATGCCAACGCTAGGCAATTGTGAACGTAATAGACGCCAATCTTGTGGATTGAGCGCATAACCAAGATGATGACAGACGAGCGCAGCATTGAGCACATTCCAACCATAATCGCAGACAGTGCCCCAACGTCCATTTAAATATAATTGTAGTCTACCTTCATGCGGTCCAGCGCCGCCTACTAAACGCACTGGTACACGAGGTTCAAGTTCCGGTATAATAGCTTCCGTTTCCATGTCAATTGCTTCAGTTTCGCTATCCATATCTAACAGTTCCGTGTTATTATTAATAACCATTTCACGTTTAAGCGTAAAGAGTATATCATCGGGTCGTATACCACGCGCTTCCAGCTTACCGGCAACCATCATGCCTACACTAGGCTCAAAACGTAGCGTAGTGCCAGGTTGTAGTATTAATTTACCGCCAGGACGTATATTAATATCTTTTGTTACTGTATATGTACCCGGTGGCACTGATTCTTGGCCATCGACCTCGCCACCAATGGTATTTGACGCCTCATTGAAAAATCTTGGTACAAGCGTTGATATACTTATAATTGTCGTTGTGCCCGGATTTGAATTATGCAGCAAATATGGTATATATTCAATCTTTGCTAGATTATAGCGATCATTGCGATGAAATAGACGCGTATAAATGCGATTCTCATCGGAATAGCCAAGCCAATTGTATGTTGCATTAATGATCTTACTCTGATCTGTTAGTTGTGAACCAATTTCATATGTTGAGCCAAGATTGTGTAGTATATTACGATAAATATCAATATTACTCGAACCTACAACAATAGGTGCTGCTACTCTGGAACGTGGATTAAGACGGCCCGCACCTTCCTGTCCTTCACTGCCTTCGATTAGTGGACGAAATGCTTCGGTTATGGCATTCTCACGTACAAAATTTCTAGTAAATAAAATAAATTGTACTTCGCGGCGACTATACGGTGAAAGTCCCAGCGAAACAACATGTACACCACTGTTACGTATAAAGTAATTACTTTGTATTAGTAGTTTTACCGGAAAGAAATTAAATTCCGGAAAGAGATAATCATTTCGTATGTATATGCAGCCATAAATACCATAACGAAATTGATTATATTCAATTTTGCCTTGTACATTTAATGCAGGACTCATATATATGGCATTCTGTTGACTATGTTCAAAGTAATTATGTCCAATTTGTAGCTGTAGATTCGGTGTACGATCTGCCGTATAACGCCAACAAGACTCAACAAAGACATCATTATTCCAGCTACCATTAAAACGATTTCCGGTGACATTTACCCATATAGGGCTACAATAATTGCCATGAAATACGCCCATCTCAAGATTAGCGCCAATACGTGAATACTCTACGGTAGTGGTTTGATTAAGTGGTATAAACTCAACACGATTGAGATCTGTGGTATGATTAAGCCAAACAGCAACGCCATAACCTTTATTCGAATTGATTGCAGCGCGTGATATATTACGATTACCACCGTAATAGGTTATATTAACGCCATCGCCATTATTAAAGCTTATGGTGCTACTTGTTATATTAACATCACCAGCGCCGCTTGTAACATGTACACCGGCAACATGTCCATTGCCGGAAACAGAGCTGGTGTGCACATGTAGTTTTGAGCGTATATTATCTATAGCAACACCACGTCCACCATTATCCTCCACAGTTGAGTCAGCAACGCGTAAATCATAGGCCACAGTATCACCGGATGTAATACGTATATAACCGTTAACATCTTCACGTGCATTGGCGCGTATGCGTACAAATAGCTTCTCTCTGGTACTAGTAACACTCTGCGGACGCGTATTATTACGCGCTTGCCATGTAAACAAAAGACGATCATTTATCGAAGCGCCATCGAATATATCTACAGTCGCTGTTTCATTATGTTCCAAAACAAAATGTTCAAAATGTACTGTCAAATAGTAACCAGGACGTGTAAAAAAATATTTGCCACATTCCTTAATCGAGCCGGCATAGTATTTTTTGCGTAAAAGACAACGATATCGGATACGTTTGGCCCGATGTCGTCGGCAGCGTACAAAAATCATAAATCGATGCGCGATCAGTACGCTCAGAACCGCGTAAATCATGACCAACATACTTAACGCCATCCGCAGCATTATCCACTACGGTGCAACCCTCCAATTGTACATAACCTTGACTGGAGTTAACAAAAATGCCAATGCCATTGCTTTTACGTATTGTAACATTTTGTAGATTGAAACCAGCCCATGGGCGTGTACTATTAAAACCGGTATAGGCTGAATGTGTTATTACGACATGTTGCATTCTGGGCGGTAGACCTTGTACTTCTACGGCCGATTTAGCGCTAAAACCAGGTCCATTGCCAGCGCGTATTATGTCAACATATTTTAGGCGTGATTCAGATTGTGCAGAATAGACAGTGTTATCACGTCCAAGTGATTTTTGTAGATGGTGCATTGTCGAAATATATGCCACGCCAATAGGCAAGCGGTTCACTGTGTACTGGTAGACACTGTATGCCCAAATCATTGTGATAATCACAAGCGCCAGCACCCAGCTGTCGTGTAGTCCAAGCGCAATCGAAAAGCGTATGTTCAAAACCTTTGCATTTTGGTTGTTCATATAGTAGACGTGGAAAATAGCCGGGTGTGCGTTCTACCCAATTCCAAAATCGGCCTCCTTTGTAGCCAAGCTGTTTGCATGCCACTGCATAATCTGCCATGGTCCAACTATAACAAAATTTGATGTGTTTATATTGTTTTAGTCTTTTAAATGCCTTATATACTCACTTTCTTGAATTCGAGCATACTGAACGCCAGGAGCCTTTGTGATATAACTGTAAACGTCCTTCAACCGGTGTTGGTCCATCGACCAAACGTATACCCTTCTCCTGTTCATCTGGCAGTTCTTGTTTATAGTTGGCAGTTTCACTTTGTGATTTAAGCACTATGCGCGCAGTGGGTGTACCCTGAAGAAAAAGAAAATAATACAATTACATAAGTAACTTCTAGGCAATTTGTTTTGACAAAATTATTAACATTAAAGCAACAATTCGCCTGGCTAGTGAGGTAGCACACAATTTGAGTAGGAAAAATTGTTGCCAATCAGCTTGCAACTATGTTGGCTTTTAATTTAAAACGCTTCAATTAGATTCTCGTAGCATTTTTGTTATTTAAAATTACATAATGTAAATAATAAAGTTTATGAGCAATTTTAAATCAATTTTTTGCAGCAAATAAAGTGTCAATTATTTTTTTTGGCAATTATTACCGATATTCGTTTTGTTGCTTTTGCGCAGGCAGCGCAGTCGAAGCTTATTACTGCACGCAACAACAAAATTTTATTAAGATGCCATTGCACACAGTCTGGCAACTCAAAATTAGTCAAAGCGCAGCAGCAAACTGAATTATGTTGGCTTTGCATTTAAATTCATTTTTAAAATATTTTCAAAGCGTTTTAATTATTAAAAAGTGCTTTATTTAATAGTGTAAATAATGGTTTTCATATTGTGTATGAAATATTAAAGTTACGCGCATTTTTAATTATGTTTTTCTTAAAAAAAAATTAAGTGTCGTTTTCTTTTGCAACAATTACCGCTATTCGCATTTCGTTGCTGTTGCGCTGACAGCGCAGTCGTCGTTAGTTACCGTTAAAAAATTGTACATTAAGCGCCGCCGCGATTGTCTTTGAACTTGTTTCAAATATATTTAGGATGCGTTTTAATTATAAAAAGTGTTTTGTTTAATTGTGTAAAAAAAGTTGTGTATAATGTATATGAAATATATAAAAAATAAATGTGCGTTTTTTAAATTAAATGAAAATTGAAGTGTAAATTTTTTTGCTAATTGTTTGGTTGCTGTTGCGCATGCAGCGCAGTCGACGCCAAAAGTTATCGATAAAAAAATTGCGTTCGGCGATCAGTTTAATTTCAAATGTTTTAAATTTATTTGCAATGCGTTTTGTTTAAAAAAAAAGTGTTTTATAGTGCAAATAAAGTCATGCATATTGCATATAGAATATTATAATTTATAATTATATAATAATAAGTGCATTTTTTTTTTTAAGTGTTATTTTTTTTTTGTGTCTGTGTCTGCGTAGGTATTTTTAAAAGCTACCGGTAAAGGAGCCTCTAAAGAGAAAAGGCATAAATATGATCGATTAGAAATTGATTTAAAAAAGAAGCTAGTAGGGTAAGTTTGCAATATTTTTGACATTTTAAAACGTATTTGAGTTTAATCGATTCACTAAAAATCAATTATATCCGATAAAAAAACATTCATCGCGTAAAATCGATCGATCGATCCATTCAACTTTTATAAAAATCGATTCCAAAATATCACGTTTTGGACACTACCAATCGGAAGCAATTTGTTGCTTTTAACAAATTTTATTAAAAATCTTGCAATTCTTTCGATTTATATGCCCACAATTTCATTCAGTACAAATATATACGATAAATTTTTTGTGATTTTCCAAAAATGACATCGACGGTTACGTAGAGAGAGAGTCTAATATTTTACTACAATTAAATTAGAAACAATTTTAAGATCAGCAGACCCAACGTAATTAAATACACATACATTCATTTGAACATTTATTATAATTTTAATTTAATTTTGTTTCGAATGAAGATGACGCATTCATGTGATTCACTTCCGTTTGTTGAATAGAATTGTTTAAATAATTTGTCTTGAATACAACGTAGCATGAACGTCATTTAAATATATCCTAATACAAAGGATATTATCAATGTTAACAAGTTTTGTTGCTAATAAGTTTATAAAAATTAAAATTACTATAAATTTGAAAAAGGTACTCCTAATTATTAACCCATGTATACTCTATAAAGTTGATAAGTATCGTCACACCATATCATTTATCTATCTCCCTTTCAAACCCAAAGCTCATTTTAGAGTTTTTATATAAGAGATATTTTTTTTAATGCTATTTGGTTCAAATATGTAAAAACATTTCTTATGTCAAATCCATGTGTACAGTACGGGCAGTTAGGTTTATATGTCACTTCAAGGAAATACAACTATCAGTCCGATAGTTACTTAAAGTCTAACATTTTAATTTAAGTGTAGCAGAATGACTAAGAAATAAACATGTTTCGACTAATGGTTCTTTATTCTTTTATTTTTTTTTATTTAAAAACACATTTCTAATAACAATAAATTATTGTCTAAGCTATCTATTTATGATTTCAAAGTTGAGTGAGTGCTGTCTAGACTTTAATAGAACACCAAAAACAAACTACACCCACAAGTTCAAAATTAATTGAACAAACAAAACATTTTGTATATTTGTATGCAATTAACAATGAAAATATTTTGAACCTGCGACAACTTTAAACTAATTTAAATAAATTTCTGCACCGAAGATCTTCTATATTCAAAATATACAGTATTGTCTAGTAATGCGCATAAGAACAACAATAAAGTTAATATTCACTTCCACTTTGCGCACAACTAAAAGTGAACAATTATGAGCGCGATCACTTAAATCTAATTAACCTAATATGACCCGAAACGTTGACCGCGAGCAATGGTAACATAACAAAAGGGAAGATAAATGAATAATTGAATGTTAAATGCATAAAATTGAAAAGAACAAATGCGGATGGGCGGATGGATGAGTGAATAAAAAGATCAACTTAAAAAAAAAAAAAATAAGAAAAAAATTCTGACGGAAATGCCGACAATAATGCAAAATACGTTTCTGAAGTTCTTATTGGGGAAGTACAGGCACAAGTTTGTCCTAATTAACAGAGAGTTTCAGATGGTATGCGTGCCATACCCTATCCCACACAGAGATAGAGAGCATAACGCATAAAGTATTTATTACGTTTGTATGCACTCAGATACAAGTGTAACAATTCTGATAGATAAAGTTACGCATATAGAGCAGCTGATAAATAAATTTTTTTTTGTTTTGTTGTTGCGGAATTATGAAACAAAATCAACAAACGCAAACTTTTTTTATCTTATCAACAGCATTGCCTGCCCATGCGTTGCTGGCTTAGTCACTGATAACAACAGGTGTAACTGTTATTAATCATATTAAATATTAACTAAACTAAACAAAAAACTTTCATTGAGCTTTTTTTTTTTCGTTATATGTTTTTTAACTTACCACCGCATTTAGTATGCCTCGCACACGTAAACCTTTTGTTGGTGCAAATTCAATAGTAACACCCGGTTCTATTGTAAGTCGTCCTTCGCGCGCCACCTCAATATCCTCGCGTGCTAAAAATGGACTCTCCCTAAAACGTAGTATACGTTCATTTTGTATTTCACCACCGCGCAATTCAGTATATGATGTCAGTGGTGGTGGGGCTGAGGTGACTGTTGTTGTTGTTGAAGACGATGATGGCGCCGCTGTGTCCGCTTGTATAGCTGGCAGTACTTGTGGAACGCCGCCATCAAGACTGGCGAACTCAATTTCATTGTCCTGGCTGTGTTGTTGCTGTTGTTCTGTTAGCAGAAGTTGGTTTTGATTGGCGTCGACTTTGTTGACGTTTTGTTGCAGTAATAGTAAAAGTAGAAGATATAATAACAGTTTTGTGCTAGTTATTTTGGCCAAGTGTGTAAATCGATTATGACCATGTTTAAATTTTCTATGCTGTATCGAAGCCATTTCAAATACAGATTTAAGTTTAAATTTTTCTTATTATTAGTATTCTTTTTTTTTTTCTTTCTTAAATTTATCTTTTGTTCGTAGTAATTTTCAATTCGTTGTGCTTGTCGTTTTTCTTTTCACTTTGTGCGTATTAGTAATATTTTTTATATGCGCGCACATATTTTCATTTAAGCATTTAATTTCCTTATTGTAACTGGTTTCAACTTTGTTTTGAGTTGCTTTTAATATTTTGCATTGAACACATTTATTTATTTATTTATTTATTTTTGTTTTGGGATTTTATTTTAATTTGGGCACTTGATTAAGGCAGCACTGTAAATAATTTCATTAAATTAAGAAATAAATATTTTTTTCTTATTAGAACTGAAGTTACATATATGATGCAGTTTAGTTTTATCAGCATACTCCTCCGTATTTTATAAATTATATTTCGTTAAAAAAAATAAAAGTTTTGGTTATAAAACTTTAACATATTTTTTGGGGTGTGCTTTTATTTTTCATTTCACTACTAGTTTTATGTAAATTTTTACACAAATAAGGCTTTCCGTTTTTAAGATTTTACAAGGAAGATATATGATAGTTTTGGGATCAACTGTCGGAAATTTTAAAAGTCTTAAAAAAAAAAATAAATCATATTTTTAATGTAGTGAATTAATGCGTCTAGGTTCATACCTTTTGAAAAATAGCCCTGAATTTGTCTAAATTTTTAAGCTAAGTCCGTAGAAATGGAACCTATTTTAAACTATTAAGTTAAAATTTCATTACAATGAAATGTATTGCAACTCACAAATAGACAGACAAGACTTTTTGGGGGTCTACGTTGACTCCTTTTAATTAGATATTCGATTGTTATAACGATGCTAGCAGTTTTTTTGAACTAAGAATTCAAATTACAATGAAACTATGAAATTGTAAATATTAATGGAAAAAATCTCACTAGTCTTTCCAAAAATCAAAAAAAAAAAAAAAATGTTCTACATATTTTTTCTGTTCTACTTGTTCTAATTTGTTAACAAGTCTGTAGATATATTTTTTATTACTTTTAAAGAAATTACACATAATTTTTTTTCACTTTTCACTTTTTTTTGTCGCTTTTTAGAATATTAGTTTCATAATTTTTTTAGTATTCTAAAAATCTTTCTTTTTAATTTCTAATTTTATTTATTTTACACCTTTAATTATAAAAAAAAAAAACATTTTAAAATTTTTTTCCATTAATCTCAAACTTTGCATGCACTAAATTGTTTTTGTTTTTATTTATTAAGTAAACTAACAAAAAACATTTTTTTTACTTCAAAACAAAAAAATTAAACACGTTTACAAACTTTTGTAGGTCTTCTGTTTCGTTTTTTTACCACTTTTCTTTAAAGTCTGATAAGAAACCAAACAACGTACCTACACACGTACAAATTCAACTAACTTCGAAGAAACCAAAACACAAAAAAAAAAGCAACTTATTGTTTGACTGCTACGTTACAAATAAGAGTTTTTATATTTTTCTGGGAATTTAAGTTTTTCTTATAAGGCACGTCTATACGCAAAGAACCGTTAGCAGCAACTAAAATTTGTCATTATTATTGTTTTCAACATTGGCTGAGAGAGAGCGAAAGCCTCACACTAGAGTGTTTTTGAGAGAGAAAGATAGTAAGTTGAGTGCGCGCCATAAATAAAAGTCAGTTGACTACAAAAATAACAATAGGAAAAAAAACCAAAACAAAAATACGCTCTCATGGATGAAGCTCTTTCTCTCAGTTGGATTCTCTGTTGCGTTTTGTATAGTTTTGGTCGCGTCATCGCTTTGTTGTTGCATTTTGTAAAATAACTGTAAATGTGTAGGCATTTCATTCATTCATTTTAAGTGCGCGTGAGAGCATACAAAAGTTGAAAGTTCATAAAAAAAAGAGTGAAAGAGAGGGAGAGAGAGCAAAGAATTATGCGTAAAGTTACGTGTGCATGAAAAGAAGTGGAAACATTTTTAGTGTTTTTTTTTTTTTTTAATTTACATACGACAGCAAAATTTCTTGTTTTTGAGTGAGTGGACGGACAGACGGACACACAAAGTTAAATTTTTTGTTGTCGTCAATAATATTGTTGGTGTTGTTGTTGCTATAGTTTTAACACAATGTTATTGTGTTCTCTTTCACTCTTTCGTAACTGCATTATAGTGGGTGCATTGGCATGCAAGCCATAAAATAACTTTATATTTTATGACATTCTTATTTTTTCTCTGCTTTTAAAGTTATTTTAAAGTTGAAAAAACTTATATATTATAATTTTTAATATGCAAAAATACGTTTATGGAATTTTAATGAAATTCAAAGCTTTTATAGTTATAAAGCTATGCATCTCATCTAATGCATTTGTATCTCTGATTCAGTATCTTTGATCGATTCTGTGACGGTAAAGAGTAATTGCCTTTAGCTGTCTAAGCAAGTCTAGACACTATATGAATACATATACTGATTCTAAATATTTGATATGCATGAGAGGTAAGCTGCTTTATGCTTAAATGTTGAACGGTGTGTATGTGTGTGTAGTATCTTATTTGTATCTTTGAGTAGCTATTTATGTATGTATGTGTTGTAAAAAATGTTGCTTGATTCTTTAAATTCTATTTGTGAATATAACGCAGTAATGGGCAATGGACATATGTTATCACGGTCTATAAACTCGTCTGGAACGCATGTTACAAAATGAAAGGTAGAAACCCAGCAACCATATAGCGAGTTTTTAATTTGGTAGAACTATAATTCTTCCATTTTTTGGAAAAAGGCTACGATTTATTTGAAAATAATAAAAGTTCTAAAACGCCTCTAAGAGCCTTCTAGCTGTCATGAGTAATTTTTATAAGACAAGACCTATATGTGACAAGACCCATTTTAAGCTAATTGCCTTAAATATGGGAGTTTCCCTTAATGGCAACACTCTATAGTTTGATTATTCATAGTAGCGTCATTTCAATTTTCTTGGGGGGAACTTCAAAATCTCTTTAAAATATTCAGTGTACCAAGTACGAGTGTCGGTGCCTAAATTCTGCAAAATAAGAGGTCTTAAGATTCTGCAAAGATACTCATGTTATGTTGGGTACTATGTTAGTTTTTAATGAATATTTCAACTCAATTCGAAGCCATTGTGAACTAAAGGTACTTTTTTTTGTGTAAAGCATTGTTCTGTTTGCTACGTTTATTTTGTCAGTTATCTCTCGCATTTTTCTTTTCGATCTTTTAAAATGATATTAAGGTACGCTTTGCTAAGTGGCTCTCTCAGACGTTAGTTGCATTGGTCATCTATGTTTAAGTTCGATTCATCGTTTAACGGTTGGAAAAAAAAAATAGCTTGGTCACTGTAAATGGAATGTACACTGATTTGTAGTTATTTTGTTTTTTATCGTCGTGAGAAGATGATTTAGCCTAGTCTTGTCCGTCTGTATGATATACCCGTAGAAACACGTTCAATTAAATTTTTAAAGTTTAACAAATTTGATTTTAAAGTTGAAGAGAAGGAGCGTATCGTTTTTGAAAAGGCGAAATTGAAGAACTTGCGTATGCATTGGGGGTGACCCAATAAGCTCCATTCCATCGTTTGAAAGTCTTTAAAAAGGTAAATTTTAAAAAAAAGACTAATTTGTTACACCCAATCCACCCAATTAAAGTAGCATTGACCTTTTAAGAACATTCTTTTTTTTGGCAAACCTTTCTATTTTGAGTTTAAAAAGATATTTACGACCACCTGAGGGGTGTTACATTCACTTTATGTGGCGCTAATCAACAAAATTTAGTAAATCGCATGCTTTATTACAAACTTTTACAATTTTTAAACTCAATTCTTATTGATGAAAATATGCTCGATTCAGTTCCATATAATCTAAACCAAATGCAATAAACTTTTATATGTATTTTCTGACACATTTATTTATATTTCATACACACTAAAAAATATATATATGAAAAAATTGCGCAGCTCAAGTTTAAATGAATTCCCAATTAATTTTGCAATAAATGAAAAATCTAATAAGCAGAACCAAAAAAAAAAAAAAAAACGAACATTAAGTGGCCTAACCTTGTACCGATTATGCTGCGCTAAATTTTTTAAAAAAATTCTTATACATATACAAAATTAAATGCACACTTGACCAGCATAAAAGCCAATAAGCCAGAACAAAGCACGTCATTCAGTTAATGTCAACTTCCTTTTAAGTTTGTTGTGGAGGGTATTAATTGAAAAAATTGGCAGCGTAATAAAATCGAGACAAGTTCAATGAGTAATATATAAGTACAAACGTACCTACTGAAAGCAAAAGCTAGTGCGAGTCATAGCAATAATAAACGTAAGAAAAAAAGTTAATATAGGAAGGAAGTATCTCATGGAACATGGGGGCTAGAGCGGGTGCGTCATATAAAGACTTTGGCACGTAATATTGCAGCGGAAGTGGCAAAGGGAAATGGTTCATATTAAGCTGAAGCGCCATCACACAACGACAACGGAACTAGTGAATGCAAACAGCATGCTGCCGCTGCATTGCGTCGATTTGGTTGCGGTTGACTGCATTACACAGGTAGACCGAGGGACAGACGGACAGGCAGGCATTTTATTAGTTACATACTTAACTTAGGTTATTGGCCACAAATACTTTACTGTTTACTGCTGTTGCTTTGCTTTGGTTTGGTTGTTATAATTAGACAAAGTGAATGAACGATTCGAGTAACTAGGCAGTCAGTCAGCAAGCTTGCAACGCATATAAGCGTATCTATCTAACTACATACATACATGCATACATACGTATGTACATATATTTCGTACTATTATGTATCTAGCAGTTTTAGGTACATTGTTCTGATTGTGCACGAAAGCAAAGCGTATGTTGTGCAGTCAGTGATGTGATGAGGCAAGTTGTTTTTTGAGTTTGGCAGATCTTTACGCGCTGTTGCAGAATTTGGTAGCTCTGCGTGTATGAGTTTTTGCACTTGCAATTTGCTACGTTATATTTTTTTGTAAGGTTATTTAAAATTTGTGCTTTGGCTTGTAACGATATTAAAAGGTTTGGGTAAGTTGTGTAGGATTTTTTTAAATCGTTTGGTAGCATTAATGGATTTTGATATATTGAATCGGTTAATATGTTTGTTACTTTAAATTGGAGAACAAGGAAGATAAAGTTAGTTCAAAAGGATATCACTTAACATGGGCAATCAAAACGATTCCGGAAAAGTGGAAACAATTCTATAGCCTTATAGATTTTAAGAATATTTTTTATGACTTAGAGAACCTATTATCACACTGAGCTGAGCTCTGGTTAAGTATACAGAACTGACTATCATCTTTGCCTCGGATAAACTTTACATATAATTTCGATGATTTCGATGTTTGTCAAGTTCCCGGGTGTGGTAACAAAAAAAGTGTCTAACATCTTACTAATTTCAAAACTAATTTCAAGAAATTTGTTCATATTCACTCGAACAAACGTTAAAATCTAGAACATCTGATGTAATAAATGAGTGTTTCAAATTTTAAAAAACTTACGAAATTTAAAATAGTATATACACATGGTTGTTAAATAAATATTGTCACTACGATAAAGTTTCAGCGGGTATTGGTGTAAATTTTTTTTCTGATAGGGGTATAAATAGAACAAATTTTAAGATCTTAAATGCGTTTTTAATAAGTTCTCTTCTTAGAACTTTAAAAAATAGTTAAGCACTTTTAAGTGTATTAAATTTAATGAGGTCAGCTTTGAAATGAAAAGTGTCAATTTACATTTCCACAATAGAAAAACACGTTTAGATGCGTCTGCATGTATTTGTATCTCATACAACAGGGTCAACAATCTTTATACGAGTGTAGCGTATATATGAGTCAACACGTTTAAATGAATATTACTCATTTTAAAAAAAAAAAAAAAAGCCATTTGGTTTTTCTTCACTTTATATATTATTGATAAATCACATTTTTCCATTTGGTATTTATATAAATTTATTACTTTATTCTTTGTTTTAACAGAATTTGTTTTTCTTTTAACTTTTTTTGTTGTTTTTTTTCTCTTTATATTTTAACTTTACTGCTTTTGCTTTGTTTCGCGCTTTGTATTCAATAAAATGCTTTTTTTCGTTATTATTTGCATTTGTATTTGTGTGTTTGGTAATACATTTTGGCCAAGAAGCAAAAGCAGCAACAACAAAATGAGCTTATAGCACACAAATACACGCGCACTTCTTCTGCTTCTTCTTTCTTTGCAAAACACACCTTTTCTATATAAAATTTTCACAATTTCTTTAGTTTAACACATAAATTATGATAACTTTTCACAGATATTTCATAAATTTAATTATTTAATATAATTTTCGTTAATTTTGTAATGCACAAAAAGCGTTTAAAAGTCAAATAAGGTGCGGTCGCGTTGTCTGTGATGTGAGAAAAAAAAAAAAAATGATGCGAACAAGACAGCGAAGCAAAAGCACCGTTGAGATCAAAAACTAATTTTATTTTAGCGTAGAAAACCGAGAAACACGTCGTCCAAGTCGCGCAGTCGAACACCTTCTGATCAAAGGTGAGCTAGAATGAGTTGGTCAGAGCGCACTGAGCGAGCGTCGTTTTGGTCTGAGTCAGGTCAGATTGCGGCCGTTAAAAGATAAATTAGCCAAAAACCAGCAAAAGCAACAGGCAACTATTGAGCGAGCGGCATGCAAAGCTTTTATTGCATTTCTGTTTGTTGATCTCACTTGTTGCGCTCTTGTTTGTATTTTTGCTCTTTCTGTTGACAAAGCTTAAAATGACAGTTAGGTTTAGCTAAGTTTACGTGAACTGTTATATAATGGTATAAACTGTCATATTATTGAGTTGGTTTGTCTACTTTTAGGATAAAAATGTGAGTGGCATAATTTTATGCCAGTTTATAACATTTAATATTTAAATAAACCCATTAAAGTATGCAATACAATTAAGTAGTATAACAATTTCTGTTATATGATAAGAACTGTTCTAATTATTAATTGTGTTGCATACTCTAAGGGTTATTGACATTAAAATTGTAACATCTCGAAAGAAGCAAAACATTTTTGTTGTGTTGTGTAAATTCCTCCAATGCTTTTCGATAGTTATTTATACCCGTCGTAAATAGTTTAGACAGTTATTGTCAGTTTCACTGAGTTGTAACACGTTAAAGAAGACATCGTAAACCCTAAAAAGCATATATATTCTCGATCAGCTTACAGGCGAATCCATTTAGCCATGTCCGTCTGTCTGTCCGTTCGCCTGTCTCAAACTATCGCCAATTTTTCAGCCATTGTATGGTGTAAGTTAAATAAAATCGTTTCAAATAAAAAGTATTTGAGCTCTTCGATTGTACCAAATGATAAAGTTTACACTTTAAATTTCAGTACTGAATAACGGTTTGCAATATAGTGGTTCATACGAATCTTGCCCTTACTAGTTTTTAGATCATTTATAGATTAAATTCCTAAAGCTTTTCCTATAAATTATAAAATCATTGACATAGTATTAACTCCTATCTACGCCCTTCTCCGTAGATTATTAAATGAGGTCTAAGCCATTGATGGCGTAAGTGCATTAATGTTAAGTGGCAGAATATTTGAAATACTATTCTTTTTAATAAAGTTTTGTTTATATTCAATAAAGTTTGCAATTTCGTTATACGATTATAGCCCTTACTAGTTTTTATATTATTTATAATTAAAGTCCTAAAGCTCTCCCTATAAGTGATAAAATCATAAAGTATAACTCCTTTGTACCCCTTCTCCATGGATTATTAAATGAGGTCAGCTGTTCGGAGACATTTTCTTTTTTGTATTTCTATGAAACAATTTCCTGTAATAAATTTTATAGACTACGCGCTATGTTTGACAAATTAAAGCACGTCTACTACACACAAGTGATATCATCAAAATTGTCAACAGAATAACATTGAAATGGCGGTAAAGAAATTTTTTTTTATTTTGTATTAAAGTGCCCAAACAATCTTATCCACATCCAGCAGCAGCAGCATATACGCCCATTAATTTATCTGGAAAAAATGATGATGACAACAAATTACGTGCCTTTAATTGAACTTTCTACGTGTTCAAGTGCTAAAATCCGCACAAAACTACTTGAGTCATACGCATAAAGGGGGATTTTGTACATGATTATACAATATTTGCCTCGAAAAGTTGAAAAACTTCAATAGAAAACCGCAAAAAAAAAGGTAAAATTTGAACGTGCGAAAAATAAATGCTATAAGTTTCATTTTATTTATTTATTCAAAACTTTATTCATAGAAAATAAACATTTAAGAATCAATTAAGGAAGACATTGGAATTGAAGTCGCCTTACATTAAATAAAGTATAATTTGTGTACTACATTTAAAAAAAATCTTAATTAAATTACTTAAAAATTAGTTTGCTATAATTTATAATGATAGTTTTTTTTTTTCTTTTTTATAGTAAATATTTGAACAGTAAATGCCATAAAACAAATATAGAGTCAAAGTAATACTTGGACATAAACTACAATTAAGCATTTATTTAAGACTAAATATTAACTAATAAAAAACTATTTTAAGCTTAAAAAATTATAGTACGGCTTTTTTGCTAATGAAACACTAAGTGTTCAGGCAAGTTTTTAAGTACTAAAAAATGCGCTATAAAAATTATGTATTGTAGTCTCTTTTAAGTACTTAAACTAAATTTACGACTTGACAAAAAAGGCGTAAGATACATTTAAAATCATAAAAAAATATTTGCAAGTAAAGCATAATAAATGTTTAAAGTAAATTATTGCTAAAGTTCATTTATAGGATTTCACTGCGCATACTAATTGTACTATAAAAGTGTTGATTAAGGTGGGGTGTAGTAAGCCAGTGTTTAGATGCGAGAAGAGTAGCTGTAGAATAGATGTACTTCGCTGAAAAATGTGTGCTGCAATTTTAGCTACACTTTTTGTTAAGAAAAAAAAGTTTTAACCCTACTATATTTTGAAACTCTCAATGGCTTACTTTACCCCAACTTTACATACTAAATAAGTTGTACTAGAAACTAAAAAAGTCTACTATATAAATTTAAAAATAATCAAGAAAATGCTAGCTGCACTAAAAATAGTAAGATTCATTTTATTTATAACTAATTAAACACTAACTGTTAGTTAATGCTTAACTGGAAGTTAAAAAATGAGCCTTGATAAGGGAATGTCATACAATATGTGTGTATAAAAACTTAATAAATAATTTCTAACGACGCATAATATCCTCAATGCTGAAACCAGTGCGTCTAGGAGCTGGAGCTGCAGCTGCTGGCGGAACCGCTGTTGGAGGAGCAGCAACTGTTGTTACGCTAGGTGGCGTATGTGTTGTACTATGCCGTGATGTAGTTTGCGAAGGAGAAGGAGTTTGTGATGCAGCTATTGAAATATCTTTTCCATTGAATGGTCTGTGTTGTTGTTGTTGTCATCTAAAATACGTTGCTCCTGATAACCCGGCGGTGGAGTATGATGATTTGCTGTAACAATTGGTTTACTAACAGCCAAATGACGTGCTGCTGCAAGTTGCGGATGTATAACAGACGGACTATGCTGCTGATGTGCACGTGTCATATTTAATGCATAAATACTTTGATTTTCAATGTACGAACGCTGACTAAGCGCATGTGGACCAGTTGGATGTTCAACTATATCTAAACCAGGTATAAGACGCTTACGCACCGGTATAGAGCCAAGAAAACTTGGCATCGATTCATGTGGCGAGTGTAGTGGTTGTGTTTTCGGTGCTGTTTCTGTGTGTGAAGCTTGTGCTGCGTTAGCAGGCGCTGGACCAGGATCAATTTTCAGTAATGTTTTATGATGGAGATCTCTGCGTACATGTAGCATAGGTATATAAGGATCAGGAACACCGGGACCCATTGGATTATAACGTAATTGTACGCCGCTTGGTGTTGCTATGACAAATGGATGTGGTGGTGGCGGTGCTGCAATGGCAGTTGCTACATTTTGATTGCCGTTTGAAGTTGGAGCTTGAGTTGCAGCGTTGTTATTGTTTATGGCTGTTATTGTTGTTGTTGTGGATGATGATGTTGCTGTTGCAGTTAAAATTTCACGCGGTAATTCACAACGTTCACCATTTGGACGCATTGTGTATGTATCACCACCCTCATGATGACAATGTGTTACACCTTGTCCTTGTACCGTTGTTGCTGCTGGTGTAACTTGTTGTGGTTCTTCTGCATTTGTATTATTTGTTGTGTAGCGCAAATTTGCTGTTGTTTCTGTTGCATTCGATTCAGCAGCTTCAGCGTCTGTAACAACTGCTGCAGCAATGTCTTCATCAACAGCTGCAGCAGCAACAATTTCATCTACCTCACGTAGCTCATCATCTTCATCTAGTTCATCAATATCATCGATTAATTCTTCGTCTTCTTCATCCGAATCAATTGCACCGCTGCTGTTGTGCTCATATGGTTGCGCTTTGCGCTTAAGCCGCAAGCGTTGTAAGGCACGACGTCGTTCAGCTGCAAGCTCTGCATCTGCTTCGTGTTCATCACCGTTGCCAGACAAAAGTTGCTGTTGTACTGGCGAATGACGCGGTGAATCGACTTCAAGTAATGAATCTTCTTCATCACCGCTGCCACCCAATTGTTGATCACCTTCTTCGCCAACATCAACATAATCAGCAGGTACATCACCAACAGCATGCGTCAGTGCATGTCGCCGTAAATCGCAATTACGCCGGAAGACTTTACCACACGATGAGCATTCGTAAGGTTTGTGATCGGTGTGCGTGAGTAAATGCGTTTTCAAATTAGAACGTTGATTGAATGAGCGACTGCAGACAGGACACTTGTGCGGTGACTCTTCCATGTGCAATATTTTGTGTACGGCCAGAGTGCGAGATTGACAGAAACCTTTGCCACATTCGGTGCATTTGAATGGTTTCTCCTTGGAGTGTATGTATCTGTAAGAAGACAGTAAGTGAAAATAGTTTGTATTAGTCATCATCATTCTCTAAGGAAAAACTTAGAAGCATAGCACGAAGTTGGCACGTGTAGTTCGCTTTGGCATTTTTTTTTTTTTTAGGGAGTTAAGTTTAGTTGGGCGCAAAAAATAATTTCTTTTTTAGTTTCTGTTGCGCAGCAGCCATCTTGAAAAGGCAGGCGTTCACTTGTAGCTTACGTCGTTCTTGTCGTCGTTGTCATCATCGTCGTCTTAGTCGGATGTTGACGCTAAGCGGAAAACAGGTTCTTCTTGACTTGCTCTTAATAGTATTGTATCGAAAGAAACACACAAAAATTCATGCTGGCGGCATACTGCATTGAGATTCTTCGTCTTGAGAGATCGAATGTTGCTTTTTATATTTTCTTCTAGAATTTCGTTTTTTTCATTCTTTTGAATCGCGGAAAAGGAGCGAGTGGCTTGCGGCAAAGCAAACAAACGACAAATGGACCAAAGCAATGCTTTAGTCGTTGTTGTTGTGGTTGAACAGATGGAGGGATAGACTGACAGACAGACGGACGGACATACATTGAAATTCGAGCGAAGTGCAGCATAAGTAAAACCAACAAAGTTAATTAACTTGACCATGGTAGTAGAAATTGATATTGTTGCTTTGTGTAAACCTTTTATGCTGTTTGATTAGGGTGGAGTGAGTTGACTGAAATTGTCTTATGAAATAATGTGATGATGCTCTATGCTCTTTTAAATGTTTGGTTGAACCTTGCCATCGTTCTTAAGTTCAATGTACTTGCTTTGTAATTAAGTTTTGAATGCACTTTAAATATTGCTATTTAGCAGTTTCATGGAATCTTTTACTTCTGGAAGGCTTTGTTACTATTAAAGAGCTCTTCCTTATTAAGCACATAAATCCTTCTATTTATAAGGTTTAGTTATGAAAAATAAAATTTGTTTAAATATTACTTAAGAGCAATGGTGGGCAAGTTTTGGTTTTTGTATACCACACGTAGTAAAGTTACAGAATTTGTTAATAAGTGTATGCGCCCCATTTCTACAATACGTACTATGTTTCATTTCTTTTTAATTTTGTTAATTTTACTAACCTGTGATCTCTTAAATGATCTTGTCGCCGGAATGCCTTTCCACAGATATCACAGGAATACGGCCGTTCATCGGTGTGTGTACGTTCGTGTATTAACAGATTATACGACTTAGTAAATTGACGATTACAGAATTTACAGATAAATTGTTTTTTCGGACGTGAAGCACGTCCAGGTGCACGCAGTAGACGTCGATCTAAACCCGGATGCATTGATGGACCCATACCGGGTGGAAAAAGTGCAGCTGCTGCACCAGGCGGAAAAGCAAACGTAGCGCCTGCTGTAGGTGAAGGACCCGGTCCGGTTAGATAACCATGAGGTGTTGCATACATAACACCCGGTGGTGGTGGACCCTGTGCACCACGTGGTAATAACATAGCCGCTGCTGCTGCTTCACGTAAAGCTAATTCTTTGCGTTTATCTGCCATCATAGCGATAATTTCATAATTCGAAGAACTACCACGTTTAGCATGTGAATCTTTAACAGCATCAGCAGTTCCCGGATGTTCCAAACCACCATAGATTGCACCACCGGGCGCATGTAATGTAGCACGCGTTGGTAGTACTGGCACAAAAGCAGAGATTTCTCGATGATGCGGATGTCCAGGTGGCGGTGGTGGTGCATGACCTGCTGCTGCAGCAGCAGCCAATTGATGTTGATACGCTAATTGTGTTTCATAAGCTGCTGCTGCAGCCATACGGCTTGCTGATGAATTGCGGGAATCTGAAGTGCCATTTTGTGCGTTGCCATTTGATGCATTATTAGAGTTATTGGAGCCAGCTGGTGATGCAGCTGCTGCCGCTGCAGCGGCTGCTACTGTTGACATAAATTGATCCATGCGTGAAGCACGCAGCATAGGTATGGCTCCACCACCTCCGCCCATGGAGCATTCTTCGAGTAGCGTGTTCTCTGTAGGCATTTTTAGCACGTTTATAAATTTTGTTTTTTTATCTTTACTTTATTTTTGTTACAGCAATATCTTTGCTTTTGCTGTATTTAATTAAATGCCGCCATAGTATCTGGTATCTTTTGGGTTTTCTTGTTGATAATTTTGCTGAAAGAAGACAAAGTAGAAGATTGAGTAATTAGTATTATGATTCGAATTGAAACTGAAGAAAAATATCTTTTTCAACAGCAACGAAGTCTTAATACTTAAAAAGTGTTTCCATGATAGCACCGCTCTATAAACACTAATCAAACATTAATGAAACTCTAATTAAACCTTTGCATAACTTTATGACTCCTAAGCTTAACTTTAGCCGAACAATAACCTCACTGAAACCAGAATACTGACGCAAAACGCTGGATCAACAAGCTCTACACATATTTACTGGCGGATCCAAATGGATTCATTAATTTGGCTTCGATTACTACTCATCCCGAATATTCACCAAATTTAGCCCCTTCGGTTGTTTTCTCATTACAAATCAGAAGAAATGATGAGGTGGTTCAAGATTTGAGTGAATTTGTGTAATTTGGTCATTTCTGAATTTATTTTGACGATCTTGAGAAAACCTTCAACAGGTTGACCTCGTTTTTATAGCATGAACTTGCTCTAAGACGATTTAAATTTTACATGAGATGGGTTCAGTAAATTTAATGTCCCAAGATAATACCATTTCGTTTAACAAGGCATTTCCAGGAACGTAATTCCTGTGTTAAGCAAGATCGCGCTGTATTTGGATGGTATAAAAAAATTGCAAAAACGTTGTACTTAACAAATCAAGCCAGATTGTTACAAACTTTCTACTAAAAATTAATATACTAATCACTTTGTATGAAGTGTATTAAAATTTAGATATAAGCAGTATATTCTGTTTTTTTTCTCTCTCTCTTCTTTTCCGAATAGGCAACATTTTTTTTTATTTGTATATAGGTCTATGGTTTATCTTAATTACACTTGAAGTGCAATAAACATTTTTTCTCGAAGTAAAAAAAAATAAAAATAAAATCATTTGAAATTATTATCAGCAAAAGTAGCAGCAGCAACAGCGTAATAGCTACGCTTTTCAATCGGACAAGTAAATGTCGAGCGTTGCCTTCGTAGTTAGAGATAAGATTGTGTTTGAGGGTCTATCTCTAAAAAAACCTGACTGCCTGTCTATACACAGTAGTTTTAGTTGGCACGCTATGAAAACACACAGATATACACTACTACAAACAAAAAAAATAAATATATATAACTACTAATATTTAACACCAATACACTCTAAAGAAACATACACACACACAGATACAATTGTTGCTATAAACTGTTGCGTTTTGTTATACTTAGTAGTCTCGAGAAATGACTCGACTGACTACTCACTGGATTTACGCAACAGGAGCAATCGGAACGTTTGTGCTAAGCTGCCGACTTTTGCCTGCCTTCTTTTTTTAAATGCTTCAGTGAATATTATTTCTACTTTTTACGTACATACATACATACTACTCTTCTACCAACAACAACAACTTTACGAATTCAATTCAACTGTTGCTGCTGCTGTTGTTGCTGCTGTTTTCTGCTGTCTTTATAATGCCTACTTAGCATGATGTTTAACGTTCAACGATGTCTTTTGGCTTTTTTTACTCGAGTAGAACGCGCTAAAACAACGAAAAAAAAAATTAAAATTTATAACCAGTTCTCGTGGTAGTCTTATAAGCAGACAGCCGCAGCAGCAGCATCGTCAGTTTTGTGCTTTTCAATAATATTTAAGTACGTTTTGTCGTTGTCATCTTTAGCTGCAAGACAGTTGCTTATCAGACACATGATTTGCGTTCCGATATTATATCGCATGTCATAGTTTATATATGTATGTATGTAGTATCTTTTTAGTTTAGATGTTTATAGTGTAGTATACACCTATATAAATATAATATATAGTTACTACTGTATGTCTTTTCATTTCAAGTTTATAAGATGAGTATGCACTTCTTTGCTTGACAATGCATGCGTTTTTTACGTTTATTTAAGAGAATTGTTACAAAGATCGTGATGCTTCATAATTTAAGTGCCAATTGTTGACTGACATTTACAAAAAAATTGTGTTTGAATTGTATTCTAAGTGAAGTAAAGACTTTCAATAGATTTCAAATAGAAATACATATATTTTACGTGACATTTTAATTTTAATCAGTTGATTCGTCATGAATGCAATGCAAAAGTGCACAAAACGTAATTGTGAGCAGCACACTTGGAGCAAATAAATTTGTGCAAATCTGCTCAATCAGCTTTTCGAGCTTGTTTATTATCGCCCCAAAAGATAGCATCCCTTTCTCTTAGAACTCTTTTATAAAAATTGGATGGAAAATTTACGTTGATAAGTTATCACATTAAAATATTATTAATAATTGTAATAACTACTGAAATCTTGTGTCGTTTTTTTGGTTAATTGTTGTAAAAGCATTAAGGCTGTACCAGGAAAAAAAACGCATATATACAGCTATGATATATAAAGTAAGTTTTTGCAAAAAAATAAAAAAATATCAATTCAAATAAAATTAATGCTGACCGTGAATTCTATTTGTCAAGGACTAAGAAAGAGGCTTCCACAAATGTATTGGGCAAATGTGGGGCATTAAAAATATAATTGGTGTTATGCGGTACCAAAACGCAATCGGAACTACAGTCTATGGTGTAGACCTGATCCTGACTGACCTGAACTGATCAATTCTAGTCTAAGTGTTGCGAGAAGGTGGTTCTTCGCTAATAATTTTGACTGTACTCAATTCGATTATATACTTTCAGATTAGTGGGTCTCCTCAATGCTCTATTCTGACTAGTTTACAGTGATTGACATACGTATAGGGTGGGGTTCAAGTATCTTTGGGTATTGAATCTTCGATAAAAAGTGGTTGAACAATAAAATTAGCCAATAATTTCTTTTTGTGCAAATTTTTATTAACTACTTTCAAAATCTTACAAAATATTCTTCAGTGTTAATGCTTAGAAAAATGTTTAAAATTTTAAGCTATTTGCTACACAATTCTGAACTGATAAACGTTAAAAAAAAACGTATTGGTTTATTACAATATTTATTGAAAACTTTTTGACATGTGAACTGAACTTTCTACGTAATTTATATTTATCAAAAACTCAAACCTGAATATAAATCATGTAACCAGCCATACGTGTATCTAGAGCACTTTGTGGTTATAACACGCAATTGAAAAACCACCAAATTCTGAGAAATGAAGCCAAATAATCAAATCTCAGCTCAGTATAGCGTAAGCATAATTGAAGATAAGTTTAGAAAGCTTTCACTGGATAAATGAAGTAAAAAAAAATTACTCTTAACCACAAAAAACCATATTGCCACATTTAAAGTTTATATATGTACGAGTATGTATGTAAAAGTAGTGAAGTAAGCAACTCTTTTTGTGTCTTTTACATACATTCGAGTATTTCTTGCAACTTCTTTGAGGTAGTTTTTTGTTTTTGTTTTTATTTTCGTTTTTTTTTTTTTTTTTTTGTCTTCATATTTGCTACGTACAGCATTTTTCATTATCTGCTGAAACATCGGCACTTTTGAAACGTCGTCAAAACCAAATAAGAAAAACAAATAAAATTAATGTAAATAATGGACATCATCAGTAACAGCAGCAGTAGTGGCGAGCGTATAGAGTATGGAACCAGACGTCTATGCTATGAAGCTCAAAGTAGTTGTAGACATTGAACGTTGTTGTTGTTGTTGCACTATGCGAGTACTATACGAGTACGTACTATATTCAAACTCAAATACATGTTTAAAATAATGAACGAGAGTGGCCAATAAAGTGTTTTAAATTAGATTTAGATAGGTTTTTGAATAGTATCTGAAGATAGACTGAACAGTTTTGTATCTAAAAATCTAATCAATCTAATTTTCTTTAATGAAAAAAATCTCATCAGATTTCTCTACTATAATATAATATAATTTAGATCTAAGCAATCGTTTTTAAACACCCCTCGTATGTGAATTTTGTGCGCCGCAATCGAAACGTTTTATGTACTCGTACGTTTGCGCAAACGGTTGCCTTTAACTCAGCACGAAATGGTACTACGCAGCTAAAGGCTTAAAACAAGAAGTATGGATGACAAAAAGAAAAAAGTAAATTTATAAAGTAAAGTAAAAAAAGTAAAAAAAAAAAAAAAAGATATCGAGGAGCAATTTGGCTGCCACTTTTGCTGCCTGTTTCAGCAAAAGCAGCAGCAGCATAATACAGATGATCGCCGTCGTCGTAGTATGTCTGTCTATCGGAACGGTCTGTGTATATAGTGCTATGAGGAAAGGTTTAGAGAGCAACACTGATAAAAAATAAAAAACAAACAAACACTCACACACACACACAAAAAGATACAAATAACGTCCAGCGTTTTGTGTGTAAACAAGAAAGAGGTAACAGAAGAAGACAACGAAAAAAAGATCTGGATTTAATATTTGTATAGAAACTTTGCTGTCAGACCTAACTGAATGTCCGTCCGTCCATGCATTTTAGTTTTGGGTTTGGCAGCAGCAGCAGCGGCGATGGCGGCGGTAACTTGGAACGTCCCTCGATTTGCTGTTTATAAAATAACAATAAAAACAACAACAACAGCCAAAGTAATGGACAAACAAAAACAACAATAGCTTGGACAACAACAACAACAAAGTCTATAGTCAAGTGTGTGAGTAAAGTCTCTTCTACACCTCCTACTCCCGTAACATTCAGTCACTACTCTTCTTTAATCCCTTCAAGCTAACCAAGGCGTTCGAAATCAGCTAATAATCTCAGACATGGAAGAAAAAAAAAGTATAAATTTTTATATAAATCTTTTTTTCTTTTTTTCCTACAGCGTCGTCGTCATCGTCATCGTCAAGAAGGTACAAAAAATTATAATTATAGTGTTTTCATGCATACAAAAAAAAAAAAAAAAAAAAACAACAACACAGGCATGAGCCACAGTCAGTCAGGCAAGAAAAACGCTTTCATTTCTTCTTGCAGCATAAGATTAGTTGTTGTTAGCTATTAAAAAAAAAAAAAAAAAAAGATAACTTAAAACCTTGATAGTGTTTATCTCTGTAATTTTGTATTAAAATCTAGCCTTAATCATTTCTTTAAATCTGCTCTCTAGTTGATCATTAAACTTCGATTAACGCCAAAACGTTGAGCCTAGAGTTTTTTTAAGTTTTTTTAGTGCAATTAATATCGCAGGGCGTTACCATCACACATATACAATACATACGGTGGCTCCATAAAAATTTTTCTCTAGTTTAGTAAAGTTCATTAAGCAGTTAATAATTTGCGTCATTAGTTGAAATAGCCAAGTTGTTAGTAGTAAATTATCAAATGGAAGTCGTCGTTTAACAGAAAATTGAGTTTATTTTTAGAAATTTACATGTGTAAATAATTTAAAGTCTGAGATACATCAGTAGTGGAAGTACTGGTTTAATTTTCATCAAAATTAAACCAAATCCACACATTCCTAACCAATTTTTTTTGTTTTTTTTTAATGAAAACTTTTTAAATACTTATCCTAGAATTACCGAATTCGTTATGATAATTTAAAATATCTTCTAAAAAAGACATAATTTATTTTTAATTAAATTAATAAACTTGACTCATTTTTAAGCCGATGGCCTAGCTGCTAGCGATGTTTGTATATATACAATATTTATATTGTTAATATATTGTAATAATAATAATAATTGACTCATTTACTTCATATAAATAACCATCACTATATACTATTGTGACATGGTTTGAAATGTAGAACTTATAACCACAAAAATTGTTTCCGGGAATGAAATTTGTTTTATTATACCACATCTTACAAATGTATAAAAAACTATGGGTTAAAAATCTGCGAATTTAAACTGTTCTTCGATTGCGGTAGTCATTTATTTTATATTTGAACATGTTTATATGTTTTGTATAAAATAGTTACCCCAATATATTAATTTAAAACGAGAAAGATCTTTAAGACACGTCATATGATATTTGGGTTGCGTAGATACCTCTTCGCAAATGTGGGTGCTTGATCACTGATCTAATTAAACTAATCTAATCGGCAAATTTAAGCTCAAAAGTGATTAGAATACATCCACTACAGTGATCAATAATTCTATTGTATTTTTATTGAACGATCATCTAGCTTCCAGAGATAATAAATAAATATAATAAAAATAAAAAAAGAGAGACACTATAATAACTCAATATTTTTTCCAAGAAAATAATATAATGGATTTCCGATTAAAGTAAACTATTTTTGATCAGTTCAGACGTCACTGAATTCATGAAATAATTCTATAGTTACTCTCTTTGATTTTATTGTTCCACTCGGAATGTTTGGAACGCATTAAAAGAGACATTTGAGATCCTATAAAATGTATAAACTTTTATTGATCAGCTTCACGGGATGAATCGATAAAAAAATGTCTGTCTGTCATTGCATTCGTTAAGTTTCAAAGATATTGAGCTGAAACTCGAAACTTAAGCTTTTTTTGGTCCTAGAGGGTTTGTATGTTGAAATTAATATCTCGCGCGCACTAAGGCATAGCCTCCATACAAAACTACCGGCCATTTTCGAGTTTTGATATGATAAAGTTATCAATTTTTCATTAGGTGTTTTAAAAAGTAACTTAATTTTATAGTTGAAAGTCGAGTACAAAAATAAAAATTTAAATAAATAAAATCTTGGCATTTTCAAAATTCTGTGTTGTATGTTAAATATGGAAAACGCCTTTGGATTTGCTTATATTATATAATATACAAATCTGTGGAAAGATTTGATCAAACATTTTTAATGCATGTCTATAAATTATAGTCTTTAAATATTTAATCCCTTCTAGTAAGTTTAATATATTGCAACAAATCTTAAATAGAACTTTAAAAATTATGTAGATTTTGAAAATTTTGCTTATTCAAATTCATTAATCCCTACAAATCTGTAAAATAATGTGCACCTAAATTTAAAGATTAGCGCCATAATTCTGATTTAGTTTAAAATACAGCTTTAACCGAGCTACAAACCCCCCCACTGTGCACAAACGAATCGAATCGATTCTATTAGATCTTTTTGTAGTTTAGCGCTTTATACTAAACAATGCAATACGCTCCAAATAGATTATTTATAGGGCGTAAATACAGAAACGAAAAAAAAAAGAAAAAATGAAAATAAATACGATAACAACAATATAAAAAGCGAGCAATGGCTTTATATTTATCGATCTAGAGTATATAGTATAAATGTCTGCGTTGCGATACAAATCATGTACGCTATAATAGCAACTTTGGCTTGCATATGAAGTAAAGAAAACTAAAGCAGATACAAATAAAAAAAAAACGCTTTGAGAAAACACAAAAAACCAGAAGAAGAAAAGCAACATCAGCAATGACGCTCATGACGCAGAGATGTAGATGAAGATGACCAGTAAGTGAGCGACCGAGGGAAACTAAAAAAAAAAAAAAAAAAAAATTAACAAAAAACCTAAAAGCCACAGATACAGAAGCTCGCGGCAATTGCGTTTCCTCTTTGGCCACGTTCTGAACAATTAAAGCGCGGTATGCTGTATGCCACTGGACAGGACAGGGAGCGGTGTGAGACGCGATGTAGCAGTGTTTAAGCGTGCGAGTTGCCCGAGTCGTACCAAACAAAAAACCGGATTAAAAAAATTGAGTACGAAACCAAGATACTCGCAGACACACATACACATGCATAACTACAGTCAGCGACATCAGAACTGATACAGCTACAAGTGAACTGGTTTAATGCTGCTGACAAACCGATAAAAAAAAAAAAAAGAGAAAATCGAAAAAAAAATAGAAACAAAAAACAAGTCAAGCCCCAAAGCCAAAGAGACTCGAGCAACAAACCAAACCAAACCAACCAAGAAATGAACATTCACGCTCA
Source organism: Leucophenga varia (assembly GCA_018903435.1). NCBI lineage: Eukaryota > Metazoa > Arthropoda > Insecta > Diptera > Drosophilidae > Leucophenga > Leucophenga varia. The sequence goes on along the minus strand of JAEIFJ010001509.1, from coordinate 1,297,466 downwards.
AACAAAATGCGCACGAACCCCGACATACGATCAGACTTTAAGTTTGTCAGTAAGTCGTTCAGTCGTTCAGTCGTAGTAGTATGACAAACGATCAGATTGCCAGTTTGTCGTGGCACGGCACCACACTGTGTTCGGTGGCAATGACAGTGGCACATGCAGTTGTAGTGGAAGCCAAGCGGCAGCAGCAGCTGAACCACGGAAACAGCCAACCGAAACAGCCGCCCGATCTACTTCCTCCTCCTTCTCCTCCTACTTCTCACCGATTCTATCTGATCGTAACAAACTAACCGATCGACCTGAGCCCCCAACGTTGCTCGACATGCACGACGAAGGCACGAACAGCGCCAACCCAAAGAAAGAAGAAGAAGAAGACAATGTTGATTGTAAACGTTTGCCGCAGGTCGATAACGATTTTTTTTTTGTTGGTTCGTACGTACTTTGTACATTCTGTTTGAAAAGTAAATCGAAATGGTTCAAATTATGATAAAGAAGATATACATATTTCTTTAAGATCTTAAGAAATTGAGAAATTATTGGTACAAAAAAAAATTTATATTTTAAAGGAAAAAACATTATAATAAAATAATTTAAAAAAAAACATGAACGGGATTTGAGCCTGTTTTTTCCGAAACCAATTGGCAGCCTAACCCTTAGGCTAACAGTATTCCGGCCTGAAGGAAATTAATATTTTAATCTTTGTCTACTTTGGAAGAAATGCTTTTGGGTGTCGAAAGGAATACATCAACAATTTTAGCACAATTCAATCTTTTTTTATGTAAAACTTCTAGTTTTAAAAATGTTTATGCTTTGTAATGATTTGGTGCATTTTGATTTTATTAATATTAACAAGGAAGAAAAATTTCGAGAAGCGATGGGTGTATACTTTAAAACAACACCTTATCTAAGCGTATTCCGCTAAATAGCGCTTGTACTATTTATCTTGTAAACTAATAATACTCCATAAGTTCAAAGTTTGCTGGATCCAAAGTTATGGAATTTTAGGCTAGATGTTTCGGAGATGCATTATACCCTAAAGAGATTCTTTAAACTACATATATCATTTCGTAGACATATCCTTCACAATGCTTATTGAGTCTGTAGTGACCTTTTAGAAATATTCCAAGTCATTTGTACTTCACTGATTTTTGTTTTTGTTTCTGGGGTTTATCTATTTTTTGTCTGTCTGATAACTACTTAAATTTGCCAGTATTTGTTTTGTATTCTATCTTCTTTTCATTCAGTACTACTCTACGAGTGACCGACTCTAAATTAAGAACTACGAACTAATAGAGTACCTCCATTCTGCTTTCTTGGCCTTAAATAATTTAATTTAATTTAATTTGCATGAAATTAAATAAAGGTTAAAACAATAAAATCATTTATTATAAACAATAAATAGATTTTTCAATACGCTTTAATGTATAGTAACAAGCGTATCTTTTAGATAAATCAAAATATCTACAAATTAATTTTCAATACATACTTGTTAAACAGAATGTACTAACTCAATGTACTATGTGTAAGCATGTTTGTGTTTATGTGTGTGTCTGTGCCTTTCTGAGCAGGTTTTTTACTCTTTATTCATTTATTTTTTTTGGGCTTATACTCATTTTTATGTTTATTTTCATATATTTGTTGTACAATAACTCTCTTTTACGCTCATAGTTAAAATGCTACTCGTTAAATCAATGATCTTATAGCGCGCTTCTTCTACTCAAATCCCTGTAAATTTACTCGTTGTTGCCATTTACGCTCATAATACTCGTTATTATTTTAGTGTTTTACGCTCACTGCTGCTCTTGCTCTGCTCTACCTTTCTCTCTCAATTATACTCGTTTCGAGTCGTTTTGGCCAGAAAATAATTAGCTGGCCCTATTGGCGACTACTGTGGAATTTATGAGATACAAAATTATTGGTAGCAGTTTTTTTTTTTTTTTTTTTTTTTTGCAAAATTAAGTTTTTAAAAAATAAATGTTAATAGCATTATTAAGCTTACCTTTTTCTATCTCTTATTAAAAGTTATTGTTAATAAATATCCAATTGTTGAAATTGTTGTTGTTTTTGTTGTATTAAATTCCATAAGTTTGTATTTTATTTTAAATATTTTATTATTTTGATTTATTTTTTAAAAATCTTTTTATCTATTTTAAACACTTTTATTTTATTTTTATATTCATATTCAATGCATTCTAATTTAAATAATTTTAAATGCTTTAAACATTTAAATAAATAATCATAACTTCAGCTTAAATGCCCATAAGAAACCTGTTCGGTTCCCTTTACAAGCGTTTTCGGAATTTTTTCTTTAAACGCATTTATTTTAACTTCACTGCTTTTTTTGTTGTTGTTGTTGCTTACACGTCTTTTACTTTATTTGTTTTTTTTCTTTTGCTTCTTCTTTTTTTCACATATAACTCCCCAATATACGTAAAAGATACAAATGCACACATACACAAAAAAAAAAATATACACCGATATACAAGTTACATGTAGCGTACTCGCATAGTCAAGTAAGCGAAATAGAGGAGAAAAGGGGGAGTATATTAACTACGACGTCGTAGTCGTCGTCGTCATTGTACGGCAGCTGAAATGTGTTTTTCTACATTTTGTTTGAAATAGGAGCTGAAGCCAGTGCAGCTACCAATTCGCTCCTCAAGTAGTCCCAATCTCTTCCCACACACACAATCGCTAGCAAAGGCTAAAACTAGCTAGCTAGCTATCGAGCTGGCTGGCTGGCTGTCTGGCACGCAAGCCAGGCAAAGCAGTCAGCAGTCAGAGACAGGCACAAATGCTTTTTAACACGAGCAACCGAACCAAACGACCGACCGTCCGACCGACCGAATGAACGAACGTACGAATGTATCTATGAAGCGAATGAAAAGCATAAAACTCAACGGCGCAACAAGTTCAAATCAACACACACACACACAGACACATACACAATTCACTTGTATTAGTTTACTGATAATCAGCAGTAGTAGTTGAAAAAAATATATAAAAAATCAGTAAACTGGCCGTGAGCTCTTTCAAAACAATTGAAAAATTCGAATCTTTACTAACATAAGTGCGATCTTTTTCCGCGTGCAGGTGCGCTTGGCACGATCAACTCTCAAAGACTAATCCGAATATAACTCCGTTGGGGGCAAGCAAACGAGCGAGTCGGCTTATTGTCGAACGAGTGCAGAGCGTACAAAGTAGCTGTGAGTTCGTATTGTGCGCTCTCACTTACTGTGTCTCTCTCTCTCTCTCTCTGTTTCAATAAGCCAACAACATGCTGCTAACTGATAGACTGTGAGTGAGTCAGTCAGTCAGTTAGACGTTGTGACAAAGAGACAGAGAGACAATGGACAGACACGCTTACTGAACGTACGTACGACGAGTTATTGTCAGTTAGAGCGCTACCTGTTTACTGCTTACTGTTTACAAGATTTTGCGGTAGTGTTGCCACATTGATTGTGGTTAATTTTGTTTGTATTTAAATTTATGTAAAGGGTTATTCTATTGGATATGATAACGAATACGAAAACGTATCTTTTTGTAATGAAAATGTATATTTAATTAATTCCTACTCAAATAAATTTATTCATATCGATAATAACCAAAATTATACGATTTATACGATAAGTATTAAAAATTTAAAACTTAAGAATCAACGCTCAAAATTTGATAATCAAACCGATTACAGAACTTTGTTTAGAGTTTTTACTGAGCACTTTTGTGGAAAGTTAGATGGGTCATCGTAATGCAAAAAATAAACAATTAATTGCTCTTTCAGTTTCTGCTCTATAGAATCATTTCGAAAACTTCTTCAAATCATAGAAAGAAATTTCGAACAATCTGGTAACTTGGTGCAATTTTAAAGGTATGCGCCTAAAAACAATAGTCCGAAGGGCTAAAAAAATACTGAGAGGGTAATAACGACAACAACAACAGCAACAACATTGACGACTATGAAGCCAAAGACAAAACCGATTATGTCTGACGATTGACGATCAGTGAAGACAGTAGTAGAAGTTGCTTGACGGCCGGCCAACTGTTGTTGTTGTTAAAGGTTTTTTTCTTTATATTTTAGCCAAAAGCCGAAGAAATTTCTTAAAAAACAAAAGAAGAAGAAGAAGAAGTGTGGAGAAGGAAAAATACTCAAAGATGAAATATCTCACAGTGAAAAAGATAATTAAGCAGCAGCAGCATTTTTTTTTTCCCGTTTTTTTTTTTTTTCTTTCTTAGCCACAACGGCTGCCACTGATGCTGTTTTCTGCCTTTTGCGCTGCGCACAGTGGAACTAAATTACTTTGAATTGATGACGTAAAGAATAGACAAGAAGGAGAAGACTGTGAAAGAGGTTGTTGCATAGATGGAAAATGTACAACAGTTCACGAAAAGAAAATCGAAAACGGTAGCCGACGATCACACAGGGCGCGCTGGGGCATTGTTACACGCCAGTTACATTGGAATGCAGCGTTCGTTCTTACTTTTCTCTTTGCCACAAGTGATCAGGACAATACATATACATATGTATATATTTTTTTGCAGCATTTGATTTGAAATAAATCATCGGCATAATAGTTTGAGACTATTCTAGCATGTAGCAGCAACATGTGTGTTGAAATATTGCTGCTGTGCATTTTTGTTTTTCTCGATTCTGTTCTTTTTTTCTTGTTTTTTTTTTGTTTGAGGTTAACAGGTTCATCGAACGCATTCGAAACGCTCGGTTGGTGCAAATGAGCGAATCAGTAAATAGCTAGCTGAGCGTTTAATGTACTTGCTTGCATAGTTTATTCGATAATTAATGAATGTTTGCCGGTTCGCGCCATAGTCAATAAAGAGATACAATAATACTGATAACTTGAAAATATGTTATATATATTAATTTAACAATTTTTGGTAAAAATTTATAAGAAAAAAGAAAAACATCCAAGCTTCCTAATTTAGTCTTAGAGAACCCCAATTTGATATATGCATTTTCATTAATCTCGGCCCAATGTATTCCATTGAAAACGATTAACGATTATGTCAAACCATATATATATCTTTAGCCCGTTTTAAGAGACATGCCCCATAATTTTCAGGAGCACAGACGGAAATAGATCGAAAAAAGGTTTACAATTGAAAGAAAAATTAAGTCGCCTCGAAAATGACATATGATTTTCGTTCGCAACGATGGATTTTGGTTGCTGGTTTTTAATCAATATTCAGAATTATTCCACCATCCATGGTTTTAGAGATATTCTAACCTAAAAATTTGAAAAAAATCGTGTTTTTTTTTTTTAAGATTTTGGGGTATAAATACCTGGGTACAACAACTACCCGAGCAGTAAGTGGACTAGGCTTTGCTGTCTAGTCCACTTAAGCCATAGAGTCGAAATAATGCTAAGTAATTCGTTTCCTAAAAAATTCCCAGATGCCTAGCTCTCACTGACAAGTCATTGATTGCTAAGGACTGTTATAGTTCTAACTGACCTATCGTTTAGTCAGTCATAATGTTATTTGCAGTACCATTTCTATTTATAATGTCTTACAAAAATGATGCTCCCTGACCTGCATCAGCATGGAGGAGTCGTTGCTCACCAATGGGTCGGATGTGCATTTTTCGATAGTTTTTTTTTTTAAATCACATAGGAAAAGGAAAAAAATCTAAATCGGCTAGTACCTAAAAAATAAAACGCTTTAAATTATATTTTACTTCATTTAATATATTTTTGTATATTTAATTAATAATTAAAGCTCTTATTTAGTTTGATAACTTACAACATATTTGGATGTATTTCATTTCATCGTTCTTTGTTTCATTGTGTATCTATCTGGTGTGTATATAAGTATATATAATAGTATATAGTATATATCTAATATATAGAATAGCCTACAACAAATTTGGAGCGGTACTACAACATACGCTTACGTTTTAATACAGCACACCATACTACAAACGTTGAATTTGTACAAATAAATAGAAATAAGTTCTAGATGAAATGAAAAAAAGCATTTCAAAACAGAGACTAGCATGATTTTCTTTATAGTAAGTCTTTTTATGCAACTTTGAAAAATAAAGTAACGACTGATTTATTCTTTAAGCTTAAAGTTAAGAGTTTCTTTGAAGTTGGTAGAGATTTAATTAGCAGAAAAGTTTTTTGGGTCTATTTATTTTTTATTTTTTACTTTATTTTCTTAATATTTCAATACTTTTTGCCTTATTTAGTATTATTTTAGTTCTGTTTTTTGTACCTCTGAAACCCAACTTTGCGCAATTTGTACGCCGTATATAACTTATATAAAAAAAACTAGCTAAAAAATCTTTTATTTTTTTTTTTATAAATTTAATTTTGTATGTAACTATTTAAAAAATGTTTTTTTATATGATGATTATAAATTATGTATGTATTTAATATATTTTATTGTATATATGCGTATGTATGTATTTAACTGTTTATGTAAATGTATGTATATATATATATATATATATGTAAAAAAATCTAATGTCTAACTAATTTATTTGTTTGTTTATGTTGTATTTTTGTATATAAACCATGCGTTATTTAAGGACGAAAATCGTTTTTATCTCAAATATTTAAGTATACTAATGTATGTATGTATGTAGAAAATGTTGCTGATTTATTACAAATATATTTAATTTAATAATAGCAGCCAATTTTTTTTTAGATGTATTAAATTATTAATGCATTTCGTTTTATACTCTTCACACATAACCAAAAAAAAAAAAAATTTGGTCCGTCTGTCCATCTTTGACGAATTTTTTGTTTGGAATTTATAACATATATTTGAAATATGGCAACCCAATTACACTGTGCTACAAAACACGAAAATTGAAATTAAAAGTCTTATAAAAGGGATTATAGGTCTGGTCCAGTAAAAATAAACTGTATAATTTCGAATATTCGACGGAGACCCCCAAAATTTATGGTCAGAAAACAGTTTTTTTTTTTTTTTTATTTATAGGGCTATAACTCAGTCACTCAACTCATTACCGAATTCTTTATTATTGTACTTACAAATTTTTATTTTTTTAAATTTCTACGAAAAGTTTTAATTTTATAATAATAAGGTTTTAAGAAAAGTTGTATAACATTTAAAGTATCATATCTTTCAAAAACTGGTTAAAAAATTGTCTGGGTCTGCCCCAATAAATAAAAAAGATCATAAATTCAGATTTTTGGTTAAAATTTCATACAGTTTTGTTTTACTCGATCAGACCTACAAGTTCTTCTATAAGACTTGAATGCAATTTTTATTTATCGCACATTATTATTACAGATAGTTTAAATCCAATTTTGTCCGTCTGTCCGCACGAAATTTTCACTTTTTAACAACTTTTCCATCATTCTTTGGTTTTTATTTGTTATTTAAAAAATTGTTTTTATATATTTTGTTTATCATTCTAACTACACTCGTGAACAAATGTGAACAGTATCAAAATTTCGGTATTACCGAACTTAATCTTTTCTCATGTTCAAATCTAATTTTAATAATTTTTTTTTAAAAAATTTTGCAACTAAATACAAAAGTTTAAAATTTTTGTTATTTTTTCGAAAAATTTCTTTAGTTAAAATAATTTCTAATTGCAAAAATATAAAAATTTATTTTTTGTTTATAACTTTCAACGCTCAACTCTATAGCTTTCTCTTGGCAGTTATTTCGTGCAATATCCAAATGCTCCTCCACATTCAAGTAGCTCTTTACGTTCTTCTATATATTTATTATAAATCTAAAATATAACACGCTATATAACAGCTATACATCTATATAGAGAACAACTTGGACTTGTGATTATACTAGATTACTAAATTTTTGCATGCTTTTTTTTTTTTTTTTTGTTTTTGCTTGCCTAGGAAACTGAACGCTTAAATAGAGCGTATTTATTTTTTTGGTTTGTTTTTTTTTAAGTATTTACAACACTCTAAGTCTAGTCTAGATTGCACAATAATTTTATGTATGTATATAATCATATACTTATATAATACATGTGACAACCTATAACAAATCAACGAAATTTATGAAAATAAAAAAATCTTACTATAAAATTTCTTTAAGTGTGCTAAGACTATTAATTCCTTTGCTTTTCTTTTGCTTTTTGGTTTAGTTGCATTTTGTTCAGTGTATGTCTTTTGTTTGTATGTTTGTTTGTATATGAAACTTAAATAATTTTTTGTATATTAAAATTGTGTTTTTCTTTTTTTTCATTGTGTATTTGTTTGTCTGGCAGCTCCGAAATTATATTTATAGTTATAGCTAGAGTTAGATATATATATGTGTAAAAACTAACTCTATAACTGTTTTTAGTATATGACTAGTACCCGTACTAATCCATAAAATAGCTAAAACTGCGTCTTTTTAGACGACGTCCACTTAATGATGAGATGGATGATTTATTGCGTGCTTTTATCCTTAGTTACCCGGATTTAATCCAACGATCGATTGAATATTCGAGAGCAGAAATCCAACTGAAAGAATAGTTAATATATTTCGTAATAAGTAATCCGTTATCCGGTTAATAAATAATTATTTTTCAGGTTTCTACATCAAATCTACGAAAAAAGTTTTATATGTATAATACATGGGAAACTTCAGGGGCTTGGCTGCACCATTAAATATTATCCGATTAAAAAATATAGAACAGTCCTCAGGGGGGGAGTTTAAACATTTTTTTGGACCATTCGTATGCCTATTTCCAAATTTTTTTCTATAAAAACTTGGTATGGGGTTTTTTGAAGTCGAGCATACTTTTTTTTTTTTTGAAGATGTCTAGACATTTCATATATTTCAAATTGTATCCCATCATTTTTATATTCTTTATGCTTAGAATAGTATGCTTTTAGTTTGCTTACTGCACATTTTGTAGAATTTCGCATAAGTCAAATGTTTTACTTACCGCTTCTTATCCATTTCGGATTCAGTACAGAAATAATAATGACGCAATTTTGTCTCTGGTGGTATTATTTCGAAAGAGTTCTTTTTACCCGACGCATTTGTGGACATTGTGGCGACTTTGTAGCCGTGCAGACATGCCATACCTGTGAAAAACGTAAATGAAATGCGTCGAAATTAGCCAAATGTAAATTTGTGTATAAAATTAATTGAAAAAAATATCTAATTTGTCTTTTTTTCTCTTTACACAATTAGATAGATTGAGTCATACCGAATGCACTTTTGCTATTTGCGTCCTGATAAAAATAGAGACAGGCATCTTTAAGCACACAATAGCGTTTGGACCAGCCACACCACCTTGAGCCCAATTTCGTTAGATAGCCAAAGCAATCGGGACGCAATATGCTGCTGGGTGCTTGATAAAGGCAACGTGCACTATAGAGATTTTTTTATTTAGTTGAAAAAGTATATTGGGAAGTTGGAGACGCGGTATAAAGCGAGGTGTTAACAACATTAGTATTGCTTAGTAAAATAATTTAGTTATATTAAGTTGCATTTTACCTTTTATCCAACCATTGATTGTCTTGTGCAGCGGCTTGTTTTAATAAATTTAACCATCTATTTGCCATTTCTTCGGTATCGGCAGCGACATACATGGGTATACCCTCACCAGAATCGATTTTAAAGGCATACGGTTTGCCAATTTCAGGTGGACAGAATTCAACGCTGTGTTTGGCCATAATCATAGCACCAACGGGTTGTGTATCCTTTAAAAAAAAAAGATTTTAATATTTTAAAAATATTTTTAAAATTTTCAAAATATTTACCTCATCTGTTTTATAGTAATATAAACAATTATCCGGACGCAATGCAAACCAACGACGCACCCATTTTTTAGTATTCGGTGCACCTTTTGCCTGACCACTCTGACGCCAAAGATAACCGGTAAATATTGGCTTACTCGGTGGATCCAATTGTTCATGCATCAAGACACCAATAGTGCGTGCCACTTTTAGTTCTAATGTTTCGCAGCCATCGTGTGCTATCTTTACTACTTCTGTATGATGTTTATCCAATACTTGTACACCATTCACCGATATAATTATATCACCAACTTCTAAACCAGAACTTTCGGCAGGCGTTTCAGGTTCAATGGCTGCGACTACAACAGGCTTTGAACCGTGTATACGAAAACCAAATTCACCGGAATCGCTTTTGACAACAACCGTTTTATCGACACCTGTTTTATTAGAAGAGATTTTAATATTAATATAATATTCATTTAACATTCATAGTTCTTTATCATTTGAAATTTTATAGTATTTAATTTGTTTTATTTTTACCATCTACACCATTGCTTAGTTTTGATATCACATGACCTTCACGCGCCCAAACTAATAGCATTAGTTTTAAAACCTCTTCCAATTTACGACGCACCGATTCGGGCGCCGAATTGGATGATATCAGCTCTAAAATAATTTTTGGCAGAAATTTAGTTTTAGTTTCTTTTTTTTTTTCTTTCTGTTTTTTTGTGGAGAATTTTTGCTTTTATACACACCAATCATTTTATTTAAATATTTATTGAATGAAGTACTTCAATAGCCTTGAAATATGTTAATGAACAAAAACAACAATTGTAATTAATTTATTTTTTATGCTTAATGGTTTTTTTTTTGTTTCTTTTTTCTATTTTCTTGAATACAATTGGCGCCCTTTTGTGCTTATTTATTATTTTTCTGTTTTCTGCACGACGTCACAACGCCGCAAAGCGTTCGGTTAAACTATTTTCGTTAACATAAAAAAGTCACTCGAAAACTAATGCCAACAGCCGTTCGTGAAAATTGAAGAGCACAGCTGAATTTACTTATCTTTGTGGTGCTTATTTAGAGACCGGGTCGCTTACAAGAGATTTTGTCGGCATTTGTAGTATTTTGCCGACTATAGAGGTGCTTCTTTAGAGAGAAAGAGAGGGAAAGAGAGAAATAGAGAGTGCGTGTAGTAATACTTCCGCGCACGTTGTTCCAAATTTAGAAAAAGCGCACAAGTACCTACATTTTCGATTTGTTTTGGCGTCAATACAGGGTGTCTTTAAAATTCTATACAAAAATATCCTAAAATACTATTTTTACATCCAGTACCCGAAGGGTAAAAAGGAACATTAAGTTCTTGGAGAATATATATCTCATGATCAGCATTGAAAGGTGAGTCGATATAAAAAGATATGTCTGTCCGACCGTCAAGCTGTCGGCCGTAGGAATTATCTCGGAGACAATAAAAGATAGAGCCACCATATTTGACACTACAAACGGTTTTTGTCTAGCCCCGTTTTAGGGGCTATCCCATACAAATTTACCCCAACATTTTGAATTTTTCATGAAAACTCATGTGTAATGCAATCTAGGAAGTCTAAATATATCTATCGTGCCCAATCTAAGCAATCTGGACATTACTTGCTAGGTGTACGTTGGGATCTAAACTTTTGTCTAAGTTGACATTCTTTCATTTAATTAATAGTTATGATAAAAGATCTTATTAAACTTACGAAAACTATTATTCTTCTGACGATGATACATCTCCAATGTACACCGTCGTTGCACCAAGCGATGTAGTATAACCTGATACTTGGCATGAAAGCTTTTTTCCGATTCGGTTGAAGCACGTCGTTCACGACTGCGATCTAAAATAGATCATTTTAGACAAGATAAATGTAATGGCTTCTATCTTTTTAACAATGGAATATAGTATGGAAACTCACCAAATATCTGATGATCTAATTGCATCCAGACATCTGCATCGGTAAGTCTAGCATAACGTCCTGCATCATAATGTCCACGATAGATAATATTTTGTGTCTGTTCTGTGCTTATATCGGGTAATACGCAGGGACTTGAGCCTGCAGGTCGCAAGAGATTTGTAGTGCTCTGTATGCTTGGTTCACGACCACGTTCTTCGCTCTGTATAGTATATTTTGTTAAACCTTTTTTAAATTATAACTTTGTACTATTATAATTTACCTTAGCTCTTATATTCTCCTGACGACTCTTATAGTGTCTACCGCGTTCACCGTGATAACGTTCCTCAGAACGAAAGCGTTTATCCATTTTCTTATATAAACGTTGTGTTGTTTTCGTAGTTACAGGTGAATCCGCAAAATCTGACGGTGGTTTTACTATATCAACTTCCTGTTCGATATATGGTAATGATTCGACAGAATCGCCGCCCAATTCACTGACATTAGAATGTTTACCCTCCATTTCTTTGCCACAGTGAAAGCAATGACTATGCGGATCAACGGTATTTGCACCATCTGCTTCACTATAGAAAACACTATCCGAACCGGGTGAAACGGAACGTAAACTTTCAATAGATTTTGCTTTAAGTTGACAAACTTCTGAAGCAGATTTCACAGCTGTTGTTGTCACAGCTCTCGCTGCTGGTTTTGGAGAAACTGGTTTTGGAGAAACCGTAGCAGTTGTCATTGTTGTGGTTAGTGTTTGCATATCCTTTGTTATTTCTTTTGCTATAGGCAGTAATGGTTGTTGTGGTGCTTCTGTTTTAACTGTCATACTACCATCTAATAATAATTCAGTATCTCCACCGGTTGCACTCACAGTTGTTGGCAGCATATATGGAGTACCAGTTGGTTTAGCTTTTTGTCTGACAACGCTTTCATCACGTGAACTTTTGCGTAATTGTCTACGTATTTTCGGACGGAAACGTTTGATTTTACTGGGACTAGCAGCAGCTTCCATTGCGACAGTTGCTGTTGTTGAGAGCTGTTGTTCCGGTGAAAGTTCTCTTGTTGTAGTTTGTGTGGCAACACCATGTGCTGCTACTGCTTGCTGCTGCTGTTGCTTAAGCTGTGCCTGCTGCATAGGTTTTTTGATTGGACTTGTTAATGCGCGTAGATTTTCCTTTTCAATATCTAATTTCATTGATGTTTTACGACGTTTACGTTCTTCATCCATTCGATGACGTCTTAGTTTATTACTTGCTGTTGCACTTGCCACCTTAGTTACATCATCGTCATCGTGTGGACTCTCATAGTAACCAGATGATGAATAACGTATTTCACTACGTTCATCATCTGATATTGATTCTGACTTAACTTTAGGTTTCATCTCGACTGTTTTACTTGTGCTGCCAATTGCTGCAGCACTTGTGCTACTGCTGCATACTTTAGTCTGCAATATTATGCTTGGCACTGTTTGTTTTGGTTCAACAACTTTGGCTGGAGATTTAGAGACAGCTGCTTGTCCTCCAATCATATTATAACTACCCGAAGAAGTACTGCTGATCGAATGGGATGGTGACTTTTTAGTTAATTCAGCAACAGAACCAATCGGTGATTTCAGATGTGTCAGTGATTCAGTTTTTTGCTTTAATTGACGATCATCGTGTTGCAATATTTCCTCAGAGAGCATATCACCGCGTATGGAATAAAGTGAGGATGCGCTTTCGAAGGAAGAACCAGCTTGTGTTTTCTCAAGTTGTGAGCTTTGTGTAGATACTATGTAAATTTAATATTAAAAGATAAATTATGATTAGTAAATTATTGCTGAATGCTGCTGTTGAAGACATCAAAAGCTTTATTTTTTTTTTTTTTTTAGAAAATTTATAGATGTGGCGCACATGGCAAGCGTTCGTCAAGCAACAACAACAAATACCAAATATGTAGTTAGATACGATATTTATGATTGTAGTTAGATAATACGATATGTTAAAAACTAGTTTGATTCATTCACATATTTTATTTTGTTGGATTCTTTAATTTTTGCACATAACATAACAAGAGTGTTTCAGTGTGTGTGTGAGTGAGTGAGTCATTGGCTGGGTGTATACTTGTGTGTTTTACTGTGTACAATATGGTGTGCCTTTGCTATACGATTGCAATGAATGAATGTATATGAATGTGTATGTATAAGAATTGCCATGATTTGTTAAATATTATCATGGTGTAACGAAAAGGACATGGTAGGGCGTTAGCTAAAAGTTACGCTACACTGAGATACATATATTGTACACTCAATTAATTAGCAAACGAGTACGAGTATTGTTTTTGACTCGTTTTAGTTATTTTCAAACCTGGTACTTGTGTCGTTGACGATGAACTTGTTGTTGTCGGCGGTGTCTTAATACCTGGTGTACGTTTTGAGGTATCAGTGCATGTAGCATATTCATCGGTATTAGTGCTACACTCGGATATATCAGCGCTTTTGGCATTTTCTGTTGCAGTAAAGAAATTATTTGAAGCATCAGAGAGACTGAAATGAAAATTGGAAATAGCAAAATATCGAAATTTCAAACTAAATGCAGCACAAAATTTACCGATGTTTCTGACTTGGTATATAAACGCTAGTATCCGGTTTTCTTGCTTCAGTCGCTGCTCTGGCAGCTAATACACGTTTTGGTGTAGGCGAGGTTTTTTCAGCCGAAGGCTCCAAAGGCTGTGTTTGTATGCTGACAGATGTACTTGGTGTAACCGCAATCGAAGGCGTTATAATTGGCATTGTAGCTGGTAAACCTAATGATGCTGATGCTTTTGGTGTACGTTCCAAGGGTGTCGTAGGAGTTTTTATAATTTTCGGTAAAGTCTGTATGCCATAGGTGGGACTCTGCAAGAGATTTATAGTTTTAGTATACAATAAGAAATAAAAAATGAAGCTATTTTTTTTACCTGTTCCTCCAAGTCCAATGCATCGGTATCTATAGAACTACGCTGTTGATGCTGTAGCAGTAAATTTTTACGCTTCGACGATGGCGTTAGTAACAAATTCGAACTATATGAAGCATCCGAAATATCTTTTTGTTCTGCAGTTAATACAGTTACCTGTGATTCATTCCATATGCCATCCGAATGATCACGTGTATTATCGTTGGCCAGCGAATCTGATGAGGGATACGTTGATACATTTGCTAGCAGCTCTTCACGACACGGACTGGCCGGCGTCGATGGCATACGTGCTGCAGTTTTCTTTTCCACTACGGCATAGTCATCATCCAGGCTAACGCTACGTTTACGAAATTGTTCACGTTTCGCATCGTGCATATCCTGCAATTGTTCCTGTAGCTGCTGTTCACCTTGTTGCTTGCAAAGACATTGTGGTGTTATATTTTCATAAAGCGGATATTGTTTGGTCATATCTTCGTCGTCGTCGTCTTCTTCATCGTCTTGAATCACTTCGTTTTCTTTTTCATGTTCTTCATCTTCATAGTCTTCGTTATCTTCCTCCTCTTCCTCTTCATCATCATCATAGTCGGCAGCTTCATCATCTAGATCTGCTGGTATTGGCTCAGCTTTACGTGCTGCTGCTGTATAAGTCATTTTGGCTTGCGCTAGTAGTGCTGCTTGTGCCGCTGCCTGCTGCTGCCGCTAATTGTCGTTGTTTTGCCAATTCCGCTTTGTGTGCGCGACGCTGTTTATGCTGCAACTTAGGACTTGGTTTCGGTGAGATGTGTGGCTTAAAGTCTATGAATATTTCTTTCTCTTCGCGTTGTTCTCTGCGTTCAACAGCAAAAGTGCTTACTTTATCATGTCGCCGGAATGAGGTACGTGGTCCAAAACCATCAATAAGTTTTTCTGTTTGTCCATAGACTGGCATTGACTGTCGTCGTATATCATCACGGCGAAATGGATTGTCTAAATCTGGTGGCACCATTGGCATCATAGACATGCGTCGATTGTTGGTTTCTATACAAACTTCTGAACTATAACTTTCCGTTTCATGTGGCGGTTCTTCTTCATCCTCTTCCTCCTCCTCCTCTACTTCGGCATCATCATCGTCGTCGTCATTCTTACAATATTCACTTGGCGGTGGCAATAAATGCGGACGCGTAAAATCCAACGGTACACTGTCGGTCATCAATTCGGAACATTCGGTTATATGTTTGCAGACATCATGCACATGCAATGCATCTGCACGTCGTGGCAAACTGTTTGAGTAGTAATCGCTCTCCAGTGCGCGCATGTGAAGTACAAGCGCGTCTTGGTAAGCTATTACTCTCATAGTCCATAGCATCGTTAAGCGCTGCCATATTCACATATTCTGCATTCTTGACATCAGCGGCACGTATCTGCATTGAAAGTTTACGATTGGCGGCTGCTAGTGCAGGATCGATTAGCGTATAGCTCTGTACATTCAGCGGCGGCGGTGGTGTATAGTACATAATATTATTCTGTCCATCCGACAGCGGTAATGGTGTTTGCATGCTTACACCCACACCAATCGATGTCATTGGCTCATATTCATACTGTTGCGGTTGCTGTGTTTGTGTACGATAAATATAATCGTGATCGAGTAGTTCACTTGAATCAGAAATTAAAATTAATATTTAAGTTGGTTGTATTATATTTTTTTACTTACCTACGCCTATAAGGCACCGCATATTGCACCTCCTTATCTAAAGTCTGTCCATTTGGTATTTCGGATAAACTTTTTGTTAGTTTTTTACCATTTTGTAAACCATTTGTTTGCGCACCCTGTGAGACTACCTTAACACGATGCACTGCACGTGGACTGAGCGCAAGTATATTGGCAAAACCATCTTTTTGCGCAAATCACAAGTTTGTGTTGCCTGCGTTTTCATTGCATTGCGAAATTTCTTTTCGATAATAACTACTTCGGGACTTGGGGGCATTGGCATAGGTTGCGGTATTACTGTCAGTGTAGGTAATCCGATGCCAACGACGTTATCTGAGACAAAAAAAAAAAAATTATTAAATGTATCTTAGGTTCTTCTAATTAATCCAAATACTCGAAGTAGTGCTTTTATAGTCTCAAACAAGAAAGGCTTTTAAGCATTTTTAATGGTCATTGTTTTAACTCAAGCACTTTTTGACATCTCAAGTACATTAATTACATATAAGTAGCTAGTTATTATTGTAGTCAAAAGTATGACACTTAAGATACACTTGCTGAAAAATCTGTGTAATTTATATCTTTGGAAAAATGTATTCTTGGGCTAAAAGGTACATACACACTTAAATGCAAATAGCATACTTCAGGTCAAGATACACATGTGTATCAAGTGGTCTGTTTTGATGGGTATGCTTTTGAAAATCCTGAAAGATATGCAATATACTAGATTTATGAAATTTCGTTTTACTATAAGTTATTTGAGATCAACGAATCTATTTAGCACAGTTGCAGAATGCTTTGTCGGGATGTATCATGATTCTTTCTTAATCTCAAAAAGTGGGCGATATGTAAAAGGGTATATTAAGTTGGTGCAACTGTATGTAACAGGCAGGAGGCATGGTAGACCCTATAAAATATATATTTTTGATCAACATTCATAGAAGAGTCGATCTAGCTATGTCCGCCCGTCCGTCTGACCGTCTGTCATGCTCTCTGTCGTATAAAAACGATTTTTTCGGAGATGATAAGAGATAAGGCCATCGTATTTGATCCGTCAAGTGACTTTTAAAAAGGGGTTTTCTCTAAAAAAATCTTTGTTTCTTGTTCTAGGAACTTTAAATTTAGTATAAATTTTGCCTATGATAGTTCCTAATGAAATATCCCAATATGGGTTGGACCAATAAAATTTTAGGTAGTTTGAAAAAATAGAATTTTCAACTCACCTGGCAGTGGCTGATGTATATGAATTGGTGCATGATGATGCTGATGTGTATGAACCGGAGCATGTATGCATTGTTGATGCATACTAATCGGTGCTGTGGCAATCATAGCCTTCGGAAATGTAGCACTCTGTTGTAGTGGTATAGTTTCATATAGTGAACCTGTTGCAATAATTGGTTTCTTGCCACCAATTAAACGCTCCTGACTGCTTGCGCTTTTCATACGTCCAGAGGAACGAAAACCGGCATTGACATTATCAAAGGAAGTCAATGTATGCGAACGTGCAAAACTGACGTGTTTAGTTCTGGAAAATTTCGATAATTATTAAATATTTCTATAAAATAAGTAAAAATAAAAAATCAAATACCTTGGATTTGTAGCTGGTCCATGTTGCTGGTGCGGTGGTATTGCAGTTGTTCCAACATACGTGGGGCAGTGATACGAGCTGTAAAATATTTTCATAAAAAATTTCATTAGTTTTTTTCAGATACATTTCTTTTTTTTTTTTCTAGTACTAAATGAAAAATATATATTTTTTTTTTTTCATAACGCACGTGCACAAAAAAACTGAAAACATTTAATTGAATCATTACATACCAAACATTTATATTAGCGATTTGATTGAAATGTTTTTGAGTATATAGCTCTAGACAATAATTCCGCAGTAAGACATCCTGGTAAAAGGATTCAATTGGTATTGGTGCTGTACAACAAGTATTCCTTGTTTTTGGTTTAAGTTTTCGTAATATTTTTTTAATTTGTTTTTTGAAAATAGGTGAATGAACAATGAAACATATACATAAAAAGTTTTACAGCATATTGCACTCGGATAGTAAGAGTAGAAAGATAGTTTTTAGTTAATATTTTTTTGTAATGCGTTCTATAGAAAGTATGCCAGTTGAAACAAGCAATTTGTATACGATTATGATACGAGATTTTAGTTTTTGTTGTTTTGCAAAGGCACGATTAGAAAAAGGGAAGGGGGGGGGGGGGGGGGGGGAGAGAAGAAAAAGAAAATAGCGGAGCATATACAGCCATAGTCAAAGGTTATTACACAACCAAATTTTTTTTGCACATTCAACTTCCTTCCTTCTTCCTACTGTTGCTATTGATGTCAGACTATAATAAGATATGTTGTTGTAATCCTTGATCTATCCTGAATCGATCAATGTTTTATTGGAAAAGATAACGGTATATCGAACCGAGATTCAAGCGAATGAAGTAATGAGTAGCGGCTGTCAAAAGTTATTACACACATTTTTTCCCGTCAAAAGTAATTACACAAAACTTAAACTTGAATATCTTGGTCTCTATTGAGATAGCAATGAAATCTTATAGTGTAGGTTGTAGGTCTCTTCGAGTAGAAGAAAACGGTATGCTTAGAATTTTCGGGGGACCCTTAGGGTCTGGATTAAGGGTCAAATAACAAATGTTCCCTTATTTTTCACTTAAAGGGCAATATCTCTGTAAATTACAAACCGATTTTAATTTTTTAACGTGTTTTAGAAAGAAAAAACTTTTGCCCTTTTGAGGGCAATGACATTGTTATGACATTTTTGATCGTACCTCTGCGTATTTTTAACACAAACGCAATTTTTACCATTTTTTTCAAACCATTTAAAGGTTATCGTACTTTTGTTACACTTTTTGCTTAAAAGCTACCTTTATGACAAAGGTTTTCTTAAAGTACACAGAACTACGAGTAAAATGATTGTTTAATGATAAAAATCCGACAATAATTGACCAAGTTATTTAACTTTTTCTATGAACACATTTTTTCAAAATTAGGCTTTCTAAGAATTCTAAGCATTTTCTTAAGAATTTGAAAACAAAAATTTTTTTTAAAAAAGTTTGTTAGAAAAGTTAAATAACTTGGTCAATTTATCGGATTTTATCATTAAACAATCATTTTACTCGTAGTTCTGGTGCTAAAACCATAAAGGTAACTTTTTAGCAAAAAGTGTGACAAAGTACGACCAACCAAATGGTTTGAAAAAAAAATGGTAAAAAGTAGTTTGTGTTAAAAAATACGCTGAAGTACGATCAAAAATGTCATAACAATGTCATTGCCCTAAAAGAAAGTTTTCTTCTAAAATATGAAAAGTAAATAAGTTTGTAATTACAGAGATATTGCCCTTTAAGTGAAAAATAAAGGGAACATTTGTTGATTTGACCCAATCCAGACCCAAGCCCCAAACCAAGCACACCGTTTTCTACTCGAAGATGGCCTACACTGGATTCAAGATTCATGCTATCTCAATAGTTATGTGTTTTGCAAAAAATGTTTGTGCAGGCACGATTCAGTCATGCGTATCTTCTTTCAATAGGACATCGATCGATTCAGGATAGATCAGGCCTACAACAACATATCTTTGCATAGTCTGACATCAATAGCAACAGTAGGAAGAAGGAGGCCAAAAAAAAATTTGGTTTGTGAATATAGCTGCAGGCTGTAGATCAAAGGTATTATAGAGCGAGCGAGCGGCATTTGTAGTATATAGAGCTAAAGCAGGCAAGTTACATATGGAACGAACTCTATGAGAACAGTTTTATATAGCATTAAGGCAAAAACAATTTATGTTTAAAGCGTTTATTTTTTTTTTTAATTTAAATGATGTCTGATATACTAAAGCGGCTTAAGCATTAGCGCATCATTTATTCATTTGTATATTTTTTTTTTTGTGTTTGGTTTAATTTGAATTTATTTAGTTAGTATTTTTTTTTAAATATAATAATAATGAGTGCAGTTTGAAAGCTAAAGATGATTTGTTGTTGTTTGTTGTTTGGCTTTTCTTAATTAATTAGCTTACCTTAATTCACTGGGCAAGATGTTCATTTGTTCAGCATTATTATTTGCTATAGAGTTGCTGCCTACCCATGTATAGCGTCCACTTAAATCTGGCTCATTGGATGACATCTTAGCGCTGCTGCCAGTGCTTAAAATTGATGCAGGCTGACGTCGAAAATAGGAACTTTCCATATCGTTTTGTTGCTGTTGTTGTTGTGTTACAGATTTGTCATTATCGCAATTGTTTTGATAGCTTTGAATGGAATGAAGTGATAAAAAATTATTAAGTTAATAAAGTTAATGAAAATTGTGTATTTACAGTTTTGTCAGGTTTCTAAATTTTGATTCTGAATCAACATTGTCTGATCTGAGTCAGATAAATAACTTTTTTTCGAAAATCCAAGATCCGATTCTGATAGGTCTACTTTTTAATAGTCTCTAAGATTTATTTTATATGACAGACATATAGCAGGAGAGACGACCGGACGGATATTGTAAGATCGAACAGATGGGTATTTGATGTGAATGTCTGTCTAGGGCACACATCGAGGCCCAGCGTCCCAGAGAAACAAGTCGTCTGGTTCCAATTCTTGAATCATGAACCTTTTCATAAATCTTTTTCCACCAAACAGTTCAAGGCATAACTGCGTTTCTTTGTAGACTAACAACAATCTGCCATCTCGATACTCTCAAAAGAACTATGTACTCCCATTCAGTAAAGGTTAAGTGAAAGGCTTGATTGTCCCTCAGTTATCTGGTCTTTCGACTTACCATTCGGTCTTTCAACTATGGGCTCAAAGGCTTGCTTAGTCATATTGTATTTGGCAAATTCTATGACCTCGGCCAAAGAGAGAATTTGCCGGATAGTTTTTCTTAAGTCGGCTCAGGATGTTGTTCAAAGTGTTCCACGCCTCTTTCTGTCTGTGTTTTTTTTTTTTTTTTTGTTAACTTAAAATTTTCCTTTACGAATGATAAACTTATATAAATTTGAGTAAACATAAAGAACTCAAATTAAGAAATACATTTGGAGCATTAAATTAAGGCATAATTTTGTGCACGCCGTTTCTGTTTTTAAAGTTATGCAACTATTCGCTGTTTTATTATACAAGCAGAAAAATAGATAGATACCCTTTGACATTCATTTTGTTGTATATTCTAATTAGATTTACCACAAGTTGCATATATTATTTTCTGTTCCCAAACCAATT
The DNA here is from genome assembly GCA_018903435.1 of Leucophenga varia. Classification (NCBI taxonomy): domain Eukaryota; kingdom Metazoa; phylum Arthropoda; class Insecta; order Diptera; family Drosophilidae; genus Leucophenga; species Leucophenga varia. The sequence continues at coordinate 1,276,011 of JAEIFJ010001509.1, read as the reverse complement.
TGACTTTGACTCGCGACTTTTCCCAAATGTATTACAAATTTTCCCCACAAACTCACCGTGGATATTTTTGAAATGGTGCATATGCTGCCAAATTTTCATCTGAGGGTACACGCCGTCCGACACAACCGCCAAGAAAGGATTGTTGTGCGCTGCGACGTGAAAGGCAACCAAAAAATCCTTCTCTCCGAGGACGTTCAATGCTATGCAACTGACGATCCGTTAAACAGTACTTTTTGTTTTTGTCGTCGTTAAATAAAAGCAATGAACCCAAAATATATTAAAAAAAAACAGAAATTATACAAAAATTAGCGCATTCATTTACGATTCATAAATAAATTCCCAAAACGCTTACCTGCTCTCGTATATCGCCGCGCGAATATACAGATGTACGCGGATGTAATTCGGTGGAATGTGTATGACGTAATCGACGGCGTCCCATATTCTCATCCTCGGAATCATAGCTACGATCTGTGTGCGTCGAGTAAGTAGGCTAAATAGGCAAAAAAGACCGAAAAAGAGCGCAAATGTGAATAGTGTTGCAACACACAAAAAGAAGGTGGTAAGAGGTGAACTAATGTTATGCTACTGTAAAGCGGGTCACAGCACTACATGTGCAAGCTGGTTGTAGTAGATACGATTTGTTTGTATTTACTACATACACAAATATATTCTACAAATACATATGTATGTACATAGATACAAACACACATCCTTGCCACTTACCTTTGATGAGACCTCAATGTTACCCAATGAGACAGCATGATGCAAGCCTGTAAATGAACATATGTAAGTGAGTTTGTTTGTTGATTACGCTTCCGTTTTCTATTATTTTTGTTATACAAATAGGCAACATAAAAATACTAAACTAAACGTAAGTATTTTCTTATTTTAAACATATTAAAGTTTCATTTTATTGTAAAATTTAATGTCTAACATGTCTGTCTGTCTGTCAGTTTATGTGGGATGAGAGCACACTAAGTGGTAATTTGGCGCCCCCCTTAGAAATAATGAATTTTATAATTAGACTCAAACAAAGTGTGTGATTACAGGAAATAACTATTTAACGAAAACTTTGAAATGCATTAAACGCGGCATTGTAGAACATATAAAGTTTTTATATGGGTTCTTGTTTAATAAAAGTTACGAATTAGAAAAAGAAATCTACGAAAATTGTTTACTTATATGGTAGACACCAGAACTTATGCATTTACGGACAGACGGATACAGCTTTATTGATGCGCCGATCAAAATTAATCCATATACTTTATTAGATTTCCCATATCTCCTAGTATATTTCCAGATTCTTAATACATGGATATTTTTAAGTAGAGCCCACAGACTACATCAGCAGTACACACTGCTTGACGTATGAGATCTCTAAAGCAGTTTCGTAGTTGTTTGAAGCTCAAAATTAGTAGTGCATCATAGTTAAAGGTTGCATTAAAAACGTTCAAATTGTTTATGGAGTGTTTAAAAAAAAATAATAATTGAAACGACTTGTGGAAGGTTGAATAGTGAGACTCTCAAAATAATCCTGATTTTAACGATATTTCGTGGACTATAAATTTGATTTTCAAAAGACTATCAGTTGGGAACATTTACGGACAAATTATAAGAATCTTTTAAGTTCTCAGAAAAATTGTTAAATACTCCCAGTACGAATCGTAAAGTACGCTTAAGAGCCTTTTTATTGTGGAATTTGAAATAAACAGAGATAAACCCTTTCCTCACCGAGGAGGAAGTCCATATGTTAAACAAACATAATGTTGCTGTTGGTGCCACTTGAATTGTTATTCCGGGATGCTGCATGACCAACTCATCTACCTAGTTCTTCTACAGAGTTTCAGTGGTGTTATACTAATTGGGCTCTTACATTAAGCTAAAACTCGATAAAGGTCGAGATACTGAAGCATCGAGCTTTCTTAGTATGTGTACTAACTTCAAATTTGTTTCAAATTTAGCCAAAAAAGTTAACATAGTTCAAAAGAGGTTAAATTTTGAGTGAATGTGGCCCCCATCATAAACAAGAACCACAAGACTCTATAAAAAGTGGAAACTAATCGTTCATGATAAACTGAGTATAGTGGGTCACTGAAAGATTTGTTTATAGTTTTTTTTTATCGCCCTCTCACAGTTACCTTGCCCATTTTGACTTTAAACTTAATCCACCACTGTCGATTTCTTTGAGCTGTCATGTTTGTGACATATCCAAGGACTTACCACTGCTGCCAGTGCCACTACGTCTAAGTGCTATATCCATTTTTAGCGCGCTCTGTTAGATTGCCAACGCTGCTCCTTTTGCAGTCGCTGTTGTCGTTGTCGTCGACCTTTTTTTTTTTTTTATAAATACAGTTGGCCTTTCCGCAGTTGCTTTTGCTGCTGCTCCCCACTCCTACACGTTTCGCGACGAAAATCTATTTCTATGTGCGTTTGTATGTATGTGTTTGGTGAATATTTATGTGATTCTTCGTTGATTGTTATATATATATTTCTATGTATGTCTGTCTGTCTGTATATATGTGTTTCAGTTCTATATATACATATATTTATCCTTCGCTATAGCAGCTCAGTATTAAAATTGCTTTTATATTTGCTATTAAATTGTACAAACTTCGTTGTCTGTTGTTTGAGTTTGCTGTTTTTTTTAACACTCGCAGTTGTTGTGCCTTGATTAATAATTGCTTTTGAAAACATTGAGTTAGTGTGTCGCCGCTGCTACTGCTTTTTTTTATTAATTTAAATATTTGTCAGCGTTTTCGTTGCTCTAAGCCAACATGCCGTCGTCACGTCACCGTTGCCGATGTTACTGCTACTACTGCTGCTGCTGATGCTCGTTCTACAGTGCGTATACTAATCTCTGGACTTATGCAAGGCCACCAATCGATATTCGTCGTTGCCAAAAACAAAAAAAAAAAAAAAAAAAAACAATTTAAAGAAAAAAAGCAAAAGCAAAGAAGAAACCCGTCAGCAGCTCAACTCAGCATAGCAAAACGCTGCGCGAGTTTTATTTTTATCGCATGCGAATTTTCGCGCATCACTTCAAAGCATCTCGTTGTGTTTTTTCTACTTTATTTTACAGGTTTTTTTTTTTTGTTTTTTTTTTTTTGTTTTATTCACAAAGCTATTCTTTTATAAATAATTTTTCACAAAAAAATCGTAACACAAGGAAAAAGGCAAAAAAAAAAACTCAGTGTCTGCAGCTGCAATGTATTTTTTTCTTCTTCTGTCGTTTTTCGCTGCTACGCCGCTGTCCCCTTTGGGGGCTTTGGGAAAGCGCGCCGAGTATGTGTTCTACACGCGTCGTCGTCGTCGACACTGTTTTTTGTTATCGTTGTACACGTTTTTTAGTCCTGAATAAACGAACTGGATGGCGTTGATGCTGGAACTAAACTGAGACACAACGAACGCGTAAATGATGAAAATGAATTAGATTCATATAAGCAAAGCATATACAAATATGCAGCGGCGGATGCTGCTCCTAATTGTGCTCTTTTTTTCTACGAAAAAGGAAAAGTTAAGAGTAATAATACTGGAAATTTATGAAAGAGTAAATTCAAGAGTTATAGAAAGAGCTTCTATGTCATAGCATATCCTTTGTTGCGCCACACAGCTGTTCGCTTTCCAATATATGCGGCGGCGGCTGATAAGACAACTGTCAAACTTTTTATTGCTGATAGCGTCAGCCGGATAGCTAGCAGCCGTCTCGACTGGAAGCAATTTAGTAGACCTAAGGTGCGCGGTAAGGATATAGCCTAGGCTGTTGTCTGCGCATGACGCACTTTTTTGTTGACAATAAACAAATTAAAATACACATAGACTGGCAAACTTTACAAACAGAACAGACATTTTGAGTTACTTATGTACACACTCTTTGGTTTGCTCTCTTGCTCTGTTCTCTTTTTTCTCGCTTTCTCTAACTCTCTCACTCTCTGTTAATCTCCCTTAACCCAATAACACCCTTTCCTCTGAATATTGGGCGTATTAAAAAATATTCGGGTTTTTTTATTGTTTTTCTCTGCAAATATATCTAAAATTAAAGTTGAAGAAGTCTGAATCTTTCTTTACCCACTTCAAATCTTCTGTCAATTACAGACTTACCTCAAACTTTATACACATGAAAGATGTTTAAAAATATTTTTGACGTGATTCTGTTTCGAATTTTGAAAATTTTGACCTAACGACTCATGGGGCCTTGAAACCGGCCTTGCATATCTTTGCAATGAGTATACTTAAGACTGATCGGATTTGAAAGATAGTTAAAAAATATTTTTGTATGTTTAACGTGTTTTTGAAGTAAGTAGTTCCCCGCTACTTCACCAAAAATATCGATATTTATCGTTACTCCTGAGTGTAAGCCTCTCTCAAGGCAATTTTTTTTTTACTAGCAGGTGTATTGCATAATATTGCATATTATTCTCCCAACTGATGGCCAAAGCTGGCCATTTCTGGGGATAGTTTTCTTCAGACGGTCCAATTGTTGGAACTGTAGGGAGCATTTTTGATTTGCGTTGTAACAAAATGTAAAGGATCCGGGTTGTTAATCACACACATACATTTCTTATTTAAATCTGATTTTATTTAAAAGGTAGACAAACCAATATTTTTATATATAAATAGACTTTATATGAACAAAATATCATTTTTTTGTGCTACTATGATGTACATGACTGTCGGCTCTTTTTCGTTCGCATCTGCTTTTTTTTTTTTTTTTGGTTCTAGAAACAAAAATCGATTTCATGAATGCACCAAATGAGCCTACTGCATTGTTTTAGTGATCTTAAATCATCCTTACAATATTGCGTTTTGAATGAAATCGGTTTGGGACTCATCTGCTGTATGGTTGCAAAGTCCATAGCGGACATAGAACCATTTTCACAATTTTGTTTGTATAGATTTTCAAAAATATCAATTTAATACAAACCATTTTTTTTTGCACAATAAATATTTTCGAATACACCCACAACATACATATATATACACATACAAATACTTATACATATATCACTGCACAGATCCTGTTACAACACAACGAAGCAATGTATTCGCGCGCTTATTTGTTTGAGCTTTGCATATATAGTTTGTCAGCATTTAAGTTTTGTTTGCTACGCTATAGCAAATTGTCTTATGCTGTGCCTGCTGGCTTGGCTTGGCTTGCCTGCCTGGCTGCTTGCTTTCAATTGCCTGCCTATATATTCGGGCTGATTTTAATACCTACTACAATATCCCCCTTACGGCTGCTTACAGCTGCTTACTGCAGCCTTAAACATTACACATTACTGACTGGTTTGCGCTGCTTGTCTTGACTTTTCCACAAAGCATGCTACACTACATTCTGTACTGTGTATTGGCTTATGGTAAATATCTTTTAAGCGTTACACAAATATATCTATCAGAATATAAATATGTATGTATTGTATGTATATTTGCATACACATACTACAAGAGTTGTATACTCGAGTAACAACATCAATATAAGCAATATTGCGTATACGCAATGACTGCTGCTGCTGCTGCTCATTTGCTTACACTGTAAAATTTCTATTACAAATAAAAAAAAATTTGTAGTTAGTAGAATTCACTCTTAATGAGCTGAAAATGTGCTTAGAATAGGCTTTTTAGCATTGTAGCTGGCTGGCTGGCTGTGTGTTATCATTGAATACGATTACCAACTGCTTTGGTGTTGTATTAAACTTTATAATGCGTTGCGTATTAAATTTAAAACAACAATATTTCTCCTTTTTTATATTAATTGGTACTTAATATTAATTCCTTTTAATAAATAAATGAAATATGATATTATTACTTTACTGTTTTATGCGCTTTAAATTTTTATCGCATTTTTCCTCTTTCATTTTAATTTTTAGCACATCGTTCAGATGCTCCTTTATAGACAATATTATTATTAGTAAATTTTTACTTGCTTTTGGTTTTATTAGCTATGTCAGATTTTCCAAATGCTTTTTTTTTTTGCGGCGTTTTACTGCTGCTGTCTGCTTTATGCATAGATTTTGATATTGTTTTTCATATTTGTGCTCTATGCTGTATGTGTATGTGTCTGTGTGTGTGTGAGTGTTTTACTTAATGGAGCTATTTGCAGTTAAAGATATGGATTTTGTGTGGCTTTACTTGCGCATCAAGCTGTCATTTAGGGGTTTTCTTGTATAGCATAATGAACATTTAAGATAATTTATCAATACGGAAATACATTTTTACGCTTAATGAGGTTTTATTTTTTTTTTTTTTATGTTTATTTGATAGTGTTGAAAGGATGTTTTTGGGGTTGCTTATTACTATTGTTGGGCTTTTACATTTATGTATCTCGTCGAAATCAATACAAAAAATATTATATTGCTTGTTAAATACTCAATTTTTTATATTGAGTAAACGAATATCGAATTATTAGATTGGATATGTCGATTTTTATAAAAGTATCGAAAAGTATCGATGTATTTGAGGAGCTTCACATCCCTAACGGAACGGATAACGATAGGTAAAATCGTAAATTTTACTGTTTACACATGTGAACATAGTTTAAACTCCCTAGTAGAGGAAACTTATTCAAGTCTAGAATATTTTCTTAAATATGAGTTGGTATATTTTTTTCCTGTAGCTATTTTATGGTGACTAGACCAAAATTTGTTGATTAAAAAAAAAATAAATAGAATATATGGGTTGATTTGAAGTCTTTGAAACCTTGTGATATGATCGTCTAAGATGCTATTTTCCGTGGAACAAGGTACTAAATGAATGAAGTGTGAGAGAGACAAAAATACGAATTTATTTGATGTTAGACTCCTTTACAGTTATAATAATTTCTCCCAATTAATAAGTTTATTATTTTTTTTTTAAGAATTGATTTATTTAAATTTTTATTTCATTTAACATTTATTATTGCTAAGCTACTAATGATAAAGAATTACAAATTCATATTAAAGTATTTAATCTGATTTATTTATTTAATTTTTTTTTTTTTTTAAATTTATTTTTTAATATTAATAATTTTAAATTTGTTTTTTTTTCTTCTATTTATTTAGTCTAAATGTGAATTTTTCAATATCTATTGTATAAAGTTCATGCATATCTTGGTAAAGTATTGCAAAGACCTTAAATTCTAAATACATATGTATGGTACCTATGTATATATTCATATACTCAACACTTCATCGTTTTTTAATAATACATTTAGCTAATTGTACACATTATAAGAGTACAAAGTGTACAATATATATAATATATATAAGTGGAAAGGTTTCGAATACGAAATGGTTACGGAGCGATATGCTTATAGAGAGATGCTTTAATTTTTATTTTTTTTTTGTTACAAATTATTAGAATATAATTTTATTTATTTTTGACGATTCTTTTTGAAGTTTTTTAATTATTATTTTTATTTAACTATTTTATTTTTTTGTAATACACCGCATAACCATTTAAAATAAGGCTCATTTCCACAACAAGTTTGGTGTATGATCTTCTGCTTTTGACAACTACTTAATTATTTAATTTATTTATTTTTTATTTATATATTTATATTAAAAATTACTTCAAATGTTGAAAAATTCAAACGATTTATTTGTGTTGAATCGTTTTACTGTAACTTTGAAGTATTTCGGTGGATAATTGTGTGTGTTGTTGTATGTAAAAAATGGACCATTTAAATGTTTTTTTTTTAATATACTTTTTTTGTAATATAGGAAAATTTGAATTTTAGCAAAGGTATTTTATATATATAAGTAATTTGTTTTTTTCAAGACAAAGATAAAGCTTTTAATTTTTTTTTCTCGTAATTTTTTGTTTTTGTATAAATAGTTTGAATAAAATCGTTCTTCAGCGATTTCTATAGAATTGAAACCGCTTGCAATTATAGTTAGGGGGTGTAGAGATTAAAGTGCCTGTGTTACAATATATATGTATATCTCCGATATATAGTATTCAAATTTTGTGGTAGGGTGGTAATAGTATTGTAAAATTCTTTAATTTTCAGCATATCTTTATAACTACTTCTATAAAACTGTTTTGTAGAAAACAAAAAGAGACTAGAGAGATCATCTGGTATGCAGCATACAGTTTTGTTTTTTGGGTATTACTGTTGCGTTCACGTGCAGCATATCGAATAATCGGTTTTTGTTATCGATTTTTATATGTAAACGCGACTATAGTGGAAACGTAGTATAAGAAAGTTTTTATCATTTCTCAAATATTACCGAAGTTGAGTGCTTTACGTTCCTTAAAATGAAATAATATAATATTTAAACTGATGTAGTAATTTGCTCAACATAATGTACCGGACGACATAACGATTGTGAGCGTTTAAGACGACATTGTGGTGCACGTTGCTCACGTATACAGCTATGCTGTTGTTTATGTGGCGTACGCAATAACGTTGTAGAACCACTCAAACCACCACCGGCGGCGGCAGCTGCATGTGGCACATAGATATATTCACGCGATGCAGCCAATGGCAAACGGCAATTACATTGCTGTGCAATATTTGATAGACCTTCCGGTACGCTACGACTACGTGAACTTTGTGCATACGATGATGGACTACAGGTGCATATCAATGGTTGTGTATCATTTGATCTGGATGTTGTTGTTTTATAACCAAAACTACCTTCAATACCACCCAATTGATAATTACCATGACAGCTACAATACAATTGTCCATCACAACAATTTTGTTGTTGTATAAAAGATAAACTCTTCTGTATACGTTTACCCATGCGTGCACCAATGCTACCCTGTCCAAAATTATACTGCTGCTGTGGACGTATTGTGGACAAAGGTTCGTGTTCGTGTTCGTCGTCGTGTTGTGTCGCATAGAATGCACGACGTGGCGTTGCTTGCATGTGTCGTGTTGTTGGATTACAATAGGAATCAAATTCAACTTGATTTAAACTAATACAACTACGATTTAATAGATCAGGTGCAGGAGGATATTCACAATACGTATAATCAATTGGTAATCCAGTACTACGTATATGTGAACGATGTTGTCGCGCAGAGGCATGACGTATTAGACCATTCGTTTGATGACGCAGCTGCTGCTGTTGTTGTTGTTGCTGCTGCTGTTGCTGTTGCGTGCCCTGTGCATTGTGTGGCTCTTGTATAAAGAATATTATAATACCTGATATAGCAGCCGCTGCAGAGCATATATAGTAACCAGCGCGTCCATATTTAAGTGAATAATCATTAAGAAATGAAGTAAGTGGTACGCTTATGAGCACAGGTATTGATTCAACGCCGCGTATAAAGCCTGAAAGTATTTTTTTCTTATTAAAAATTTGTTATTTATAAAAATTATAAATACTTGCCCCATGCTTTAGAGAAATGTTTCAGTTTGATACGTTCCAATGCTAAAATTTTTAATGAATATTGAAATCCACCCAGACCAATGCCATAAAACCAGCTTAGTATACATAGTCCCTTATAGCCCATGACAAATGATAGAAAGAGTATAGCAATTGCTACTAGTGTTATGAAAACCTATGAAAATTATAAAACGTATTAATATCATTTTTAATGCTTTAGAATTTCTGCTTACTTGTGCTATAATTTTTGTATTTATTATAAAATTTCTAATAGTAAATGTACGACGCAGTAGTGCGCCTGCTAGTACAACGCCCAGCGTCATGGATATGCCTAGAAAAGTTTGCAGCAGCACAAGTTCTTGTACATCAGAACCCTCTTTGGCGGCATTGAGTGCCTTTAAAATAAAAAAAAAAAAAATTTTTAACACTGACATTTAAGCTTTGTGAAGGTGTGAAAAGTTACCATTAAAAACATAGGCGTATATATGCCAAAAGCTGCAACACCAGATGTCATCAGTAAAATTTTAACCGTAACAGATTTAAGTGATGATATGTCGAGAAAAAAATATTTAACGCTAGGTTCTTCCGTAGGACCAAGTATAGGTTTCTTTTCGCGTAGCTAAAGAGTAGAAGAAGAAATTATTAAATGACGATTTTTTTTTATAATCTTTAAATAGAAACCTTTTTTCGTTGATTTTTAAATGCTGTATGGCACGCCGCTGTGGATGATATAGTGAAGCGGGACGATACATAAGACCCATAAAAAAACTAATGGCAGTAAGTGCAGCAACTAGCTGCAAGCCTAAACGCCAGCCAGCTTTGCTATAATTAAGAAAAAATATAATATTTAACTAAAATCTCAAGCAAATTTTTGTTTTTCATATACTTACCCCACACCTTCTTTGAGTACCACCGAAAATAATGCAATGCCAACACCCTCACCCGACATTGCAACCATTTCGACAAATTGACGTCGACGCTTAAAGTAATTTCCCAGCATTACAGTAGAGGCCTCGCGTACCATGGCAACACCAATGCCGAAAACAATACCTTAAAATTTATATACATGCAATCGAGACATTATTGTATTATAAATCAAGTTGCATTTTAACTTACAATAACTAAATACAACTTGTCCGAATTCAGAAGCAAACGATGTAAATAATATGCCCAACGGTAACACCAGACCACCGACAATGGATAGTAAACGTATCGAACGTTTGCGACAGAGTGAGACAACAAACGGTGTTGCTAACATGGAAATTGACCAACTTAAAGCACCTAGTAATTCTGTAAATGTTTATGTGTGTGTGTGTGTGAAATTAATATGATATATAAGTCGCTTAGGCTAGATAATTTACCTATGCCGCTTGTATTGTGTAAATGTTGCACTGCATAGAAGAGTAACAGTCCAAATGATAATTGTAATCCGGTCGTTAGAATATGCACTAAAAATGAAACACCACAGATAATCCAGCCCCAGCCACCATCGGGATAGAAATACTAAAGAAGAAAAAAAAAAAATATTTATGAAACATTTTCTTAAATTTAATTCTGAGATGAATAAACACAAATTTGCTCGTTTTAATTTTAATCGCCTTAAAACATTTCAATTTATTATGCAGCAAAAACAAATATTTTTCGACTGAATTAGTAGCAGACTGGCTTAATTTGTTTTCTTTTGCCCAAAAAAGCGAACTGGTATTATCAGTTTGTTGGAATGTTTGTAACGCTTTTACACTGTCACGTCTTATTTTAGGTGTAGCATCCATTTTGTAGATTTTTGGGCGGGTCACCAAAGATGTGTATGATCTAGCGGTGTTCTGAGGGAAGAGAATTCCCTTCATATTGCTCAATTCTGGACATTTCTGGGCCATCGGCACCTTACTGCAGTCTAGTTACTGACAGTACATGTCCAAACTAAGCGTTTGAACATAGGGGAAGCAGCTCATGGCAAATGAATTCTTTCTAAATTACACAGGAAAACCTTCTATTGGCCGTAATTACTGTTCACGGTGTGGGTTTTTTAGGATCTTTAAAATCTTTTAACAAAAACCACCTTAAATAATTTTACTACAAATAATGCTTTACGCAACAGTTTGACTACAAATACAGTTTTACAATACTTGACTCAACAGATTTTAATTTGTATTGCGGCGTACCTGACGTATACGCGTTGTATCGACACCGGTTCGTCTTAGTGCAGGAATATTACGATGCAATAAATTAAATTCACGATCTTGTAATGCTGGAAATGCCGAATCCTCTTCATCAGTAAGATGACTGGCATGTTCATAACCTGAAAGATAGAAAAAATTTAATTAATTGATGTTTTAAAAATGAAAAAAATCTTACCAAAATAACAGCCATTCGCAAGCGTTTTATGTGCTTCATGTGCTGTAGGCGGCGGTGCTAGAGTTGCGCCAACTCCATGCGGCCGTTGTTGATACCAATTATCGCAAACGCAAAATTGTGTTGCATACTGTGCGGCGTTTTGTGGCGCATTGTGATGAGCAGCATTATACAAATAACAACAACCATTTGATAGCGTAGTTGGCGCAGCGGCATACCAACGTTGCTGAGGTGCTGCTGTTGTTGTTGAATTACAATGACGACTACAGATTGGTGTGCGTGCAGCAGCAATATGTTGCACCTGCTGCTGCTGTTGTTGACGATGATGTGACGCATGATGATGATGATGTTGTTGTTGTTGATGAAGATGTTGATGATCTAGTGGCAGTGTTGTATAGCTGCCAAAGTTATCCGTCACTGTGGGCAGCGCTGTAATTGACTGCGAATGTTGATGTTGCTGCAAGATGGATGGTGGCAATGTTGGTAACTGTTGAGTCTGTGGCTGATGCATACAACGTTGATATTTTACATTACAAGTCAATGTTGGTGGTGGTGGTGCTGCTGCTGCACCAATTGCCTCATCAAGTGCAAAACGTGTTGTGTGTTGTGTTTGATTACAATAGGTTCTTTGTTGTTGTTGTTGTTGTAGGTGCTGCTGCTGTTGTTGTTGTTGTTGCTGCTGTTGCGCTGTTTGCTTATGTTGTGCTGCCATTTTGAATGGCGATGATGATGAGACAGTTGACTGTTGTTGTTCAATGACCTGAGTAGTTATTGGCAGATGTTCTGCTGATGAAGTTGCTGTCGATGTTGCTGCTGCCAGTCTTGTATCAGCTAAATTGGATAGTCTTGGACAAGATACCCACCAGACAATAGGCTGATTATTGAAACGACAGTCTGAACAAAGATAACGACTGGCGGTCAATGCTGCCGGCGTTGCAATCGATGAACTAAGGAATTCGTAGTGTTGTTGTTGTGGTTTTTTATTACACGTTTGAGTATTTGAGTGCTTATTACTACTGCTACTACAACTAGTACTAAAATTTGTTGTTGTTGTTGCTGTTGTTATCTTAGGTTTATATGATGGATGTTCACAACTTAGATTATATCTTCGTCACAGCGCACATTTATTACAGAGCACCGGACTTCTTTGTTTGGGGCGTACTAAACTTGAGTATTGTCGTTCCGTTAACGGTTGACGTTGGCAGTTAAATTGCGGCGGCGGTGGTAGTGGTGCTTGCTGTGCTGTCTTATCACCGTGCTCCGTAAATTTGTGACTGGCAGTCAATGTGGTTTGTTGTTGCAATTGTTGCAGTTGTGGACAACTGCCATATAATGCTGACGAGGTATTTGATAATCGGCGATAATAATAATCACCATTGGCCATGTTCAATAATAATTCTTGGCTTGTTTGTTTTTGTTTTTGTGCTGCGTTGCTTTTGCTGTTGCTGATGCTGCTGGTGGGTTTGCATGAGTAGAAAAAGGGTGCTGCTGCTGTAACAGCAGCTGTTGTGGCGAAGGTGGCGTGGATATTGGCGGCGGCTTTGTCACTGCAATTGCAACCGCATGTACATTTGATGATCATTGTCGTCGCCGTTTGTTAATTTAATGTTGTTGCTACTGCTACAGTTGTTTGTTATTGTTGTTGTCGTTATTGTTATTATTGTTGTTGTGTTAGAACTATTACTGTCATTGAATAGTAGTTTGTTTAGTTTAGTTTCGTGCTTGTTGCGTCGTTTGAGGTAAACCGCAACTCTACTATGTTGCGACAATAACACCAACAACACCAACCATAAAAAGCGGAACAACGTAGCAACGTAGTCTATTACGGTTTTATACTATGCCACGCTCCGACTGCTGCTATTGCTGCTGCTGCTGCTGGTCGTCGTTGCCTTAGTGTTGGTTGTGCCAACAGCACCGTCAGCATCGACAACATTGAAAGCTATAAATAGAAAAACGATACAATTTACATTTTAGTTGGTTTTGTGTTTAGAGAATCTCGAAATGTGTTGTGTTGTATTATTGAGAGCAAATAGTAAAAAGCCGCAGATAATGCTGTGTAGCGTGCGGTTTAAAATTTAAGTACACTTCTGGTAGTTACCTAGTCTGAAATATATTAAAGAACTTTTATGTACCCCTGCGAATGTTTATTCAATTCTCTCTCTTTGTAATTTATTCGACTTTCCTTTTTTTCAATTTTAAAATTAATCTGTCTGCTGTCGACTTTCGCATTTTTACAAAAATTATTAAAATTGTGTATCTCGACAGCGATAATTTTATTTTCTATTTTTATAAGCTTAACTGATGGGTTATTCTGCATCCTCATCATCTTCATCATATTGGAAGGCATAAGAAGTAATTTTACCCCCATTAGGAGTGGATACATTCATAAATATTACCAACTTTTAAACGAAAATTCGAAAATGGGCTGTAATTTAATACGAAGGCAACACTTTGAAGTGGGCTTGGCATTTAAATTTTAACTCACAAATACCCTAGGAAAAAAAAACCTTAAGTTACGATTTTTAGCTCAATATCTTTAACACGGAACGAATAAATCAACTCGCAACAGAGAAGACAGACGCACATGGCTAGATCGACTCGTTTCATCGAGCTGATCAAGAATTTATGTAACTTATGGGGTCTTCAACGTGTACTTAAGTACGTAACAAACATTCCGACAACAAGAAAAAGCGTTTACTTCGATAGAACAACATACTCAAATATCTTTCACAGTAAGCTCTGTTAATGGCGACTTTTCAAAAAATTTGATACTAAATATTTATAAGTACGAAAATCAAGTTAGTGTCGACTTTTTTAAATTAAGTCGAGTCTAAATTGTTTATTAGTAAGGTTCAATTCTTGTATGAAGAACAATAAATCTTGTATTAAAGAAAAAAAGTTTTTAGATCATACGTTCTTATATCAAAATGAATTGTTTGTGTATTAAGAACAACCGCTCGTATCAAGAACAATTTTTCTTTGTCAAGAACAATTCATCTTACATCAAGAACATTACACCTTGTATCAAAAGCAATCGTTCTTTTATCAAGGTCAACCGTTTTCCAATTGCTATTGAAACAGGGTAAATGTTTTTGAAAAGAAGCCTAAAGAACTTCAATTATGTTGTTCTTCAACTTAAAAAAAAAGTTCATGAAATGCAAACATTGTGCCTTATTATAGAAAAGCCTTTTGGCTTAACACGACCACTAACAGCCTTGCAAACACATTACAAATATAAATGATAATGCCATACACACTAACAAAATAATTAAAATAAATTTTACCGGATATAGCAATGTCCGTCCGTCTATTTACTCTATTTTATAATTCTCACTCTAAAATATTATATAAATTTTTATTGTAAAAAATATTTGTCATATTACGAGTAAATAAATAATACTTTAATTTCATTAGCATCTATCTTACTTAATGTAGACATTGATATTCATATGGAACGAATTGAACCACATTTGTGAATTCATTTGTAAAATAAAATTTTTTACAAAAGTTTTTCTTTCAACATTTTTTACCATAAAATTTCATAATTGATGGTTATTTTTTGACATTCATTTTTATCACTTTTTCACCTCGTTACTCTACTACACAGAATAATAAAAGTTTATGCATATAGTATGGTATATACATGGTATATATATGGATTGCAAATGCATTATTTACAATATGAACTCAATAAATTTGTGCGGCATGTTTGTTGTTGTTGTTTACTGTCCAGTTCGTCCGTCTGTCTGTCTGTCTATCTGCATAACTGTCTATTCGTCCGTCCGTCTGACTGTTTAGTCGATTGTTCATGAATTTTGTCATATGAATTTTTGTGTCGGTTTATGTCTTTTACACTCAATAAAACAGTTGCACTTTAAATATTTTGCACAAATACACCAACACACATACACACACTTTTACATAGATACAACTGACAATGAAGCAGACAAATACAATTCATTGCATGCAATCATTCATTCAATGCAAAATGTTATCCTTGTACTATATTTTTTTTCGGTTTTAAATGTCTTTTGCATTTATTTCAATCTTTTTTTTTTATATTTTTTTGCGCTGTCGGCTGTCTGCTACCGGCTGCCTCTACTTCTGTTGCACTTTTCTCAATATGCTCATTTATTCAATGTTGCATGAAGATGAATCAGAACAACAACAAGACCAACAATCAAGAAATAAGAAAATAATAATAATAAAAAAAAAAAAGAATAAATAAAAAATGAAAAAGAATGTCAGCAGCCTAGGCTGCAAAAGCTTCTGGCATTTTGTCGCTTATCGCTGTCCAATTGTCCAATAGTCTCGCACGTTGCTGCAGTCGCTGTCTTTTCTTTTGCTGCTCGCTCATGTTGGCCATCAGCATTTTTTTAATGCCGGAAAATGAACATACGAAACGTGCGAGGGTGGTATGACAAGTTGAATGAACAATAAATAAAAAAATAAATTTAGGTCAATTGTTGCCAGTTTTTTTTTTTTTTAAATCTTTATTCAAATCAATTTCTTATTTCTTGAGGAAATACTTTATTGTTAAATTTGATATTTGATTCGAACATTAATAGCTCGTGACAGTCGTAGGTGCTTTATTTGCTTTGAAATTAATTAGATTAAAGCAGCTGTTTAAAATATATATTAAAAGGTTAAATGTATAACATTTCTTAAGACATTTTATCGTATACAATTTGCAGTGTTAATTAATGTTGCCAGTTGATTTACTAAAGTGTCCAGTTCAGATACTTTTTTTATGCATAGTTTTTGCATATTCTTTTGAACATTATATGCATTTTTTTTTTTAAAAAAAAACATCTGCATATATTTATACACTTTTACGCGATTTTTTAAAATAAGGAAGAATGAGAAGCATCGTTTTAATTATTCAATGCACGAGTATATAGTAGCCAATTCAGAAAAAAAATTCATTTAGTTTTCAAAAAGAAAAAATACTGCTTGGCCCCCAGTTACAGTCAACCAGGTGCATTAATTCTCACTACTTAAAAAGGAAAAAGAGACAACAAAATAGGAATTCACAATATCAACTAGACTAGAAAGAGATGCAATAATAACATGTAACGTTGTAAAGGTCTTGGCATCATGGATTTCAGCAAGAGAGTTCAAGAAAGTAGATATAGCTGTGGAATTTAAATCAAAAGATAAGCAAACAGTGGACTGATAACTGGAGAAGGAAATCTATTTAAAATAAATATGAGCAAAATAGGGTAGATACTGGTTTACTTTTGTTCCGAGTCTTTGTTGCCCTCAAGAAGCTCAAATGTAGATTTTCCGTAGCTTCCATGGTTGACTCAAGATACTAACGAGATTTTAGTATAGCTAATAATATACAGACTTGAGAGCTAAACGAGCACTAAGAGAAGCCTACATCTAAGGAAAACAAAGGAATGTATAGATCGGCGTCCCTCTGCTGTGCCGAGAAAATATGTTGGCATCTGTACATGGGTAACTTAATGTAATTGGTTCTGGTCACCCTAATTCCTTTTATTGATCTGGCGTTGGTACGCAAAAACATCAAATCTGGCTTTAGAGCTATTGGAATCTCTTCACACGATCCAGACATGTTCAGTGACTCTGATTTGGTTCAAGTTGTTGAACTAAATGGAGTAGAACTGTTTGCGAGGTTCGTGTTGATAAAATGTAGCAAATCCTTTGACATCGAGAGTGCCTTCAATGAGTTGTCTATCTTGGCATAGACGGAAGGAAACCCCAGATGAAGATGTTGAGCTAATGCGCACAAACGTTAAACATTTATACTTTTGATTACGAAGATGTTGAGTAATGTGAAGAAAGGTTTATGAACAAAGGTGTTAATTTTGAACAGTGGTGGGCAATCATTTACAATTACATCTGTGCAAAAGATGCTCCAACACTGCGTACGCATTGTACCGAAACTAAGGAGTTTTATAGTATAGTTTTGGTCTTATGAATTATTTCATATTATCTCTTTTTTTTCGCATAAAGTTCTGTTATATCAAATATATTATTTCCATTTATTTATCAAACAACTCTCGTAAAATGATAAATATAAATATTGTAGAAAAATTACTGGAAATTTTGAGCGATATGTTTTCACTTAATATAAGCCAAAAATGAGTTCAATGCATTCATTACAAATAAAACCGCTCCCACACTTGCTCTCGAATGCCTTCAATTTCTTTATCCGACCTTATATTGCGGTCGTTTTACTATGGTCAGTTTGGCTTAACAGTTCGTTGACTTTTTGAACTCTGTAAAAACCAAAAAACAAAAATAAATATATGTACCGGTATGTGCATGTGTGTGTGTGTGTGAATGAAAATTTTTTAAAAACTCTGAATTCAGTTCGTGCATTACTTAAGGCTTAACAACTATGTTCAATTCAGTACGTACATCATCAACATCAACATCAACAATGTGTCCTGTAGGTGCTTGCAAGTTAAACATGGAAGAATATGTTGTGAACTTCTGCTACTATGTTTGGAATACATAAGTACTATAAGTTTGCTTTTTGTTTTAACAATGAGCTAAGTTCGATTTTAGTTTGATTTCTGTTTTTGGCATTTTATTTTTTTGTTTGGGCTATTTTTCATTTTTCATTTTTCATTTTGCTTTTTTGTTTTTTTTTTTTTTACTCTGAAAAGGGTTTGAAAGTTTGAAAATGAAGGGATTAAAATTTAGCGAAAATAATAGTAGCCATTTGTTCATTTATTATACACTCTGGCTTGGTATAATTATTCAGTCAAAAAGTTTGTTAAATGTCGAAAAAAGATATTAAAGATTTTATAAAGTTGATAAAAAAAAATATTTCTATCTGACAGTTTGCGTGACTTTGTTTGCTTTAATTTAAAAAGATTTAAAACTTTTTATCATTTTTTTTTTTTGTACTATTTTTTACAACATATGCGATTCAGTTAAACTAATTTAAAATGCCCAAGAGGAAACGGATTGAAGTGTCACATAAGAAACCATTAAAAACTTTATGTGAAGTTAATTTTATTGAATTGAACGTACAACAATAACGAATGGAATAAATATAAAATAAAGTCGAAATTAAAATGGCACACCACAGGTTGCAAAAAAAAAAAAAAAAGAGAAAAAATATTACAACAGAAAATTTTGTTTTGTAAAATAAAGCGAAAAATAAATTTTTTATGAAAACAACATGAAACATTTTTGTAGCAAACTTTAAAAAAAAAAAAAAAATTTAATTAAAAGATTCACGACATTTTTTTTCTCATCTTTTGAGAAATTTTAATTATAATCCTTTGTCAAAATATTTTTTTTCTAACGTCAACTCTACGCGCGGCAAAGAAAGCACATCAAAAATTTATGCTGTTTTTTTCGTTGTGCTTTTAATTGTCCTGTAAATATTATGAAACAGTGATGATGTACAACATTTTGTAAAATGTCGTGAAAAGCTCAACTATGAAATACAACATTGTGGGGTCAGTTTGTATGGACAATTTCATGTTTTATTACTTTTCTGTGCACCAAATTGGTACATTTTATTGGACTTGTCATAAAATGTCATGTAAACTGAAATTGGTCAACCTTGCCCGGGGATAAGAAAGAACAAAAATTTCTTATACAATATTTTGTGGTAGGTTTGTAGAGTGTTCACTGTATGTATGGCTTTAGATAATAAATTAAACTAATTTTTTTGTGGCATTATACGAATTTATGGGCGAACAGAAAAGGGTAATATAAATATTGAAGATATATCATATTAAATTGTTTTTCTAATAATAATGTCTTTTATCTGTGATTCATCTTTGAAAAGGATTTCACTTTTACCTTTTGCGAGTCGAAACTTTGTCTCTTTTCAGAGTTCTTATGTGCTAGTCCCAACAATTCTGATATCGTCTATCCGATTTATCATGAAACCTTCGCTATTCGGAAAATAGTCGAAATGAGAATGCAGAAACTGTAGTATCTTTTAAAATGGTCATCGAATTTAAATTCCTTAAATTTAGCGTTTTAGAGGTATAGAAATTTTCTTCTTAAGCCTTAACAATCTGCTTCATTAGTCCGAATCCAAGTTCGTTGAGGATATTTTTGGAAACAGGTCTCCAAGTCAGTTCTTTGCATAGTGATTCTCGCTATCTCTACTATCATCATAGACTTTCCAAAGGCGTGGTAACGTGAATTAAGCATATGGACGGACAGAAGGACTTTTTGTCATTTATCTCACCTAGAAAATAATTTTAAAAGTCTAGCACTCAACCGTCCGACAGTGATGTATAAATTAAACTTTTTTTAACTCAGGCTACCTTGTCCATTTAAAAAAAAAAATACAAATCTGTTGATTAAGGTTTAGCGTGTCCCAAACAAAAACAAAATCAATAATTAATATTGTATTTTTTACTTAATGCTTGAGTTGGACTTCTTTAAAAGGTTTTTGTAGATTGTTTCCAATCAATTTTCACACCGTTAAGCAAATTAGATATAATTAGCAGAATAATATGTTAACGTCATTCTGTTATTCTGGAAAAAAGTATTAAATCCACAAGCACATCTTTTGCTTTTTAGCTATCGATTTTAAGTTCAAATACAGCATTAATCTCAGAAAGCAGCAGAACTGATAAACGTTTATTTGCCGATGATGTTTCGTGTCATCAGCATATCTCATCTCAGGATTTACAAATCCTTCTGTTTGTAATTAATACTTTTCCGTCAAAATCATTCAATTTAAGCTGTTAATAAATATTAAATAAGAAAAACGTTTTCATTGTTTCTTCTTTCTTGTGCTTCTTTTCGCTCTGAACTCGGAAATAAGTAAACTCTGCTTTTGTTCTGTTGGCAAAAGATTTTGATTGAGCTCAATTGAACGGCGAAATACGCTTCTTAATATTATTAGGGGTGTGTATGTATCTGGAAAAAAGCTATCTTTTGAGTAGTAAACGATTGTTGTGAATGTAAAACAACGCATCTAACTACCGGAATTCCAAATTTTGTATATCTTTGAAGTTAGTCAATTATTAGTTATCGTGGCTAACCAACCATTTCTATCATTTATTGTTTAGAACACACCTAAAAGAGAGTATAAGCATATAGTAAATCCAATATTGATCTATTCCCATGTGTTTAGGTGCGTAGATTCCAAAAATGGCCACCTTATTTAAAATTTTTAAAAATGAGGGTACTCCTTATAAAAAAAAAATATGTTTGTTTTACTTATATCTCTACAACTTTTAGTCCGATTTGGACAATCTTAGGGTTTATGATTTGTAATGAATCAATCTTAAATTAGAAATTTTAAAAAATAATATATTTTAATTTTTTTCTACTAAAAATTGGAACTGAAAACTAATAATTTTC
Organism: Leucophenga varia; assembly: GCA_018903435.1. Lineage (NCBI taxonomy): Eukaryota > Metazoa > Arthropoda > Insecta > Diptera > Drosophilidae > Leucophenga > Leucophenga varia. The sequence goes on along the minus strand of JAEIFJ010001509.1, from coordinate 1,255,033 downwards.
AAAAAGCATGAAATAACATAACAGGATCCAATTCTATTTACAAGAAATAGAAGAATTATCTCTCAAATAATCTACAGGTCAGCTGTTCAGAACTATCCATTCTCTATTTTTAGATTTTTTGATGATATCTCGAGAACGATAAAACTAAGAAAATTTTTGGTAGTCAGTTTTGGAATCTACTTCCAATGCAATGGATTATCATCTCCAGTCACAATACAATGTATCATCCTATCAATCTTTAACTATTTCAAAACGAAAAAAATTAGATCATAATGATTAAAATGAGAAAACTTTACCAAAAAGGTAGCACTTAATGATTCTAGAGAGTCATAGGTTCAACAAAATGTCGTAAAGAGAATCATAATTCTAATGATATTCTCCTTCATAAAGGGTGTCTATACAGGGCGACTATAGCTTAAATATTTATTTTATGCATAAACAAAGTTACATCATTATTCTTCATTAGCTCACAGTTCAACAGAGCCACAACAACGTCAAATAGATTACAAGAAAAAAATATATACACATGATGATCTTTTGTCTTAATATAAATGAATGCGCTATGCTAATATTTAAATAAATACAAATAAATAACTTTACTATACACTATAGATTGAAATTGAAAAAAAAAACTTAAACTAAAGAAACATTGTTTCTATTAGCAAAATTAAATTTTATGAATCTCCAAAGGAGCACACAAAAACGCCTAAAAGATTAACACTCAATTTGGTGGTCGACGTCGTCGTCTATGCAAATGCTTAGCCAACTAAAACCTTAAATACTCTGGGAAAACGTAAAGTTTATAGCAAAAGCAAATCAACGACAACCAACAAAGTCCGAAAAACTTTCACTAATCAAATATTTATATACAAATCCAGCGGGTGCTATTATTAACTTTAATACACAAGACGTGCAATCAACATGGAAAAAGCAGAAACAAAATTAAAGTTATCTAAAGAAAATAGTAGTAGCAGTGATGAAAATAATGCTTAAGAATGATGCTGCTGATTGCTTAAAATTCAAAATTGAAAAAAAATATGCTTAGTTTAAAATTAAGTTGCTTATAGTCTTTAATTTTAAAAAAACCATTTTTTTTTTTGTATTTATTTTGGTTGCGTAGTATTAGGCGAAAAGGTCATCACTATAAGCTGTGCTAAGCTGGCATTATTAGGCTTGCAGCTACCAAAAAGTGTAATGAGTTTGCAAACACTTAGTCCTTTTTTTTTTGTTTTTTGTATTTCGTTTTATTTTATTTGTTTTTTCGGTTGATGTTTGCCAAAAACTCATTAGATGTACTATGTATGTAGCAAATTTTACAGCAAATAAGTTTAACGTAAAAGCAGATTTTGGGTAACAAAAAAAAAAAAAAAAAAAAACATAATAAATAAATAAAATAAAAATCCATTAACTTTTTGAAAAATAAAAAGCAACAACGCCTATCAAAACATAATTAGCTTGTTTGGTAGCATGACAAACAAAAACAAATTAGAACAAATAAAAACAGGCAAAATGTGTAAAGCCTTGGGTGTAACACAAGTCTTAATACACTGCACAATGTTTTGAAAAAAACAAAAATGTTTTATTAATGGGTGAATGGAAAGCTTTGGTATTGGAGGGTCCCCCTAAAGCATCATATCGAAAAAAAGCAATACATGAAAATTCAAGGAGCAAGAAACTAATTCGAATCACCAGATCCCTTTCAAATCTATACTGTACACATGGACTACCTTAAAACTACTTTTTAGAACCTTTTTTTTTTACCTTTTTTAGCCAATTTGGATTGTAAACATTCCTAATTAATTCCTATTTGCATACAAAAACTCGATAATAGCTAATAGATAAAAATAAAATTAAAAGCTTGAATCTTAAGTTACAAGAATTGTGTCGAGAAAACCCCAAAACTACACAGTTCCAAATAAGACTTAATTTTATTATATGTATATAAAAGAAAGTCTTAGAAATGTTTATTGTAGTATTTATATAGTATAAAATGTTATAAAACCATTGATACAAGAATACAAATAATTGAGTATTTTACCGATAAATGTAATAAATGGAAATATTAATCCTTACAAGATTCTTCACACTTTTGCTTCGAAGCAAACCGATTGTCATTGCCGCCACAACCACCATAGATGAATTCTACGCAATCATTTTTATTTGCATCGTAGGACCATTGTGGCATAAAACCCATGCATACACCAGACTTGTCACCAGCTAAGGAATTTGCTTGGCTGCACATATCTTTACAGAAAAATATTTGTGTTACATATTTTAGGTATGAAATTTCTTAGTGAATAATATTCACCTTGTTTGGCCAGCACAAGCGTAAACAGCAGAAAGAAAATAGTCAATATTATAAAGAAACGCATTATTATTGAATTTTTTCACGATTCTTCTTTCAAGATTAAAATGCAACTAAACTGCAATATTTCAACTTACAACCTATTTATTTGCTTTTAGATGCACAAACAAAAGAAACTTATCAGAACGCTTCAATTGACTTGAATTGAAGCATTTAGAGTTACTTTACACTTGTGTATATTCGATCGAACAATTTCTTAAAGCTTTTCGTTAAATATAATCAGAATTTAATGTTACGGTCCACATAATATTGATAATGCTGACGGCGTATATATGTATACAAAGTGCTGCAGCTATTGATACGAGAGTTGCTATTTATATATTTGGAATAGCAAATAACAATAAAAAATTTTAAATGAAAATGGCTTTTTGGTTTTTGGAAAGATTGCTTGTGTCTTTGAATGGTAAAGATGAAATAAAGCAATCTGCTGCTTTGAAAAATATTCGCCGAATAGCTACCCCTCACAGTTTTATCCATTTGTTTGTCTGGAAAGTTTTTCTTAGAAACAAATCTTTTTGAGGTCCAAATGTACAGGGAATTTTTAATTTAAATCGTACAATTAGTACTAAGGAATGCCTCGATCTCAGAATCTAGTAACTCTATGCAAAAAGTTAAGTTCTGGATCTACTAGGTGTCGGATTTGAACATGCATAATTTGATTTGGGCATTCCCAAATTAGAAGACGCAAACTACGTATGCTGACTACCCCAAAGTTTCCCTTTTTTTTTTTCTTAGAAAGATTCGTTGAAAACTTTGGTACCAAATCTACTATTCTTGTTATGCTTTACGGGTTATAATACTAGGTGCTACCCTATTCACTCCTTGAGTGTAATGTGTGCAATGAAGGCAAGAAATTATATTTGCTATGCTAATATTAATAATATTAAAAATAAATTTGTCAGCCGCAATATAACACACAAATTATAATAAAAACACACCCACCTATCCATACACACATATACATCAAAATAAACGAGGATGGATTAAGCAGCATTGAAAGTAACTACATGGTTTTCTTTAAACTATATGCGTACAAAATGGAACCTAATCGAGAAGCGTAGAATTTTTCTTAGCTCAAACGCCAAAAGTTAGCTAAAATGATAGAAGAAAAGAAAACTTATAATTAAATTATATTAGAAAAAAACTTTAAGCCGATTACTTATCAATTTGCACTCGTACAGAGTGTACGAAAGGTCATAAATGACACACATACACACACACATACACAGAAAATGACTGATAACAAATCTGCTGCTATAAATGTTGCAAATGTGCAAAAATGAGATAGCAACGTAATGAAAATGTGTAAACAAAAAAGAGACGGATGCAATATAGCTGCAGCATCATAAAGCGGAAGTTAAACCCTTCTTAGCTGAAAAATGACACTTCCGTCTTGTTAGTATCCCAAAAAGAAAAAAATTTTAAAGAAGAAAAACACGCGCGTATCGCTTGTTCTCTGGTTCTATCTATCAAACAACTTAAACAAACCTCATCCGCCCATCCACTCCACTGCTTGCTAGTTAACCAAATTTGCTAGTCAAATTTGTTCCCTTCCTGGCTGGCCCATTTTGTCTAAATGCTGCTGCTGCACCGCAACACAGTTTATCAACATCACCACATTGCTTACACACAATTTTATTATTGGTTTTCATTTTGTCTTACCCGAACGTCTGTCTGTCTGTCTCATGTCTGTCTGTCGGTCGTATACTTAATGCCTTACTGCCAACGGCAGTATTACGCCTGTTTTTAATGCTACTCAGGCGTGTTGTGGTCCCTAATTCTTTTTTTTTTATTTTGTATCCTTTAGGCTACTGTGTTGCTGTGTTGCTGTGTGTTGTTACTATTTTTACTGCTGCTGATGCTGCTGTTGCTGTTGCTACTCCTGTTTATTCACGCTTAGGCTATGCGCGACAGAATCGAATTAGCATGCAAAATCTTTTGTTTGACTAACAATGTGTCAAAGTGTGTGACGAGAACGCGTTAGTCTTTGTCATCATTATCGACATTGTTGGTTTGAGATGTAGCAAAAAAATATATAAAAACAAACAAAAAAACAAAATGCAAAAATAAAGCGGAAAAACAAAAAAGGAGTTGGGAGGTATAAGCATTCAATTGCAATGAAATTGGAGCATCTGGCAACAACGTTGTCGTCGTCGTCTCCGCCATCGTCGTAGAGAGCGACGACAGCAACTCAGGCACGTTGATGAAAAATAACAGACAATGCAATACACATATTGCAACTACACCGGAAAATATTTATGCAGTGTTCTACGATATTTGTCAAAGGGTCACCAAGTTCGTATTTGTCAAATGAACACCTCGACTCAGCCCCGGTAACTGTTAATTGAGAAAAGTTATGGGACACACTGACTATTCGTACAAGTCGTCCTTTTTTATGGACTCCAGCCACTATCCATCGCAGGGTCAGGAGGGAACTATCCTGACCCTGTGATGGATAGTACTGATAGCTCTTGATCATGTCGAGATGAGTCGATCTAGTCATGTCCCTCTGTCTGTTTAATTTTAAAAATTCATTGACCCCAACCATCCCATCTTGAAATTTTATTAAAGCTTCGTTTACACCGTAGGTTAAAGTTTTACCTTGTTATTATTTAAAAAGTTATCGAAATGACGAACCTTTGTGCATATCTGCCAAATATAAGCCTAGACTATTATAGCCATACAAGTCAACGATTTATAAAGAACGATTCATCAAATCTATGAAATCATTTTTCTCATATTTCAACCTGGTTTCTTTTATAATCTGAGATTATTGATCAAAAGATATAGGATTACGCATAGTGTATAAGGAATAAGCACTTCAGCGAAGCTCTTCGGCGAAGCTTCTTTTGACAAATGACCGAAGATGTTTCATAGCTCTAATCTAAGCTAGCCTTGAGATAATTTTAGAAGCGGAACCATGTGAGGAGTTTAAACCCAAAAAAAGTAAGATGAGTTTTTTTTCTATTAAAAGGCTTACATTTTTGTTCCATGTTTCTTACCTGATTTTTAATCCCATTATTCACGTTTATTTCAGTGGAAGTATTTTGAAACCTAATTTTGAATTTTTTTCTGTGTAATTTTCCAACATACTACAAAATCCAATGACAACGACAGACAGACTCACTGACTAACTTACTAGATCTAATGTGACTTATTCTAAGCTGAGCAGCCTCGTAGAAGCTAAGATACTACAGTGACAATCAAAGCCGCGGGCCAATGCTCTTTTAAGCACGAAACACGATGCAAGTGTTGTGATGCATTTGGCTTGTTGGCAGCAACATTTTTCCACCAATCAGTTGCGGTGCAGCAACAACAATAACAAAAACAACAACAACAACAGCAGCAGCAAAAATACAAAATCGGTGATGGCAGCAATGGCAACCATGTCAAACGCTGATGATGAGTATAACAATGACGCCAGTTTACAGGCTAGACTTATGCGATGCAATGCACTGCGACAATAATAGAGACAAGTGAAGAAATGGAGGAGGACAACTGCTACGACGACAACGAAGACGTTGACAGCGATGACGACGACAACGACGACGACTGCTTTATTGTTATGCACATCAAAATGTGACAAACGCGCAAAACGAATGAACAAAATAAGAAACAAACAAACAAACAACGAGACAAAAAGACAGATAGACAGGCAAACAATCATACAGATAAATAGACAAACAGACAATTATGCAGATAGACAGAAAGTCAGTTAGTCATTAGCTTTGCGCGCTTTGCCATGCCATGGTGACAACTGTACGACACAAAATATTTGAAGAAAAAAAAAAAAAATATAAACAACTGCTGCTGCGGATGAACGAAGCTCAAGAAGTCGCTTAGAATCTACTTTTAGCATTGCTTTAAGTTTATTCAGTTACAGCAGAGTAAGTGCTGAAGTCGTCTTTGACTTGAACTTATTATATGTGTTTGTGTGTTTCTAGTGCCGCAATCACGTCGCAATCAACCCTAACCCTCACTCACTCTCTGACCCTATTTCATTCACTCCCATTAACTTGGCTCACTCATCCGTTTACTGATTCACTCAGCGGCATACATTTCCTGACTGCTGATAACTTTATAAAGACAAAAATCGCATGCCGCGCACATTTACATCTTAAGCAGCACAACTGAAAAAAAAAAATAGAAGAAGGACCCTGCTGCTGCGGCTTTTTTGTTGCTTCTTTTGAAGAAATGGCAGATTCCATATGTTGTCGCGAAGTTTTTCTTTGCACTGTGGAGCAATCTGTAAAAAAATGATTGGTACAAAGCACTCTGGTTTCTATTAATAGAAATAATTTCCGGTTGCGAGAGCTGTCATTTGATATTACTTTGCTTTGGTTTTGTTTCTTTTTTTTTAAGTTGTAATATATACCGCGTGAATTTATTTTATTTAAAAGGGAATGAGTTATCAAAGGATTTTTGCAGACGGACGGACGGACTGAAACTATGGAGACGGTAAGCATAACATCAGCCACAATCTAGTTTCCCCACGAATTAAGGGTTTAAGTGGAGTTGGCAGACAGAGTAGAAAGCTGAATTGTAAAAAAGCGTTTTAGATCTTAACCAGTGTTGAGCAGTGTTGATAACCATGCTTCTCTATGAAGGACACAGAAAAAAATTCGCTTAGCACAGACGAATTCAAGAACAACAAGTTACGCAAGAAAATCTAACGGAAGTGTCAAAAAAATCTATTTTGGTAATTTAAAATTCAATGGAATAATTAATATAATTCACAATTAGTTTAAACTTTATTTATAAAACTAACAAAAATACGGTGAATATTTTTATTTATTTTTTAAATAATGTTTTAACTAATTGCGAATTATATTTATTATTTTATTGAATTTTAGAACAGATTCGAAACTAATCAAAGAAAATTTGGTGTGACACCCCTATACGGATCAGGTCCTCTTACAAATGAGCTTGAATATTGGCAATAAAGAAGACTGTTAGAAAATATGACGTGCAAAGCATTGTTATTATATTTAAAGCATTGTTTCTCCTAAGGAGCACTGAGGACAGTCAACGTAGTTCTAAAACCTTTGAAAAGTGCAGAACGCATGTATACTCATATATGGAAAACACTTAGATGTAAATGGAAATCAGGAATTTAGGACAATTGAAGAGCAAAATGCAAAGTAGATACATAACAACAAAAACGGATGCCATTAAAGATAAATTAACATCTGTAAAAGGCAAGCGTTAAGAGAAGCACTCGAGGAGAAAAGTTCAGGAGATTGACTTATTATCGAATGACTGGATTCTGTAGAAATTAACAATTTCGCGTCGCTGTACTTTGTAGTCAAAGTTAGAATCACTCATCATACTGAGAATGGACACTGCAAATTGAGGTATCGAATATTTGGTTTGGTATGGATATTTATTTTGTTTGTTTGCAGTTTCCACATGGTGGTTTCCCAACTTCAAATTAAGCTACTATTTGCCTAAGGGCTTTGAGGTATCTGAGCAGCCCAACTTCGAATTTTTCTTTTAAAACTTCGCTTCTATTTTTTCTTTTATATATACATATATGTGTATATATATATATAACTTAACAATTCATATAGACACTTTTTAGAAATATTTTTGTATACGACGCTAACCATTCAAGTAAACAAAATTGAAGCAACATCTGTGACTGTTGTTTTGTTTTACAAAATTGGGCGTAATTTGTCACGATTCAATTCAATGTTTTCAAGTTTATTGATTTTAACTTTTACACAGCAAACTTGTAAAATGAATAAGTTGTTAAGGAGGAAGTTTTTTTTTTTTATTATTTTTTATTTTTTTCTACTTCTTTTATTTTCTTATAAACCATTTTTAATCATAGAGAAGATATTGGTTTTCAATTCATATGAGACTTTATACAATACACGATAAGATATTTTTTTCCATTAAGCATTCTTTTATTTCCATTTAGAAGATATCGTGCTAACATTTTTATACACTTTGCTACGATTAAGAAAAAAATATATATTTTACTTGAAGATTAGTAAGAAACAATTTGCTAAACAAAAGATAAGTTAGGAGAAGAAAAAAAAAGATACAGCTTAGTTTCACTGATAATCTTTCAATGTCAGCAAAGTTACAACCTCTCATTAACTATATTCATTTATTATAAGTAGATATAAATATTCACTTATATATATATATATATTTATGTATAAAAATATAGCTTAATATATTTTCTTTTCTTTTTTTATTTTTTTTTTTATTCGTAATACATCATTTATAGTAAATATTTTTGCACACACAGTCTCTCTCAGATAATAATAGTAGTAAAGCTGTTAAACGGCATTAAGGAATCAAAATTGTTGATTATTATAATAAAAACATTTTTCGAAAGATTGCGCCACCCCAAAATAAAAAAAAAATTACTATACACACACACACACACACAGCCATAGACATACACCGCACAGTGTGCACCACGTTTCACTCATAAAAAATATGCTTAAAAAAGCAAAATTTTAAATTGAAATTTCACTTTATCGCGTTTGACAAAAATTGGGGGACAAGAAAGAAAAAAAAAATAAATAAAAAAGAAGAAGAAGCAGAATATAAACATCAGCTAAAGTGGATGTGGATATGGATATGAATATGTGGAAGTAAGTAGAAGAGGAAGTTAAAACCGCACCAACGGAAACGATGTTGCTTTCATGTGAATAGCAACACGCTCGAGTGATGTTGCTACTGTGCTGCTATTTTGATGAGTAGCAAACCAACAGCAGCGTGCCTAGCTGAACGTTTTGCGGAATGTCCTTCCAAAAAAAAAAAAAAAAAAAACGAAAAATATGTGCTTTTTATGATTATTCTTTTTATTCACTTCACACTTAGTATGATTAATATATTAATATTGTTATAAAGTTTGTAACAACAACAAAAATGTTGAAGAACTTTTTAGCTCACTCTCATATTTTTTTGCTGCTGTCTTCATGTACTTTAGTTTGTAAAATATTTTTAAATCAAAGTAGAATGAGTTGACTTAAAAAATTGATAGATCAAAGCCAACTGAAAGAAAAAAATACAAAAGAAAGAATGCAGCAATAGTAGCCTTTTCGTAGCAAGTGGAAAAAGACTACATAATTGAGCGCAAGTCTATTGGAAAAAAATTTTCAACAAAAAGTAAGTGCGAAAAAGGCTTGGGTCATTGTATGGTCCCTAGACAGTTATCTTTAAAGTATGTTGCTGCCTAGCAAAGGAAATAAATAAATATTCGAAAGAAAAAAAATGAAGAAAAAGTATGTTTGTTTTTTTTTTTTTTTAATAGTCTTCTTTGAGCTCGATAAACACTTCCGGTGCTGTTCATTAGCTTTGATATCCTGTTTGCAGTGAAAAAAAATATCTGAACAAAGTGACTATCATTTGTTGTATATACTTTTTGGCAAATCGTTAAATATTTTTGCATTTTATATAGTGCAGCTTAAGGAATTTAAATTAATGTTTGGTGGAATAGATAAGTACGACTGGTACGAGGGATTCCTCCCCCTCCCCTTTTCTTCATTGAAAAACTGAGAAACCTAACTGAAAAAAAATTTTTCCAGAAACATAAAATCGTGTTTATAAGCGGTTACCTGACAGATCTTGGAGTACAAAAGTAGACAATGACCAATAATTGCCTAGGATATCAGGAGAATTTGAGCCACAATGGTCTGACCTATCGTCTTATCTTAAACCTTGCTTAGATTTGTTTTTTTGTTATTTTAGCGTAATTTGTATTGTTAACTTTAGAAATGATTGAAACGGATTGCAACATTTTGATTGTCTTAAACTGGGCACATCAATCAATTTCTTATCTATATTTTTTTTTTTTGATGTCACAGTGTAGTGTATTTTACAGTCGTATACAAAACGTCTAGCAAAACTATTACTTGTCGCATTTTGTGTGTTATTCCTTTTGTTAGTAAAACCACTTGCGGTAAGGACTATGATGACGACGATGATGATGATGTCGACCATTTATTTATTTATTCACATTTTGTGTTGTATGTGCGACAAAATTAAAGACAAGGACGTTGATAATTCTGTAGTCGTATAATTCAATAATGTGGAAAATGATGCTCGTAATTTGCTTTGGTGGTTTTGCTTGCCTATAGTATATGCCGGCATGCTGCTGCTGTTGCAAATCTTGAATGCTTTAATCGGTGCTACAACATCAACGACATCATCGTCATCAAGAGCAACAGCAGCAATGACAGTGGTAGACGTCTCCGGAATGCTACTCAACGAAAAAAAAAAAAAAAATCTAAAAAGAAAAAAAGTCTATAGAGTAGTTGAGTAGGTTTGGTAGGTTGGTTTTGGATGCTGCTTTACTTGTGATGCTTTTCTTTTTGTAGCTACTCGACATAATCATCACCGCAATAGCGAGCGAAGTCCTTACTGTGTGTTTGTGCCGTCAGGCATCATCAACATAATCATCATGTACAAAAGTGGCAAACCAACCAAAAGTATATCAAGCGACAGTTAACAGTCACAGTGGCACACTAAAAAAATGTCACACACACACACACAGACACATATACATACACACAGTCACATGTTGATGTATCTTCTAGATGACAGCGGGTTATTGGAGTAAAGTAAAGTGGTGAAATAGTATGTGTGTATGGCGGCAAAATAAAAAATGGCCTACTACGACACTACAAAAACGAATCTGTCGTCTGCTGTCTGCTGTCTGACGTTGACTGTCTGCTCTTTGTGTGTGTGTGTGTGGAATGTGTGTCTGTCGACCATACGACCCAACGACCGAACGACCCCAAAAAAAGTGAGCGTGTGCCACCTACACATACACACTAACAGTCATTGACAGTCGTGCGCGCGCTCACTTATTCACTTCGGCCCACTTATTTGTTGCTTTTGGGGCGAGAGAAAGTCTCCTCTTTCTCTTTATGCTGCTGCGCTCTTTCACTTCACTTTGCTTTGTTTGTTTGTGCTTGCTTTACTTGCCTGCTTAAAGCTGCCTGCTTTAGCCTGCTGTTGCGTTTGTAAGTATGTATCTGTGTGTGTGTGTGTGTGTATATGCATTATGTAGATTTCGTTTCGTTCGTTTACACTAGAGCACACAAATACTCACACACACACAAATAGGCGCATTCATATATGTAGATGCGCACGTACAGCTTCTCGCACAATCATCTAGTGGCAATAGCATCAGCAGTAACAGCAACAACAGCAGCATCAGGCACACTCGACGCTGACGACAACAACGAAAAACGTTCGTTTCGCACTCACCGAAAAACTTACATACAAAATTAAATACAATAATAAACATAGAAATAAAACCACAGGAACCGTTTGAAAACAAATTAAATTTGGAATTGCGAAAAATCAAGGTTTTATGTTAAGCAGTAATTATAAACTTGCTTAGCTTTTTGTCCATCCGTCTGACTATCTATCTGATAAATTGAAACTTATCCAGTTCATCATAAAAAGCTGAATGAATTTAGTAGGGCTGTAAATCGGGTTTTAACCGAACCGAAGGGGTCCTTTACTCCTAATTAAGTACACAAATTGGGTTGTGATAAAAAAATACGCGTATAAATGCTGAGAACAGAGTTTTCTTAATACCACAAATTTAAGAAGAGCCGGCCAAAATCGGCAAACTCCATTAAAACACGTAGGAGCACACAGCTCCAAAATAATTTTAGCATTATTAAATTTTGAGCAAAATTGTGTGCAAGATAGTTTCTTGCACACAATCAAGGTATACTCTATTTAAATCCATCTGAAGGCTTTTGCGTGTTCTTTACAGAAACGCAGACAGAAAAATGCAGATAAAAAAATATAGAACGACTATACTTGAACTAAGAACATACGAAATTAAAAAGGATACCTTCTATTGGTTTAAGTTTTAAGCACAATGTGCTTGTTTTGAGAACAATCATGCTTTATTCAAAACTTTAAATAAAAAATGACTCAAAATTTTAAAAATCTGGTCTCTTCGCAATATGTGTTCTTTGTATTATGTGTTTTCTTTTTTAATTTTTTAAGACCGAATGGTCCTTTTAATAATTACAAATATTTATAAAATATTAAATAATAAAAACTCGTTACTTTTTCTATGAACGAAATTGTTAAAGCATGCAAGAAATGACTGTGGAAATGTGTACCTACAAATAAGCACAAATATGCACGTTCGTTCATTTGTACTACATATTTACTATGTTCGTTATTATTTTTTGTGCTGTTGCTTTTTGGTGATATTTTTTAAATGTTTTTTTTTTAATTTTTTTTTTTACATTTTATTTTCCATGTCGTTACAATATTTTTGACGCCACTTTTTGTAAATTGTATTTGTTTTACTTGATTTTTGGTTACATATGCAGACATACCCATTCCGTAGATATGAATTTTTAAAAATTTCATATTTTTTATGCTTTAAATCTTTAGTTACACACTTTTGCATGCACTGCTGCATGTACAGTTTGATATGCATGCCTAATCGATTAAAATATGCCGCAAAAAAACCACATACATATGTACATACATAATCGTATATGTATATACATATACACCTTAATAAATAGACAAACATATGTACTATGTACATGCAACAATTCATTGGAATCATTAGGCAGCGATTGACTGTTGCATGATAAGGACTTTTTTTTTTTTTTTATTTATTTAAATTGTTGCATGCATTTTTTTTTTTTTTTTTTTTTGGATTGTTGTTGTTGCTATATATGTTTTTTTTAATTTGCATTTTTTTGTTTATTATTAATTAAAAGCATATATGCAAATTATATGCTAAAAAAAAAAAAAGATAATAATAAATTCTTTATGCTTACCTTAACTTTTCAACATGTTGAAAATGCTGCAACATATTTTGGATTTTTTATTTTATTTTATTTTCCTTTTTTTTTGTGTTTTTTGTTTTAACAGTAACACTTAAAATATATATTTTTATTATAGCTTTTCTTTATGCATTTATGTATATTTTTATATTTTTATTTTGTATGCATAGTAATATATTTATTTTTTTTTTTTTTTTTTTGCTTTTAATAATATTGGCACATTTTGCTGCTTGCTGTTATGCTATGTATGCAAATTAAGCATTTTCCCACACAAAAATATATGAAAAACCAACAAACACACACATACACACAGAGAAACGCATAACGCGTTTTTCCTTTTTTTTTTTTTTATTTGCTGTTACACACATTCACTTGGTTTCATATTTTTTATTTTGTTTCTACTTTCTTGATTATTTTTTACAAAGGTTTGTTTTATTTTTTTTTTTTCGTTGCTGCTATAGAAGCAATAATAATAAAGTTCAATTGAGAAATGGCAGCAATATGAATTTAAATTTGTATGCCGCCACCGCAAATGCTAACGCTAACGCCGTGCGGCATTTGGCCAAAACTAACAGAAACTAAACCGACTTGTCTTGTAGAGTGAAAGATGAAATGAAACAACAACAACAACAACAAAAAATGAAAACACGACAAAAGACGTTTTAGAGCGATGTGTAATAATGCGCGCCGCGTATTTGAGTGGTGTCAGCGGAGTTGAGTTGAGTTGAATTGAGTCGATTACGCGAGTCGATTGGGCAGAAAATAGTTGTTGTTTTTGTTGTTGTAGTTGTTATAGTTGCCTTGGTGACGACGTCTACAACAAAGATAGCAGCGTAGCGCGTTTTAATAGAAGAAGAAGCTGTTCTACAGCTATTGACGTTGTATGCAAAAAAAAAAAAAAAAAAAGAAAGCAATAAAGCACACAAAAAAAAAAATAGAGAAAAATAGCAAAGCAATATCTAAACAAAAATTGAATTAAAAGGAGAGAACAAAATAAAAAAAAAAAGGAAAAAAAAAAAAATCTTTTTAAAACACTGCTACGTGACGTGGAAAAAGTTTATTTTTTTTCCTGTTGCTGACAACGAACACCGACCTAAGACCAACCGGACAAACGATAAACTAACACAATGCCGCCGTTTTACGAGTCAATCTAGTCCGCCGCTTGTTGTATACGTTATATTACATCTAGGCAAAACACACACTATAGATGAGCTGCTTAGTAAAAGTAAGCAAAAAAAAAGAAGAAACAAACGCTAAACGCTGTTGAGCTGTTGAGCGAGCTAAGCTTTCTTTACACAAAGCAGCAAGCGATTTCAAAGTAAGACGACAAGACGACACTTACACGCCGCCAGCGCAGCCAAAATAACACTGAATGCGGCAACAGCGGCAAACGTCACGTATGAGCAATGAACTAACGAATGAACCAACGAACGAACGAAGACAATTTCAGCCGCGACAACGAAGTGAAGTGGTAAATGTTGCACGAATTTTAACGAACTCTCATAGGAAAGCATGTAGCAGAAAAGATAAAAAAAAATACTTCAAACTATGCAGCTCTTGTAACTAACATGAATCTATGAGAGAGAGAGAGAGAGAGAGGAGAGAGTGTATGTGTGAGAAAAAAGTGAACGGTAAATGAAAGTCAGTTGTACAATGACATGACTAGCGCATTTCTTTGCAATGTGAGCGCCATGTAAAATTTAATGTGTATGTGTGTGTATGTGTTTGTTTAGAGCGTACTTTCTGTAACACTTCCAGTACGTTGCCTAATTTATTTGGTTATTGTTGTTGTTGCAGAGAAATTGCACATTTTGGAGTCCATTGACTAAAAATATACTCGTAGAGCAAAACAGAGAGAGAGAGAGAATGAGAGAGCGAGAGAAAGACAGATAGACAGACTCCATTTGAAGAAGAGTAAAGTGTATTTCTTGTTATTTACAGAAATTTTCTCAATAAGCAGCATCAAAAGAAAAACTGGAAATGAAAATTTGCTAACATTTGAGTAAGAGCTTTGCTATAATACGTAGCAGCAGTAACAACAGCCGCCGCTGCTGCTGCTGTTAGCATAGATCGCAACTGTTTTTTTTCTGTTGTTGTTGCTGTTTACATGCCGCATTTTATTGTTGCTTTTGTAATCTTTTGCATTTCATATGGCGCCCACAACTGCGTAAAGTTAGAGAATAATTTTACATCTGTTATACCGTAAAAGTGACTTAATTTTTTTTGCTAAGTTTGGAAAATACTTGAACTTGTTTGAAAAATTTTTTGAAGTTCTCAAAACCATAAAAATTACATAAAAGACTGGCATGTCACAGATATCGCTTTACTTGAACTTCACTTTAATTTCAATTCACCATTTCTTTCCTTTTTTTTTTGTTTGCAAAAAAGGGTTTAATGACAAAATTTATTACACTGTCCATTGGGAAATCGTTATATATCCTATTCTTTTTTTCACGTATCCAAAAATTGTATTTCTTAATTTATTGTTTTGTATTTTTGATTCCATGAATACTTAATTTATCTGTCTTAAAAAAGTTAGTAATTACTTTTTAAGTTTTACAGAATCTTGGAAATAATTATTCTTAGCAAATTTATCACCATTCCTTTTTGGCTATTAAAGCAATTGAACGTTGCTGTCTTTTAAATAAATTACATTGCATTGCGAAGGACAAAATATCTTAAGTAAAACCGTATAGTAGCTGCTTATTTTCTCATTCTTCATTGGAACTTCTACAGCCTAATTTCTTGAGGTAAAGCCAATGCTTGGCACTTTTGGAACTTAGGATAGGGATATCCTGCCAATTTTCGGGATATTCGTTCTTGACTGTTTCTCCTTCACAAGTATGTAGCTTGTACCTAAGAAGAAGTTTCTTTTCAATAAAAATACAGAATTTTTGGTGTTCAATAAACTTTTATTGTATTTATTATTTATTATTTGTTCTTGAATTATAAGTGAACATTTTTCTTTTCGGTTGTTCGTTTGTTCTTCTTCTTGTTTTTTTTTTTTTGTTTTAAATATTATTAATAGTATACAATTCGGTTTAACTACACATTAATAATTTTAAAAAAATCATTTGTTTAGTTTAATTTAAAATAAACATAACTGCAATCGTTTTTAAAAGATTTTATCAAACGAAAATTCTCTCAGTATGAATGATCAGTTTTCTTTGTATTATTCCAGTTTATCTGAATTAATAAATTAACTCAGCAATGAGAAACCAATTCTGACTGAATTAAATTTGTTCTTTAATATAATATTATTTTTTTTTTAAATTATTATTATTACTTTTTTTCTTCTCATTATTATTTTTGTTTCCGTTGACAATATAAAAACTTAACAAATACACGCAAACTGTTTTTTTTTCTTAATTATTTTATTTTTTTCGCAAAGCTTAAATAGAGGCTTAGAAAATACGATTTTTATATAATATATTTGTTACGAGATACTTTTTTTTTCTTCAAAATTTACATGAATTTCTGTTTTATTTTTTTTGTTTTTTCATAAATGTTATTTTCGATTTTTGAACTTTTTGTTTAAATTTAAATTATTTTGGTTATGCGCGCGATTTATTGCTATATAAATTGTTGTTTTATACGCTACACACTTAGTTGTTTGATGTTAACTAAATACGAAAATTTTATGGCGCTTTACACGATTAGAGTCCACAAAAAATTTTATTTTCTAATGATAAATTATAAATGAATGGAATGGACACATAATCCACTTAAAATTATTTAACATGAATGGAATCCACACATAAATGGAATCCACACATGAATGGAATCCACACATGAATGGAGTCCACTCTGAAATATGTATCATGTATAGAAAGCACCCAAAATTTCAATTTCTAATTAAAAGTTATAAATGTCATTCACACAAAATAAGGGGTTTTTGTGATAAGTAATGAATAACATAAATGGAATCCACACAAAATTGATTCAACTGAAAATAGAATCCACACATAATTAGGTCTGCTTAAAATAACACTGTGGTATATTTCCGTGGTCATTCTGGATAATCGATGTCTCTAATTCGTCCATAGTTTACGATATCGGATAGCTCATATAGCAAAGAGCAGAAATTACGGATTGTCAGACAGACAGACAGACAGCGGAAATTATGGTCTGTTGAGAAGTGTGTAGCGTTTAAAATTTTCAGTTTTACTGAAATTTTCTTTTTACATATTTGGCTTTGGTTTTAATGCAAAATTAAAATAAAATGTAAGCTAAATTTTTCTATGACGAATAAAAAAAAATTTTTAAAATTAAAATATTGTATCTTTTTTTTTTTTAGTTAAGCTTATGAAAATGTTTATTTATAAGAACTTTTTTTTTGGTTTATGTGCATGAAAGAATTTTTTTAAATTTAAAATCTATTTCTTTGTTTTTTTTTTTACAACTAACTGCTGCACTTTTCGCCGTTGATATGTTGCTTTTGTGTATTTATTGTTTGCGGTTATCTTGTGTGGTTGTCGTCGTCGTTTAAAAAATAAGAATTTAAAAACTGAATTAAAATAATTGGAGTATTTTGTTGTTTCATGGCATCATTTGTATGATTGAACACTTTATCTTTGAGACCCGGATTTTTTTTTACAAGTATTTTTTGCTTTAATTTTTTTTAATATAGAAATTGTATTTTTTTTTTTAAAGCAATTTCATTTTTTTTACTTTATATACAAACGAGTGAGCAGTCGAGAAAGCTATTTAATTAAGAATCATGTTTTTTTTTTCAATTTGCATTTAAACTTATTTATTCATTCACACGCTACAAAGTTCACTTAAATTATTATTAAATTTTTTTTTAAGTGTTGCAAGTGAAAACCCTTCACACAACCTTTAAATGAATTTTATATATTTAGTTTTTATATATTTTTGTGTTCTACTTAAAAGTAATTTATAAGAAATATTAGCGCTAAATTATTATTGTTTTCATTGTGCCAATTATTTAGAATCGTTTATTTTTTTCTAATAACAAGAAATAAATATTTTGATATAATTTTTTTTTTAGATTTTTTGATATGTTCTACTATATACAGCAAATATATATATAAAAAAAAAACTTAATAGATTTATATAACGCTTAAAATTAATATTTATTTACAAGAGCGAAAAATATATTTGATTTTGATAATATTGAAATTTTTGTTTTCGTTTGAGTTTTCGAAATGTTTTAAATACAGAGAGAGAGAGAGAGAGAGAGACAGAGAGTGGGAGAAATGGAAGAGATGTTGAGTCCCAAACACCACATTAAGCTTTAACTATAAACTAATCATACATAAAAAACTAAGAGAAACAGAATACAACATGAACTAATGTAGTAAATGGAGAATATGTTTTAAATTTTTAGAAAAGAGTTAAAGAATACCATATTAAGGAAAGTACCAAAGATATTGGAAACATTAAAATTGGGATGGGAAATGTTTTTTATCTGAAAAAAAAAAAAAACACCTTATAGTCAACTTTAAGAGTTAATCCTAAAATTAGTTAATATGAGGTGTAGGATAGTAATAAGTAATCCATAATTTTTGCCAATCGATGCATTAGAAAAGATAATTTTTATTAAAAAAAAACTGGTACACAAAAAAAAAATGTGATGAAATTCTCCATATTTTGCAGTATTTTTTTTCGATAAAAATGAAAACACAAGCAACTTGCCAATCACATTCAATTTTGGTTTCTTCGAAGGATGCACCATGATCTGAAGGACAGTAGTCGAAACTATGCTCAAACGAGAATTGACCATAAATATTTTGTTAAGTATTGTACTTGCCAGAAGCTCAGGGTGCTTAATTGCTATGGGCAATTCGAACGAATTCGGTTCATTTCTTAACCGATTTGAAACGAATCGGTTAATTTTTAGACATTTAGGTTCGAGCAACAGCACGAGCAAGACTCAAAATGCCCGGAACAATGGTAACGGATTTCTGTTTTGAATACGTTACGAACAGAAAATATTTAAATTAGCATAAAAAAATGTGGAAAAACACAAACATTATGACTTTTGTTATTCGGATTGTTTTGAATCGGAAAAATAAATATACCGATTCGTATAGAGTCGGTTAAGAAAGGAAAGAAATCAGTTCCAATCGACTTTGAATGGCAATTTTGTTATCATTGCAGGGCTATTTTATATATTGGCTCTATGAAAAAAATAAAAAATTAATAACCAATTTATACATAATATTTTTTTTAAAATTAAATAAATTAATAAACACAAATATTTTTAAAATTATTTTTAAAACTCTGTACCTGTGATCTCATTTTTACAACTCCGATTACAATTCCGATTATATGTTTGATATTTAAATTATTATTATTATTTTTGTATTTATAAATAATGTATGCAATAAAAACGATTTGCTTTCGATATGTTGTTATTGTGTGAAGAGTATTTACTATGTTATATAAATATAATTTTATATTTAAATAGTATAACTTGACCGAATTTTTTTATATATTTAAAATTATATAAAGCTTTTCTTGCCATTAAAAAATAAATAAGATTGTAATAAATAAAATAAATATGCGTAGTAAAGGAACTGGCGAACCGATTTTTATATATAAAAAATCAACAACAGCTTAATAAATTATTTTTAATATTTAAGTTTATTTTTGTAAAATACAATTTTGATTTTTTTATTGTTGTTTTAATAAATATATATATTTAAAAAAATTATTGTACAAAGATATAGCGAATCATCTTTTTAACTGCTTTGTTGTTGTATATTTTTCTATTAATTTATTTATTTCTTTTTTAATTCAAAACTTTTGAATTAAGAGTTTTTAAAAATATATTATAAATTATTTATTTAAAATTAATTATGTAGATGAGTGTTTTTTTTAATATATTTGTTCTAAGAGTTTGAGTTTTAGTTTCAAAGGGTGTTCTTTTTTTTTTTTTTTGTTGAAACTTTATACACAGACAACACTGTAACAGTTCTGACTTAAAAAACTAAACAAATTTCGCATAGCATGAGTGTTGTATATGTAAATAGATAATTTTGTGTGATATGAATTTTATATATTGTAGTATACTATTTATGTATATAATGAAAACTGCTATCGATATTATTTTTAGCGTTTTTTTTTTTTTTTGTTTTGTGCGGTATATGAATTTTTTGTGGTCAACGACAGCAGTTCATGAAGAGAGAAGGGAGCTCTCGTAAATATTGCTCATAAGTTTTTTTATTTTTATTTTTTTTAGTGATATGATATGATCGATAAAATGCTATAAATAAATAAAACTTCGATTAACTTCGATAAAAACAGCGGCCGAAGTTATAAAACTTTTTACACACATGTTATGCAAGAAACAAGCAGACAGACGGACATATACATATTCGTTTTACTTACTGTTGCATGCTTTTAGGCGTAGCATACACGGCAAAAACCAAATGATTATGCTCAGTGTAAAAAGTTATTATTATTACTATTTCTTTTTTTTATTTTCTGTTAACTTATAAGAATGCTTTTTTCATTGGATCCATGCTGCTCGTTGTTGTCGTTGATGTCGCAGTCGCTGTTGCTGTTGCAATTGAATCCTTTATATCCTTTGTTGTTGTCGTTGTTGCTGCTGCTGTTGTCACTGTTGTGCATGTTGCTGCAGATCCAATCAAATTTGTTGTAGTTGTTGCCGTTGCAGTGACAACGCTTGTCGCTGTTGTTGTTAATGTTGTTCCAGTTCCACTTCCAGTTCCAATTGGCATTAAACTGCTACCAAATTGTGGGGGTTTCGGTTGAAATGTTGGTTTACCCATTGCCAATGCTGGATTTAAATCTAACATTGTACGCGGACTCATGGCCACAATGCTAGCACCGATTGGACCTGTGAATAGGTGAGCAACTAGTTTTTTTTAGGCACATAGAGGGAGTGGTGTCGTTTTGAAAGTAGAAATCCAGAGATATACAGAGAGAGATAGTAAAAATGTTCGATAGGCAGTTGTTTAGATAGAACGAGAGAAATAGAAGTGTAGAAAAGTAAAAAAAAAAAAAAAATAGATATTTATAATATTAAAAGTTTTGTAAATTGTTGTTTCAAAGAGTCAAGTACAAATTGAATTTGAGCATTTTGGTTCATAGCATTTATTTGTTTTGGTATTTTTTTTAATGCGAAATTACTCAAATCAATTATTTAATTAATTTAATTTAATCAATCATTCAAATCTAATAGGTGCAAATCTATATAGCGTTGTATACTTTATTACTTTTTTTTCTAATATTCTTTAATATAAATACACATGTACATATAGAAACAATACATACATACACACACACATATATAATTAAATATAGCACAGCTTAGAAGTTTTTTATTTTTTAGTAAATAAATGCGACATATTTTAATTGTATTTTAAAAATATGACATTTAGTGTGAAGTAATTGATTAATAAGTTTGAAACTGTGAAGTAAAATTTGCACATTTTTTAATATTTGTAAAAAAATAAAAAAATAAATAAACATCACAAGTAGAAACTTGTTATTTTACAGTTTATCCATTTTAATAATTTTTATACTAATAAATAATTTCGTAAAACTTTGGGCACGAGATATTTTGCTAACCTATTTTCGTATAATTTTGAGAACCTATTTAAATTAATTTTTTTTTTTTTTTTTTTTTTTTTTTTTTTGCCCGGTGAAAAAAATTTTTTTAAAAAAAAAAAAAAAATATTTTAAAAAAAAAAAAAAAATATCCCTATGTAAATCTAGTTTATATGTCAAAGGTGTAGCCATGTAGTCATAAAAGTGTCCACAAAATGATCTTAGCGAAACCCTAGCTAAATTTCGCGACTTATTTTCCCGATATTTTTTTATTTTAATTAATTTTCTACCATGAAAAGAAAGCCCTTTGTCAACAAATAATTTTTTTTTTTTAAATTTTGCATGGGGAAACGTACTTTAAAAAAATGCGTGCCTTAAGGCACTGTTAAGTGTGAGCGGGGGACTTTTGGGTTTTTTTCCGCGCGCTCATCTCTAGAGAGTTCTAAATTTCGTTTCATGTGCTAGCATAAAAGATCTGATATATTTCGTATATAAATGTAATAAATGCGTGCCTTAAGGCACTGTTAAGTGTTAAATAGTTTAATTTCTAAATATTATATAACTTCACAGTTTCAATTAAATAAAATGCAAAACATCTAACATGCAGCATGCTTTTTACAAATAAAAAAAAAAATCTACTTAGGAGAGTGCACTAATGTCAAATGTTATGTTTTTTCATGATCAAACGAAAAGTTTTTTAGTAATTAGTCGTATATAAATGCATGATCTATTAAAATGCTTAAGTCATAACGACTTAAAGTTAATGCAAGTTCTTGAAAAAAAACTACTAAAAACCAAAGACTTTTCGCTTGTTGCAATTTATTTAAAATTTTTTAATTAAGGGAAGAGAGCAGGGAGCTAAGTGAGTGATTAATTGGAGCTATAATAGAGTGGACCGAGAGCTAATTAATAGATTGTTTGTTTTTTGTTTTTTTGAATATCGAGGATTTAATATTTAAGTGGTTTCAAGACATATTTTGTCGTTTGGAAAATACTACACCAACTAGAGTTGTACACTAAAAAAAGGGACAAATTTATTTTAATTTTCTTGTTTTTTTTTTTTTTAGATAAATAATACAATTAAATATTATTTTGAATTATAATATATAGAAATATATCGTATACAATATAATTCAACACACCCTCCCATAATGTTTGTATCCATTTGGTGTTGTGAATTTGGGTTAATTCTGGTTTCTCATACGTTTTGAGCCTTAAACATTAATTAACTGAGTTTTGATTTTTGATTTAAGTTTGAGTTTTTTTTTTTTTTTTTTTTTTTTTTATAGTTGAAAAAAATTGTTTTGGTGCATTTTTTTACGAGAATTTTTATGTATAAAATTTTTTATTTTTCTGATTTTTTTATTTTATTTTATTTTAGTCGAAACTGAAGGCCATATCTGAAATATATAAAAGTTGAATAAGAAATTTGTATAAATTTTAAATTATTTCAAATTTTTATAGAGTGAAAAAAAATTGTTTTTTTTTTACTTTCATTTAGCTAGACCAATTATCACTTTAAGGTAAACATATATATTTAGATGTGTCATTATTTAAGAAGTCAAGAACAAAAAAAAAAAAACATATTTGACTTTATATGCAAAAGAAATTATCACAATACGGAAAGTAGTTATTTGAGATACTTTTATTTTTTTTTTTTTTTATAATAAAAAAAAAAAAACGTTTCGAACAAATTACAACACGCATATCGTAAAAAAAATATGGAACGAACGTAAAACGACACGTAGAAAAACTTATAGAGATATATAGGTACTTTTTTATATATATAAAGAAAGACAGAAACTAGATATTATAGAGAGATTATTTATTTAAAGAGAGAGAGAGAGCAGTAGAGTAGACGCCGCCAGTTGGCACGATTATCGATAACATTTATCCATAGCAATATAGTTCCGGATTTTATTTTTTAACGTACCACTTTCGGCGAAACAAAATATTATTTTTTATTTTGATCCATAAAATGTATCCAGTTCCTATGGAGCGTTTGTCAATCAGCAATACTATTATTTTTTTTAGGTGCATTTAACTATTTATTTCGTTGTATTATTTTTTAATATTGTGCTGCGCATTTTATGTTAACTTTAAAATGTTCTTGGTTTATTTATTTACTTTTTTGGTCAATAATAAAATTATCTATGGCATTTTTTAAAAGCATCCAATATGTTTATTTTTTTCGTACGTTCAACGGTTCGTATACATGATTTTTTTTTTCAAAGAAAGATATGCAAGAATTTTCAATCTTTTCGTTATAATTTAATCTTCGGTTTCAGGTTTTCTGCTCTTCCAAATCGTTTCTTTAGGCCGCTTTTAATGTTTTTTTTTTTTTGTGCTTGGCAACAATGAGCATGTTTAGCGGCAGTGCATGTTGTGCGATGCGTTTTTTTGTTTGATTACGTTTTTTTTATTTTTGGTGCAATTCATATTTTATGGTTTAGAGTAGTCTGCCTTTTTTACCATCGCGTGGTTTGCCAATCATTGTAGTATATTCATCTTTATTTTTATATTTACAGCGCATTTTTAAATACGATTTTGAATATACATAGTTTTTTTTTTGCATGGGAAGGGAGGAGGGTTTTTGAATTTGTATTAAAATATAATTTTTTTTTTATTAATATAAAAGTTGTTATTAATATTAGTAATCAAAAAATTAGAACAAAAATAATAATATTCATGTATGTGATTTATTAAAAAAATAATTTTTGTTATTAGTTCATTTAGAGTAGATAGATTTTTTTGTACAATATTGAAATAAATTGTTTAACATAAATGAAAGCGTTGTTGAGCATTTGTTTGAAATGTAGCGATTGTAAACTTTAGTATTGATTTTGCGCACAGACTTTAGATTATGGAAAAAATTAAAAAAAAAAGTTTTACTTCTTTGTAAGTCACATCATGGATCAATATTTGGATCAATAGAAAATCGATGTAAACTTTTTAACAAATTGGATTATTAATTGTTATCTTTCTATATTTTTATTTCAGAAAAATTTTAAAAATATGGAATTTTTCTGCACTTCTCAGGTAAGTTTTTGTAACGCATTAGAAGGAGAAACCGTAGTATATTTATTCTTGATCAGGACGACGAGTTCGCAAGTCGTTCTAGTTATGTCCGTCTGTCCTGTATTTCATGCGTTTCATTCGCTTAGTTTTAAAGATATTAAACTAGAAATTCGGAACTTATGAAGCTTTTCGCAGCTCCAAAGGAGTTTAAGTATGTAAAATCAAACTGCCACGCCCATTTTAAGGTATAGCCTCCATACAAACTCAGCGGTTTTTCGATTTTTTATATCCGAAAAGAGCTTTTAATTTATGAAGTAAATTTCACTCCAATATTAGGTAAAAATACTTCTAATGTTATGTTTTAGGCTATAGCCCCTCAATAAAAATTTTCCGCCAATTTTTTAATTTTTGTGTAAAAATTTAGTATTATTTATGAAAGTAATCACTCCAAATGGGTATATAGCTGTCATACAATACTGGGCACTCAGGGCGGGACGCTAATACGGCTTAAAAGCATTGTTTTCACCTATCCAGAATGTGGGTAGCACAAACCTTTTGCTCTGTTACGACGATGCCTTCCGTCTAAGCAGCATTGACGATCGAAACATTGAACCACCAATTTACCTACAATTTATGCCATCGATGATCGTAAGTGATGTTCGAGATTCATATTACTAAAATCTGTAATATCAAATACCAAAGTTAACAATCGCAAAAGCATTTTAAATGATTCATATAAAAGAAGCTGTTAACTAAAAATGTTGCTCTTTAACTAAATTCAATTGTTGAAGTTAATAAATCAGTAATATTTATTTAAGTATATAAATATATATTATAACCTTGAAATTGATATGCATAATGATAATGGATTAAGCTGTTAATACATAAATTACATAAATACATATATACAATATGTATACCATATTTATCTTGTTCAAATTTTTTGTCATTTTCCATTTTGATTTGGAATGAGGAGGATTTGCACCCAGTAGTACTGCACGTACATATTGAATATTATTTGCTGTTGTGGTAGTTAATTGATGATGTACATACATAGGCAATTAATGATAAGGCTGTCTTTAAATGTACATCATAATTGATGGACGCGCTATACAGTAATTTATTTAAATTGGATAACAACAACAATAGCAATAACAATAACAACGATAACAATTTATAACTGGGCGTATTTATTTGAATTTATTGTGCTAAATTATTGAAATTATTGATGTGAAAACCATTTAGAATTTCTAAATGATGAATTTGATTATTTTGAAACAATTGATTGCCTTTTAAATTTATTGCTTTACTTTGAAGTGAATTTAACATTATTATTGATATGTATATATTTTTTTTTTTGGTGACATTGTTTATGTGCTTTTTTGGCACTATATGCGATACTTGACTAAATTCCAGTGGTGTTACGCTTTCTGTGACAACAAATTACGTTTCAACTACTGCCGAAATATTTTTGACGATTTTTTGTTTTTTTTTCTTAATTTAAAGTGAAAACTAATAACAAAATAACTTACCTGATTTTGGACTGACCAAATCCTTAGTTTTATTGTTCATACGTCTTGGACCAGTACCACCAGAACCCATTGGACCGGAATGTGGACCAGAACCTGGTGTGCCACAACCACTAACGCCACCGGGTGGACCTTTTATATGTTTGTGTTAA
This sequence comes from Leucophenga varia, assembly GCA_018903435.1. NCBI lineage: Eukaryota > Metazoa > Arthropoda > Insecta > Diptera > Drosophilidae > Leucophenga > Leucophenga varia. The sequence continues at coordinate 1,228,632 of JAEIFJ010001509.1, read as the reverse complement.
AATTTTTTCTTTGTTAGTACTTTTCGTTCACTTGTTAGGGTTAGACACAACACTTACGCTCACCTGGCAACCTCGCTTGACGAGGCTGTTCCACAGGAAGCACACGTCTCCGTTTCTTTGGCAGTTTCGCACGTGCCTGCGTATGTGAATAATACATAGCGAAATTGCTTACGATGACGGGCACTGGCAGTGCAATGGTTAGCACACCGGCAAGCGCACATAATGCACCTACAAACATTCCAATATATGTCTTTGGCGCCATATCACCATAACCGACCGTAGTCATTGTTACTAATGCCCACCATAAACCGAGCGGTATACTATTGAAATCATTATGCGGATTCGGTTGTATACGTTCGGCATAATAGACCAAACTGGCAAATATGACAATTCCCAAAACGAGGAAGAACACCAATAATGTCAATTCCTTTGCTGATGCACGGAAAGTCTGTATGAGAATCTTAAGACCAGACGAATGTCGCGTCAATTTGAAGAGACGCATAATACGTATAATCGAGAAGAATTCGAGTATATCAGCATTCTCGAGATGCGATGCGAATCGCTGAAGCACAAGATCAATATAAAAACTAAGCGTTGCAATGTAATCGATAATGTTAACAGATGACTTGATGAATTCACATTTATTTGGCGATGATATGAAGCGCACCTGTTATAAAAAAATAAGTCTCAATTTGATATATTATTTATATTACTCCGTGTTAGTACTTACCAATATCTCAAAGGTGAACCACGCATTGCAAACACATTCAATATAAAAGAATGCTATATGTGCATTGGTCTGCGTTTTATCCAGAAACCATGCAGCGCTACCATTCGCGGTGCGTACTGTATGATTTCTAACGATAGGTACACGCATATCGGGATGTGTTTTTTAGGCAAAAGGATAATATCGAAATGCAAATGAAGAACACTGAGACAACACCAATCGTCTGTAAAAAAAAATAGAATAAATAGAACTTTAAGTTTTGAATATATTAAATTGAAATTCCCCCCCACTATAAAAGCCCCCATACAAATCTTTCTCCAAGATTTTTAGTTTTTATATGAAAAAGGTTTAATCGGGAGCGACTAGGTTCAAATGTTGTAAAAACACAGCAACCCATGTTCAGAAAATGACCCAAAGGTGGGACCACTATAGCATATAGCCCCCATACAAATCTTCCGCCAATTTATAAGTTTTTATATGAAAAATGGGTTATTTATGAAGCGATTTGTTTCAAATGTGATAAAAACACTTTTTACAGAAGCCCATGTTTGGAAAATGACCCATGGTTTAGGTGGGACCACCACAGCATGAAGGTACTAGTTTATCAAATAGTCTTCGTACTTTTACATGGGGTCTCCCAAGCATTCTACGACCTTCTAACTTAATGCACTATTTTTCACAACAGTTTTAGTGACCATGAGTATTATTTTACCTTAGCTGCATTCGAACTATACGGTTCATCAAATAATGACCAAATGCGCGGTTTCATTTCCTGCCACCATGATATTGTGCCCTTATAATAATCTTCCTCAAAGCCAAATTTTCGCGCCAATTCCTCTTCGGACGGTTTTTCTGTATCGAGATCTAAACGATCGAGTACGGCGAGTGTTTCCTGTGTATCTCTATGCTGTAAAGCAAATAAAAAAAAAATTAATTAAATTTTAAACACACCTAAAAAAAAACACACACACTATACCTGTGTATAGGTCATCCAACAACAAGGCTCTACTTGATTCGAATCTAGACCCCAAAATTCCAATTCTTCTTCGAAAAGCGGACCGCAGACATCTGTGGGATAATGCAGTTTGCCAGTTCTGTAAAAACATTTTAAATAAATTAATACAAATTTCTCTTTAAAGTTTATTCAATTTTTTTTTTTTTTTTGTACCTGTAATAATTAAGCACTTGTGCAAAAACACCCGGATGCCGATCAAAGAAATATTCATTTAATATTGGATCATAATTCGCTAATGCTTCGGTGAGTCGTGATAATCTTGTTGCTGGTATTTTCTTGAGCGTTGCTTTATATGTTTCGTGTCGTATGCCGCCCACATTTAGTACGACACGATTTTCGGAGTCCATATTTATCAGATTCATGGCTGCATGCGAATAATTACGCACTTTTTTAGGTATATAAGTCATTTTGTTTGTTTAATTAAATATAAAGTGTATTTAAGATAGAAATGTGTGTATTTGTGTCTAGAAATTAAAAGAAAAATAAAAAAATGTTTAAAGCTTTTAGGACTAACCTTAATTTTATTGCTGTTATTGTTGATTATTTGATTTAACGCTAACTAATGAGATCAGTTTTTTTTTTATTACATAAATTTTTTTTTGTTGGTTGCTGTTAGTTGTTATTATACAATGATGATTTATTTATTATTATTTTATAATGTGGTTGATGTTTGTTGTTGTGGTTGTTATTGTTATGGTTAACCTGAGTGCCACAATTATACACTAGGATTGGACGTTGTTTGTCGTGACCATTGCGCTGTAAATGCATTGAAATTAAATTAGTTGGTTAGTAAGTTATTTTTAATTTATTTTGTATAGATATATTTTTGTTTACTAGTCAAATGTGCAGCATAAATGTGGCATAAATTTGGGGGGGGCTATTCCCATTATAAACGGTAACGGTGTGATGAAGTCTTACACTTTCCGAACGTTCATAACATAAAGTAGACATTGGACCATATAAACAATCAGACTAAAAGATGTATATCAATTGTATCGATTCCGCTCATCGAGCTGATCAAGAATATATAAACTTTATGTGGCCTAATTCGATGACTCCTTTGCAACCATCTGATATAACCATCTAATATAGTCTCCGACATAATGTCTCTTACATACGGCAGACAACAGGTCAGACGGACAGATCGACGGACGGACAGACAGACAGACATAGCTAGTTCGACTCCCCTTCCAATGCTGATCAAGAATATATATATACTTTATAGGGTTTATCTTGCCTCCTGTTACAGTACATTCGCACAAACTTTTACCCTTTGGGTACAGGGTATAAAAAAAACAAAAAATGGACGGTGAAGTTGTATGGAGCCTATATGCTATATTGGCTCGAACTACGTTTAACTCGGTGTTCACCATATAGATATGTTTTTGATATCATTCGAAGGTTTATATTTCAACACAAGTTTTAGTTATTTCTGATCATAAAAAATTAATGCAATTTGTTCAGCATGGTTTTCAACTTTTTACACCGGCTAGACACCCAGGCAACATTTTAAATACACCTCGATTCGAGCATGCCTTTGACAGCAGCGGTATATAATAGCAAAAGACCGTTTAGTAATGATTTGTGTCAAATCGACTGTAAAATTTTATGTTCAGATTTTGCCAAAACTTGCTGATACATATTTTATCCATTAAACTGGGTGCTCCATTTTGTGGTTCTCGATGTAAAAATGCAATAATATGGACGCTTTATTGCGACTCATGTTCCTCGAACGCTTGATTTCGAAAAGTGGGGATTGCAAAGCGTGTTGGCTGCTCCGCCGATCTAACGCCGTCATATTTTTTTTATGGGAATACCTGAACGGAAAGTTTTATGCCGATAATCTAGAGTCTCTGAACTTGATGCCTAACAACAGATGTCGAAAAATTATCCGATTCTCAGAGATAAAACAAAAAGGAAAAATCTTTTTCATGACTGTGGAGGGCGGAAATTTGGACAATATCATATTCCGTAAATGACCAAACAATTTGTAAAGATCCAAATAAAATGCTGATCACATTTTTTACTCAAGTTGTTATTAAAAACATAAAGGACCACAAAACGAAGCACTCTGTTGTTGGCAAGATGCTCATAATTTCATGGTTTACTGCTTGACGAAAAAATTAATTTGATTTCAAAGTTCCGTTCAATGGCTACTCTCCGCAACAAAGCTGACTAATATACTAAAAAAACGACCATATAAATAAAAGTTCCCAAAAGCTCTGTATTCTAATTCAGCAAATACACTTAATAATAATCTTTGAAGTATGATTAACGGAAGGCACATCAAGTGTGCTTCATGGAAACTCAGACAATAAATTCTATGAATTTTAAGTGACTATACAAAACAACATAAGCATCTAAACAAAATTTTTTTGCAAACCTACACAAAAAATTACGACGACTCAACCTATCTTTTTTATTTTTAATTGTATTTTATAGCTGCCAATATGCTTCAATAGAATTAATCTCATCATTATTATAATTAACGCGTGAAAACAATCTCGAAATGCTCAATAACAATACCACAAATCGTGTGTAAGGAAAAAATAATTATAAAAAGAAAAATAAACAACAATAAAGTAAAAAACTTAAAGAAAGCAAATAGAAAGACACTGAAGAAAACAATGAAAATAATAAATGAAACAAACTGACAGGTCAGCTAAATATATTTTCATACATACTACAAAAGTATCTATAAACAGAAAAAGAACCAAACGAATCATCGAAGCCGTCATCGATAGAATAGATATATTTTTAGTAGATACAATAATTTTATTTTATTTTCTATTTGCTTTTTCTTCCTTTTTATCATTTGCTGCGATGCGCTCAAAAATAATTACAGCCCATATAGTATAGGAGTACTTTTTATTGCTTTTTATTTAATTTTTCGATTATTCTCAATTTATACGCCACTTTAACACAAACAATTCAAGCGAAACGCCGCTGACATTGAGGCTACTACATACTGAAAAGGCGTTGTGGAAAAGAAGAAGAAAACAAAAAAAATGAAAAGGAAAAGCTGCGCAACAGGAGCGTAAACGCTTTTATTTTCGATCGACGAGCATATAAACTGTCTATCTACATTTTAAATATGTGTATGTGTGTATGTTTATATGACTCGTTCGTTGTCTTTCTAGCTGTCTCTCTGTCTGTCTATCTGTCTGTCTGTCTGTCTGTCTGTCTGTCTGTCTATCTGTCTGTCTATTCGATTGCTTTGTCTACGCGCCGCTGCCGCCACTCATTGCCAATAACTATTAAACAAACAAAGCCGGCATGGTGCTGGCATGCCATGCCATTATATTTTTCACCCAGCTCCCACCTAAAGTATCTACTTTTCAAAACAATTTCAAATAAATCTCAACTAATAACACATAAAAAAAAAATGAAAAAAAAACCTAACCAAGAAAAGTGAGTTCAATAAAATAACAAAATAAAACATGAGATTATACGATTTATAAACAAAAACAAAAATAAAACGATTTTTTTTTCCGAATAAATTTGAATACGGATTTTCATATTTTATAGATTTGAATTTTGGATGAGGCAGCTTAAAGTATAACTTGACAGCATTTTGACAAACACGACGCGTATAAGTCAAGCAAACGCCTCTCAAGAATGACGACGTTGACGTTAATGCAAGTAAGTAAGTTAGGCGAAAACGTAAGGTTTTATGCAAAAGAAAGAGCCTCCGATATAAAAATAATACCTGAAAAAGTGGTTATGATAGGTAAAAAAATACAAAAAATAAGTAAGAAGATATAAGCTGTCAAAGTTGATTGCTGTACTGATAAAAAGTACAACACGATTATCAATTAACCTCTTGAACAAAAGAATTCGAAGATTAGGGCAAGTTTCGGAACGGGAATACGATTCGGAAAATACCGAAAATACAATAGTTCTTCTGATAGTCTAAGTAGTTTGGAAGAGATTCATAGTATTCGTAAATTAAAGTAACTTTATGACAGAAGAAAATAATCTAAATCAATGATGGGCAGCTTCAGGTGGTTTTTGGGCCCAATTGAGCCGCACCGTTTTTTGACGCAGAAATAAAAATAAGAAGCAATATGGTTGTTGTTTTATGACTCGAGCTTGTGTCCTGTATTTACAGGTATTCTTTTGAATGGAAACGCTCGAGTGCTCTGTTCAATATAGCCACACAAATCTACGCTAGACTATCTTCTTAAAAGAAATCTTTGAAATGGCGCGTATCACACCATGTTTTATTTAAGGTCATATCAGGATTTAACCGCAAAAAAAGTTAAACGATAAAACAAAATTTTACGATAGAGAATTTCTATTATAAAGCGCAAAAATAGGAGCAAACGTGTAAATTAAAATGTGGAAATAACTTTTATGTTTCTATAGATCATTTGCAATATTGAAAAATCTAAACAAAAATCGAATTTTTATAATTTCGCTATAAAGTTAGACTTACACATTTTCTATGAATAATACTAAAAATTATTTTGTGGAGTAATATATAGACCCAGCAAAATTTATCTTACCCTACAAAATCGTGTAAAGTGCACAAAATAGTCGAACGGTAATGTTGATAATTGTGCAAAATATATCGATACTTCTAGATACTATATTCGATGTATGGAATATCGGTGTATCTCATATTACTTTTATTCTAAATAAAGACAAAATACACATCCTGGAATCTAAACTCTTCTAACAAAATGTTTACAACTACTTCGATATGACAATAATATAATATCGATATTAAAAGAATATCGATATGATATCGATATTTAGAAATTTTTCCCAGCGCTAGCGAACAGACTCATGAACTCTACTCAACGTATTGATTAAGAATATATACATATAGTATATGTATAAGAACATTACAACGTCTTTGATATTGACTTAAATGCTTTTCAAACTCTTCCACCGAGTGATAACACCAATTTTGTACATTCATGATGGATTTTTAAATAAAAAATGCGTTACCTGCATGAAAATAATAAAGTTTTGGAGAACGATGAATGTAATATAATGGGAGTGCTGCTATATGATATTTTTTTTTTCCTGTGTGTATTGAAAGCCTAATTTGAAAATTTTACATCTACTCATGTATTTATATATATATATATACATGTGTATGTATGTGTACAGTGACACGCACACGCAAACTGTGTTTTATTGTTGTTGTTGCAGTTGGGCAAAAAAGGCCAACACAATTTAACAACTTTAACATGGCTCAAAATGAATCGATTCAACACAACTTAACTTTGACATAAAATGAACGATGAAGCAAACAAGTGAAATGAACTCCTCTGTATGACTATGACTGTGGCATTATTATGTGGCGTCTGTAATGATGTACTATATAGTAGCTCTCTTGTTGCTACTGCTGCTTCTTCGCTTTTACAATTAATTTTAATGATTTAGATTACACATACTAAAAGTATATACACACACATACAATAGACAATACACGCGTATCCGAAAATCTACAAACACACAGTTATATTTACTATAATATACCTAAACACACACAGACACACACACAGAGAGATATACGTACATTATATTTTATACACGCACTTAGCTTTTCGTACTAATCATGCCTATTTGCTGTTTATTACTAAATGTAGATATTTTAAACAAAATTCGAAGATTTTTTTTTTCTTTCAATTTTCTTGCGTAGCACCTTACTCCGGAATATTTTAAGGTGACCATATTGTTTTGGTTAAAAATAGAACGCAATACATATAACCTTAAGATAAATTGACAAAACTATTAAACAATAAATTGTATATTTTTTAATTAACAATATTTTCTAATTCAGTATTCCAAATCTTCAAAATAGTAAATAGAGTAAGACAATGTCGACTATACACAGATGGGTGGCTTGGTACATTTGATTTGTATCTAAAAAAATAAAAGGAATATTTAAATTTACTGATTGGTGAGTCGATCTTAATCTATTTCGTTTATCAAACGTCCTACCAATGATATAAACAGTTTTAGGAGAGAACATTTTCTATTAAGACGAATTTTCGGAATTAAAATCGTCGCAACCGGCCGTATATCTCTTTTTCCTTAACCGGCGGTAAAACTACTGGGTCGATTAAGAATTTTTACAACGTAAAGTATATCGATAAGAGGAAGATCATAAGATAAAAGAAAGATCATAGTCCATATATCGTATTGGAGAAATCAACATATTTTTGTATTTGTTTGAGGGATAGGAATAAAGTACGGTATCTATGTTAATAGAATTGGGAAAAGTAAGATACACTGGAAAAATGGCCGGTATCTCGACCCCACATATGCAATAAGAGCGATAGATATTAAATTTTGTTTACAATGTTATGGAAGAAGCAACGTTGGGCACAGAAATCTATTAAAAGGGCCACAACAACTAAAATAAAAAATTTTCATATTCGCTATAGACTCAAAAAAAAAAAAAAAAGACAACAAACACACTGCAGGTATATTTAAGTCATACAAACACAAACATATTGCTTAGGTTTCGATGTAGAAGAATAACTGTAATTTCAAGATACAAGCTACAACAACTAGAACGCTTCTGTGTTGAATAACGGTGCGGGCCACAAGGGTCTATAGCTGCCCATCTTTAATTTGAATTATATTTATATTATTGTAAGTAACGATATAACTTTAAACAATTAAAAAAAAAATAGTTATCAACTGCTTTTTATGACAGAACGGCCATTATGATACGAAAACGCAACATTATGCATTAAAAAAAAAAAAATGTTCAGATTTAGCTCATTTACAGTATTATTGACAAATTATCAGAAAATGATTGTGTTATAAGTGGCAAAAACAATCTTTATAATTTTGAAACTTTTGATCCTCTTCAGAAAATGTGTATCCCTATAAAACTGTAATCAATGTCTTATGACATAAACTTCGGTTTAATTTGAAAATTTATGAAATATATTTCTTAAAAAAAATTTCAAAGCGGATCTGTCGAAAAAATAGAAAGTAAAGAAAACCTTTTGAAAGAACCTGGGTTATTTTTATTTAAGCTCTTTCACTGTCAACAAGTGAAAACATTGAAACATCTTTCTATTTTTCCAAACTGAAAAACAAAAATTTATATTCTTGAAATCACATTGATCACAAGGGGTCCTGTACAAAGTTGTGGTGCAAATTTGATTCATATTTCACAGAGATGTTTTTTTTTTAAATTGCATAGAAGAATCTCGTTTCGGCACATATCGAACAACTAAAAATGTTAGGGGGCGTTGAACCAAAAAGCTCTTTTTAATTATTTCGCGTGTATTATTCTTTAAATCCGGAACATATGGTCACATTTTTTAAGTTAACCCAAAAAAACAAAGAGAGAAAGCATCAAAATTTGTGTTTGTATCGACAGCAATAGATAACAATAACAAACAAAAATATTGTAGTATCGCATATATGTACAAACTTAAATAGAAAGATCATAAGGCGATTATTTTTACATAAATTATCCGCAGCAATTTTACGCTTTTAATTTAATAATTCTTTTTTTTTTTAATTATTTACGTCGAAAAAAATAACAAATAATTGTAGCGTTAAGCCAAGTGTAATTGAAGCACAAAATACTAAAAAAAAAAATTAAAAAAATAAAAATAAACTTCAAAGGCAGGCAACATTGGAAAAGTGGCTTTTTCCTGTGCTCAATTTAGATTTTTCATTTTCATTTTCTATTTTTTTTTGTTTTTTTTGTTTTTATTTTTACATTTCATTTTTTTTTTATGGTGCAGAAGGTACTTGAAAATTTTGTTTGTTGTTGTTTGTTTTGAATTTTCTTTTTTTTTTCCTACAAGATTAGTTTCCGCGCGCCGCTAACGACACGCGTTACCGCGTCCTTGCCGCGCTTCTTATGCTGCGCTTGCTAAGCTCATTTACTCTATGCACACAAAACGTATGAGTAACAAAAAGGAAGAAGAAGCAAAAAAATATATATCACGCATACGTCGATATAAAATGTGGCAGTGTAAAAAAGGAGAGAAAGTTAGTTTAGAGTAGGAGTAGCGGGACATTTACTCTCAACACTTGACTATGCTGCTTGCGTTTGTTGTTGTTGTTATTGTTATTTTTGTTGTTGTTTTGTTCAGTGTGCGTTGCGTTGAGTGAGTTCTGCAATTGGAGTAACACAGTAACACACAGAAGAGTCTTGTCGAGTCAAGTTTTATGCGCCTTCTTCGTCTTTGTCGTCCTCGTCCGCGTCGTCGTCGTCGTTGTTGTTGTTGTTGCGTCACTCAGCGTTGTAGTATAGTAGTGTATTAATGTTGTTTTTGTTGTTGTTGCTTCAGAGTATATACAGGACACACACACTCGGCAAGCGAAACGCGCCCCGCATCGATTTTTTCCTCTCCGTTTGCGCTTTTCGTTCTTTCATTCGTTCGTTCGCATTTCACATCACATTTCCTTTTTGTATTGTTTGTTAAGCACTTTTCACTTTATAACATTAAACATGCTTAACATTTTTTTTTATTTTTACTTAAAAAGATTATTAATTATAAATATGAAATTATACTTATTTCATTTAAAAAATGCCTCTTCTGCACTTTCTCATTAAACAAAAAAATTAAAAAATATTAATTTAAGAATTTGTAGTGCGGCTCACCTATTTTTTATAATTTTTTCTTTTCTTAAATTTTTTTTTTTTTTGGTGTTGCTTTTGCTACTTCAACGTTGCAAATTTAATTAAATTTTTTTCTTTATACATGCTTAATTTTTATCACCCACTTTGCCACGCGTTTATTAAATAAAAACATTTTTCTTATTTTAATTTATTATTTGATTTTTCACATTTTTTCTTTTCTAAGTAATTTCTTTTTATTTTATTTTATTATTTTTTTTTATATTTTATTTAATTTATTTATTTTGTGTAACTCCTGTTGCCTCTTTTAGCACATAGCAGAAATTTTCTTCACACTTTTTGGCCACACACAGATACGCACGCACACATACACACATACACACAGCTAGGCAAACCACAGTCGCATACAGTACACTCTGCTCCGCTATACTTCTGGCTTCTCTTCAAATTCGACATTTACTCTACTTTTTTTTTTTTTTTTTTTTTTTTTTTGCCTTCCTCACAACTACCGTACGCTGGCGTGTATTAAACGTGCTGCTGCTGTTTCTTCTTCTTCAACTTTTATTCGTGTAATTTTTTCGTTCAATATTTTTTTTGGTTTTACGTTGTTCCAGTCCGAAGCTATTTTACATACTGAAATGACTTTGTGAAGGAATTTTTGTATAAACGCCAGAGCTCTCTTTTGGAAGATATTGTCAGTTGTTTGCTTTTTTTGGCGGTGCATTTAAAATTTTTTGAATTTGGCTGACAGTTTGTGTACAAAGGTTTGTGCGCAGGCGTTGCACAGTGGGTGAAATCGAAAATTTTGTGCGATATAATTATTGTGATATTTGTCAAAAAAGAAAATAAAGATAATCTAGTTGTAGATAACGGGCGTGTCTTAGTAGTGACCACCATACGTAATCCGAGACGATCTAGCTACATCAGTACTTTTTAATGCCTTGTTCTTTGTCTGCCGTAAATAACAACCTACTATATAGAAGTAGTGCCACCAACTTCATATAGATCTCCATAAACCTTGTAAGGGATTATTATAACAAATTATTTTTCTTTCAACATTTTTAAAGGGCTAACCTCATACAAACTTAAACCCAAATTATACGATTTTTGAAAGAACCTTTTTTCATTTTCTCAATCTAGAAACCAAAAAAAAAAAATATCACAAGCAGGATCAGATCATCCAGTTATTACAATTGGTGCTACACTAAATTAAAATTTTTGAGTTGTTTTGTGAAAACTTTTCTATAAGTTCCGTTCTTCCGTCAAAGAAATATAAATTGTAGTTCTGAAAAATTCCTTTTTATTTCTTTTTACCAAGTTAGCTTTTGATCAAAATAGTTACCAAGTAATCGATTTTTAGACTATGAAAAAATGGTTCAAATTCAAATAATCTAGTAACCATAAAAATTCCCAATTCAGAACTTCAAGAGAATCCATCAAATTTGGATATTATTAGAAAATTGTTCCGCCATATTTGATCCGCAATATTGTATTTTAAAAATAAAACTCAAGCTTAAGAAAATCGTACATGTTTTTAAAAAAAAATTTCAGCCATAAACCGACACTGAATCTGTAATCAGCGACCCATAAAACTCAACATCGGTACCAATTTTTAACCCACTATGACAATGCATTTATTTAGCTAGTTATTCATAGTTTCGCTGTTTTAAAATACGTTTCTGGGCTAAAAATCAAAATTTTTTCAATGGCTAACACTGTAACCTTTTAAGTTAAGAGAAGAAGAACATGACCAAATATTGCTATATTTTATGGTCCATAAAATATAATTTCTGGTGCTTTCTGATACTTTCGTATCTTGATTTCTGCACCAAATCCTTAGATTTCGACACCACGTTTCAAAGCAAGTATGCCCTTCCTAAAATACTGTCGAGTAATACTATGCACTTACATTTCCAGTATTTATAGCCATAAATAATGTTTACCTTAACCACCCAATATTTTTTTTTTGGAGACTATAAGCCTTGTCTAATAATTCAGTTTATTTAATCCATGTTACCAGCCAAAATACCGTATATAACATGGTTTTCATTTTTTAACTGAAATATGTGAGCCCATTCTAGAATATTCAGCAAAATTTTCACCACTTCTGTATTATCACTGACAAAATATAATTTTCGGAGAATTTGTCATTTAATATGGCCATCTCAGAGTGTTATATTTAATCAATCCTTTATCAAAAAAAATGTATATCCGAATATATTCCCATTTCAAACACACTACTGTGTACAGTTTTGTTTTTCATCACATGCACATTTTTATATTAATTGCTGTATTTGAAAAGCACTGCTAAATATTTGATTTTATATATTTAATTTTTTAAAAACAAAAAATTTATATCGGCATAAATACTTTTATTTCGTTTCTTCTCTACCAATTTTTGAGTATATTTATATATGCATTTGTAAAATTAATGACAAGGATATATATATTGTAGAAATCTAATACATTTCAAGAAGGCCAAATTGATTTAATGGAACCAAAACTAAACTAAAGAAATGCAATTTGCTAGTTAAATGTCTAGACATGTAGAGGTGGCTTTTGAATTGTAAATATAAAATATTAATAATATAAGTGTATCTATTTGTTTATCTTTATAAATTACGCTGAAGACAAAAATATAAAAAAAAACTTTAGCCTGAGGTTTCGTATTCGGTTAAATGTTGTTGTTACTGTTGTTGTCCACAAGCTTTATTTCAAGCAGTTTGCTCTCCATTTGTATGCCACACTTTGCCCATTTCGAGAGCCTGCAGCTTGAGCAACTCCTTTTGGCTATCCTTGGCTTGAAGCAGAAAAACGCTTTGCTGTAAAAATGAAAAAACAAAAAATATATTAATAAATAGAAAACAATTTTCGAATAATTTTGACCAACCTTTATTTCCTTGCTGGTAAGCACATCCATTTTATCATAGATGATCGCATGCAGACCCAAGTCTTTAAGCAGCTTAATCGTATCTTTGGAATTGTTATCATCACCCCAGCAAAATACTACAAGTCCACGCTCCTTGGCTCGGTTCACCTATTAAAAGGCCGTTTTTGAATGGTCACTCAAAATCAAAGTTTTGACCCATTTTTTTTTTTGTTAAATTATTTGAGACAATGTCGCGAAACGACAGTGTTTAGCAGTTTTAGAGTATTACCTGCATTGGATCACGCAGCAAGTCCTCGGTGTGTGCCACAATACCCAGAAACTGCATAGCCACTGCGTGTAAAACTGCAACTTGTATATTATTGCCGCGTGGATCCATATATTTAGGATATTTTGTTGACTCGCCAATCGTTAGGAACATAACGGGATAACGATTTTGCTTAAAACGTAACATTGTACAAATATCTGGATCAAAACAAGAGAATACAATACGACGCGATTCAGCTTTACGTAATACCAAATCTAAAATGCAATCAATATATAAATTACGATCGACAACATGTTCGAACTCTTCTTCCATGCGTCCATCATGCAGTCTTTGTGACCATTTAATTTCAATATTAAAGCCTACATGCGGATCAATAGCATCGAGCACATCGATAAGCTGTGGAAATGGTTGATGCTCATCATTATCTTCATTGTGAAAAGAGCGCGTTTCACGTGATAGACCCTCAGCGGTATGATAGACTTTAAGTTTTTTCAATTGGTCCAGCGTTAGTTCACGCATAGGCAATGCTAAGAAATCATTTTCCTGCGTTGTTGTATTTTTTCGTTTTCAGCGAAACGTAAATCATAAAATCATGATATATGACAGGCACTAAATCTTTACTTAATTGCACATCAAATTCAACCATATCAGCGCCATGTGCTGCGGCATTCTTCAGCGACGTTATGGTATTCTCACGTATAACACTGTCTTTAGCCTTAAAGCTAGTACCGGAACCACGATGTCCCACATCTAAACCGGTCCATTTATTATTCCAATAACGTGCATACGATACACGCATATCCATTTGCTGTGATGCTATGGGACGCACAATCAAATAACCTAACTGCATCATACCGAGTGGACGATGTCGCGAGGCACAAGTAATCGGTATCTCCAAATGACCTTCAGAACGTTTAAATAGATTTGGCAGCACATAATGGTAACCCAAATGATGCGGTGGCTCATCATGCAGCGTACGCGAGCTGTACGTATACAAATCAATTAAATAGGCTGTATTCTCAAAATCAGCTACGGTTAAATGTATGATGACCAAATCATCGGCACCGCATGCAGTGCCAAATTGTGATTGCGGTTTAATTTCCGGCTCGTCGGAACACAAACTAACAACCTCACTAAATGCTGTCGTTGAATCACCAGCACCGTTTTCACGCGTATCATGTGTATCATTCGAGAGCGAATCCTCGAGCGTTGTTATGCTGCACGATGTATTTGATGATGTGCCCGCCAGCGGATTATTGTTGTCACCGCTAGCGCTTGGTATGCGCAAATTCATTGGTGTCACTTTGACATAGACATGACGTCGCTTCATGCGTTGCTTCCAGGTGAACGGTGACTTAAAGAATTTCAATTGCACTATAGATTCTGATGTTAACCAACCACGATCAACTTTTTCTACACCGTGCGCATCAACGCCAAAGATATCCTGACAAACGTCGGCGTCAGTCTGCTCAGCCAGCTCTGGTATTATGCGTGCCTGCAAATGTGTTTCCCAGCAACGCACCATTGGCGGCTTCTCGCTGGACGAATCAATGGCGCATATAAAATAACGATATTCAGTTGCACAGCCACGTGGTATATAGACATCTGCTGTCCATACATTACTTGCGTCTGCTGCTGCTGTTTCATCATCTTTTAACATTAGAACGCATTGCGAATGTTGCCAGTTACCGAGTGCAGCGCAGCTGCCTACTATAGCAATATGCTCATTGGATAAAATATCGGAATTCATGAGTACACGAAAACGCCAAAGGCGATTGGTGTTGGTAGTATCGCCATAGACACGCTTTACGGCCGATGATGGTGTTGCGGCAAGCGGTGAAGCGGCATAGTTAGAGGGTGCACCCATTGCAGCATCGCCATCCTCAACGTCGTCGACATTAGATAACCAGCGATGCATTTTCTGGTGCTGGAGTTGCGTTGTAGCGTATTAAAGCATAAATTATAAAGCAATTACACAGATATATGGCTTTGACGTAAAATGGCATTAATAAATGCTTTCACTTACCTCGAAATTAACTCTGAAATCGGGTCAAGTAAAATGTGTCGTCTGGGTTGCGCCGTAGCTGTTTTTGTTGTTGTTATCAGCGCTTAAATTGTTTTTTTTTTTGTTTTTATCGTAATTGTTGTTGTTGTTCTTTTTGTTTCAAGGCAATGTGACGACTGTTGCTGCTGCTGCTGTTACTACTGTAATTTATGAATTGAATTATTGTTGTTAAAACTATAACGACGCATACTCTTTTTGTTGTTGTTGTTGTACGCTAATTGTTCTATATAAATATATGGTCTGGTCGCCGAGTTCTAACAAATATTTTGTTTTTGCTATAATTTGCGACAGCTGCTTTTGCTTTTATTGGCAGCCATTTCCATTACGTTTGTTTGTCTGTTTTTTTATGTCTGCGACTCACGTAATTCTTTTCTGGCAGTGGTTTTCTTTTTTGCTGTGCTTGCATATAAAATTGATTTTATTTTTTTATGCACAAATTACTCCTTTTCCTAGCTGCTGCTGTTACACAGCCTCGAGTTGTACAAAATGGCGTACAGCGATGCCCACTTTCTTTTTTTTGTCTTTGTTCTCCGTTTGGTTTGCAACTTTGGGCTAAAATGCAACTCGAATTAGTTCAGCGCACATCTGATTGTGTTATTGTTTTTGTCATTGTTTGTCGTTGTTGTATTTTGAGTGTGTTCTGCATTTATATTTCACACGAAATCCAATTCGATATAATTAAAGCCACACATAGTGTGAAGGGTACTATCAGTTTGTCGGAAAGTTTGTAACACATTAAAGGAGGCATCGGAGACCCCATAAAGTATATATTTTTGTTAATTAGCTCGGCGAGACGAATCGTTATGGCCATGTCCATCTGTCTGTCCGTCTGTTGCAATGCGTTTTTCTCGGAAAGTTTTAAAGATATTGACATGAAATTTTAATTTTAAGCTTTTTGTGCTCCTAGGGAGTTTGTATGTCAGATTCAAGGTGCCACGCTCATTTTTAGATATAGCCCCCATACAATCTTATAATTTTTTTCGGATTTTTTGTATGAAAATATTTATTATTTTTAAATGTATTTACTATAAATTGGGTAAATTGGTGCCACGCCCATTTTCGATATGGCCCCCATACAAACCTAGCGCCCAATTTTTCAGATTTTGTATGAAAATAGTTTTTATTTATGGAATTATTCACTCCGATCTGTGTTAAATCACTTCTACTGTTATCCTATAAATATGCTATCGGTATGACAAGGATCGGGCCACTATAACATACAAAGAGCCTCTACCCAAAATTGGCTATACACATGATACTGTCCCATTCGTCACATTGGATTGAACCAATGAGATTTGGTACAGATGAATTAAATATTTAGTAAGTATTATTATACTCATATTATTGTCATCAGTGTCTAAAAAATACAAAAAAATATAATTTGTCTTTTGAAGCTTCGATCGAGGTTTAAACTCTGAAGTCAGTCACCTTGTATTTACATTTCGCAAATAACAATGTGAAATTAATCAGTTATGACTAATTCATTTATAAATATAAAAATTTTAATAAATAATAATTCTGCAACAAAAAGGTTTGTATAAAAAAAATGAAATCAAATTGCAGAACACTTTTGTTTTTATTGAAATTGTATCATATTTTTTGTACAGATGCAATGTACACAAGTAGGAATACAAAATCGTATTTGAACTGAAATGCAACTGTGGATTATATTTTATATTTAATTTTTTTTATATTTATATTTAAGTTACAATTAAAAATATTATTAAATTAATTTGACACTTTTTTTTCTTGTAAATTTTTGTCACTAAATGAAAAGTTAAGCCAAACAATACAGTTTGAGGCGCATAGCGCACTTAAAACTGTGCACGTTTCGCAGCAATTAGCTTTTGTTCGGCAACACAGCTGATCGCACTTTTAGTTTGCGCGGGAAAGTGTTTGTTGTTTTTTTTTTTATTTATTTGTGTTTTTGTGTTTTGATTTTATTTGATTGATAATTGTGACAATAAATACGCATAAAAATGGATCAATATCCCGATGAAAATGAAGAATTTGAGCTTCAATTTCAAGATGAAATGGATGTGCTCAATGAAATGGAATATAATGGTAAGTCTAAACGTTGTAATTTGTTATTGTAAACTTAAATAATTGAATAATTTCAAAATAGATTTTGGTCCAAGCACTTCACGCCAAGCACAGCTGCGTGCAGACAAAACTGTTACAAGCCAAACTACAATCAATTCGCCACAATTATCACAAATTTCTTTTGGCCAAAGTCAAATCGATGACTTTGAAAGCGGCGGTGGTGGACCAGTCAATAGGCGCTTATTTGGCACGCCAAAAGGACCACAACGTGGTTGCTCTACACCATTCGCTACAAAGAAACGTATGCCCGCTATACAGGAAGTATTATCGATACCAGAGGAGCCTACGCCAGAAGAAACGGAGGAGCCACCTTTAATAAATTTGGCTGCCGCTGAGTTACAGGATGTTGGACTACGCAATAAGCGACGCTTAGAACGTGATCTTTTCGGTGATATTGGTGATCTCTATGGAAATGAATCCTACGAAGATCCATCGTCAAAAAAAGCGCGCACTGAAGAGGAACGCGATGTGGCTGATATTGAACGTATTCTCGAATTGCGACGTAAAGCGCGTGAATCGAGTAAAAGTTTGCATATAGATGATTTAGCACGGCTACAGGCATTACATCAATTCAAAATGCAAAATCTCTCGTATAGAATTCCAACATGGCCATTCTTACCGTTGCTGCGCAGCGATGAACAACGCGTCTACGTGCGTTATCACTCGGATGAGTATGAGACGCGGGCCATAGAAGTGCTCAAGGCAAGAGGCGAATATGGCAGTTTGCTTGGTGAAGCCAAAAAACAAGTATGGAGTGAAGCAAATGAAATTGTAAGTTTGAACACTTTATATGTATTTGCTCAGTATTAATTTAAAATACACAATCATTTTTTTAGGTTTTACGTCGCGCCACTGCTAGCGAAAGCATACAAATAACTGAACCGGATGCTCCGACGACAACAGCAGCAGCACCACCGGTACGTCTTTGGGTCGAAAAGTATAAGCCACGTAAATACATTGATTTACTCTCCGATGAAATGACAAATCGTAGTTTACTCTATTGGCTTAAGATGTGGGATAAAATAGTTTTTGGCAAAGAATTTCGCAGTAAGCATGAAGAACAAGTTGCAAATGCTTCCGGTGAAATGAATAGCTTTAATAAGCGTACCGGTAAATTTGAATCGAATGGTGGCTGGAAACAGCGTAAAACGCGTCAAACGTTAAATACAAATGTCGATGAACTGGGACGTCCCATACAAAAAGTTGCATTACTCTGTGGTCCACCAGGTTTGGGTAAGACAACATTAGCGCATACAATAGCGCGGCATGCTGGCTATAATGTGCGTGAAATAAATGCATCCGATGATCGCAGTCCGGAGGCTTTTAAGCTGGCTTTAGAGAATGGAACACAAATGTCATCCGTTTTGAATGAAAATCGACGTCCAAATTGTATTATATTAGGTAGTATACGAGTATAAAGAGTCATGTACTTTAAAGAAAATTTCTTATTAATTTTGCAAATGTTTCATTACAGATGAAATCGATGGTGCGCCACGTCAGTCCATTGAGTATCTTGTTAAATTCGTCAGTGATAGTATTTATAGTAAAGTGCGCAGCAAGGGTGCCAAAGCAGAACATAATGTCCTTAAACGTCCTATTATTTGTATATGTAACGATGTCTATGATCCTGCACTGCGTACTTTGCGTCAGATTGCATTCGTTGTTAGTTTTCCGCCGATTGAATCATCACGTTTAGCGGAACGGTATATATGCATGAAAAAATATATAATATTTAATAATATATATATTATGTTAGAAAATTATTGTAAATTAATTTTGAAAATTATCTAGATTACTACAGATTGCACATAGAGAACGTATGAAGTCTGATTTTGGTTCACTTATTGCACTGGCAGATAAATCTGGCAACGATGTACGCAGCTGCATTTCTACTATGCAATTCTTTAAGTAAGTTTTGTGCTTGAATTTATGTCTGAATATTAATTAATGAGACAATTTTTTTTTTTTTTAGCGCACAGAAAAATAGTTTAACGCTACAGGATGTATTAAACAATAATCTTGGCCAGAAAGATCGTCATCAGGGTTTGTTTGATGTTTGGGGTGCTATTTTTTAGAGTAAGTAAAATCAAATAATTAAATAATTGCCAAAATATTTACCTTTTTTTGTGCAACAGATACAACGTCCTAAAAAACAACTACAAAGAGCCGATAATGCTGGTGAGGATGCGCAGATAACAATGACTGATATGTCAGTTGCAACGCGTGTACGCAATGTATTAGATGCAGTGCATTCTGGTGGCGATTATGAAAGGTAAGTGTGTACAACTATAATTCATCTACTACTGCATTGCATCTTTTCATTTCACAGACTAATGCAAGGCGTCTACGAGAATTATCTACAACAAAAGATGCCCGATCCGAATATGCGTGGCATTGTTGAGTGCATGGAATGGTTTTGTTTTTCCGATGCTTTACAACGTCAGATTATGCAACAACAAAACTATGCAACGTATTCGTATTTGCAATACGGTTTTGTTATTTGGCATTTACTCTTCGCAACACTGGCTTGGCCAAAAATTACATTTCCTATGCGTGGTTTCGAGGTAACGAGCGAGGCCATATTTGTGCATACACATACACTTATTTTCAAATAACATCATAAACTTTTCAAGGAAGATGCACAAAAAAAAAAAAATAAAAACGAATTTCCTTTTCCTTTTTTGTGCATACAAACGCGTGCATCTTTGAGGCTTTGAGTACTTCTATACAACGCAGGCTCATGTATTATGCATACTTCATTAAACGTATCCTTTCAGGCGTACGCCTTTGAGTTGTACAACTGCTGCTACTGTTGCTGTTAGGCTGGCATTCATTGCATTTACGCAAATCAAAGAGCCACTGTAGCAGCAGCAGTAGCAGTAGCCACAGCATTTTCTTCTTACAAGTACCTACTTCTGGGCATATTATGTATGTTTGTGTGTGTTTGTGGCATATAAAGTGTATAATCAACACAATCAAGCAAAGTAATTTCTTTTTATATAATGTGCACCAAATGCAATCACAAGATTAATGAATGTCCATTCCATAGAAGCATATAAAAAGTTTGTGTTCATTTAAAAAAAAAAAAAAAATGAAAAAAAGAAAAGAAAAGGAAACAGGGTGTGCATTTTAATTTACTTTTTTTATTTAAAACAAAAACATTTATTTCTATGCTATCTTTTCAGTTCAATCAAAAATGCACCAACCAACGTAATATTTATCAGGCTTTTCATAAAGGTATTACGACAAATGCAATTGGTGTTGGTACAGGACATGCGCTACTGGTGGATACAGTGCCGCTTTTAAAGCGTATTATATCGCCACAATTACGATCAGTTGCAGTACAACTGTTATCACAGAAGTGAGTACAATTTGGATTTGATTTTTATACTTTGAAAGTGATATAATCTCCACAATTCGATTTCAGACTAGTCTTATAATAAATTTCTCGAAAAATGTTTACAAAGAGTCCACTTCAGTTTAAGTTTTGACACCCATATATTTTTTAAAAATAAAGTTTTCAAGATTATAATTTGGAAATTTTATGTGATTTCTGTATGGAAGCTATTTGCAATAGTATTTCGGTACTAATCTGTCTAATCTTAGCTTTTTTAAAAAAAAATTTTATTTTTATTACTATTATTTTTTTTTAGAGAACAAAGTGATCTGCAACATACCATAAATGTTATGGTTGATCTTGGTATTACTTTTGTTCAAGTAAAGTCAGCCGAAGGACATTATGTTTTTCAAGTGGAACCCGATTTGGATGTGCTTGCAGCGTTTCCTGGTATTTTTAAATATTTTATTTATATTTTAAAATTTTTTTTTAATATTAATGATATTATATATATATTTTTTTTAGGCTGTCCCGGTGTCACTTTACCCTATTTTAGTAGACAACTGATATCACGTGAAGTTGAATTAGAACGCATACGACGTGCTACACCAAAATACAATAGCAACGGCAGCAGTAATACGTTGCGTAAGTCTGGAGCAGCAATAACATCGAATACAAACAAAAAAACCTCACCAAGAATACCCAATCATCTGCAAACGCTAAAACCCAAACAGATAACAACAAATGCACGTAATGGAAAGCCAACTACAGTGGTAAGTGTATGCTTCAAAAGTGCAAAAGTGATCCGTATTATATACAAAATTTGCATCTTTATTGTTAATATTTTTTTTTTTTTTTTTTTTACATTTGCATGATAAAGCATAGCAGTGCAGTTTTTGTTTTTGATTATTATTATTAAATGCGTCTGCGTATCTAAACCTTTTATCGTACTCACATAAGCTAACAAAAGCTAATAACCCATAAGGGGATTCACTGTGTGAAATTTAACTCAATGCCAAGCCCATTATTTGGTATTAGAAACAAACAAACATTTATTGTTACAGCTAAACGAAAGTGACACTTGAGTGCCGCATATTCTTTTTATTTAAGCTTTTTGTTATTTTGATTTTATTTTATTTTATTTTGCAGGTTTGTAAGGATTTTTTTGGACGCATACAAGAAAAATTGTAACTGCTTCACAGGCAGAAGAGGGTAAGTTAAAAATGTTTCTTATTTTATTTCTATTTAAATATTTTTTTGTTGTTGTATCTTTATGAACACAGTTAAAACGGATTCAATTGTTAAAAGCCCCATTTGGTATCGCTATAAAGAGGGCTTTAATAATGCGGTACGCAAAGATATACATCTAAATGAGTTACTCTAGAAATGTTTTAGAGAACAGTGACAACATTTGATTTTAAATATTTTTAAGTATCTATTTTAATTAATTTTATTTTATTTAATATCAATTTTATAATTTTTAAGTTTTTATAAAATTATGCTCACAGCTATAAATATTTCTCTTTGTTGGATTGGATCTTAATCAATTAATCCTATTAAATTCTAAAAGAATCATAGAAGAAACTTCTTCACGGTTTAAGGTAGACCGAAGATACCAAGGAACAGCTAAAGGTCAATGGTTTTACAGTTGTTGTAGTTGTTTCTTATTCTAGTTTAATTTTATTACAGGTTTCATACAAAAAAGTTGAGAAGTTTCATTGCAAAATTGAGATTAGTCTTTAAAGGGATATATTATCATATATTTCAGTGGTTGAATGGTTTTTGTTTCAAGCGAATCCATTTAATTCTTAATTTTAGTAATCAGTGATCTAGAAAAGAACCGAATAACAAATTTCAAGTCATATAAACATCGTAGAAAATCAACTTGTGAACTTTAAAAGGTTCCCTTTTTTAACTATTCAGATAGCAAATATATTGAATGGGGTCTTTTATGATTTATCAAAACTACAACATTATTCATTCATCAAAATAAACTAATCTCAAAGTGTATGTGATACTTCTAGGTAGTTGTTGTTTTGAAACACAAGTTTGATCTCTTAGATTACGGCGGACGTAAACGCTGTTTTTTGTAAAATCAAGCCAAACAAAAATGTGCTGGAGCCAGATCCAAAAGTCTTAATCCAAATTCAAACAGATTTATTTGATATCTTCAGATCAATTTCAATATTTAAGACACAGTCTTGACCTGTAGAATATGATATTTGCAGTTCATTAGCATTTATTTTGTATGCCATTTGTGTAACTTCCTCGACAGCTTTAGTTCAAAACGTGTTCAGTCTTGAGTCTAGAACTAAATGCTGAGAAGATTGTCACAGGCATTTCTTTTGCAGTATTTAGCTACGACATAGTTTCTCAATTAAATTTGTTGACGCTGCCGCTCTTGACATAATCCCATAATAAGTCTTAATCGGAATGATGTGTACATGCATATATAGTACGGATTTTTTTTTTTATTGTGTTCGCTCTCTGCTATTCTGTTCTGTATTGTGGTTGTGTTTTATGGGTCATTAGTTCGACTACGTCGTTTGTGTCATTGATAAGCAAGCAACATGTTATGATTGTGTGTGGGCTTATCGCTGCGTTTGGCTTGATTCCAGTAATTTCGTTGCTGCCACTGCCGCCTTCGCCACCGCTACCTTAAGTCTCATTTCCTTTAGCAGCATAGCAGACATTTTATGTACGCGTACGCTTGTGCACTGGTCCAGTTCAAGCAGATCAAAATATCAGCAAAACATGGCACGTCTTTGTCTTAGCATTGTGTTGACGTGCTTGCTCATCATCTTTATGATTGCAGTTAATGCGCGTTATTATGAGCCACCAAGTAAGTTGTTTTTAAATTTTTTCAATGCATAGATTAAACACATACATACACTAATATACTTTCTTTTTTTTTAATACTTAGATATCTGTCTACAACCACCGCCACGTTCTGAAGGTGTCTGTACCATTGAAATCGAAGGTTTTTATTACGATCCGCGACAACAGGATTGCGTTGGCTATAGCGTCGGTGGCTGTCACTCGAGTCCTGGTCAAAGTTTTGGTAATCGTGAGGATTGTCTTGCAACTTGTATGCGTGGTACGCGTCGCATACAAGATTTATATGAAAATGAATGAAAGAGAGACGCCGGCGTCGTCGTCAGTCATTGAACTCAGCTTTAATGAAAAAGTGAGCTTAGCTTGTTAAAATAAACATTTTCATACTAAATGCTCAAAATTTTTTTGTTATTTGATTTGTTGTTTAGAATTTGTATTTATTTTTCTGTGTTTATGACGAAATTGTTTGCTATTGCTATCGCAATAAAATATTACTATATTAATCTATCTATCTATGTTATATACTATATTCGAGTATGTACTTCTATGCAGTTCTAATAACAGGCTAATGCTGGTTCTAGCCAGTATGCCGCCGTCTCCGTTTACATTGGCTTTTGTTTATAATCATAAACGTTTTTCGACAATATATTTGAGCTTGTGATTTGTTTCTTATCAGTCTTAAAACCGCTGCTGCGACAATGCACAGTAGACAAATTAAGAATTTTTTTGTAAAAAAAAAATGTGTAACCTTTGTACCATAAAGCATGGTCCTCCAGACTTCGAGCCATGAACGGAATTGAGGTGGCGTTTTCTGACTCAGAGTAAAACAAACTACTTACCAAGCTTATACAGCAGACTGAAGGAGTTTGCCTCGAACGAATTTAGAAAAAAGTGGAGAATTTTATATAAATATTTTTCTCTCAAAAATAAGCAACTATATCCACTGTGCAACGTTTTTTATTATTATTATTATCGCCTGATTATACGCTTTGTTCGAGGTTTCAAGTCGAGTTTGCTTGGATCGCAACATTTGTGACTAAGAAACCAAAGACGAGAGAGTGATTTTGTTTTCGCAAAGATAATTTTCAAATTACTTTCATTACAAGAAAAGAAAAATAAAATATAATTAATAAAAATATTTAATTTAAAAACAAAAGCAAAAAGGATCGTTAATTAAAAGCTTATCGAAAATTCGTCGAAAAATACTACGATTTATTCTAGAACAAACAAAAACAGTTCAGTAAACCAAAAATAAAAAATTGAACAGTTTAATTGTGATACCGCAATCGAACAGACGTGAGGTCATATTCTAATTAAAACGCTTTTGTTTTAGAGATTTCTTGTGAAGAAAGAGATAAACTTTTCACATACTCTATATATATTTTTTATATAAAAAGCATTTATTCTATATAAAAAACACATATATGGCTTTCTGCGCAATTGTGCTATTGTTTGCAAACGTTCGAAACGACAACACTTATGTAGTGGCTGAAAGATTGCAACCAATGCAGCTGACATCAACTGTACTTAAGCAAAGCTGAATCGAAGCAGACATAGCATACTAACAGAGTTATATGTAAACTGGAACTGGAGTAAAGGTTCTTAGATATTGTGAAATCAACAAATAAAACTTACATAAAACTTTATTAAAGTGTTCTAAAAGATACATTTTATACTAAAAGATATATTTTGTACTAAAAGATACATTTTGTTCTAAAAGATACATATTGTATTGCAAGATACCTAAACTAAATACTAAAGCTAATAATAATTAATTTAGTATTATCACTGCCAAAATGAGTTATCTACAAGTTATCTATTTAATTTTGAGCTGTTTCTGCTGTGTTATCCTAATACAAGGACGTGTGCGTAAGTTGTAGTACCAAAAATTATCTATCTATGGAAATAATATATATCATATTTATAATTATTTTTTTTTTTTGGTTCTTTCATGTTAGGTGATCTTTGTCAAATGGAACCCACAACGAACGGTCTCTGTACACCAGACACAGTAGGCATCTATTTTGATACAGAGTCGCAGCATTGCAAATACAAAGGTTGCAGTCAACGTAAACTATTTGCAACGATTGAGGCTTGTGATAAACTCTGTAATAATGCGCGACATACACGTTTGCGTACACAAACGAATAGAATGAATGAAACTTCTAATTAAGCTGAAAATTGTATCACAAATTAAAATTTTTGTTCTTAAATTAAGCTAAAGCTCTGAATATAAACTATGTTTGAAGGTTACATTGTATATATATGTTGTTGTTAAATAATGAAAATTTACTGCACAGACTTAAATGAGATTTTAATTAGAAGGAAAAGGGTGATCTTTTCTTAGTTCTGTTGGAATTTTTTAATTCAAAAATTCAAGAATGGTACAGTTTAGATTTAAAGCAATCAAAATAGCTAGTTTTCTTGGTTTATATACACATTATATTTTTTTAAATCTATTATTTCATATAGTATACACAGAATCAAACCCAAACCGCGGTTTTCTTTTCTCTTTCTTTCTTTTTTTTTTTTTAAATATTCTTCATAAAAATTATTCTCCAATAAATAATTATTTTTTTTTAGCTTTTATGGCAATCCGACAGAAGAAACTTCATAACATGTATTTTGACTTGTTTGGCGGATATACCTAAAAATGGACGTGGGGCACTTTCACTTTCATACTTGATTTAGTCGTTGGTGAGAAAAGCTTAAGTTACAAATTTCAGCTTAATATCTTTTTTAACTGATCGAATGAAACGCGTCAAAACAGACAGACAGACAGACGGACATGGCTAGATCGATTCATCTTGCCACGCTGAGTCTATGACATCTTTTTTCAATGCGTTACAAACTTTCAGACAAACTGAATAAACCTTCCACACACAACTCGACGAGACGAATCGATTTAGCCATGGCCGTCTGTCTGTCTGTTTATTTCTAAGCATTTTTTTTCGGTGAAGATGTGAAAATATTTAGTTGAAATTTGGAACTTAAGTACAAGTCTAACGCCCATTTTTGAGTTTTTGTATGAAAAAAGTTCTTATTTATAAACATATTCACTCCAATCTGCATAAAATCACTTCTACTGGCATCCTATGAATATAATACCAATATAGAAAGAATCGGATACTATAACATACAGACCCCATAAAAACTTCCTTCCATTTTAAGAAAATCATTGGGTATTTTTTCCTGGTTTTGGCTTTCTTTCGTTTCTGAAAAATCTTTAAAATGTCTAAGAGAGTACTTGGTAATACCGAGGAATGAAAGTATGGCTGCTCATTGGATGAAGTTATGAACTGCACAGCATTCGTGAATTTGTATGCCTTAAATGTTATATCTATTTTTCTATAAATTTAAGAAAAAAAAATGATATTTAAAAAAAACACCCTTTTTATGCATATATGCTATATCTAACATACATAAATATGTATGTGTATACTATTTAAGCTTTATAATTTCTTTCCTTATTAAATATCACGACAATTGTATTCACATTCAGCTTTAGTTGTAAAACGATTCTCATTGCCACCGCATCCACCATAAATAAATGATTCGCAAACGCGCTTGAGCGGATTATACGCATAACTGGGTACATAACCGAAACATCGACCGCTCACCATAGGCTGTAGACACATTTTCACTGAAGCGCGCAATAGAAAACAAAATTATTGATTTATTAAAGTGTTTCGATATTTGTGCATATTAAAAAAAAACGCTCTGTGTCATACCTTTACGCGATGCGCCATATGTGCTATTTGGCAATTGGAGTAACATCAACAGCAACAACAATAGCAGCGGCAGCAATTTAGTGAAACGAATTTGCTTAGGCCACTTCATCATCATCATCAACGTAAATTGGCATTTGTTGCGCATGCGCTTTTAAATTTTGCGCGTGTTGTTTTTGGTTCTCGCGTACTTGACTTACTGTTCATTGCGCGATTTGTGTTTGTTTGCTAAACGCTGTGTATACGCTAAAACCGTCGCCGCCGCTATCGTAGTCGTCTCGGCCAACTCCACCAACAAGTTTATAACACAAAATATTCAATCAAAATAAAACAGATAAACGTGAGAAAAAAATAACAAGAAAAAACAAAAACAATAACTACTTAGCATAGTATTATGAATGTATACCCTATAAACGTATAAGAAGAGGAAGCTCTATACTAGCTATTTCGGTGTTCAAAATTTCAAAGAACAATAAATTTGTTTTAACCTTGATCAAGGTAATTCTAACACCGGAAACTAATTTTTTTTTTTTGTGTTATGCATTGCCCAAGTCAAAGACGTCTCAGTGTTCTTAAAGTGTGTCTTTTATCTCATTTAAATGTTCAGCTTATTGCTTCGTGGTTTCATTTTTTGGCACATTTTGTCACAAAGTCCAACTTATTTTTGAACTACTAACCTAAATATCTCTGACGTCATACGTTTTTTTTAATACAAAAGATTTTATTTTAATTAAAATAATAATTTTAAATAATACACCAATTTTTTTTAAATTTTTTAAATGAAGCCTAATCAACATTAATATACACTTTCCTCTTTTTATTATATCTCTTACAAAATCTTGTCTCAGAACACTCGTACATAGAATAGAAAAAATATAAAAAATCTAATTTTGATCTCCCACAGGGCCTCAGGTTCAATATTTCAAAAACCCAGTAACACGCCAAAAATATGTTTTAAACATTTTGCCTTGTTTTAAATTTGTGCTAAATCTGTCAATGATATAATATTTTTTTTTAAAATTGGGTTTACGTGAGGGCGTGGTAGAAAAAAGTCTATTATTCCTTTCAGGATTCCTGTTACACTCCGGAAGGTCGGTCTTCAAAAACAAAAATGGTCGTTTGGGTAAAATAAAAATAGTCAACTATACCTTCCAGGAACTTAGTTATACTCTGTAAAAATTTCAGTTAAATTGGCCCAGACAACTGGGCTCCTAAAAAGCACAAACATAGGCATAAAAAAGTACAGTTTTTTTTTTATTATTTTATAGGGTATTAGTTAGATCATTTTGTATGATTAAAAGTCGCATTTTGTTTTGTTAAATCATTGAAAGTTCCCAGCAAAATTATTTTCATTTTAAGCAATTTAAAATTGTTTTTTAAAATTTTTTAATTATTACTTTTAGTACAAACAATTAATTTTTAAAAATTTTATGATTAATTTATTAAAAATACTTACGGCCATTTTATCAATGTATAGTTAAAAACTAACTAGAAGTTAATTATTTAGTGCTTAACTGTACATATAAATAATAACTCTTATACTCTATTTTTATAATTTTTTTTCTAGTCATTTTAATTTCCTTTTTGTCTAGCTTTCTTTGATGTTGTCATACGTTATAAGTTTGCTAAAATACCGCTTTATAAAATTGTGTAGTGTATCTGTCTACGATTAGCGATGACGCAAAATTCGTCAATGAGCATGTTTCGCATATCAATCTCAACATAAGCAAACCAACCCAAAACGCGTAAATTTTATATTTTTTGATATTTAACAATCTTGGACTATTTGCTGCCTCTCTCTCTCATATAAAGTCTAAAGTGTCTTTAAAAGAATCATTGAAATTAAGCAAACAAAATAATTATTTATACCTTAAAAAAGGTAATATCAGTTTAATGGAAAGTTTGTAACACATTAAAGAAGGCATCGTAGAACCTTTACGTCATTTTTATTCTTGATCTGCTCGACGAGTCGATCTAGCCAAGTCCGTTTGTCTATTTCTAGCCTAGTTTTGAATAAGAGTGATCTATAGTATTGAATACCCATATCAAATTTGAAATTTAATGCTGAATTTTCAAAATGAATCAAACATCCGTGAAACCAATTTGAAGCTAAGCCTGCTGTGGTGGTATATTCGACCGGCCGCACACCACAGCTTTCGAATGATTTAATGCTTATGTAGAGTCTTACATACCAGTTGCTGTTTTATGTCTTCGACAACGAAAAGATTGACTTTTTTGATGCTGCGTGGTGCCTAAACCATTTCCTCGATGACTTACCCACATCAGACCCATACAAGACGTTGACCGCATTATAATTTAAATGTCGCGGTTGTCTTGCAACACTTCATGCATGACATGTCTTGCAGGACTTCATGCAATTCATGTCTTGTACGACTTCAAGCATGACAGCTCTTGCAAGACTTCTTGTGTATTTGTCATGGGTGTGTCTTGACATAATAAACAGGCTGGGCTGCTTCGCCTGTTACAAATTTTAGCAATGTTCAACGCAACCGATGACATGTCTTTCTATCTTTATAAAATTTTATATATTTGTGTAGAGTATTATAAAGTCGACTTTTTCGACTATAGCACTTTTACTTTTTTTTTTCCAATAAATACAAATTTTAGTATGTATTTTTTTTTCTATTTAATTTAAATGCTCTTGGCGTCTATTTATAGCAGCAACACAGCCGGATTTATATTATGAAATTGTTGCGCTTAGCTAACTTAACACATGCTTTAGCATCTTATAACCTGAGCGCCTGATAATTGCTTTTACTCAGCTTATAGATACATAAATACTTGTTTTGCTGTAGGTATACTATATATGTCATAGATACATTTAGCATTAAATATGCACAATGTGAGAAAAGACAGCATAATATAGTACATACATACACATATTCCAGTAGATTGTGTCGCAAGTAAAATTTTAAGACTGTCATCTAATGGAGTTTAGTTAAGAGTAATTAATTTAAATACTAATTATTCATTCTGATTAGGCATAATTTTAAAAGATACAATGATACAGATACATTTACATTTACATTTTATATGCCCAAACAGTTTCTCTTTCTCTCTCTCTCTCTGTTTGTCTCTCTCTGTCTGTGTGTGACATATTGTCACAGTTTAACTTCTAATTTAGTAATTAAAACGTATTGCTATGGACATAAGTAGGGCTATGCGATGCATTTGTATATACATTTGTACTTATGTAACTATATAAATGTATCTGCAACTGTCTATGATGAAGACAATTATTTGAATTGCTACAGCATTTCAATTATTTCAAGTAAATTAAACAGTTAACTGAATTGTCACCAACGATTTATATTTGTGTTTCGATATACACACAAACATACTATATGTCGCTTGCACTCATGTATGTATGTATGTATGTATGTATCTATATACATTTTATCATCTATCTATCTATCGTATCTATCTGACCATATCGCTACTTATACGCATCTATCATGCATAAGTAGCTCTCAATACTCGTTAGAGTGCTAATTGAATTTGCGCTTTGCTGACACTTAGCTGCGGATTTGTAGCGCGCAGCTCTACATTATAGTAGATACTTGTAAAATATATATAGTACACATAGATATAAATAATATTTTGTCAACTAGCTTTATGTCATTTAACTAAAATTCATACTAGTCATGAGTTTGTGTACATATTTTGATGATTCATTTTGATCTCGAGTTTGTTATTTAGCTGCTTGTTATTCCTGTCAAGATAAGATATTAATGTATTATTGCTAAAATTTCTTGTTAATTTGCATATTATTGTGAAGAAAATTAAATGAGATACTTAGCTACTTAGAGTTTTCTTCTGTGATTTTAATTAATTTAAAAATTTTTGTTTACTATGCTTAACTTATAATATTGGATTTGCAAACGAGGCATGAAATGGTATATCTTGGTGACTATAAAAACCGTTTTCAGATATACTCCCAAATACAAAATAACACCATTATTTGTTGTCTCGAAAACGAAGCTAGTGACACGTATATACAACAAAGAATGGTGTCAAAATTGAACATTATTTATGATTCATAAAAACTGAGTACAACGTATCTTGTTTTTCATTTTTAAATTCACTCAATTTTTTTAATACTTAACATCTGATGAGGCACCATTCGGACGATTTTCGAATACACCTATAAAGGGAATCCCAGACCTAGGGTACCTAGCCGTTTTTTAAATCACAAATTTTTAAGTTTCAAATATTAAACAGCCTGCATTTTTTTATTAAGGAATAATTCTTTCTTACAAATATTCCTTAACAAAAAAATGCATGGTTTGGTCATATTCCTATCAAATCCAAAAATTCGAAAGAATGGTGTCTGTTGTTTAAGTCTAAGCATTAATTGATTTTATAATTGAAAACAAAAATATTATATTATTCTCAAATTTGGAAAACTATAAATTTTGGTAGCCTTATTGATATATTTCCAAACTGAAGAAATTTCAAAGAAAAATTTCTAAATTGCCATTTAAAATTCATTCTTCTTCTTTTAGTTCAATGAAATACGAAATTTCCACAACGATTATGTAAATAACCAAAACTGAAATGTTCAAGAAATAAACATTTATTAAATTTTCAATTCAATTTATTTAACTCACCAACGATAACAGCATAAATAGATATTATTGATGAACATGGTGCCATAAAAGTAATCACAAGACACATAATGATATAAATGAATGCTACAACAATGTAAGGAATCAAAAACCATTTCAATTTCTGAAAAAAAAAATTCACTTTAAAAACATTCGTTAAAATTTTCAAACTGCAAACTTTTACAAACTTTCCAAGCGGCTATTATAAGAAGCATTGTTGCTAATAGACCAATTGCACCGATAACGCCATTGGCTAATCTAAGGAAATAGATGTCATCTTCATTACTTAAATTTCCGAATCTCACTGAAAAAAGAAAACATAATTTGTTTAATTTTAATACTGAACACACTATAATCTCATTAAGCGCGATTTCGTTGGTTCAGACCCCTTAAAGTAGTGAGGTATATTAAACTATATTAAATTAGACAAAGCGATTCAATCATGTAGGCGATTCGTACGTCCATCCGTCCGTCTGTTCTGTCTTTTTCGAGATTATTGTGTGAGTTGTGTCCCAAAAATAACCGAACTTCGTTCATAATTTCATATAGGATGAACTAACCGACCATTGATAGCTCGGGTAGCTCTTACGATTCATCATTCCGATTACTTGTATGAACGCATGCAGTTTACTTTTGGGACACACATCTTTTCAAATTCTTACGAATGGTTGGGAATATAATTGGTAGTATACAAAGGACAATGAAGTATATAATGGATATTATTGCGATAGAAAATGTTCCATTTCTTAAGCTGACACAACAACAACAACATTGTTTCAAACACATTTTTGTAAAGGAGCAAATTCAAAACCCGACTTTTTTAATAATAAAAAGTATGAAACTTTTGTCTCAAAGAATTTTAAACTTTTACAGGAAACTGATAGATGAAAGATTACTACGTTTAGTTCAAAAAGTTCAAAGAAAAACAGTTTGTTGTTTGTGAAGGCAACTTAAAAAGCAGCTACTCTTAACTTTATGCCTCAGGCTAATATTTTTCAAAATCTTGCCTTAAAACTCAGCTATAAAAATGAAAAAAAAAAATATCTTCAGAAAAAAATAGGTAAAAAAAATATAATTTGGGTCACCACGTTCAAGTTGTAAAAATCCCTCGAACACATGAAAAATATGTTCTACTCTCTTTTAAATTCGCTCAGTCTCAAGTCTTCTACTTTATAGTTGTGTTCTAAGATGCACTGTTTGGAAGTTTTGTTGTGGTGCCTAATGAGGCCTTGAAACTGGAAAAGTATTGGAATAAGTATTCCAAGGCTTTTCCAGTTTAGAGGCTTTATTAGGCACCACAATAAAACTTTCAAACAGTGCGTCTTAGAACACACAGAATTTTAAGATCATCAACTTGGTTTGAGGTTTCTTTTTAATAAAACTTACAGTTTTCAAGAAAAATCGGAAAAACCTAAAATTTTGGCATTTGACCGCGAATAACTTTTGTAGCACACATAGGATCGATGGGAATTTTTAAAACTTTATTTGTAATCGTAAACTCTAGCTCTTCACCAATTTTTGGCTCTCCGGAAATTATTGTTATTTAAAATGTCTATATTGACCGGACTATTAGCTACTCGATGAGTTTTTCGATAAAACTGTTGACCTAAATACAATGTATGATATAAAAAAGAGAATTTATTTGATAAAATTAATTTAAATTTTCTCTTTTTAATATTGAAATTTATTTAGAAATTTCACAAAATTCGTGATGTGTTAAATTTGTGCTTTATTTTTAAAATTTATTTAAATGGCTAATTGCAGCATTTTTTGTTGCTGTTATATAATCTTTAAACGTTTTTTTTTTACTATGCCGCTGCTGCAGTTGCTGTTGATAATCATAATCACTCAATGAGGAACAACAACGGTCAATCATTATAAATATTAAATAAATAAAATAAAATAATTGAAAAAAAAAAAAAAAAAAAAACAGCAAACAAGTTTGTATTTCAGATTAACACCAAAATACTATTGGAAAAAAATAAAACAGAATCAGTTGTTGTTAACAATTATTGAAGAGCACACGAACAACGTTCGATTGTAGGAATAAAATAAATAAAATCTTACTAAGAGATACGAAATTAAAGATGAATCTAGCGATGACCCAATTTGCACTATTGCTGATAGGCGTCATATTAAGTTGCTTTGTGTGTGGCAATTTGGCAGCGAATATAGGAACAACAGCAGCAACTACCACAACAACCATAAAAACTACAGTGACCACAAAAACTACAGTGAAACCAAGACAGCAGCAGCAGCAGCAAGGTTAGTATTTTAAGTTTATACGGAGTTTAGGAAAGTACACTGCACCCTTTATTTATTTATTTTTTTAATTTTTAGCTTACAGGTGTCTACAACCACTCGATGCTGGCCCATGTCGTATGAATTTGGAGCGTTACTATTATAATGCCAAAACGAATACGTGTGAAACATTTAAATTCGGTGGTTGTCGTGGAAATGATAATAAATTTGGTTTTCGTCAAACGTGCGAAGAGGCATGTATTATAGCCGGAACAACAGGAAGCAGCCAAGCAGCTACAACTACAAAAGCAACTACAGCCAAACCGATTAAGTAGATACAAAGTTGCTGTCATTATATTAAATTGTTATTATTGATTAAAATGTTTAATAAATGTATTGTATGCTAATGCGGCTAGATTAAAGTCATTGTACGCAATTGAACTGAACTGAACTGAACCGATCCGATCCCATACGAAACAAGATAAAATTTGAACCAAAGCTTAAATACTCGTCACACGATGTTTAAAGTAGCTTTTCTTGAAAGAACACGTGCGTTGGGTTTGTAAAGGGGTTATGTGCTATAATAAACCTTCTTTAAACATGTGTCCCATTGTGATCATAGATGGCTACAAAAAAGTATTTTGAAGATATTTGAAATAAATCGCTTCATAAATAACACATTTTTTCATATAAATACTCAAGAATTAGAGTTAAATTTCTAAATGGGTTATAGGTTATAGTGATCCCACCTCAACCATGGTTCTTTTCTAAACATGGAAGTGTTTTTACATTATTTGAAACAAAACGTTTCATAAATAATTAATTTTTCTTATAAAAAATTAAAAATTGGTGGTAGGTTTGAATGTGGGCTATATGCTATAGCTATATGTCTATGGGTCCTGCTACACACATGTCTTTACCGTATTTGAGAAAAATCGCTTCATATAGTAAGTGAAGCATTTAAAAAAACAAGAAAAAAGTTAACTTCGGTTGGACCGAAGCTTATATACCTGTTACACATCATTTGACGTTGATAGACCTTCGAGTGCAGCATTTGTATTAAATTTTATTTCAAAATACTAAACAAATTAAATATACTCTTAAAAATTTAGGAATTCGCGGTCCGATTTGGACCAATTATAACTGAAGATTTGGCATGGTATAAGAAACATTTTAACCATATTTGAAGCCATTCGCTTTATAAATACTTTTTTTATATAAAAACTTGAAAAAATGTTGTACTTTTGTATGGGAGCTATACCTAAAAGTGGGCGTGGCACACGTGATTTTAACATAGAAACTACACAGGACCTAGAAAAGCTTAAGTTTAAAATTTCAGCGCAATATCTTTAAAACTGAGCGAATAAATCGCGCAGCAACACACAGACAGACGGACAGACAGACGGACATGGCTAAATCGATTCGTCTCGTCGAGGTGATCAAGAATATATATACTTTATAGGGTCTACGATGCCTCCTTTAATGCAATACAAACTTTCCGACAAACTGAATATACCTGTTTACACTAGTGTAACAGGTATAAAAAAAATGGTATTTATATTTGAAAAAAAAATTATGAGGGGTCACAAGATTTAAGTTATTACTTATTAAGTTCTGCCTAGAAAATCCAAAACCCCGAAAGATATTGAGCTCAAACTCAAAACTTAAGCTTTTCTTAGTCCTAGGCAGTTTGTATGATAAATTTAGATTACCAAACCCAGTCTAAGGTATAACCCCCATACAAATTTACCGCCCATTTTTGATTTAGACGGACAAGGTTAGTTCGTTTCGCCTCATCAAGCTGTTCTACAACTGTACCGTTACAAACTAAACGACAAATTGATAATACCCGATCATAACACGTGTAACGTGTATAAAACTGAACATTTCATTTGGTAGTCACTGAGTGTAACGCACTTTTTTAAGAATCAATTCTTCAATTTCGGTGATTTACATTGATTAGTGAATCAGTTAAACAAATTTGTATAAGAAATCACGTCGTCGCATAAATCATTGATTCGTTATAATTTTTATGACAATTTAATTTGTTGTTGTTGTTGTGTCTAAATTTGCTATTCAGATACAATTGTATTTTTCTTCTTTGAGATATGAGCTAAAGTATTTAAAGCATTTGTCATATGCATTAAATTCGTAGTCATACTTGAGATACATTACGAAACGCTTGGTTAAATAGGAACAAAAAAAAAGGAAATTAATTTAAACAAAATGTTTTTCTATAAATTTTTTGCATTATTCGGAATTGCTAGTTTTTTAATTGGCACACTACATGCGGCTGCAATTGAGAGTTCTTCTGATATTGTAGTACATTTACAAACTGAAGATGTAGTAACAAATGATACTGTAAATCGTACTGCATTATTTAATAATAAAGCTTGCTATCAGCCAAAGGAGACAGGACGTTGCTTTGCGCTATTTCTACGTTTTGCCTTCAATGTAGATACGCTCAGCTGTGAGGAATTCATCTATGGTGGTTGTGCCGGTAATAAGAATAATTTTGAAACAAAAGAGGATTGTGAAAGTGTCTGTCTGAACCAAGAACCAGAACCAGAAAATCAAACAGTTGAAACACCTCTTGAAGTGACGGAATTGCCTGTGACTATAGATGCAACGACGCAGCTTATACGTGAAGAAGCTGCTACAGCGTAATTTCCCCAAAAAAACTAAAATAAAAAACAAGCTGATTTCAGCTTAATTTGTTTATTTATTTATTTTTGTACTACTTTGTTTTTTTTTTTTTTCACACATTTAAACTGCTGTAAACATTCGCAGGCAAACCTATACTTATTTTCTCTAATAAATATTAAAAAAAAAAAAAATAAATAAATGATTGTCGTGAGTAAAGCTTTGTAGTTAGGTACTTTTCATTATTTTTATTATAAATATTTTTTTTTTTTATTTTAATAACTCTGAACTGTTTGCAAACTGATTTTCTGAGAAGCGCGATAAGTAAATTTGATAGCTCGTGTTGATATTTTTGTTTTTCATTAGCATTTTAAACAAACAATTTCAAACGGGCTTAAAACAAATTTGTATAAGTGCAAGTTTCAGAACGTTTCAGTTTCAATTGTAAGCTTGACTTGTTTAGTACAACACAACAAAAATCTATTTGAAAAAAAATTAAAATGAAATTCTTAGTACTTATTTTTGCACTTTTTGCTGCTGGCTCTGCTTTGAAAAATGGTAAGTTTTATATATAAAAAAAAATATATATTAATGAAATTTTTAGTAGAACAAAAAATTTTAGAGCACAAATAATTTGCGGACAGACGGACAGAGATCTGTAGTATTAGGGATGACTTAATAGAATAAGCCAATAAATTTTAAAAATGACAAAAAATAGACAGACAGACAGACAGACGGAAGACAGATAAATAGCATAAAGAAAAATTGACTTTTTATCTGAGAAATATATGGAGTAACTTTTTATATCGTGACTGTTGTCATCTAAAAAATTATAGAAAAAGATTATATTTTATTGTTTAATTTAATTCTTTTTTTATATGATTCAGCTGATGTCTGCGGTTTGGATCATTCGGCTGATGGCAATGGTCTGATTAAGTGTGCTGCTTTTGTACCCAGTTTTTCGTACGATAAGGCCAATAATAATTGCGTAGGATTTACATATGGCGGTTGTGGTGGCAACAAAAATCGTTTCCCAACTTTGGAACAATGCGAAGCTACTTGCAAGGAATAAATCGAAACTTATCTTTTTTGGTGATGCTTACTTGAATTAGTTATTAAAGTGTTTTGTTTATGTACAGTGATATGATTTGAAAATAAAATAAAATATGTTGCTTAAACCTTCAAAGTCTCCAGGATATGATAATATAGATGCTTTAGCCATCACAGCATTACCGCTCAATTGTATTGAGTTATTTGCTGGAATTACTAACAGCTGCTTTAAAGTAGGACATTTTCTCTCTCTGTGGAAATGTGCTGAGGTCATACTCATTCTGAAACCAGGCAAACATGAAAACCATCTCGCATCCTATCGCCCAATTAGCTTGTTGACAGTGTTTTCTAAACTGTTTGAGAGACTTTTTCTGCTCCGATTACTTCTAATTCTGGATGAAGGAGAATTGATTCCAGATCATCAGTTTGGTCTCAGGTGTTTTCATAACACTCCTGAACAATTTCACCGTTTAGTGAAGCAAATTTTGGGGGTTTTCGAGAAAAAACAATATTGCTCTGCTGAATTTTTAGATGTAAAACAGGCTTTTGACATAGTCTGGCATGCTGGTCTACAGGATGATATTGTAACTGCCATCACCTTTGCGGTCTTATTTATCAATTATAAACTTTTATGTAAAATGTAGTGAGGATATGTCTGATCTAAGGGATATCTCAGCTGGAGTTCATCCAGCTAGTGTTTTGGGACCTGTTCTATACACGTTGTTTACGGCGGGTTCTCCTATAATCTCTGATGAATCGCTCACTGTCGCTACATATAGTACGCTAACGACACAGCTCACTTGGCTGTCTCGAGTTGTTTCTCTAATGCTTCAAGTGTGCTAGAAGAACAATTAGATGAATTTGCTTCGTGACTTCGTAGATGGAACAGAGTAGTTAATGCTGATAAATCTAAACAAAAAATATTTACCCTTAGAAAAGATAACTGCCCTTCAGTTAGTCTTGACAACGTAAAAATTCCATCTTGCGAATATGCCAAATATCTTGGGTTAACTCTTGACAGAAGCCTTTCCTGGCGCTATCACATTGCGGCCAAGAGAAAACATTTAAATTTAAAGTTGGGACAAATGCATTGGCTTCTGGGTTTTCACTTTGTTTGCTAGTGTTTTGATCCTCTTGAGAGGCACTTTTGGATACCAGAATTGTGCTCAGCGCTCAAAAATATATTGGAAAACATCAATTTTGCAGGCCTGTGTAATCTGTTTCAACGAAAACAAACATCTAAGATACTTACTCTGTCACAGTTTCTGCTTTCAGTAAAACCTTGAAGCTTGCACATAAAATAATTAATAATTCATAATAATTTTAAAAATAATCACACATCTGGTATTTTTATTTGTTAAATATTATATCATCAACCAAATACTAAGAGCAAATAAAAACATAGACTTGACCTTTTTGTACTGTTTCTAATGATAAGGCTTGCAAGTTTAAAAGTGACATGTTTCTCGAATCGCAAACATGAATTTAGTTGTGATTCGAAAGTCGTTCTAGAAAGTTTATAATAATAAAACTCTGTTTCAATATATTTTGATTTAAAATGAAGTTATACGTTGCTATTTTATCATTTTTTGCATTAATTGCTACAATTTGTGCACTCAAAAAATGTAAGTAGTGAAATGAATTTATTATAAATAAAAAGAATTGTTAACAAAAAAAAAAATGATTATTGTAGCAAACTGTGGCTTACCTCATGCTCGGTCTGGTTCATGTTTTGCCTATTTTCCTAGCTGGTCGTATCATGCCGAAGAGAATAAATGTATTGAGTTTGTCTATGGCGGTTGTGGCGGCAATGAAAATCGTTTTGCTTCGCAGGAACTATGCGAAACAACGTGCAAGGAATAAAATTGAAAAAAAAAAAAATGGTTTGAATAAAAAATTAAAAATATAAATACGATTTGTTTCGATATATACATAGTCAATCTAATGTTGTTTTTATTAAAATTTGTTCTTGACAGAGGAGCTCAATTGATGTAAAACGCCTCATATAAATTCTATAAATACATCGACAGCTGAATTAATATACTTAATTAATCAATTAATCAAATCTCTCTTTCCGCCGCAATATAAAATCGATTTACTCGAAGACTATAGACATAGTTACAGTCACCAAACTTTTAACTCAGATTGAGATATTTTATATCAAATAATTTAATATTTTTATTCATTTGTTAGGTACATAATACACCAGAGTAGTGAAGCTCTAGCTTGTATGTTGGGTGCAGGGTATCTAGCAGTCGAGCAATCAAATGCATCATTCTTTCTTGATAAAAAGTTTTTTTCTTCTTAAATTGCATAACAAATTTATAATTTTATTAGTATTGTATTTTTTTTTTTTTTTTGAAGCTTAAAATTTCTGTAATTTAATAGTTTAATAGTTACTCTCGAAATGATATTTTACCTAAAAAAATTCATTTGGCTTTTCATAATTTTTAGCTGCGCTTTCATAGTTTGCGCTGAAGATTATTTTAGTGGGGAGTCGGAACCTAGCGATGAAGGTATTGAGTAAATTTATCTATTTTAATGAAGTGAAAAAAATTTTTTTTTTTTTTTTTTTTTGAAAGTTTGCAGTTTGCCACATGCAGCAAGGGGGACTTGTCGCGGAAAAGAACCGCATTGGTCTTATAATTCATATATAAAGGAATGTGTTCTATTTTTGCATAGTGGTTGTGGTGGTAATCAAAATCGGTTCGGTTCCCGTAATAAATGTGAGAATTTATGCAAAACGCACAACGATAAAAGTTTTGAAGAGTTACTAACAAGATCAAGGTAAAAAAGAAATATAATACATTTATATCTTCGGTATAATCGAAGCTTAAATACTCATCACATTAAAGTTTAAATCTTATACAGAAATTCTCACATAGAAACATACGCTTTTGCGGAACCATTGATTAAAAATTATATAAAAATTTTACCTCAAATTTTCGTAGTAACTTTCCCTTAACTTTGGAGTATTGGGTCCCTAGGCTTCACGCCGTAATATATACATTGTTTATTGCGTTTATAATGTCTGCTTTAAATACTAAATTACTTTGTTTCAAATACTCTTTACAAACTTTTATGTTCAAATGTGATGGGTATAATTTTTCTATATATGCGAATCACGAATGTTACTAGTATATAAATATATTTTAGATTTGTTAGAAGAAACCAATTAAAAAAACAAAAACGAAGATATATGAAGAAAACTATAAAAATTACATTTAAGAGCTAAAGATGTCTCAAGATATTCCATACAAATAATTATTATCTATTAGAAACGTTACAAAATTTTTGTTTTTATATCAAGAGTGGGGCAGTTCGGAGCTGTACGGAGCTGTCAACGATTAAAATTCTGCAAAATATTCTATCTTACAGAAAATTCTTTGGTCTCTTATTCTGTAGAACGTTTTTAAACAAATATGTTTTTATACCCGCCACACACGTAGTGTGAATGTTATTATCAGTCTTTCGGATCGTTTGTCTCTAGCCCCATTTTGAGAGGTGCCGCCTATATCCCAAAAAATTTTGATTTTTGCATAAAAACGTCGTTGTTTCTTATTCTAGGAAGTCTAAATTTGGAATTTAATATATATATGATAGTCTCAAAAAAATATTTCAATATGGGTAGGACCAACAAAATTTTAGGTATAGCCCCCATACAAATTTAACCCATTTTTTAAGTTTTTGTATGAAATTCCAATACAATGAGGACTGGTAGTAAGATATGGCCTAACTTAATGTGCATAAAGTTTGGGTACAGGGTATCTTTTATTTGAGTACAAGTTATGTTTGCACAATAAATAATCAAATTTGAGGTACCAGAAACATGGATGGGCCAAATTACTCGCTAAAAACGTTTTTTAAGGTTCATTTTGAGTTATTTTACAGGTTTGTATCGACCTCAACTTACTCGAAATTGAAACGTGATAGAAATATTCCGATTTCCGATTCGTAATCTACGGAAAAAGTTGTTTTAGAATCAGGTGGACATTATCTTCAAACAAAATTATTGTTAAACTGTGTAATCTTTGGTTTTGAATGAATAAAGTTTATGTTAACTTATTTATATTGTTCTGATGAGGTCAAATTGCATAACAAATTTAAAATTTAAACGCTTTACTTTAAATTTGCTTTGGATCTTCGAAGTTTTTCAGCAACATTAAGCTTAATTTTGAATTTAATTGCAACTAGTCGCTCTCGAAATGAAGTTTTTTCTATTGAATATTGCGTCATTTTTTATAATTATTATTTGCGCTATGGGCCAGGAATTCGCCGACAATTTATCTTTGGAGTCAGAAACAAGCGATGAAGGTAAATTATTTTATTTTATTTTTGAAAGAACTATAAAAGACCCTTTTTTATTACAGATGTGTGTAAAATGCGACCAGCTGTGAAGGGTTTCTGCCGTGGAATTGTGACAGCTTGGTCTTTTAATTCTACAAAAAATCGATGTGTTAAATTTTTATATAGAGGTTGTGGTGGCAACGGAAATCGATTTAAAACTCGTGAAAAATGTATGAAAAAATGTTTAAAAAAAAAGAATAAAAGTTAATCGAAATATTTGATCTGCAATGTCAAGATAAACAAAGACTTTTTCCAAAGCCTGACCGGCCTGTCTGTCCTAGGCTGATGCAAAGACGATCCAGTGTAGATAAGCAATTGTCCCAGGCTGATGCAGAGTCGATCTTGTGTTGTTCACAGGCTGTCCCAAGCTGTTAAAGGGGCCGGACGTGTCAGCTTTTGTAGGATATTTTAATGTAAAAATGGAATATAAAACAAAAATTGAGGTTGATTGTGCTCCATGCAACAGCCCTGATTAGTCATGGACAAGCCCATAAATGTTAGGCAATATATGTAAATATTTTTAGAAAGGGTCACTTGGCATTGGTTTGACTCTGCACAGCACTTACTAGACAATAACTAACCCGAATGTATGGTTCAGTAAAAAAGTCAGTCCTAGCAATTGATTCGAGCCAGTTACGCTGGGAAACTTCTGGTTGTTTTGAATATAAAGTTTTCCCCTTGCTTTTCTAAACTTGCATGACTAATTTAAATTGTTAACGCCTTTTTAGTATAAAATATAAAATTGTTATTTCTATCAGAATATTTTATTATAGATTCTTTAATTACGACTTGCAACGCTAGAATGAAGTTGTTTTATTTAATAAATATCGTTTTGTATATAATACTTTTTGCTTATGGTGTGGCAGCTAAGGATGATGATCTTTCTGATCTAGACAAAGATGATATCGTTGTAGATAGTATGTATTGATCAAATATAATGTTTTTTTTTTAATTATTTTGTTTTTTAATAGAACGTTGTCTGCTTAAGAATTCTGTGGCGGGTAAATGTCATGGCACAATGCCCGCTTGGACCTATAATCAAGCTAAAAAAGAATGTGTCAAATTTACATACCGAGGTTGCGGTGGTAATGCTAATCGATTTTGGGAAAAGGCAAGTTGTGAGGTATTTTGCGGTTTGAAAGTTAAAAATTAAGCTTGCTAATTATTCACTTACATATATTTTTATTAAAAATAATGAAAATTCTATAATAATATGTAGTTCCTTCATTTTAATTTAAATCTATGTATTAACAATTCGGCTTGAAATGAGAAAACTGCAATCCATGCCCAAAAACAAAAATGCTGCAATTTAATGAAAAATTATTTTAAAACTTATTGTTATTATTTTGTCCAATTTGAAATTTATTTGAAGCCGTTCGGGAAAAATT
Organism: Leucophenga varia; assembly: GCA_018903435.1. Lineage (NCBI taxonomy): Eukaryota > Metazoa > Arthropoda > Insecta > Diptera > Drosophilidae > Leucophenga > Leucophenga varia. The sequence goes on along the minus strand of JAEIFJ010001509.1, from coordinate 1,184,798 downwards.
CCTTAAATATTTTTTTACAGTCGATAAAGCTATGTTCATACAGAGTTTCCAATAGAAGAGATGGTAGTCTTTTATGAAGCAACATTACACACACGTTCAGAAACTCACTGTTTGGTGTGCATTTTGGTATGTAAGCATCATCGGTGAGTTCGGTTCGGTGAGTCGATAATACCGCGAAATGGCCCTAACAACTGTCCACCAAGATCGTGTGACTTAAAACCATTGGAGTATTTTTTTGATAGATTTTAATAAGGGGCTCTCAACTGCTTAAACAAGCATATCTCCAACTCATTAAGTACTTCGGAGGCAAACTTGGTACGACGTGGAGTGTCGCATTGCTACGGCGAAGAAGAACACCGTGCTTAATCGTTTTGAAAAAGTGCAATCGAGTTTTTACCGTAACAAGCTACTGGCCCCAGCATAGCTCTAGCGCAATTAATATTCTCCCAACTGTGCAAACACTGCAGCATTTGCTTTTAACTTGGCTGGCAGTAAACAAAACAATTTTAACAATTAATAAGTTTCAAAACAAAATAAAAATTTCACACAACTTCATTCATATTCAATATCAAGATTTGTAGTACCAAACACATTAACCATTAACACAACAAGCTCCAATACACCCTCTCGGGTCATCTTGATCATCAACATTATTATCACCATTACCAAGATTACCAAGATTATCATGCAGATTTTCCAAATCAACAAGGGCCTCTTCACTTTCCTTCCCTGGATCCAATTGTCCACTTTTCATGCACACAGATTCACAGTCTTCCTTTTTGGCAAACATATTTGCATTTCCTAAGCATCCGCCGTAAATAAATGGTGCACAAGTCTTCAAGCTTGGCCTGTAACCCCAAACGTGGAAATTGCCATGACAAAAACCAGGATCCAAAGCAAGACGACAGAAATCTAAAGAAATTTGTTGGTAAAAATATCCTTTTTACAATATACTTAATATGTATGTATATCCTTACGTTGAGTTGCTGCAGATAGTAAATCAATTAGAAATGAATTTATTATTAATAAAAATTGAAGTAAACTAAACAGTTTCATCTTGGATACTAAATAAATTTTTAAAATTGTAGAATAACTTATAAGATTACGTGTATTTTAATAATGTTTTAACAAACTTATATTTTATGCCTATTAGAAGTGTTGTGTAACGGCTATTTCAGCTTCGGTTCCACCGAAGTTAACGTTTTTCCTTGTTTTAATATAAAAAATTCTCGCGACACAGTGTTTGTAACAAAACTCCTCCGATACGAGTTGACCGATTCTAATGAAATTTTGTGTGTATATGAAGCAGGTTTTTTTCATACCCCTAAGTGGGGCGGTGGGCATGACCATCATAGGTTCGATCATAAATTCATCGAATATTTCCAAAACAACTCAACCGATTTGAATGGAGTTTTGCAAATGTGTATTTTTTAGTTTAACTTAAAAGATAAGATATATGTCGTTTTGGAAAAATGGGCGGCCATAATCAACACATTAATTCAACATATTTTTGCAAGTATTTTAGAGAACTGCAAAGTAGAAAAAATGGAAGCTGGCTGCGGCACCATCTTAACAGAACCAAATTATTAAACTAGACAAATGATACTTGGTATTTGTGCATGTTTCGAGCAAGGACGGGTAGTTCAGCTAGTACATATATATAAATTCATATAAATATAAACAATACAAGTGGAGAAGGACTACTTGACTTTATCACCAGTCGTGACATGCTCTGTCGTGCAACTTATTCAATTACCTTACGGAGTACATACTACGCCATAAATTCTTATAAATTAAACCATATTTAGTGCATTTCTAATTATCTAATAGGCATAAAATTTACATTTATTAAAACATTATTAAAAAAACACGTAATCTTATAAGTTATTCTACAATTTTAAAAATTTATTTAGTATCCAAGATGAAGCTGTTTAGTTTACTTCAATTTTTATTAATAATAAATTCATTTCTAATTGATTTACTATCTGCAGCAACTCAACGTAAGGATATACATACATATTAAGTATATTGTAAAAAGGATATTTTTACCAACAAATTTCTTTAGATTTCTGTCGTCTTGCTTTGGATCCTGGTTTTTGTCATGGCAATTTCCACGTTTGGGGTTACAGGCCAAGCTTGAAGACTTGTGCACCATTTATTTACGGCGGATGCTTAGGAAATGCAAATATGTTTGCCAAAAAGGAAGACTGTGAATCTGTGTGCATGAAAAGTGGACAATTGGATCCAGGGAAGGAAAGTGAAGAGGCCCTTGTTGATTTGGAAAATCTGCATGATAATCTTGGTAATCTTGGTAATGGTGATAATAATGTTGATGATCAAGATGACCCGAGAGGGTGCATTGGAGCTTGTTGTGTTAATGGTTAATGTGTTTGGTACTACAAATCTTGATATTGAATATGAATGAAGTTGTGTGAAATTTTTATTTTGTTTTGAAACTTATTAATTGTTAAAATTGTTTTGTTTACTGCCAGCCAAGTTAAAAGCAAATGCTGCAGTGTTTGCACAGTTGGGAGAATATTAATTGCGCTAGAGCTATGCTGGGGCCAGTAGCTTGTTACGGTAAAAAACTCGATTGCACTTTTTCAAAACGATTAAGCACGGTGTTCTTCTTCGCCGTAGCAATGCGACACTCCACGTCGTACCAAGTTTGCCTCCGAGGTACTTAATGAGTTGGAGATATGCTTGTTTAAGCAGTTGAGAGCCCCTTATTAAAATCTATCAAAGAAAATACTCCAATGGTTTTAAGTCACACGATCTTGGTGGACAGTTGTTAGGGCCATTTCGCGGTATTATCGACTCACCGAACCGAACTCACCGATGATGCTTACATACCAAAATGCACACCAAACAGTGAGTTTCTGAACGTGTGTGTAATGTTGCTTCATAAAAGACTACCATCTCTTCTATTGGAAACTCTGTATGAACATAGCTTTATCGACTGTAAAAAATATTTAAGGAATTTTTCCCGAACGGCTTCAAATAAATTTCAAATTGGACAAAATAATAACAATAAGTTTTAAAATAATTTTTCATTAAATTGCAGCATTTTTGTTTTTGGGCATGGATTGCAGTTTTCTCATTTCAAGCCGAATTGTTAATACATAGATTTAAATTAAAATGAAGGAACTACATATTATTATAGAATTTTCATTATTTTTAATAAAAATATATGTAAGTGAATAATTAGCAAGCTTAATTTTTAACTTTCAAACCGCAAAATACCTCACAACTTGCCTTTTCCCAAAATCGATTAGCATTACCACCGCAACCTCGGTATGTAAATTTGACACATTCTTTTTTAGCTTGACCGTACCCAAAATAGCGAAACGAATTCTAGCTTTGGTACGCACTTTCAGCAGAAACACTCTGTTCAGTGCTCCCAATTAATGTGTTGCACTGTGTTTCTAATTTGTAAACTGTATTTAAAATTTAATAAAACTTCGAGTATTTTAAACTTGTATATTTAATTCTATTCTAGTGCAATCGAGTTTTTACCGTAACAATCTACTGGCCCCAGCATAGCTCTAGCGCAATTAATATTCCCCCAACTGTGCAAACACTGCAGCATTTGCTTTTAACTTGGCTGGCAGTAAGCAAAACAATTTTAATAATTATTAACCCACACAATTACAAACTCCACTACACCCTCTCGGGTCATCTTGATCATCGGCGTTAGTATCACCATTACCAAGATTATCCTGCAGATTTTCCAAATCAACAAGAGCCTCTTCACTTTCCTTCTCTGGATCCAATTGTCCACCTTTCATGCACACTGATTCACAGTCTTCCTTTTTGGCAAACATATTTGCATTTCCTAAGCATCCGCCGTAAATAAATGGTACACAAGCCTTCAAGCTGGGCCTGTAACCCCAAACGTGGAAATTGCCATGACAAAAACCAGGATCCAAAGCAAGACGACAGAAATCTAAAGAAATTTGTTGGTAAAAATATCCTTTTTACAATATACTTAATATGTATGTATATCCTTACGTTGAGTTGCTGCAGATAGTAAATCAATTAGAAATGAATTTATTATTAATAAAAATTGAAGTAAATTAAACAGCTTCATCTTGGATACTAAATAAATTTTTAAAATTGTAGAATAACTTATAAGATTACGTGTTTTTTAATAATGTTTTAATAAATGTAAATTTTATGCCTATTAGATAATTAGAAATGCACTAAATATGGTTTAATTTATAAGAATTTATGGCGTAGTATGTACTCCGTAAGGTAATTGAATAAGTTGCACGACAGAGCATGTCACGACTGGTGATAAAGTCAAGTAGTCCTTCTCCACTTGTATTGTTTATATTTATATGAATTTATATATATGTACTAGCTGAACTACCCGTCCTTGCTCGAAACATGCACAAATACCAAGTATCATTTGTCTAGTTTAATAATTTGGTTCGTTAAGATGGTGCCGCAGCCAGCTTCCATTTTTTCTACTTTGCAGTTCTCTAAAATACTTGCAAAAATATGTTGAATTAATGTGTTGATTATGGCCGCCCATTTTTCCAAAACGACATATATCTTATCTTTTAAGTTAAACTAAAAAATACACATTTGCAAAACTCCATTCAAATCGGTTGAGTTGTTTTGGAAATATTCGATGAATTTATGATCGAACCTATGATGGCCATGCCCACCGCCCCACTTAGGAGTATGAAAAAACCTGCTTCATATACATATAAAATTTCATTAGAATCGGTCAACCCGTATCGGAGGAGGTTTGTTACAAACACTGTGTCGCGAGAATTTTTTATATTAAAACAAGGAAAAACGATAACTTCGGTGGAACCGAAGCTGAAATAGCCGTTTCACTATACTTTTAATAGTTTATATGTTCACCAGGTGCTTAGATTAAATTTAATATACCGTATTCGCACGAATGACTAGCTGTACCAGCTATGCAACTACATCGATATAGTCAGCTATGAAAATCAGAAGAATAACATAGCGCCTGGTACAGATAAGCCACCCCCTGAATTATTCATCGTAAAGTTTTTGTATGATAATGCAAATGAACTACCAAACCTTTTTTCAGGATAGGAAATAGCCTTGTGGACAGGACAGTGCGCTGTCGTGCAACTTATTTAATTTCCTTGTAGAGTACATACTACGCCATAAATTCTTATAAATTAAACCATATTTAGTGCATTTCTAATTATCTAATAGATATAAAATATAAGTTTGTTAAAACATTATTAAAAAACACGTAATCTTATAAGTTATTCTACAATTTTAAAAATTTATTTAGTATCCAAGATGAAGCTGTTTAGTTTACTTCAATTTTTATTAGTAATAAATTCATTTCTAATTGATTTACTATCTGCAGCAACTCAACGTAAGGATATACATACATATTAAGTATATTGTAAAAAGGATATTTTTACCAACAAATTTCTTTAGATTTCTGTCGTCTTGCTTTGGATCCTGGTTTTTGTCATGGCAATTTCCACGTTTTGGGTTACAGGCCCAGCTTGAAGGCTTGTGTACCATTTATTTACGGCGGATGCTTAGGAAATGCAAATATGTTTGCCAAAAAGGAAGACTGTGAATCTGTGTGCATGAAAGGTGGACAATTGGATCCAGAGAAGGAAAGTGAAGAGGCTCTTGTTGATTTAGACAATCTGCATGATAATCTTGGTAATGCTGATAATATTGCCGATGATCAAGATGACCCGAGAGGGTGTAATTGTAATTTTAATATTATAGGTTAAAGAGTTTGTTACGGCAAATCTTGATATCTTAAATTGCAAAATGAAGTTGTTACAATGTGAAATTTTAATTTTGTTTTTAAAAAAAAAAAAAAAAAAAATTAATATTTCACATTTTACTACATTTTGCAATTTAAGATATCAAGATTTGCCGTATCAAACTCATTAACCTATAATATTAAAATTACAATTACACCCTCCCGGGTCATCTTGATCATAGGCAATATTATCAGCATTACCAAGATTATCATGCAGATTGTCCAAATCAACAATTACACCCTCTCGGGTCATCTTGATTATAATTAATATTGTTTTGATTACTGCAAGCCAAGCCAATAGTAAATTCTGGTACGCATAGTTGGAGGAGTTCGTTATGGTAAAAACTCGATTGCACTAGAATAGAATTAAATATACAAGTTTAAAATACTCGAAGTTTTATTAAATTTTAAATACAGTTTACACATTAATTGGGAGCTCTGAACAGAGTGCTTCTGCTGAAAGTGCGTACCGAAGCTAGAATTCGTTTCGCTATTTTGGGTACGGTCATTTGGAAATGCCCATTTTTTTAAAGTGTTTTATACCCGCTACACATAGTGTAAACGGGTAATATTAATTAGTTTATTAATAATAACTGAAGTAAAACAAATTGCTGCGAGTTTTATACTAAATAAATTTGTAAAATAAAAATACTTGTTTTTAAAAAATGTTTTAATTAATGTAAATATGTAATGTAATGCATATTAGAAAATTAAAAACGTATTAAATATGGTTAAATTTTATAAAAGCGCATCTAAACAAATTTATACATTTGATCAGGGTTATATACAAAGTCCTGAATAACTGGTATTCTCTTAAGAAAAATACGCGACTATAGGAGGCGTTGTTTTCATTAACTCTAATTTTCTGATCGGCTTGACTATTTGAGTAATCCAAAGCAGATTTTTAATTAAAGCGTGGCACAATAATACTGGAAACAGACTGATTTTGGACTAATTAAAAAAACAAAGAAAACGTTCGATGAAACGGAAAATTTATTGCATGTCACATGAAAAAATTAATTGTGATAACAATTTGGTAAATCAGAAGTAACATTAAATTATTTAACGTAATATTTAAATAAAAAATTGCAAGAATCGAGTTTCTAATGTAATAACAATTTTATAAAAAAATTCTAAAATTTGTATGGGGTCTCTAACTCAGAGTGGACATGGCATGGCTTTAAATTTCATTGCCATATCTTAAAAACTAAGCGAATGAATGTTTACTTGATAGGGTCTGACAACTTTCTGACGAAAGTAATAATACCCATTCACATTATGTGTGGGGAGTTTAAACAATGAACCATTCTATGGTCAAATTTTAAGCTAAGGACAGATAAAATAAATTTTTTCTTTAAAAAAATCGGAGACTTTCTAAACGATTTGAAGATATTGCTGTATAAAATTTATGATTTAAAAAAAATATTTTAAACGGTAAAATATACTCAATAATCTAAGGAATAAATTTCGTTCAGATGATTGGTGGAGAATCTATACACGATATTTGCATAATTCCTAAACACTATATTTTGGAAAAGAATATGGCAAGACCTACTAATGTGCAATATTATCTGTAAATTGTATAAATAATATAAGTATATGTAAATTTCCTCAGAATTCAAGGTTTGTTTTTTTTTTTTTTTAATTATTTTTTTTTTTTTTTTTTTGTTTGTTTGCCTTTTTGAACTTCACATCTTGATGAATATAAGCAAATAAAAAATAAATAAATAAACACAAATAGTCTCTCTGTTGTGATAAGCGTTTTATTTGCACACAGTCAAACTATAAAATGCTCATGATTTGCTCTACAGAGATTTAGTTAAAGCTCGAATTCGAACAGTTCGATTAGTGCTAATCAAGAAAAAAAAAAAAAAAAAAAAGAAAAAATAAAAAATGAAATTCTTTGCTTGCTTTATTGTGCTATTCGCATTGTTGGCTGCTGCGTTGGCATTAAAAGATCGTAAGTATTACAAATAAAAAAAACCTTTGATTATATTAAATGAATTATTTACCAAATTTTCTTAACTTCACAGCTGTCTGCGGTCAGCCACATACGGAATTAGGCAATTGTCGTGCACTCATTAAATCATGGACCTATCTGCAGGATTCGAATCAATGCAATGAATTCTTTTATACTGGCTGCCAAGGCAATGACAATCGTTTCAATACACTTGAGGAGTGCGAATCAAAGTGCAAAGAATAATTTGAAAAAAAAATTTAAACAATAAAAAAACTAATATTAAAAAAAATTATAAAAAAGAAAATTTAAAAAAAATGATAATAAATAAAATTACAAAAAAAAAAAAAAAAACAATCAAATATTTTTGTTTAAATTTATTTATTCATTTGTTGTCTTTAATTAACTTTAAATATTTAATTTAAATTATAAATATTATCATAATTATTTTGTTACAATTATTGTTTCAACTTAAAACTATTCCGTACAAGTGTCTTTATGTGTGTGTATATGTGTGTGTAATTCTCTTTTATACCCGTTACACATAGTGTAAACGGATATATTCAGTTTGTCCAAAAGTTTGTTACGCATTGAAGGAGGCATCGGAGACCCCACAAAGTATATGTATATATTCTTGATCAGCTCGATGAGACGAATCGATCTAGCCATGTCCGTCTGTCTGCCCGTCTGTCCGTCTGTTTGTTGCTATGCGATTTATTCGATGAAGATATAATGATATTGGGCTGAAATTTTAAACTTTAGCTTTTCTCGGCAACGACTATTTTAAGTTCGAAAATGAAAGTGCCACGCCCATTTTTAGGTATAGCCCCCATACAAACTTATCGATTTTTTTTTATTTTTTTGTTTAAAAATAGTAATTATTTATGAATGTACTCGCTCATCCAGGGTCAAAACCAAGACGCCACGCCCATGTAACGGGTATTTTAGCTTCGGTTCCGAAGTTAACCGAAGTTAACGTTTTTCCTTGTTTTTTTTTTTTTAAATTTATTTTAATTTTTTATGTATCTGCATGTCAGCTTTGGTTATTTGAACAAACTTCTGAAATGATGACTTATTTTTATTTAGATGTATTTAATAAAAAGTAGATTAAAACATTTTTATTTACAATTTTGAATGAATATAATAAAAAAAAAAATTATACAATAATTGTTAAAAGTGTTGCATGAGACGAGTCGATCTAGCCATGTCTGTCTGTCCGTCAGTCTGTATTTATGCATTTCATTCGCTTAAGATATTGAACTGCTACTCGAAACTTCAGCTTTTCCCAGTCTTAAGCAGTTCTAGTGTTAAGATATAGCCCCCACACAAAAAACTTATCGTTAGTTAAAGATTTTTTTTTATATGAACATAGCTAGTATTTATGAACATATTCACTTCAAATAGGGTAAATACAAGTCTAAAGACATCCTATATATGCTCTACTGATATTATAAGGATCAGCCCACTATAGCATAAAGCATCAAAAGAGCTAAAATATTAAAATAGTCGTTCTACTATTGGTAAATGAACTAAAAATTTTGCAAAAGTTGTTCAGCATAGGTTCATGAAGATAAATGTATCGTTTTCTCTTTATACTCTAAGCAAAAATTTGTTCTTTTTTACTCAATTTGTTATTTCAAAAAAAAGAAATTTAAAAGCTTACGAAAGCTCTCATGCAACACGCTGATTGGTTAACTAGAAATTTTTTAGTAAAAGCTTTATTTATTGCATAAATTAAATGTTTTAGATAAAATTAATGTATTTTGTTATTACTAAAATTTAAAAAATTATATAACTACTGATTTTATTTTTTTGGATTTGCCTTCAATTACGTATTCTAACATTATTATTGTATTGCTGTGCTAATTGTAAGAGTATTTTATAATTTCGTTATTAAATCTTTTTTTTTTTTTTTTTTCATTGGAAACTACTTGATAAATCTTAATAATTTTTGAATTTTATATTGCTAGAAAACTAAGATTTTATAACTACTTATGTGTAATATATTGTATTTTTTAATTCTGTTTGTATTTATATATTTTTATAGCATACATATAGGCGCATGAGGGCGCTTTTAATTGCATTAAATCTAATCTAAATAAAATACATAAATAAAAAAAAAGGAAAGACAAATCTCTACTCGCTTTTCGTTACAATGCCAACAATAGCACCATTAATATTCTGTCCAATGGGAGAGGATGTGGTCGTTGTCGATAATGTTGGTGAATCTGAATTTTGGCGTGGTGGTGCAACAGCATTGTTTTGCGTAGGCGTTGTTGGTGGTGAAAGTGTTGCATTTTGCTGCTGCTGTTGTTGTTGTTGTTGTTGCTGATGATGATGTTGCAACAATTGCTGATGCTGTTGTTGTTGTTGTTGATGATATGCAGCAACTGATTCAGCAGTCATATCAAGTATTGATGCAGCTGCAGTTGAAATTGGCGTTGTTGCAGCACTTGAAGATGAACCAAGGCCATTCATGGTGCTAGCAGTCATATCCTGTGCTTCATGTTTTAAACGCAAAGGAATATTGCTATTATTATGATTATTATTATTATTATTACTGTTGTTGTTGTTGTTATTATTATTATTATGGCTAACACCAGCGGCGCTTAGTGCATGATGATGAAATGAAAGTGGTGGCAAATGTAATCCTGGAAATGCAAGACCTGCTGCTGCAGCGGCATGTAAAGATTGTAGCAATGCAGCTGAATGTTCTTGTGCCTTGCGTCGCAGTTCCGCAACTGAATTTGTGCGTGGATCATGTCCATTATTGTTGCTATTATGATTATTACTAATATTCGAATGTGCACCAATCGATTTAGGCGAATCAGGTGAACTGGCAGCGGATGATGTGGAAACAGGCACAGTTAATGGTGCAACAGGCGTTGTTGGTGGCTTAAGCGGACAACAGGAGCAAAGGCTTTGGAAGGGTGAAACACCTGAAAAAAAAACAAGAAAAAAAGAAATCAAAAGTTAAGATTGATGATATCAAAAAATTTTCTTATACGAGCAACAGCTGTAAGAAGCTACAAGCTACAAAAAAGAAAATATTTTTAATTTTATTAAATATTTTTCTTTTTATTTATTATTTTTTAATATATAATAACTTGCGTCATCAAATCACTTTCGCGCTCTTGATTGACAGCTTATCGATGATGATGTAGCCATTAGCTACTGAGTAATTGGGAAATTCCATTGGGATTTGCCTATGCGCTACTTGAGATACACTTGCACTTGATAACATTTTATATACTCGCACTCACCTTTAAGGCCTGGAAATAGCGGCTGATGCGTAAATTGTGAGCTCAGTGTTGCCAAATGTGGTGGCAGAAAGAGTGGTGGATGATTTGCTGGACGCTGTGCAGCTGCACCAGCAGCAGCGGCCGCAGCGGCAGCGGCAGCACTTTGCTCATTGAGCACAGGACGAAAGCCACAATTGCTGTTGAAAAGAAAATAAAAATGAAATTGTACAATTTATTTATGAAATTATATTTGTAGCTTAACAAATTCATAAAAAAAATAAATCTTTGATGTGAAAATTTAAAAAAAAAAAAAAAAAAAGGAAAAAACGTTAACTCGGTGAAACCGAAGCTAAGATAGAACTTCGTGATTGAATGGATGGGGTCAATGGTCTGATACAATGATACAAGCAAAAAATACAGAAATAACAATGGGCGTGTCAATCTAAATTTATCATTCAAACTGCCTAGGACTGAGAAAAGCTTAAGTTTCGAATTTTAGCTCAATATTTTTAAAACTGAGCGAATGAAACACCTGGCAAAAGACGGACAGATGGACAGACAGACGGACGGAGATCGACTCGTATCATCGAGCTGATCAAGATTATATAGTATATACTTTATGGCGCCTACGACGACTCCTTTAATGCGTTACAAACTTTTCGACAAACTGAAAACACCCGTTTACACTATTAAAGCTCCAATACTAGTGAATTTGTGAACGAAGTTACCGTCGTCTGTATGGATCGGACTATTTCGTAGACTATAAGAGCTACAGTTAACAAACTTAATACTTATTTTCTGTCTGTAGAGCTCTCCGATGTTATCGAAAATATCGAAAACTGGTTCAAATCGAATTATTATTTTAATTTAAGTTTTGCTCTTTTTATAATCTTTTTGGGATAAAGACCAGTAATGCCATTTTTAAACGTCTTAATCAACCAAAGCCGGCATTTTGGAAAATTATACTCCGACTCTAAAATTTTTATTTCGTTCTTCTGTATTCCTATGCAGTTTAGAACTATTTTCATATAGTTTATTTTATAATTTAATATTTTTATTATATTTTAGATGGTGTATATTTTTTTCTTCCATTTTGCCAACTATTAGCACCACTCAAACATGTAAAACTTGTTTCGAAAAATTTTTACCCAAAAAAAAAAAAAGAAACTAAATAAAATCCATACAAATCCACATGAAAAAAAGCGAAATGCAAGCGATACAACCGACAAAAATTACGCAAAATACATTCAGTATTCTCTTTCATGAAATATTTCCCAGCGTAAAACCTAAACTGACAGCGGCAAATCTCGACAACCACAGCTAAAGCAAAAAAAAAAAAAAAAAAAAAAGATTTTTTGTTTTAACAAAATTGTAAAACGCGACACTCGGCAACGTTGAAAAGAAAAATATATGAAGAATTTTTAATAGAAAATGTCCAGTTTAGCTTGCCATGCCAACTCAATTTGAAATGCAGCAGCAGCAGTAGTAGCAGCACAAATCAGTCAGATTTGTAGAGGGTGTTTTTTTTTTTGGAGCTAGACAGGTTGTAGTAGTAGCACTAAGACTTATTAAATTTTCGTGTTAGATTTGCATTTTGTGGTCGCGAACGGAAGCCAGGCGATGACAATTGTTATACAAAAAAAAAAATCACTTAAATATGAAAAATCGTGGAATAGAAGACTTATATATTCCCAGGTGTATAACGCGTTATTTGCAGCACTTACGACAAAAAATTAAAAAGTGAATTCAATTTATATAAAACCTTAAATCATTGTAGAATGAGTCTGGAATTGACGTAAACATTATTTTGGAAAAAAAAATGTAGCTAATATTTTTATTGAATTTAAAAAAAAAAAAAAAAGAAAACATTAACACAACTTCCATTAGGCTTAAATCATTCTTTTCATCAAATAAACAAATTCTATTCTAAATACATACTTGTGCGATTTGCGATTTGAGCAAATTCGTTCGATTTCAAATCGCTAAAGTAATGTTTTATTTGCTACACGTTCTCTTGCATTATATATGAGAAAACCTGTTATCGATTACAGACTTCTATAAAATCAGTCTGTACAAATTGCAAATATTTTTGCAATTACGTTTACTGGAACATGTCTAATAATTTATTTTTCTTTCAAATTTTTGATTTATGTGCATTTTTTTATTATATTTTTTTTGTAAAGTCGTAAAAAAATTAAACGCAATAAAAAAATTAAAAAAAAAAAAAATAAAAATAATTTTATTAATGGATTATGCCTGCGAGCAAGCGAACACAATTTATATTTATTAATGTTGTTTGGGACACTTATCAATTAAAATTTAAATTGCATTAACCATAAATATATACAATATGTAGTATAGAATCATATGTATATAAAGTAGACATAGGGTATATGTAGTAAAAAATTCATCAAGCTTAGGGTGGGCTGTGAAATTTTTCTTTCTGTGAATATGTTATGCGACGACCTCCACGACAGTTTCATACATATTTCATTCAATTAAACAGTTAAGTGTCATCGTTCTTGTTATTGTTGTTGTTGTTGTTGTAGCTGCTGTCCAGTTCTAAATTGGGCGCCAACTATATTTGTATCATGAATCTACTTTATGGAATAGAATAGCGCATGGTACATTCTCTCATGCCATAACAAATAAAAAACGTTTGACAATGATACACCATACAAATATTTAGGTTTATTAATAATAATGCAATTACGCATAAAAATGTTTTAATTTATTTCAATTAAGCTTTAATTAAAATTGTTCGTTGTTGTTTGTTGTTGTTGCTACTGTATTATTTATTGATATATTTAAGCTTTGTAGCAATATATTTTTTTTTTTTTTATGAAATTTACATTATTTAATATTTTATTTAGAAGCATCATAAATAAAAAGCGTTTCAAATGCGGGTCGCGTGTTTTAGCTTTCAAAAGAAAAAAAAATTGTATCAAAATCAATGCAATTCAAGGCTGTAGCTATGTCTTTAAAGCTTTTTTTAGCGATTAACGAAAACGCTTGCAAATATGATTAATTTAATTTGTCCTATTTTAATTAGTATATAAGTTTCGCTTATCTGTCTTACTATACTATATATAAGCTTAGAGATAGCGCTACTAGATTCTTGCTTTTTTCTTTACGTTTCACGTTACATTTACTTAGTTTTTAAGATATTGGCTTGATATTTTAAATATTAGCTTTGTCTCGACAACCATTATCTACAAGATGCCACGCCTACTTTTAGGTATAGCCACCATACAAATCTAACACACATTATCAAAGTGTTTATTAGGATAATATTATTATTTTGGTATGTATTCACCATCAATATGCTAAGTTGGTTTCTAGCAACTACATAAGCAAGCCCCAAACAAACTCACCATCCATTTCCTCTTTTTATACCCTGTACCCGAAGGGAAAAGGGTTTATTAAGTAATGTATACAATGTATGTAAAAGGCAAAGGAGTCTTGACAGATCCTATTAAGTATATATATTTTTGATCAGCATTAAACGGCGAGTCTGTATAACTGTGACTGTCTGTCCGTCCTTTCGGACGTCTGCCGTATGAAAACGATTATCTCGGAGACTATTATAGGTACAGCCAACATCCAGTCTTTGAACTCTTAATTTAGTATGGATTATGCCTAAAATAGTCCTAATAAAATATAGGAGCATGACTAAATACAAATTTATCCATATGTTTTACCAGAGAATGGACATGGTATGTACAAAGGGTTTTGCTTCGCTGACTACGAATCTGTGCAAAGCATGAGTCCATAACCCAAGCTTTTCGTGGTATTTAAACCCAAATTGTCTGCCAAGTGTAATCGATTTTCTTGGAGACTATAGGAGATGGAAGCGCCATACTATAAGCCGTCAAGTGGTCACTTATAAAGCCTCATTTTAGGGTTTCTCCCTAAACAAATCTACCCCAAAAATGTGACTTTTTAAAAAAAAAAAACTTCTTTGTTTCTTATTCTAGGAACTCTAAATTTAGTATAAATTATGTCTATAAGAGTTCCAATGAAATATCCCAATATGTGTAGGTTCAACTATATTTTAGGTGTAGCCCCATACAAATTTACTCCATTTTTAAGTTTTTAAAAATCTAATACAATGAGGTATGGTACTAAGATAGGACTTAACT
Organism: Leucophenga varia; assembly: GCA_018903435.1. NCBI lineage: Eukaryota > Metazoa > Arthropoda > Insecta > Diptera > Drosophilidae > Leucophenga > Leucophenga varia. The sequence continues at coordinate 1,169,675 of JAEIFJ010001509.1, read as the reverse complement.
TTAGGTACATAAAGATTCGGTACAGCGTATCTAACAGTCGAGCATACTCTACTTTTTATACCTGTCACGCTTGGTGTGAAACAGATATATTCAGTTTGTCGTAGACCCTATAAAGTACATATATTCTTGATCACCTCGACGAGACAAGTCTGTCTGTCTGTCTTTCTGTCTGTCTGTTTGTTGCTGCTCGATTTATTTATTGTATTAATGCTAAAAGATGTGTGTCAGGTATATAAGCTTCGGTCTTACCGAAGTTACCGTTGTTCATTGTTTTTTTTAACTCTATTAAAATTTTTTTCATATATGTACTAACTTTAAATTCTTAAATATTTTAAATATTTAAATTTCATTTAAATGTTTTCTCTTTTGCATTATTTCGTTTATTTTCTTTTTCTTACATATCGTATCTGTATATATGTAATGTGTATATATGTATATAAAAATCTATGTAAATAGACATTTCATATATCCAATTAAAGCTGTCGTCTGTATGTACTCACATATTTGAGCCTGCAAAGCTCAACAAACGAATGAGAGCGTAAAAGAAATATGTAAATATACATATGTATGCACATTTGTATATATAAAATGCCGACGAAGAAGGAAAAGTGTAAAAGAGGAGCAAAGGCAACTTAAATGTTTGCGTATAATTAAGCACTCATCCTTTGGTCGTAATTAAATTTTGCATGTGCACATCAACAGCTCCTGCAAATTTTTATCCTTAGGCGACAACATGGCTACACAAACTGCAACAACAAAAACAACAACAACAACAACAATTTGATAATCATATTCGTTGCAATGTTGTTGTTGTTGCTGTCTTGTTTGTCGTTTCCATACTCAGTGTTGTTTTTGTACAAGTGCCATACTTGAAAATTTGCCCCAAAGTTAGTCGCGTTTTGAGATTCTTTTCAATCTCTCTCGCTCGCTCGCTCTCTGACTTATGCTAAACATTGCTGTCTCATTTGAACAACTGCACTAATTAAAGCCATTCGTTGCGCTCAAGTGTTGTCGTTGAGCTCGTTAGTTAGTAAAGGTAATACCCCTTTCGTTGCTTTAATTCGCTTGCAGCAGCATTTGTCGTTGCAACATCATCGTTAGATTGTTTAGTTAGATGCTATATTTGATACCCTAAACTATAAGAAATATTATTCAACTATATCTAAACATGTAAAATGTACCGATTTTGCATGACCTTAAAAGTGTCCATGTAAATTCACAGTTTACAAGTTCAGTAAATGCTAAGTAATTCATATTTTACATACAATATAATCCATAATTTATATATAATTTTTTATAGAACCATAGAATTTCATAGATACTACATATATGAGAGTAAAGTATGTTATATTTATGTCGGCCGCGACAACAATAAAACACTGAGTGAGGCTTTATGTTATAGTATCCTTACCGATCCTTACCATATCGATAGTGTTCACTTAGGCGGACATTGGAATTGATTTTCCAATTTACAGACTAATAAGGAGCACAAAAAGCTTAAGTTTTAAATTTCAGGTCAATATCTTTAAAACTTTCCGAGTAAAACGCATCGCAGCAGACAGACAGACGGACATGGCTAAATCTACTCGTCTTGTCGAGCTGATCAAGAATATATATATACTTAATGGGGTCTACGGTGTCTCCTTTCATGCGTTACAAACTTTTTGACAAACTGAATGTACCCTTTCACACTATGTGTGACGGGTCTAAAAATCTGAAATCAGAAAAAAAAATTATTTTTAAATACATGAAACATCCAAAATGGTGAGTTTAATAGAGCACGGGATAGACCCACGGGATTCCTGACTCGATATGATATGACAAATAGTCTGTACAAATTTTTATTAAAAATTTTAAATAAGTTTCGAAAATTGCACGAAAAACAGGTCAATCAAATATATACAAACTGCATACTTTCAGGCGCAATGACAATAATACCCTAGTACATTTTCATTTTCGTTTTCTCTTAGACTTTCTCACATTCTTAATGTGTTTAAATGAAAATCATTTTCTTATAATTTTCGCACTTTTTCTGTGATTTTTTTTTACAAAAACTTTGTCGTATACATTCAAGAAAGTTTTACCAGTTGCAAGAGCAAGTTTTTATACATTAATTAATTTTTACACATTCGTTCACTCGTACAGCCGCACTCTGCCGTTTCTCGTACACATGTTTGCCTTTGAGAGGAGGGTTCGTTTTATAAATTTTGTTTTTTTTTTTTTTTTTTTTGCTTTTTGTGTAAACATTTTAATACTTTTTGCAATTCTAACAAATTAAACTCGTGTAATCAACACCTAAAGCAGCCAAATGAGGCTTAGTTTGGGAACTGAGTTTGAGTTAATTTGCTTGTGAATGAATGCGCGTTATATATAGTATATACGTTATATTAAAAGGTAAATATTTCTACGTCTCATCCACTTCTGTTCAGATTAGCATTTTCAGTCAAACTTAATTTCCGCAAAATATTTTCAGATGAGTTATGGAATGGTGGTAAAAAGCGCCTACTTAAACTCTGTTTGAAATTTACGTGCCACATAGAAAACTTTTGACTGATACCTTTTGAGCTTGGAGCAGCAGCTACACACAAAATATATAAAATGTCGACAGTAGTAAAAAAAATTTTTGTAGAGTTTATGTTGATATGAAATTATTTTATAAAGCAGCATCGTCATCATTGTAGGCGGCGAAAGCGGCGAAGAGGCTTATTTTAATTGCATGATGAATATTAAAATATTTGCTTAATTTATTATTCGAGCATTCGTGCGAGCGTACGCTTCAAAAAGTCTGTTTGGAAGATATTCACTCAGGTGTATCTAGATACATTTGTGCGCCGCGGCAGCAGCAGCTAATTATATATGCAACTTATTATGCTTTAATGAAGTTAAGCTGTGCAAAGCTGCCAAATATTCAAATGCTTATATGTATTTTTTTCATCTTTTTTTTTTTCATTGCTTTTTATATTTAATAAAGCGCGGCGTATTTGAATTTTTAAAATGTCTTAATTTGCGATTTTTATTTTGTTGTCAGCTTTGACAAATTTTTAAGCGTCACAAATTGAAATAAAGTTAATCGACCTCAGTTTTAAGTGTGCTGCATGAAATTTTAAATCAAAACAATGTAAATGTTATAAGGAAATAAGAATTTATATAACTTTCAAACGAAATTTGATTTTTTGATAATCTGAGTGCCATGCCTCTACTGCAGCTTTGGGGTTCCTGACCATCAATGGTATCGCACTGGAAACCTTGGTGCATTTTGGTATTCTTAAACTGATATCTGGTGGCGAGAACTGCAGGGTTACTTTTTGTATGATCACAATTTAAACCTTTGGCAGCTATTTTGGGCGCCTTCAATCTAATAATTCGCAAACAGTTTAAGCAAGCCAATATAGTTACTGCCTGATCGTATGTGAGGCCCCGATAAGGGACTTGAAAAATGAACTTTATAAATAATGTTGAGGTACCACATGAAACAGACGTGACCTTACAATACAAGTTAGACAAAGACTACCAAAAAACGCAGCAACTCCCACATCGATATGCGATATTTTAAACTGTTTGGGAATTATAAGATTATAGAAGCTCTATTCGAAAAGTAAATCACTAATTTCGAAAGTGGAAGCCTGACTGAATATTTATCAATAACTGAAATAAATTAAGGAAAATTTCAAAGACTGAACGATTAAGTTAACCTCAGTTCCGGAAAAAACATGACTTCTCTTACACTTCTTCGATCCATTTGATCCAACTACGCAAATTTTACAAAAATGTGCCCTATGGATCCTAGAAGTTGTCTTCTTCTGCCTCCTCGGCATGTTAAAACTTGATTACTAATGGCTTTTTCCTATTATATTTTGACACTTTAGTTTTGTACTTTATTTTGAAAGTACCTACTAAATTTATTTTTATTTTTCTTTGCATACTTTTAGGGTTCACTCTAGAAGTAGATACAGTGTGTCAGAAAAAGTAAATTATTATGAGTACAACTATTCTTTTTTTTTTTTTCCATTTAGCGTTTCTATAGATTGAATACATATTTTTATAAGCGTCTCTCTCTCTTTCATAGTTGCATAACTAATGCAATGATAAATGTTTTTCTATTAATCTGCAATGCATGATTGCGTTAGTTGAAGTAATATATTAATAAATACGGAAACAGAATATTCTACTTCGCACCAGTAAACACATTTAAATAACAAAATCAAAGCATAGAAAATCAAGATATGCTATCATATATCAGCACATATTGAATTGGAAATCATTACCGGAGCAAAACCAAAACCGTTACGAAAGCAACAATAGAAATCGTCTTATATGGTATATAGTACACAGGACATGATTCAGCGGGGCGTACAGACAGAGGCAGTAGTTGTGTAGCAAACTGTGGTATGATGTGGTGACATATTCTCTAATCGAGCATTTGGTGGCACCCACTAGCTTACTAAAGTTAACTGCTATTATTCTGCTTTGTGCATACGCGTTGACACAACATAATGTTTTGTTTACAAACGCTCAACGCCTTACGCAGGTTTCTTTCATTGTTATGCCTGGGACCACCCGTTGTGTTATTCAATGGCACATTTGTTGTTGATGAGCGACCGCCCATTGTGCACTTTTTGCTGCTCTATAAATTTTTTTTTTTTACCAGTGTTAGTGCTAGTATTCTTTTTAGCACTTTGTGGCTTTGTTGCTTTTTTAGCGCAATATGCCGCAGCGTTTGATTTTTAATGAACACAAAACACCCTCGGTTACGCCCAATTAAATTTTGAGTGCCTGTTTTGTTTGGCAAATCGCTTTTGCTTGTAAGAATAATTTTTATTTGGTGTGGTAATGTTTTGATTTTAGGCAGTTGTTGTAAAAATGTAAAACTTGTCTCAATGTTAGTCAGTAAAATTTATTTAAAAAAATATAAAATATATTTACAAGTAACTTTGCATTCGGTTTCTATAATTTAGGAAAAAAATAGGTCGGCATATATTCAAAGATGTACAGATAGCGTCAATAGTTTTATAATTAGTGGTCCGATTTGTTTTTATAGTTACTCCTGACTTTTCTCCCTTGCAAAAATGCAACATTGCATAATTGTGATGAACAAAGTTGTGCAGCTTTGCACAATCAGCTGTTAAAGTCTGGGTCGGGCAAAGTAGTGCTTGATTTTTAAATGTAAATTTTTGTTGGAGGTGCAACAATTTTCTTGCATATTTGCACTGTTGCACGATTGCACGATGTGCAAATTAAGTTTTAAATTTGTTTTATTTAAAAACGGAACATAGTAAACATGAATTATTTAAAAAAATTTTTTTTAAATTTTATTTCAGATCCGATTAGCTTTACGATAAAGATCAAAAGGTAAGTTTGAATCAATGCTAAAGTGCTTAAACCAATTTTTATACCATTTAAGCGTAGAATAAATATGGCATAGGAGACCCTTTAAATGTTAATCATATATTCTATCTTTCAATTGTCTTTACTTCCAGATTGGTACATTCCATTGTTGTTACTATATATGGCCCCCATACAAATCTCAATTAAATTTCGAGGTTTTGTATAAAAAGATTTAGATTACTTAAAAATATTATTGGAACTTCAAAATTAGTGTGTTAATGTTAAGCCCAAAAAAAAAAACAGGTATGAATTTGGAATCAAACCTCTAAAACATACAATACCCATAGAAACTTCTTATAAAATATATACCCAACAACATCAAAGGACTGCATAGCTATAACAAATTTCATAATATACTTGTTTTCCTTTCCCCCCCTCTATCCGATAATGCGATCTGTTACAATTTCATATAATGATCTGCTAATTGCGTTCGTGTCATTAAGCTTCCACTTACAATGGAATTAAAGCAAACAAACAATAAATTTATGGCAAGTGTCGCATTTTGTCGTCAATTTGACAAAACAAAAAAACCAAAAAAAAAAAACCAGAAGGACAACACAAACAACAACGTTGCAAAGTGTAAACGACAAAGGACTTTATCAAAAAAAAAAAAAAAAAAAACACCCCAAAACGAAATTGTACCAGCTTCATTTCATGAATAAATATTTATAAATCTGCTCATGTACTCGAAAATCAACGAGAATTACTTTTGCGACAAAGTCTTGTGTCACCCTTAAAACTGAAGAACCCAATGAAGCTATGCGCTGTCTGCAATGGGGTTGACTAAATTAGCAATTGATTGAAATGTGAATGAGAATGTTTTCATTTGAAATCAGCAATGAAATTAGCAATTGAAATAGTTAGTGTAGTGAAGTTTATTGTTTTTAGATAGAGACACGAGGAGTGGCTAATGTCATTAGCGTGTAACCAAGAAGAAAAATCAAGACAGGAAGCGTATTCTTTACAAAGGCATGGGCTATTGAGCATGGCTACACAGCATGAAACAAAAAGCTAAAGATTGTAGCAAACAAACAAACTGACAAAACGAAACGAAACGGAAGGCGTTTACTTAATGTTTTGTACAAATATATAAATGCCTCGCTTGGAACCAAAAACGGAAGCCGTATGCGCAGCGGGAAACATTAACCAAGAAGACAAAAAAAAAAAAAAAAAAAAAAAAAAAAAACCAGCAAAGGACACTAATGACGCTGAATTGATGGCACGTGCAGCGCATTTAAAACGTTTATCACAAACGGATGATCGCGCGTTTAGTTAATGTATCCAAAAATTACTTTGTACTTACGTGTCACTGGCAAAACTGCCAAAGATATGCGATCCGAAGGCAGCCGCTGCTGCTGCTGCAGACGTTGGTGTGCCAAGATTTTGTGCTGCCTGATGCTGTTGTTGCGCAGCAGCGGCGGCGGCGAGTGCATGTGAATGCGTTGAATGTGTCGATGTAACCGAAGTGGTTGCAGCAGCAGCTGAAGAGCATGCAACGGCAGCAGCCACAGCATTTAAAGCATTCGACATACGTGCACTGGTGGTCAGTGACATGGGACCACCCACCTCAATTGGTGAATCGGTATGACGCGATTCCGATGGACTATGCTGTTGCGAGAGCGACAATGAAACGGGTGGTGATGCCAATTGACGTATACCCGAAGGTGATGGTGAACCAGCGCTAATGGAGCCCACCGATTGTGATGCAGAATGTGTCGCAGTTAGATGCGTTGACGAAAGTGGACGTTCATTATCGGAATCCAAGGCCGCAGGACTACGTGAACGATCGAGCGGACTATGTGATGAGCGACGGTGTACCGCTGCTGCATGATGATTCTGATGATGTGCATGATGATGCGAATGCGAATGTAAATGCGAAGCAGCCGATGACAACGATGTTGGTACATCGTCCAGATCATCATCAATTTCACCCGTAATATCTGGCGATGATTCGCGACTATCGTGCAGCTATAATGAATAAATACAAATTTATTTTAGTAAAAGGAAAGATCAAATTATTCGTTTAAATATTTACTTTATCCAATGAGCTTGTACTTTCGCCATTTTCACGCTTGCGTTGTTCATCCTTAAGGCGTTCAGCTTTACGCCATTTGGCGCGTCGATTTTGAAACCAAACCTATTTTTGCAATGGAATAGAAAAGTTTAATATTGTAGCGAATGTGTATCTATGAAATTGTTTAGAATTGCTTTTGTTATTTATATTATTAGCAAAAGTTTTACTTTAACAACTGCAATGCAACCCTATTGTATATGGTATATGGCTGTAAGCGAATTGCAAATTGAAAAACTTTTAACAATAAATGAAATTTTCCACCTCAGCAACTTTTACAATTTTGAATAGAGCAGCATCTACGCATGCAGTATGTATGTAGTTATCTATACATAGACATTAGCTAAAACACAATTCTAATAATAATCTAGACAACATGATTTAATGTCTCTCATGCGTTGAGAAGAGTTTTGGGGTTAGCAAACAAACAAACAAGCAAATAAAATCGCATATTTCAATTTATTCAGCTAAACAAAACAAATTTACGGATGTAATCAGCGCCTAAATTTGACAAAGCTTTTGTAGCTAAAGGATAAACACACACACATACACACATACGACTCTCTAATGAAGAGCAATCAGCCACAGCAGCAGCGTATGAGTTTTATTCTTAGAAAAGTTTGCCAAGGCTTTCTTTCTCCATTTTGTTTGCACTACTACAGCCACATTTATACATATTTCTTGTTACAACTTCCGGTTTAACTGATTCATGCTTTTTTGAGCTTGATAACATAAAAGTCTAATGGGATTTGTTAGCGCATAATCATGCGTTCAATGCGCCCGCTGACCTTCTTGAAGAATTGAGCACACTGATTTTTATATTACTAGGGCGGTTAGAAGAAATTTGTGTTCGATTTATTTGTAATAATTGTTTGATCTGAACCAAGTTGAAGTTATTTCTTAGAATCACCATAGTTGGAATCCAGGCATAATGGGTTATTTCTAGGTAAAAGTAAAAGTTTATAAAGACATCTAATCTCTGGCTAGACGGGGCTAATCGGGTGAATCTCAGCTAGTCGCGGTTCAGATTCCCAATGAGTTCGCCCACATTAGGAATCACAAAACATGAACAGCTGCAGAAAAGCTAAACTTTATTTGGTCTACGATTGATCCCAAACGTACCAGAACACTACTGTTAAAATGCCGCAAAGAACTTGCGAGACTGACAGCCACCATCACTGGGCATTGGACCATCGGGGAATACGCGCCCAGATTAGGTATCCCTTATAACAGTATCTGCAAAGTTGTAAGGAAGAGGACACCACAGATTTGTTAGAACACTTTCTCTGTGTGTGTGTCCTGCATTTAGATCGAGTAGCCTAAGTCACTTTGGACATTGGCAGTTAGAATCGCTGAGCGATCTAGCACTCTTATGTCCTCCAAATTATGGTCTTTCCGTAACTGTACTGGTTAACTCTGTTCCTACAAAGCCTTCCACGATTCTTCCGAGATTTTTTGTGGTATCAAAACGGCAGTTATACAATTGTGAGGAAAATATTGTTTTCCCTCAGCCTCCTCTATCTCTCTGGACACGTCTAATCCTTAAAGTCAAAGGGGCCCGAAAAAAATTTTTTAAAAAAAAAAGGGCAATATATAAATGAGCTCAGCCCTTCGCAGAATTGATGTTTCGAAGTTTGGTGTTTTTTTAAAATCTTTTCCTTTTCTTCTCCGATATGGATTGACTGCAAATGGAGGAAAGCAGAGCAGAACTTTTAAAATTACACTCGCATTCAAGCTGACTATCGGTACTTCCTTTCGATTATGCGTGTCTTGAACTTCCTGCATAATCTCGTGTGTGTGTGTGTAGTTATTTGCACAAAAGACGGCGCCATCTTGCTTTGCAGTTTTTTTTTTACATTCTTCATGTCTTTCAAACATTTTGCATTGGCTTTTGCGGCATAAGCAAATTTCCTAATCAAAATTCAAATTAGACGCTCCATGCTTCAGCGGAGAGTGAAGCATTCTTAACGCTTTTGTTTCCATTGTAATCATAACGCAAGTAAAACAATTTCCAACATTTTGCCTTGGGACATTTTCGCCATGACTAACACAATGACGACTACGACGACGGCGACGACGATGATGAAGTTGTTTGCTAACGCTTATAAGGATAAGGAGTGGAGTAAGTTGGAGTGTCTGAGTGTCTATACAGACACAATGAAATATAAGTGAATATAGTATTTGTATGACTGTTGTATAGCAGATATAATATAATAAAAGGGAGTATACGATGGGAGCATTTTTTTTTTCCTATTTTTTTCTCCTTTTCCGACTGCGCACTCGTAAAACATGAAATCTCACCGACACAACCACTGCCATCAGCCATCCATCCATCCACCCACTCATCGTAAGGGTGTTTGTCTGTGCGCTATGCTGTTGGTTGACGCCCACCAGAGTTACTTAATACAATATTTATAACATAAGCACATTACCAATAAAATATATTTTGTTGTTGGGGTTGTAGTAGTCGTCGCATAGCTGAGTGGCTGCTGCCCGGGGGCCAACATCATATCAAGAGCAGCAGTAATGTCATCATCACAATCATAATCAAAATAATCATAATCATAATCATCTCAGTTTCGTTATTATGACAGAAATTGAATAATGAAAAACAATTGTTCTGAATCTTGCATTTATGAAGAATGCAAGAGGTTCTCCCTCTGTGTGTGTGTGTGTGTGAGTGCGTGTGTGCGTTTGTGTGTGTGCGGCACTAATTTCATGCACAATTTTACTTTGACTTGGCATAATTTCTTATTAGGATTTCTCCCAATGTATCATTTTATATCCTTGTTTACTGTTTCTTAATTTCTTCAATTTTATATTGGATTTTATGTTTATTTTTGCTTTATACGCTTGATTAAGTTTATCGTTGATTAGCTTGCATATAATTATTTTTGTGTAATTTGGCAATTTATTTTTCATGTAAATTAATTGTATTGGTTGCTGATGTGATTTATTGGATTTTTTTGCAGCGTAAATATTGATATAAATAAAAGAATAACGAATTTGTAGGGAGCTCATGTTTTGTTTTTTGCTTCGAAGATGAGCATTTTTTCTGTTAAATATGCCCGGGCAAAGTTGAGAATTATGCCTTTTATTGTAAGACAAACAAATTTTGTCTTATAATTGTACAGTGACTGCGCTCAAAAGTCTACATTTGCAAGACAAGTGTGATACCAAGAATTTATTAGTATTTTTTTGAAAAGTATTTTGAATAAAAGATATTGGCCAAGACCCTAAAAAATACTTTAAAAATGTTTTTCATTGCATCAGCTAGCATTATTTTTATCGATCTAGCATAAAATGAACTGTATTAAATTTACTATATTACCTGAAATTATTTTATCTAACAGGTCAAAATTTTATTTTTTAAAGAAAACCCCTACTTGAGCTGATATTTTATTGCCTAGCTTTCAAACAAAAAACTTTGAAAGTTTTAAATCCTGGCCGTCGGTACAGGAATTTACTTAAACCGTACTAAATTCCGTGCAAACCCCTAAGAAATTTAAACCAATCCTAGGAGTCTTGTATTACACCTTAGAAAACTGCAATTTTAGTTGAATTATGCGCTAGTTTAGATTTCCCTAAGCTGATAATTCTGAATACAGTAAAATTTATTAAACGCTATTCAATACCGCCACCCATTTTGGGTTTTTTTCAAAATATCCCCGTAAATAGTACGTCTGTAGACCCGCGTGAACGGACGGAAGGAGGTGATTCCCACCCCGATCTGTCTTGATCCGCATCTAAGGCTGACGTCAAATTTATCTTTTCGTCTGCTCGTCTGTCGTTTGGAGCTACTATATTACCTCGATGACAGTACTGAACTTGAACACCCCAAGGATTGGCCCCGCAAGATCCCTTAAAAATTTTGGTTTTTGTAAGAAATCTTTTTTCGGTATGTATCACACTTAATTAATCCAAAAAATCCAAATCTCACTAAATTCACTTTTGTCGAAGGAATGTCGGGATTAGATCAATAAACCAAAACATGCTCCAATTGTCAATTTTCTTTATATATCCAGCGTTTTGTTAAAATTTATATATTTTCAATAATCGAGCTCAAGTCGCTCAAAAAGCTCAAATCCATATTCAAAATTAAAATATTACTCATTTTAAAATTCATTTAGCTAAGCAACTCCTTCAAAAAAAAAAAAAAAAGAACCAAATGTTCTCACATTCATGTATGTGCTTCAATATGAATTGCTACTTCATATAATTTATTTACTCAAAGCTGATTGAAAAACAAAGCCTGCAGCTAAAAGTGTTCATAATTTTGTCAACAATGAAAAATTATGTAAACATATTTAACAGAAAAAATAATACAAAAACCAAAAATGAGGCAAGGCTGCGGTTATAAGTAACAAAACCCGATTTAGCGTAAAAAAAAAAAAAAAAATAACAATGAAACAAATTTGTTACGAAAGCAAAGTAAACATGTGCCAAGATAAAAAGCAAACAGAAATTATACCATGAATAATGTAAATAATAAGGAAACAACAAATTGTCTAAAGAATAAGTTGTAACATTTAAAAATAATAAACAATGCAATCGAAGCAAATTAAACAAACAAAAAACGAAAGTGAAATGCTGCGGTTACAGAATGTGGCAGGATATACGCAAAGTTTGTAATAATTACAAAGCAAGTGCGCACCATTAGCTGCTGCAAACAACAACAATCACACCGCACCGCACTCACCTAATAGCAATTCAAGTAAACACTTCGGCAGCATAGAATCCTGCCATGACAGCTCAAGTGGAATGAACGAACAGATGTGTTAATATCAAACGCATTTTGCTTTTCGCTGGCTGACTGGCATGCAACCCTTTGCAATCTTGCAACAATAATTGGGCTACCGCATGCAACACCCCTTTAACCGCCCATACCCTTGCCATTGCTATTCGCTATAACGCCAAAGGCAAGAAAGCTAAACACTGGTAGCAGCAGCGCAATAAAATTAAACATCAAGTCGGATCGGATCAGCATTAAAGGATTATTCAAGCAAATGCAATTATTATTACACATAGCCCAGTCGTATGTATTCTGTTAGTCCTTTTGCCTGCGGCCGCGAACTGCTGTTTGAGTTTCCTTTTCCTCTTTTTACATAGTTTGGTGCGTAATGATGCATTTGCTGCGCCCAATTTTCTCAAAGGACTACCGACCGCATGATTATAATAAATTATCAATTATTGGCAAATAGTTGGTTATAGTATACGAGTGCCATATGATATACGATATATATATGTATATATGGGTACTATTTATGGTGGAAGGAAGTGGTTATTACGTGAAATATTAATTTGTCATACCTTTTTTTGCTTTTCTTTTAATGTAATCGAAAAGTAATGCTCCAAACGGGTTATTATAGTAAAAAAGTTGACAATGGAATCTGTTAGATTTTTCTAAAACGATTTCCGCAATGCGAGAATCAGAATGAAAAAGAGCAATCTTAACTACAAATATCTGCTAAATAGGGCTTTTCCAAAGACACCCTAATCTTGCAGTGCGATCAAAAATGGGGTAATATTTATACAAATCACTTTATACTTTTTCATGAATATAAAAATTTTCACTAAAGAATCCGATTGAAACTTGTACAAATATCTGCTTGATCATCTAGAATGTATGATTAATTTTTTATATATTTTTCGTCCAATCCCGAACAGGTCCAAAGGGTAAAAGGGATAAAGTTGGGTCAAAAGCTAGATAGACCCTATAATTTATATTTCTTATTGAAGGGAGTCTTAATTTATGTATTCCTTCTTTCTTTCCTTCCTTCATTTAAAGTGTACACTCTAAAAGGGTTTTTCTAACACAATCTATGTTTTTCTAATGTAGACCTATTAAATCTCAATGAAATAGACCAATGTGGGTAGGACTAAAACAAATTTTAGGTATAGCCCTCATACAAATACAACCCATTAATTAAGTTTTTGTATAAAAATCCAATACAATGAGAAATGGAAAAAGATACGATTTAACTTAAGCTACTTAAAGATTGTATACAAGGTATCTTGCAGTCGAGCATACTCGACTTTAACGTTCTTTTTTATTTTAAATTTTAACTTTCTTTTTCTTCTTCATCTTGTTCTTTCGTTTCTTTGATTCCGTTCTTCCTTTCGGTTTCGGTTTCTTTTTCTTCTTCTTTTTCTTATTTTTTCCACTTCCTAAACGTGTAGTCTTTTTAGTTGTCGAAACTAGTTTACTTTTGTCGATTCTATTTTCTCCAATTCCGCAGAAGTTAATTTTGTGGTATCAACGCAAGTTTTTATACAAATATCCTTTCTTTTAAAACTATTTTCATTTGTGCCACAATGCGTCGTTTTAAATGGTTTGCATTTCTTTGCATTTTTATCATAATACCAGCTGCGAACATAAGTTATGCAAACTGGATTATTGTTCGTAACCATTGGTAAATTACAGATTTCTAAATTGTAATAAGAAATTTGCTTATGTATATATTAATAGTTTTACTGAATATTCACAAATCAAACTTACTCTCATTAATAGTCGTAGTGCATTTGAAAAATGTGAATAGCACCAAGCTTACTAGCAGAATGTTCATTTTTAAAGTATCTTAATGTAAAAGATTGACTGTTTTGAGAAAAAAAAAAATATACTTCAAAACAGTTCTGAGCACAAAACGTTTGTTAAAGCGTTGAAAATTATTAAATTAGAGCATTAAACAAGGAAAAAATTAACTTCGGTAGAACCGAAGCTCAAATACCCGCTACACAAAACTTTAATTAGTTCGTGTTTGATCATCAGTGGGGTGGGAAAAACTCAAATTGGGGTTCAATTTGAAATCATAAATTTGTAAATTTTTTAATAAAATAACAAGAACATTCTTGAAATAATAACAAGAAAAAAGTTAACTTCGGTGGAACCGAAGCTTAAATACCCGTCACACGAATCTTTGAATAGTTTATGTGTGATCATCCGTGGCTTAAATACAATTTATAAAAATATATTCGAAAATAATTACTTTTTCATACATTTGTTCGAAAATAATCGATAAGTTTGTATGGGGACTATGGCTAAAAATGGGCGTGGCACCTTGGTTTTGTTATTGAATGTCATTAGAAGTGTTTTTACCCAAATTTGAGTGAATATTCTCATAAATAATACCTATTTTTATACAAAAATTCCAAAATGGGCGGTAAATTTGTATGGAGGCTATAGCTAAAAATGGGCGTGGCAGCTTGGATTTGACATTGGATGACATTAGAAGTATTTTTACCCAACTTGGAGTGACTACATTCATAAATAATAGCTATTTTCATAGAAAAATCCGAAAAAACGGTAAGTTTGTATGGGGCTATACCTTAAAATGGGCGTGGCACTTTAACACTTGAACTGCTTAGGGACTGAGAAAAACTTAAGTCTCCGAGTTTCAGGTCAATATCTTTAAAATTTCTGAGCGAATGAAACGCATACATACAGACAGACGGACAGACAGACGAACATGGCTAGATCGGCTCGTCTCGTCGTCGTATTTTTTGTAAATCACACTATTGAACTTTTTAATGGAAGAAAATGGGTTTGAATATGATAAGTGTTAATCGTAACCTTATAGTTTATATAAAACTTAAATTTTAACGGCCTTCGAACATATTCTATGCTTTCCAGAACCTTTATCAAAAAAAATCAGAAAATTCAAATACTAATAGTAATAAATTTGTACCAACCCACATAAAATTTCGTGCCAAATTTGACTTCATTCATTCATTAAGTTAATGAAACCGCAACGAATTCATTAAAATTTATATTCCACTAATTTGCAAACAGTTCTATTTATGCGCTTTGCATGCAAATTAAGTCAAAATGCGAAAGCTAAATTGCTTTCTTTCTTATTTTCGTTCTTGAAATGCAAATGAGTGCAACAGCAAGAAGAAAATTGTCATTGACGCTCTAGATTTGTCGGATTAATGCGCGCACGGATATATCATCAAAACAGATAGATAGGTACACTTTTAGAGATACTTAAATACATACACAAACACACATTTACGGAACAATTAGCGTTAGAAAAACATCAACTTCCCGTGCAAAACTCACGACTATGACTACTTGAGTCAGAGTACGTAAGTATAGCTAAGGCACTCTGACACGTATGTAGTACTTAGTATAATACACCTACGTACGCTAGTATGTAACTCAAACGTAAGCAAGTGAATTGTGCAACACTCTCTCTCTCTCTCTTTTGAAAAGATAACTATACCGTAACAACTGTTTTATAAATAAAGCAAATTATCTAGATACATAAGTGGTGTGGTAGTTCTATAAATTGCAAGACACAATGAGTTTTGATGCATGCAAATGAGACAACTTAATGAGGAAATTCTGGCAAATGAGACACGTTAACCTGGCACTTTGGTGACATCTAACTAAATACTTATACAAGATGTATCTACACTTAAACTCTCTAAAATATCCGGTATATTTTTTATAGCTTTAAGTAGAAAAGTGGTAGAAAATATTGTGTTTATAAAGATTTTCCCATGTAAACAATAATTTTGACACTTGATACTTTGAATTTAATTTAAGCAAAACTTTATGCCACGAGACGACACTTGCCTTGTCGTCTTCTCGAACACGTGTTCTTGTCAAACTAACAAAATTAGTTAACATACATTTCTGTACAAACGACTTCAAACAATTATTTGACAAGTTACTTGACTCATATCAAAGTACAAAGTACAAGATACATTTTCCATACAATCCAAGGCAAAAAAAAAAATGAAAACGAAATAAACTCAAAATAAATGCGGTAAACGACTTTAGAGAAGTCTTTATGAAATTACACAAATACGCACACAAAAATACAAAATTTCAAAAAATGTATATAATAAAAAATATCGTATATACAGCCAGGATCAACGTCTGGGATAGACTGGGATTTCGTTAATGGAATGAATGCCAAACATTTTTGATGAGGGTGCCTTTGCATGCCATGCCACGCCATTCCAGTCTGCCCACACCAAACTGACTAACTGTCTCGTTTGCGACCACATTTTGACACATTTGCTTTAGCCACAATTCGCGTCGAAATCGCAATTGAAAAAAAAAAATAAAAAAATTTCGTAAAAAAACGGAAATAAATTTTATAATAAAATTTATTATGTAGGTACATATTCTATTCTCAGGTTTGGTATTGTTTTGACTTGCTATTACCCGCTTGCTTGCTTAGTTTTCCGTGCTTATATTTTTTTTTTTTTTTTTGTAACTTGATACATTTTTGATTGTCTTTAGGAAAAAAAAAACATGTAGCTACTTTTCTTTTTTTTTTCAACATCGTAAAATCACTTACTCAATGTACAAAACTTAATCTTTGTAGATTGATAAGTCTTAATGGATAAGAGTTGTGCATAACAGACATCTTAGTTGTAGTAATGGGTTAGGACATAAATCAAGTTTTTGTTTTATCTTTTTTAACATTAAAAAATATATATTTAATATTTTTTCTCCCAAATCATGGCTCGTTTCAAGAATATTTGTTTCTAAATATTTTATTCCAATATTCTGACCAATGATAAATATTTTTTGGCTAAATGAAAAGTAATTTGTGGTCGCTGAATACAAATTCAGTGACAGTTTTTATACCTGCCACACATGGTGTGAAGGGTATTATTAGTTTGTCGAAAAGTACGTAACTCATTAAAGGAGGCATCGGAGACCCCATAAAGTATATATATTATTGTTCAGCTCGACGAGAGGAATCAATTTTGCCTTGTCTGTCTGTCTGTCTGTTGCAATTCGTTTTTCTCGGAAAGTTTTAAAGATATTTTAAACTAAAGCTTTTTGTGCTCCTAGGCAGTTTGTATGTCAGTGCCAAGGTGCCACACCCATTTTTGGAAATAGCTCTCATACAATCTTACCACTTTTTCTCGATTCTTTGTATGAAAATAGTTATTATTTAGGAATGGGTAAGTATTGGATAAAAACACTTCTAATGTCATCCAATAGCAAAAGAAAGGTGCCTGGCCCCATTATTTTGATATGGCCCCCATACAAACCTAGCTCCCATTTTTCAGATTTTTTAAGAAAATAGTTCTTATTTATGGATATATTCACTCCAATCTGGGTAAAATCTCTTCTATTGTTATCCTATGAATATGCTACCGATATGACAAGGATCGAACCACTATAACATATAGACCCCAGATACAAACTCACCTTCCTTTTTTTTTTTACAAGAAAATTATTACAGTTTCATGTGGCGGGTATTTGAGCTTCGGTGCTACCGAAGTTAACGTTTTTGCTTCTTAATATTCAAATTGGCGAACCAAAGATTTTCCAAACTTATCGGATTTACATAAAACTCGATATCTGGGTATTTTATGGTCGCTGGTAACGAATCTGAAGTATTTTTTTAAATTCATGGACCCACAACAAGTTGCAGCTTTATTTCTAAATATTAACCGAATTTTATGAAAATTTGGTATTCGGTGATTTTTTGGGTGTCGAAAATAATTATTTCGTGCTTAAATTTCTCTCTGATCCAACTAACATTCCATAATCGATTAACAGAAGACACCATTTTGAAAATAATTTTTTGTAATTGCTTCAATACTTTAATTAAAAAGAAAAATTGGAGAGCTTATAACACAAAAATAAGTAACCTTTAGTAACCTTGCAAACAGTTTTAATAAAATTTATTTTAAAACAAAAAAAATATTTTTCGAATTAACTTAATTTTTGGAAACCATTCCTTGTGAATTGACACAAAAAAATGTCTAAACAAAACAGCAAATATTGAAAGTTATGATTCCAAAAATACAATATATAATTATTGCGTTATGTACTTAAATAGAAAAAAATATAATTCTAAATTGTATCTTACGTTTCTTCTATGCAAATGCATTATTAATAAACCAAATGAAAGGCTTTCATAATGCAGTGGGCTGTAAAGTGGTATAAAGTATGCCACGTTTACAAACGCTCACGTAAAATATTTTTTGATTTTATTTACGTTTTTTGTTTTTTGTATCTTGAAGATAATTTTTTTTTTTTTTTTTTATCATATAACTTTGATCAACAAGCGTAACGGTAAAGCGTAACGAGTGCTCTAAGGGTGCAAGAGTGAAATTTGATACAATTTATAAACTTTCACATTTTTACATAATTTCTTTTGCTGAATTTTTGAATTATTGAATTGGTGCGCTGCTGTTTCAGCTGTTGCTGCTGAATGACTGACTGTCCGTCTGTCCGTTTGTAATTCATACTTTATGCGCTTAACCTTTTTAAATTTAAGACTTTCCTTTTTTAAATTTTCTATAGATACTTTACATACATAATTTAAAGTGCTTTAGTGTTTTTTATTTAATATTTTTATTTTTTTTTTCACTTTTCTCACCTGTACTCGTGCTTCAGTGAGATTTATTTTCATTGCTAGATCCTCACGTGTAAAGACATCCGGATAGTGGGTCTGCGCAAATGCTGTTTCCAGT
Source organism: Leucophenga varia (assembly GCA_018903435.1). NCBI lineage: Eukaryota > Metazoa > Arthropoda > Insecta > Diptera > Drosophilidae > Leucophenga > Leucophenga varia. The sequence goes on along the minus strand of JAEIFJ010001509.1, from coordinate 1,150,768 downwards.
TCCTCGAGCTAAAAAAAGAGCAATATACGAAAAAAAAAAAAACAAAATAAAGAAAGGCATTAAAAGTTGTTGCAGTTTACTACTAAGAATCAGAGGGCGTGTTTAGTTTGTAGCTAGATAATTTTTCGACTTACCTGTTGCAGTGTAAAAGTGGTGCGATTACGTCGCTGCTTACGTCGCACAAAAGTCTCATCGTGTATGGCAGGATGATACGAATAGCTTGTATCTGTAAAAGTAGCAAGAAAATTCAAGTTGAGTAGTTGTAGTGTTGACTTAGAAGTGCTAAAGTTAGCAAGTTGCTGGCGGCATTAGTTGTCATAATTGAGTTTCAAGTAGAACAGTACGTGTGTGTATGTGTGTATGTGTGTGTGTGCAACATAATCACTATTAATGCCAGTGACTTGAGTTTGAAAACGTTTGGCAGTATCATGTAATATTTTAAAGTATTGCAAGTGAGTCGTCACGTTGAGGAGTAATGTTTAATGGACTTTTAGAAATGATACATAACCTTGATCAATCGATTCTTACATAATCGATATGACATCAATATAATTTCGATATATCGATAATTGTCTTCACATTAATAAATATCGAGTAGCAAATACTGAAAAATATCGATATGACATCATTATTGAGATATTTCTCAGCATTCTTGATCAGTATTTCTCTTCCGTTTTATTAAGTTTAATAAAATATAATATTACTACAATTACTCCGCAAATTGCCAAGACTAAAATTTAGAAAATGGCAATTTTAATTTTACAAAAAAATATTTTTTTGTTTTTATGCTTCACAACTCACTAGCAAGAAGCACTGTAAAATATTCTAGCACACCAGTATCCGCAATAATATTGAAAATAGCCATAGCTATGCAAATAAAGCCAAACACTATATAAGGTAGCAAACACCATTTGTTTTTCTAAGAAAATTAGTTTAATATTTTCAGCTATTTTTTTTTATAATTTAAGCTTTTACCTACTTTGCAAGCGCCTATAATGAGAATTATCGACACTAAAATTCCAAATGCACACAAAATGTTTGTGGATAATTTATTAAAATTGAATTTTCCATCATCAAAACGTTCTTTAGCTGAAAACGAATTATGTTATTTTTTGGTTCTCTAATTTCGTTCTCTTATTATTCTTACTTGCAACAGGAAACGAAAATATTGCTATAATAATAGTTAAAATTGCGATAGCTAAAGTTGCATTCCTTAGACTGCAACTCCAACCGCAGCCGCATAGTTCTTTACACATTTTTTCTCCAACTTTTATTTTAACAAAAAAAAAAAATGACAGAAAAGAAAAAGCAAAAAATTTAAAAACTTCAAATAAGATAAACAAAAAATGACGTTAAATAAAAATAAAAAAAGTAATTGAAAATCGACTTTCTGTTCTATCGCGTCTACGTCCAAAAAAAATCGATATACAAATTCTGAAACAATCAAACCGATAAGAAAAACAAGGTAAAACGGTGGAACCGAAGCTTAAACACCCGTTACACGAGGTGCTTTATGCAATAACGATGCTACTTAAATAATGTGTCCTTTTGTGATCGTCGGTTGCTACAACTACAGACAGACGAACAGATGAACAGACCGATAAACTGAATATATCCGTTTACACTCTGTAAAACGGGTATAATAATGTAATCGATATTCTAAATTTAATGCAAATACACAATTGCATAAACAGTATAGTATTAATTGACTTTTATATTTTAATTTACTTTAATAGTTAATTAAAAAAAAATTGTCTAAAAATCATAACTTTATTGCCTTTAATTTAATTTCTTTAGTCTGGCAATGCTCTATAAAAAAATATTAAGTACATAAACCATTACCACAAGCTGTCCACAAACAGCAAAGCAACAAGAATTATAACGACAACCTGAAATTTATGGCAACAAAATGGTGCCAACAGCAAATTTCAACAGAAGTTCCCACAAACAACAACAACAACGTTGAGTGAAATATGTATTTAAAAGCAGCTGTTGCCAAAAATTATTTTCTAATTTAATTTTCCAAGCGCAACGCCATTTTGTATGTACATATTTTTTGTTTGCTTTTTGCAAAGTTATAGCAATAAGTTGTTGTTGTTATTGTATCTTATATACATATCTTTATATATATATATATACTCTTGTATACATACCTATATAAATTTCATAAACCATTTTTTAGTATAAAAACATCTTGCATCTCTTTTACACACATTTAAATAAAAATAAATAAAAAGTAACGAGTAAAAACGTCATTGCTACGCTAAAAGATGAAATGTAGACGAAGGCAGTGCAGCGCCGAAACGCACTTGACCCGAAGCAAAGTTTTAGCCTTAACAGAAAAAGCAACAACAAGAACAACACAACACATAGCTATCTATCTCTTTTACACTAATGCTCAAGTACAAATTATAACCTTCTTCTTTTTGGCAGTTTTCGTTTGAACTTTTTGCACTTGTTCGTTTATTTTTGTATATTACTTTCTCTTTTGCACACATTGCGCATTCCTTTTTTTTTTTGTTTGAATTTGCGCAACGCTATGAAATTAATTTTCAATTTGTTTTAAATAAATAATTAGCTAGCAAATTGCAAAATTCAATTTAAAATTCACTACGTACCCCGATGTACAAATATATTTATACGTGTCTATGTTTGTCTTTCGTGAGTTTCTCGTTGCTTTTTCCAAAATATGGTTCCTAGCAATTTTTACATCTTCGAAGTTAATTTTGAACGAGGCTAATATTTAACGTTTTTATTGAGTTTGAGTATAAAATTACCAACACTATCAAGGGTGATACAGAAATCTCAAAATTTGTTGTAAGTGTGTTGGTGTAAATACTCGAAAATTTACACCATTACACCGATACTTCGAGTGTTTTTATTGATTCCAAAGGGTAGAACACAATTTTCAAAACCATTTTGGGAACTTAATTTTATATAAAAGAGTCTTTAAAAAAAGTAGTCTTGAATTTGTATCGACGGATCCATCTATAAGAAGGGAAAATAGTTCATTTAAACGAATGGATGGACAGACAAACGAGCAAATGTAAGGTTTAGTAAAAGTAAACCATTAGTTTTTTAATATGTTGAAAAGATAAGATTAGAGCGGCATAAAAAAAAAATTTTTTGACCATCGATTTGCCACCTTTTTTTTTTTAAGCGCGAGTGGACACCAATTCAGAGAAAATACACGCAATTTTGTTCTCTCCGATTCTTTATGATTATATTTCGATATCAAAATTTGAGGCATGCACTGGAAGTTTCATTCCAGAAAATGTCATTGAAAACCACAGCCCAAAAGTTCTAAACATTGGTCAGAAAAATCATTTGAACTTTTTGAATAAGGCTTTCCATTTCATGCCTTTTAAGTATATAAAGCTATTTCTAGTTGATTTTCGATTCAGAATATTTTCTAATTGTAAAATTTTTCATTAGAATTGCTTTTTTTTTTTTAAAACTAATTGAATTAACCTCGCTTTTCTCATGCTTTTTTATATATTTATTTCTTTATGTCAACTTTTGGTTTTATGCGCGTTGGCTTATTAATGTGTCTTTCAGCTGGTACACAACAACTTCCTTCGCTCCAACTTCATTTTTCCCGTCGATATATATATTAATCCGATTAGTAGAAAATTTTGTTACTTGGCCATTCTTTCAGTCTGGCAACGTCTAGTCTAGTTGTAGTAGTTCTTTATAGAAAATTTTTAGCAAAGTGCATCAAACGCTCATTTTCACATTATGCTATTTTGCTCAGTCCACTTCAGTCAGTCCTTTTCAGTTCCCCTGGGGAGCACATATAATGCGAATTAATGTTGTTTGCTGGCAACAGCTTATTTAACTTCAACTGGGCGTTGAGAGTAGACGCAAAGCAGCAAAGCGAACAGTGTTGAGTGAATCCTTTCCTTTCTTTGGTTTTTTTTTTTTACAGAGTATCTAAAAAGTTTGTCAGCTGTAATATCTGCTACTACTTTAGTTTCAACGTTAAAAATTAATTATTTATGAATTCTATTAATATTCAATTAGTAAAATAATTAGCAATTTGACATTCGACGCTTATAATGTGTTGAGATGCCTTTCGTTAACTTTGAGAACTTTAATTAATGTTAATGAGATATTTTTATATTTGTTGAAAAAAGAATCAAGTGGTAAAGCGTTCAAAGATACTTTTCATTCGGAAACATAGATTTTTTTTAATTATTTGCATTGATTTTATGAAATACATGCATACAAATTCCAGCTATACAGCACAGATTACGCCACAAAATTAATTTGGAAAGTGCACTTGCTCTAATAAAATATATTTTTATACACATCGATGCATCGATCTAGATACATAAAATAACTTTAAGAGCAAACAGCCAAACACGTACAAAGCTCTCAATGCAACTCAAAGATGCAAAAGTTGCAAGTTTAAATTGTTAAAAGAACTAAAAAGCTAAATTTAGAGCAGCAAATAAAGTATTCGAAGGCCTATCGTATGCAGCATACTACACACTTTATAACTCTCTGCCACTCATACAACACCAAAAAAAAAAAAAAAAAAAGATCCCTTAATAACGCTTGCGCCTGTTATGCCAAATGTTTAAAAATTGAATTATCTACCATTACCGCTCAAAAAATCAAATGTACAAGTGAGATAGAGAGAGAGCAAAAGATACGCCAAACGTAAGATAGAATAGAAACAGCTCTAAGCCAATGTGCTATGTCAGCTCTATGCTATCTGTCTGTCTCTATGTTTGTATGCATGTATCTGCCTCAACGTCTGTGCGTATTTTGAATCAATTTGCAACAAGGATTTGTTAATCCTGTCTTCCTGACAAGTGCGGTTAGTTTATACGTTCTGTGCACTCGAGTATCTTTTTTTGTTTTTGGGGGTTTACGTATGTGTGACGATGTTTGATGTTTGATTTTGCTTGTCAGAGAATAACATTTTCAACATTTTCTGCACGTTTGAGAGGTCGAGGGTTGATTTTGCATTTAGCACTTCTCTTCATATTCATATGATTTTTCGATTTGCTTGGAGTTTGGGTTTTGTATCTTTTTTTTTTTCGTCTTGTTGGGCTTTAGCTGCTTTGGGATTTGCACTCGAAACCTAATTGTTTACTAATTGCCGGTTGTGTTGTTGGTTGTGTTGTTGGTTTATATTGTAGTACATTCGTTCATATCTACTTTGGCTTAAATGGTAGCTGTACATCCCAATATTGTATGTATTTGCATTTTGGGAAATTATTGCTAACGAAAAATTCAATTAGACTCTTAGAAGCACACAACGACACACACACACATATTTAGAATTAGACATATACATTTGTAGAAATTTGTTTTTGCTGCTGACAGCAATGTCAGCAAACATATCATCAAAAAGCGTTAGGCAGAAGTTTTTGAACTCATTGATTATTTGATTAGTTGAGTGGACATTGATAGCTTCATTAAGAGCTAAAATGAGTCTAGCTTAGGGAGTAGCAGAAAATAAGATTGTATGGAATCGAACGGAAAAAAAAGAAAAATAATTTATACTTAAAGTTATATCTAACTAACTTTCGAATGTAATCAAATTTACACACATTTGTATAGGTTTCCTATGTAAGAGTTTTGTATAAAAAGAGTAAATAGAATTTTTCATTTAAAGTTAATTTTGAAAGCAATAATTTCAAACGAATTATGAAAATTTTTCAAATATGACATAAAGTTGTGTATATTATTTTTAAAGATACCAAAAAAGGCAATTTATTTGTAAATTTTTTCGAAGAAATATTACCAAGGCATGGAATCATAAAGACGTGTTCGTCTGTGCTGCTGCTACTGACGACGGGTTCGTATTTAGCGATCCTGAAAATTCGCGAGTAACGAGTTTCAGACTATCGGCCACGAAATCAAGTCTCCTGACTACTGTGAGTTGTAAGTGGTATAAGAATTTATTTCTCTCAGGAATTCTCAGATAGTTTACAGATGGCTCCAACACGTATTGTCTTTGTCAAAATATTAACAGCATTTTTGCAACGCGTGATATATTATAATTCTTGTGAGATCTTAAGACACGATTTCGAATGGTCAAATTACCTCAAAATGCCTAAAACTATGCTACAACGTCAGTGCCAGAAAATTCCGTAAATCAACACATCAAGACAAGAACTTCGTAAAATAGACATTGTCGTATCATTAGCAGCCATTTTCAGCACAAACATTGAACTCTTCGAAGAAGTTTATTTTATCTCATCATTATTTAAATCAAATTGTATTTGATACTTTTGAAAAGCGCCCCTAAATGTAGCCCCTTTGTTATTTGAACTTGGTTTCGATTACAACATTTTGTCGCATGCTTTGAATTTAAATGTATCTTTTCTTTTGTAAAATCATGACTCAAGTGAAAATTGAATTAAGTGTAATGTTAACTGAGAGATTTTCTTTATTGCTGGGAAAATTTATTTGACATATTTTGTGTTTGGAAAATGTGGTAGGATTGCAAAAAGAATCATTTTTAAGCGTGAACCGTAACGCGAAAGTATCCGCATTTAACGGCAGAAATTTTGGAAGGACAACTCGTGAATTATGCAGGACGACAACGCGCCATCTCATCTGAGCCTTGATTTTATTTTTGGAGTACAAAGCCAAAAACTCAATAAATAGCATTGAGCACCCACCGTATTTACTTTTTTTCCGATTTTTGAACTTCCTGTGAACTTTTTTTGTGCCCAAAACTACAAGATACCTTTTCGGAGAAGGACGTTTTGAGTCGATCAAACAGAAATTCGCCGAAGAAGCTGACCATAAAATTTGGTCTAGCCGCTTTGAATTCAGCTTTGACTCAAATGGAGCGACACAATAAATTTCGATGATTCAAATTGACAAATTTGTGTTATTTTTACATAATCTTTCACAACGTGAGAACCTTTATTTGTGCATAACTGTAAATAAATGAAGACCATCAAAATGGCCGTAAAACCATAATTTTCGTAAGAGCCGCATATCAAAAAATGTCACGACTATACATTCTATAAAATAAGTACTCGGAAATCGCTTTCTTTGATTATCGGGTTCGAGCACCCATCGTTCTCGCCAGGTTAACGCGTTGCTCATCTAGAAGTCCATCTATTCTATACTCACTAATTTTCTTTAAGCATTAAAATTGTGTTTCAAAAATACATATTTTTTTTTTGGGTCAACTTACATAAATAAATACAATCGATACCAAACTGATTGTCTCCGACCTTGTCAACTGTCGAAGGAGTTTTCTTAATAGTATTATCTTTTTGCTTTTTGCCTCTTGAAATTTTATCATAGTTCGCATAGCTCTTCACACTCACACAACTACACAACAATATTTAACTTATTTATAACTGCATTAAGAACTTTTCTTTGATTCGCAGAAAATTCCATTAGTCTGTGTGTGCTGCCAATTACAACGACAATCCTACAAATTCAATTCAATTCAACTCAATACGAATCGTATTAAATAAACTTTACTACAGAATGTTTTTTTCAGTACATTTCCTCTGCCTTCTTTCGTTCCTTTCTTGTCATCATTAAGCCGGTTAGTGTCTTGACGTCTTCGATTTTTAACGAAAATGACTATAATTTAATCAGAAATGTATGAGATGATGCTCAAATCGATATACTCGTATACTGTGTCAGCAATTTTATTGGAAAGGAGTGCCAAAATATCACTTTTCGCGCCTTTTATGCAATTATTGACATTTTTTTGTATTGATTTCTTATACAATGGTATGCAAATTACCATATATATTGCCACTCTCAAGAGTCTGTGTCTGTGGTATGCAGAAAGTTGCTACCAAAAAATATCAAAAAAAAAAAACAAAATTTATTATTCCAAAAAACCAAATCGAAAATTGTTAAATTTGACAAATTGTCAAAAATCAAAGCAACACCTGCCGCCGTCATCAATATTTTCATTTAGATTTTTGATTGATGCACATAAAAGGCGCCGTCAAAGATTTACCAAATATTTTGCAATATAATTTAGATTTCGTATATATCTGGTAAAGACATTACATGTCGCGCTACATCTCACTTTTGCTGTGTGTCGGTATTTGCTAAGTTTCTTTGGGTATAATGGGATTATCCATAGACTTACAAACACATTACTAGACACTTGTAGCGGACAAGCAAATCCTTATACGAGTACACATACGTACAGTGAACTCATCTATATTAAATGTGTAGCTACACTTTCACAACGTACAAGTAGATACATATGTTTCTATTTTCTCTGCTGCCATATGTATCTACTTCTTAGTTGTATTTCGTCCACTTGTGGGAATGCAGTAAGCGTTCAAATCTAATTGGCGCTTTTCGTGTTGCTTACTAAGGTATTTCTTTATACAAATATGTATCTTGTAGTTACTTTAGTTTAGTTGCAACTATTTTATGTTGATTTATTTAATATGACAGCAGACAGTTACATGTCTGTCAAGTAGTAGCTTGAGTTATATAAATTGTTTTATTTGTAATAAAACAATTTATGTAGTTTCTACATATATCGTGCCGAGATATGTTATATTTATGTAATATAGCACGTCATTTTATCTAATCAGTTAAAACAGTTGGCTGCTGTCTTTCAATTTGACAGTTTGCAGATAAAATGTCAAAATTCATTCATTCATCGTTTGCTGTCTTTGGTGTTGTTTGGGAAATTAAGTGTTGGTAATGTAATTTGTAAATTTCGTATTACAAATATGTAAAATAGAAATTATATATTTGACATGTAAAATGAAGTTAAGATACGTTTTTGTATAACCTCAAATAAATATTTTTATTGTAGTTTTTTTATTCATAAAATAGAATAAAATACACAATAATGGGGAAAACAATTAACTCTTATTTAACATTCAAAGCCCCTGTCAGGTTATATTTCGTTGTAATTTATCCGCCCTTTAGAGACATTAACATTGTAGCCTTAGAATCTTCACAACTCTGAGGAATTACATTTTAAGAAGTGTACATTTTGATTGTCACTCCATAACTTGAGAACGGCTCGACCGATTGCCATAAAATTGCAGAGGAAGGTGCAGGGAGGAGTGATGATGGTTAGTTAATTTTGAAATCCAAAAAAATCGATCCAGCCATTCTCGAGTTATGAATTTTTTTTCGTGAAAAAGTTTTTAAAAAAATTCAAATTTTCGGTCCGACACCATAGATCTCAACTATCCAGAGACATTATACTGGAGAGAAGATGTCTTAACTGTGGAAATAGTAGCCAGACAATTCACCGAAACATATCTTAAAGATAATTTTGTAAAATTATGAAGTGTCTGGAACAATTGCTTGATCTTTATTAATATTGGATGTGCTAAGCCAGAAATAGAGAAGAGAAGAGGGCAAGCAGCAAATTATAGGCGGGATAATATATCACTCTCAAGATTTTAAGGTGAAGCTAATTCATACTTAATGAAGAAGCTGAAGAATTTTTATAGAATCTATGTATTTTATAGTCTCGGTTCCCATAATCTCGTAATCTGTAGAGGACGCTGAAATAAGTTCGCTGTTTAGGTCAAATTTAGTTCATAAACTCTACCCTTAGGTGTAGAGCTTGAACGTGAATACTTATCTAAATCTTTTACACTTTGACCATTGGCTTGACTTGCGACTCCGTTCCAGACACAATATCAAACTCTCGGTTTGATTGGTACAGAGACCAATTTCAGCCTTAAGTGAGAAGACTGAAACTGGATTAACTACTGTGATTTCCTAGATTCTACGAAGACACAATTTTATTTAATTTAAGCCAAAATGAGGTTGACTACCACACCAGATAGCCGTGAAAAAGTTGGAACTTCTTCCTAGAATTTTATAGAATATTTTTTTTTTTTTTTTTTAATTCATGCGCGACTATTTTAACATATGCTTGAGATAGCTAAATCTGAACTCAAACTCATAAAAAAATAACAAGTGTATAAAATGTAATGCTCAAAAATTATCGCGCATAACTCAATTTACTCGAAACATGCATACAGAAAGGTTCAAACTAATAATTGCAACCCTGTACAAAAAAAAAAAAAAAAAAAAAAAAAGAGAAAGAGAAAGAAAAAAAGTTTTAACCCTGCGCTTTGCGGCATGTCTGTAATTGGTAATTGGATACGGCAAGTAAACAGCAACTCGAATAAGAACAACAACAACAAGAACAACTACAAATAAGGGCAAACAAGCAAGCAGATGAGCAATAAAGAAAAGCAAAAGAAGCGCCGTTAATAACATAATTCGTTAATGTATCTAGAACGTTTTTATGTGTAGATACAAATGCATAGATACTGCGCACAGCAGTCACATGCGTATGGATTATCATTGGCTTTTTATCTTAATTCAATTCAAAATGCGATATTCGCGCGTTGATAAAGTTTTCGTTAAAACTAACAAATGGATTGCACTTTTTTTTTGTTTTTGTTATTTTTCTCTAACTATGAAAAAAAGTATCTACTTACATGGATGCGTTGCAGCGAAGGGGTAATCCAGTGTGGGCAAACGTGGCGGATGTGGTCCACAGGGATGCAATGCAGGCGGGCATTGATAACAGAACATACCTCTTCCCGCGGCTGCAGGACCGAGCTATAAATAAAAAAAAATTAATTTGATTTTATTTTGTTCTATTTTTATTTTTTTAATTAAAATTTTTTTTATTTTTATTAATTTAGCATAAAAAAAAAAAGCATTTCAATCACGAAAGCATATAATTTAAAAATAAAATTTAATAATTGTTTTGTGTTGCATGTAGCAGAATGCAACGATTGAATCGAATGAATGACTGATGCGGGTATGAGTATGAATTTTTTTTTTTTTGCTGCAGCACAGCACCTCAAACTCAATTCGATTCAATTAAAGACAATTACCGCTTATGACAAATAATGTACAATCGATTTAACGTCTCATATAGATGGGTTTTTTTTTTGTCTTTTTGTTGTAGTCTTGAGTGATGTTACGACTTTGCATTTTTCTTTCTTGAGTTGCAGTTTATGTTGACGCCCCTTTTTTTAAGTCTTTGTATCGCGTGCCATTGTGTATCTTAAAGTGTAGTGAGGGAACTTGTGAAAGATACTTTGTTCTGTTCTTTAATTTGCTTGTTGTGTTCGCATGAAATTAAATTGTCCTCAAACGAATCAATTGATTTAAATTAATTGCATTTGCCGCGTATAAAGCAAAAAAAAAAAAAAATAATAATAATAATAAAATATTTTTTTTTTTAGTATTCAGCATCGGATTGCATTTTATATTTTCTTTTGAAGTGTCTCGCTTGATGCGATTGTGGCGCCGTTAAGCTACGTTTTGATTAATTTAATGGAAGGTTGTTTTTTTCTCAGCATAATTTTTGGGTTAAATCAAATCGATTTAGATATATTCAAATCCAAAATTAAAATTTTGTATAACAGTTTTTTTTATTTTCTTTAAAAAAAGTTATAGAAAAGTAAAAACTATCAGCCAGGCTCCCATTTTCGAATTCACTAAAATTTAGGTATTTACTTTTCTAATAAATTCTTATAATTTTATAAGTCTCAAACAGTTTAAGATAATAATATAAATTCTGCGTGACAGGATGTTAGACGTCAACAAAAAAACATGATAAATAAAATTAATAAACCTGTGGATTAATAAATAATGTGGATCTACTACACGAACCAGTTGTGTCCTTTCAACAAAAGTAAGACAAAGACTATCGATGATATGCTTAAACTGTTTGAGAATTATAAGGTTACAAAAATTTATTATTGGTTTATTACTCTCTCCTCATTTACTAGTCTTGAGACTTAGATTGGCCAAACACTTGTGAAATTACTTATATCAAATTTTTTTATACCCTGTACCCAAAGGGTGAAAGGGTATATTAAGATTGAGCTTATGTATGTAACACACGAATGGAGGCTAGATAGACCTTATAAAGTATATATATTCTTGATCATGCTGTCTGCCGTATGAAAACGATTAACTCGAGACTAAAAAAGGTAGAGCTTCCATATTTGAAAATTAAACTCTCCTAAGCCCCATTTTAAAGGGTACCCCCATTCAAATCTACCCAAAATTTTGGGTTTTTGCATAAACACATCATTGTTTCTAATTCTAGGAAGTCTAAATTAAGTATAAATTATGCCTATGATAGTCCCAATGAAATAGACCTACATGGGTAGGACCAACAAAATTTTAGGTATAGCCCCCATACGAATTGACCCCATTTTTTTAGTTTTTACTTGAAAATCCAATACAATAAAGCATATTACAAATATAGAACTTAATCTAAGACACATAAAGTTTGGGTACAGGGTATCCTTTATTCGAGCGTACTTGACTTCAGCGTTCTTTCTTGTTTTTAATGCATTTTAGGTCCGATACGAACAAACAAAAATCGAAAATCTAATTTTTGACCATAAATCCAGATAGATCCACATCGAAATCATCCCAAAGATTTCAATTATACAGATTTTTTACACCCTTTTACTAAAAGACTTCCGATTAATTTTATATAGGTTTTTTATGTCACACGGTGAATTAATTTTTTATCTACAATACTTTTGAAGAAAGTAACTTTCTAATTTCTACTAATAAAAGAAATACATAAGTTCTTCGAAAAAATTAAAAATAAATATTTCCACTTTAAATTGAATGCGTATTTTAAATCAACTGAATAAAACCAACGAGGCATGCTCGATAATTATTTAAAATTTCATTTACAATTTTTTCCATGCCATTTTCAATTTTAATACAAAATATTCAACAACTCCCAAAAGCTTTCATTGTTGTTGTTGCTGCTGCTGTCTCTTGAACGATTTATGCGCTGCGTCTGCGCTTCGGTGTTGCATAAAATTTCGTTGCCATTTTAATTTATTTGAGTAAATTTGTTAAAAATTTTATGAATTTTATTTATTGCCAACAACACACGTCAAGCATTGCCACACTTACACGACACCAACGTTCGCGACCATTTGTCTATATGTCCGTCCGTCCGTCTGTCTATCAACCCACTTAGTCGTGGTTGTTTGCCGCAAGTGTTTTTTTGTTTTTAGCAGCGCAAAGCGGCGAAGCAGCATCATCATCGGGCATATCATATTACAGACTACTTCCGCCAAATTTACACACGCAAAATAATTTAACACCGACTCAACGCATATTGTCAACCCATATTGGACCAGACCACCTGAGTCCAAACGTAAGCTGCCGTTGGCCAACCTCTGCCACTACTGCTACTACTGCTGCTGCTGCTGCTGCGACCAATAAATTTCCATTTAAACGTGCACGAAACGAAATGCGGCGGCTATAATATTAGGCTGCTCAGGCCGGCCCAAAGGCACATAATGAAACGCATAAACTGATTCAATTCGCAAAATTTGTACAACGACGCAGACATGAGCCGCGGGAGTATAAAATAAAATTTGGAGTTAGTAGCTAAAAGTTGACCTCAGCAGTAGCACCTGATGGCTGGCTAACTGGCTGGCTGAATAGTTGTTTCGTGAAATTAAGCCATGAGCCGGATGCCATTAGAATTGTGAGAATTTGTAATTTTGCATAATTGTTGTATACGCGTGTAGTGTCCTGTCCTGTCCTGTCCCGGCCGCAAAACTCATTTGCCAAATGGAAAATTGCCATTTCGTGTCTAATGTTGCACATGCTGCCTGCTGGTGCCTGCCACCCGCCAACAAACGATAACAACTTACATTCCAGTCTACTTCTGGTCCAAATGAGTCTGATTATTTCATCAACATGAACATGAAGCTTTGTTATTATATCCTTTTGCGCCTACTTTACACCAAACCCATCTTCCTAACTGTCGCTCTTCTGTCTCCTTTTGCATTTTGACACAATCCTAAATGTTAGTGAATTAATTTTCACTGAATAATTTATTTTGTTGGTATTATTTGAATCTACTATTTGTATTAAAATGTATTAAAATAAGCATTCCGTTGATGCCACTCCCGCTGCTACTGTTACTGTGGCGCATCCTGTGTGTTTTTGGATACCTTTGGGTTTAGAACCTTTGCGTTGTGGCATGTTTACCATTGCCAAAATATGAGATCTATTTAGTTACATATTTATATGTGCGCATATTAGTTGGTGTTAGATTTAAATCAAATCAAATGCTATATTCGAAATTGATTTTCAACGAATTTTCAGTGTTTTTATTTGCATTTATTTATTTATTTTGTTGTTGTTTTTTTTTTTTTTTTTGCCATTAATGTTGTGTGTTTTGCTTTTAAATAGTTTGGATAAAATGTTGCATACTTTTTGGCTTTTATAATGTAAAATCGGTGCCGATATGCACATTGGGAAAAATTATAGTCGTACTTTTCATATACTTTATCATTAAATTTATAAAATATAATATATATATAAAATCTGTTCCTAAAAATCTGTTTGTATATTAAACCGCGTTGTTCGGAAATATATTATTAAATTTTAAATGGGATAAAACTCTTCAAGAAATCAAAATAATAAAAAAATATAAATAAAACTCGGAACAGAAAATTTTTAAGAGGTTGCTTTTTGTGTGGGAACATAGGGTCTAAGATGTCTGCTACATAGTTTTGCAATTTACTACTAAAGATGACAGAAGAATATTAAGAGTCAATTATAATCTAAATTTACTATATTCTCTAAAAATATAATAAAATTTATTTAAACTTTTTAGTGTTAGACTTCCAGATAGTTTCTTTTAAATAAAATATGTAAGATTCTAAAAGTACCGTTATAATTCATTTACTGATTGATAAGTGAGGCTGTACAAAATATTGTAGTAGAACAAAGAGAGACAAAAATAAAGGAGGCATCGGAAACTCCATAAAGTAAAAAAACTTTATTAATCAGCTCGAAGAGACGAATCTAATTAGCCCTGTCCGTCCGTCTATTGGAATGCCTTTTTCTCGGAAAGCAAGTTTTAGAGATATTGACAAAATTAAAACTTAAACTTTTCTTGATCCTAGGCAGTTTGTATGTCAGAATCAAGGTGCCTCGCCCATTTTTAGACCTAGCCCCCATACAAACTTACCACTTTTTTTTAGATTTTTTGTGTGAAACTAGTTTTTATTTTTTAATGTATTTACTACTGATTGGGTAAAATCAAGTCTAAAGGCATCCAATATCAAAAGCAAGATGTCAAGCCTATATTTAGGTATAGCCCCCATACACAAACCTAACACTCATTTTTGATTTTTAACCCGCCACACATAGTGTGAAGGTTATATTCAGTTTGTCGGAAAGTTTGTAACGCATTGAAGGAGACGTCGTAGACCCCATAAAGTATATATATTCTTGATCAGCTCGATGAGACGAATCGATCTAGCCATGTCCGTCTGTCTGTCCGTCTGTCTGTCCGTCTGTCCGTTTGTCTGTCTGTCTGTCTGTTTACTTCTACGCATTTTTTTCGATGAAGATATATAGTTATTACGCCGAAATTTGGAACTTAATCTTTTCTCGGCAACGACTCTTTTGTATGTTAAAATCAAGGTGCCACGCCCATTTTTAGGTGTAGCCCCTATACAAACTCTACCGAAAATTTCTGAATTTTTGTATGAAAATATGTATTATTTATGCATATATTCACTTCAAATTCTTTGATTGTCATCCCTCCCCCCAAAAATTTTTTTTTTTATTTTCCAATTTTTGAATAAAAATTGGTATTTTTATGAATTTATTTAACCCAATTTGAGTAAAAAAACTTTTTATATTATTCAATTCCAAAACCAAGAGGCCACGCCCATTTTTATTTATAGCCCCCATACAAACTCACCGATTATTTTTGAACTTTTGTATGAAAAATTAATCCTATTTTCGTATATATATTTTTAAATTTATATTAGCCACGATGATCACACATAAACTATTGAAAGATTCGTGTGGCGGGTATTATAAGCTTACGGACCCTAGTACAAATTTTTCCTTGTCTTTTATGAAAATTGTTCTTATTTATAAATATATTTACGCCATTCTGTGTAAAATCACTCCTACTGTCATCCTATGAATACGTTACCGATTTTACAAGGATCTGGGCATCTATAACTTTGAGACCCTGTACAAACTCACCCCACTCTTTTTTTTGAAGAAAACGATATAATTCCGATATAATTTCGAATATAATCTACGTCACTGATGATCGTACATAAACTAACTGATGTTTCGTATGGCGGGTATTTGAGCTTCGATGCTACCGAAGTTAACGTTTTTTCTTGTTCTAGCACAGGATAGACCTTATAGATATATTTGTTGCTTGATTTCGTATTTAAGTAAAAATGAGCTTCAGGGTAGTCAAGTTGTATGTAGTAGTTTAACCATTTAGTTTTTCTCCCAAATCGTCTGATATGGCTATAAGGTTATATCAAGCCGTTCTTCATTTCTGAAAAAAACGTTATACTCAAAGAAGTCTGTCAGACATTCTTCAACACTTATATAAAAATTTCGAATATATCATACATACTATCATATTTTAGACATCAAAGTGTTCTTGTAGTGCATCGCACCATAGTGGCAATTATTATGCAATATTTGCAAAAAAACGAAAAAAAAAAAAAAAAAAAAAAAATAAAATAAAATAAAAGAAATTATTGTACATAAAGTAATAATAATAATAAAAACAACTGCAATTGGTTTAATTGAACAAACAAATTGAAGTCTATTTGTCTGTGTGTCCGTCTGTCTGTCTCTCTATCTGTCCGTCCAACTGAACATGGGTTCATTTAAACTACTCGTATACAATATATCGCTGCATATCTCAACAACAACAAAAAAATGCATAAAATGCATTACCTCTACCCATTCCCGCAACGCCGTCTGCATATAAACAAAAAATTGCTACTGCGCTTGATTAATTTGAATTAACCAAATTAAAATGAAACACAAGTCAATCAACAAGAGCAACCAACAGCAGCAACATAGCAACACTTTATTGTTGTTGTTGTTGTAATTGATGTTGTGCTTTTGCCAGTTGTATGCAAAAGTCGCGAGAAAAAAATTTTTTTTATAAAAAAAAAGGAAAAAGTCTGCATTGCAAATTCTATAAAAATAATATAAATTTATAATTCCATTAACACAAATGCGCAATGCAGACAGACAGTCACTTTAAAGTGAAGTTGCTGCAACTGGGGGATTGAACTGTCTGTCTGGTCAACGATTGACGACAACAATCGTTGCTCTTATACTGTTGCACTTTGATTTCAGAGGAAATAATGAAGCACCCTTTTTTTCATATTATTTTATTTTATTTTTTAAACAAAAAAGCAACCAAAATAACCCGCCGCAATGCGTTCAAATGTGAAAATTGTGGTCAATGCAATTCTAAATAAAATGGAGAACTCAAAAAAAAAAAAAAAAAAAGCTGTTACTAATACGCGAACGTGTTCAGTCATTCGCTTATGCTAAGCGCTAAATGCAATTTTGCGAGGTAGCAACACTCTGCAAAATGACAACAAAAACAACAACACAAACAATTGTAGTACAATGTCTGCCTAATCCCAAAATGAACGTCTGCAATTGCTGCTATTGCTGCTGTTGCCGTTGCTGCTGCTGCTGTGCTTTGATTGAATTTGCATGCGAATATAGGCAGCAATGAGTTGCGTGTTGCATAGTAGTGTGTGTGTATGTGGCAAACTGCTAAAATGACGTGTGGCAAAAACTAGCGCAAGCGACAACTGAATGCAATTTTGCAAATTATCGCAAACGAATTGCATTATCAGCAGCAGCAGCACCAACAACAAGAATAACAGCGACAACAGTTAAAACTGAAACGTCAAAAATGCTGCTATAACATCGACGAGGGAGCAATACAATGTTGCAACAATTGTTAGTACATTGTAGTCTGTTTTGTTGGATGACAATAAAAAATTTGATTGTTGCAGATTTGCTGTAGCTTTAGCAATCGAGCGCACAGGTTGCTGCTGCTGCTGTGCTGCTTATTGTTTTTGTTGTTTTTTTTTGTTGTTGTTGCTCTTCATTCGCCTAATTGAATTTCGCGTGTGCTGCTGCCAGTTGTTGTTGCTCGTTAATGTTGCTGCTACAGTTGCCTTTACTGTTTCTGTTGTTGTCTGTTTTTGTCTAGGCCGCTGCTGTGTCTCTGAAGCACATTTCAGTACAATTGAATAATTGCATTTGCAAAACGCCAAAATGCTTGAAAAATAGCAACAACAACAACAACAGCAACAGAACTAGAATATCATCCGTTTTATCTGTTTAAGTATTGCAGCTGAGCTTCTTGAAGCTTATTAACATCAAACTTTTGTCGCGTGTTGTCGTCATTGCTTCGTCTTTTTCATATTTTTTTACTTGAAGAGCATTTTATTTTAGTTTAGAATGTAGTGGCGCAAAATCTGTAGGCGTTAGTTGCATAGTTTGCTCTAGTTTTTGGCTTTTAATTCTATTAATTCTTCGTGGCATTGAACAGATTCTTATTGATGTGATCATATTGATGTCATCAAATGCAGCACATATCATTTGTTTGGACATTGTCCGGCAATGTTGAAAACATTTAATTAAGTACTAAAAATATTTTTGAACCAAAACAACTCAACAAACCTATACAAACTCATATCTTTCAGAAAATAACCATAAAATATCGACAACAACAGTTGGGTCTAGAAATGCATCTGTACATATATGTTATAAACACCTAATATTTGTGTGTAGGACATTTTCAAACTTTTTTTCAATCATTATAAAAGAAGTGTTCCATCATTTGTATTCTAGAATGTACGAAATTGTTTCCAATCTTAGAATAACACTATTGGTTCAAACGGTTCTACTTATGGATATGTTAAAAAAAAGCATTTGGTGATAATGTTTTGTCAAGAGCCAGTGTTTTTGATTGGTTCAAATGATTCAAAGAAGGCAGAAAACGCTTTGAAGACGATGAGCGTCGTGGTCGTCCATCCACGTCTACCAATGAGAACCACGTCAACCTGATCAAAGGTTTTAATGCTCAAAAATCGTCGATTGACAATTAGAGACCCTGTTGACATCACCAACGTATCATTTGGTTCAATTCAATCGATTTTGAAAGACCAATTAGATCTCAAACGAGTCTTAACGTGTTTGGTACCGAAACAACTCAATTTGTTCGAAAAAAAAAATCGTCGTGTTAGTGTCTGTGAAACCATGATTTCTGACTATCATTACTAGAGATGAGATGTCGCATTATTACTAGAGATGAGACATGGATTTATGCATACGATCCTGAAACTGGGAACTAATCAAGTGAATACCGTGCCAAAGAGGAGCCTACACCGAAAAAACCACGGCAAAGCAAGTCAAAAATCAAGGACATGTTCGTCAATTCGTCAAAAGTGGACAGAATTATTGGCTGACAACTCTGGGTCTCTTCACAACGATAATGCAGCTTCGCATACGGCTTCGGTTCTTTGTGTATTTTTCATCAGAAATTCAAACGCCCTACTTATCTGTTTTAGCTCCGTCGAACTTCCGGCTGTTCTTCAAGTTGAAGTTACCACTGAGGGGTTTTTGAACACAGTAGTATAAATATTGAATAATGGTGAGGTGACTATATCATATTAAGTAGCTCCTATACAAAGTCACCTCAAATCTTCGAGTTTTTTGTGTCGAAAATTTCGTGTTCAGAAGATCTGTTTGTCCCACAAGATCTTTACCATTTTTTTCTCTTTGCTTCCTCTTTCTCTCCCAAACTGTCTCTCACACCGCTTGTCTCTCCGAACTTCGAACATATGCACTGGTACAACACAGCTTGATCTTTTACGTAAAAGTTGTTTGTTGTGATGCAAGAATTATTTTATTGTTTGCGTTCAATTAAAGAGAAAATTCAATCAAAATATTTATAAAATATTACACACCATGCGGGCTGCTTTAAACTTAGTTAAAAGAATAAAAAATGGGGTTGTAATTGGTGCTAAACTTGCACGAAACAGAAGAACTAAAGAACGACAAACGTTTGTCGTCGCCACTTGAAATGAATCTATGTATTAAAAATATTTGAAAAAATATATATTCATAACGCCGACGTTGGCATTATCATCATCAACGTCATTAATATGATCATCAGCACCGCGGGCGGTTTTGCTGTAATTCAATTTAGAGAATATTTCGCTTAATTTTCAGATTTTTTTGTGCAAATTTTTTGCAAGAAGATTATACATGCCGTATACGTGTATGCAACCAGATTCATTTTGATTATTACCTACGCTCAATTGTCACAATCAAATTCAGAAACAATTCGCTTAATTTGCAAAAATACGTTGGGAGTAAGAGTGTGCAGAGGTATGGGAAACGAACGTGTAAAATGCAACACCAGACAGATGCAGGCGACAAAAGTATCTAAACCGGGTTAGGCTAGATACATTGCATCCGACTATCCGTATGTCTGTCTCTCGGTCTGTCTGTCTGTCTATCTGTTTGTCGAAATAGTCCAAGCTAAAAACGGATGCACTTTACTTTGCGTAAATTCAAGTGATAACATCATCAAAAGTATCTTGTTTATATTGTAGTATCTCATACAGCATAGCATCATAGCATATCATCGCCAACGTTCGAATTATCACGCTCAGCGTGTTACAGTTTGCGCCGTTGTTGTGCAGTTGCAGTTTGGCCGGTGTTTTACGCTATTTGTAATTTTATTTGTTTTTGTTTTTTTTTTTTTTTTTTGGCGTTGGCGGCGGCAGACAATTGTCAAATACGTTTAAGTGGCTCTAATATAGGCGGGATGGGGCAGGCAGTGTACCGCACGTGGATAGTTTTGCTAGTCTGGCGTTGCATTTTGATTGAGAAATTTTCTATGTTGCTCTGTGATTGTTGTTTTTTTTTTTTTTTTTTTTGCTCTTTACCAGATTTAAACCGATAAATTCATTGAGAAAATCAAGCTTATGACGTAATTGAATTTGACGTTGACCTTGAGCAAAAGTAAAGAGTTGTATGATAAGGAAAAAGAAGTAGTGGAGTAATGAGTACTCTTTATTTATCTGGATTCATAGATATAAATATAAATACAAATATACATCGGTAGTACTAATTAATTGAAAGCTTAAAGTATATAAACAGCATTGAACGCTAAGCCAATATTCCACTTTGAAACAGAAAGGGTCATTTTCATATCAAGAATGATTAGTATAGAGAAAACGGTTCTTGATACACGAACCAACTCTTGTTAGTTAATCAACGAACTATTTGAACTATGAATTTTTGCTCTTAATATATTGAAAATTTTTATTCTTGATGCTAATAACCTTTACTCTTCATGCAAAAACGATTGAAAAAAAGAACGATTGTTCTTAATATAAAAAACGATCAAAAAAGACAGCGTAAAATATTGCAACTAAGAATTATAAATAGTTCCGGATACTATAACGATTGCATTACAAAGAAAAATTACTCTTGAAATAAAAAACAATTGCTCTTGTTATGATGAACTATTGTTCTTGATAAAAATAATTATTTTTCTTGATGAAAAAAGAATTGATTTTGTATCAGGAACGATTGGTACTGAATCAAGAGGAAATTTTACCTGACTCAAGAACGAATTTGTCTAAATCTAAGCACGAATTATTATAGTTAAAAGGTATTGTTCTTGTTATTTATGCTAAAATTGTTTTTGATACAAGAACGAAATAAATGTGTTTGCTTAGTTTTTCTAAGTGCTCTTCACTATGTGCTCTTCAAAAATGAATCGTTCTTATATCAAGAACCAATTGTTCTTGATTAAGAACCAATTTACCGAGCTCAATATTTTTTCTCTGTGTATATTATATTATTAAGTATTTGTATCTCAACATTTCTATAACCTTAGACATATTTCTGATTCTCTTTACAACTCATTATAATCAACGTAATTTCAGCATAATTTATTTAAACGTTTTTAATTTTCATATAAATTCTCTTAATGAGTTTTACGCGATAAAAATCTGTCCGTCTGTTGAGTGAGTGATGTCGTTGAGATTATATTCTTTTCTTCATATAAGTAGGTACTTTGTTGTAGTGTTGAGTGTGTAGACAACAAAAAAACACGCCAAGTGTTTGTATTCATGCCTTTCCTGTGAGAAATCGCGCAAAATTTGTGAACACTTGAAAAAAGATAAAAATCTGAAGCGTAGCATATATAGTATACGGCATAGCAAGAAAAAGTATACAAACTAAGCTGTACAAGATTTGATTAAATTTTAGACATAATTAAAATGCGTTTTTAAAAGGTCTGATGTCAATGAGCTTATATAATTTTTAATATGTAAATCAATAACAATTTATGAGATACAAATTCATATCTACAAAAAAAACTCACTTGCGGCGTGTAACATCAAACAAATAGATTAAGATGGGTTTATGCTGCAGCTTAAATATGTAAGAGAAAGCATAAAGATACATGCTACATATAAACTCATCAGTTCATTTTTATCTGTATCTGTTCTATGGTCATTTTGTATTTAACATTTTTTTTTTTTTTTTTTTTTAATTGAAGACCAAAAGTTGATCACTCGAAATGCAGTTTGAATAATTGATGATAATTAAAAAGAGTGCCGAATGGTTGACTGAAACATTGGATTGGATTGAACACCCGCAACTCAATATATAAACGCGCAGCAGTAGTGCAATGAAGCAAAGTACAAAATAAATCAATCAATAGACCGACCGACCGAGCGACCGTTTTGTAGGGATCGTAGTAGATGGAATAAAGGCACAAACACACACGAATACATATATTTTTTATATAGTATAAAATAAAGGGTCAGACGCTTGTGGCACATGCTCAATGCACATAACTAGCAATGGAGCCAACAGCAACAGCAAAAGCCGGCAAAGCCGAAATCAATGACCAATAATTTGCCAAACGAATCCGCAATTCGAATTAAGTGGAGTGAGACAACTGCAAAAGAGAGCTGGAAAAAAAATTCAAAAAAAAAAAAAAAAAAAAAAAACGAAGTTGAAATTAAATTGATAAACCGCAAATTAATTGACAGTGAGGCGGCTGCTACTGCTGCTGCTTCTGCTGCTGTTACTGCTGATGATGATTGACTCCATTTCGGTTTGCAAGTTGCTGGCCATTGGCGCTAACGCTCTGTCGCTGAGCTGACTTTCAGTGTGGCCAGCCACTATACAAAAAAAAGCTGGAGATTTTCGCTTTTTTTTTTTTTTTCAAGTTGATTCATTTTAATTTTGTTTAACTCAATTAAAAAACGAAAAAGGAAAAAATATTGAAATTGCAATTTAAATTAGCAAATAAAATTATGATGAACTGTATTATGGCATAAATGCGTTATAGATCGAATTCAATTGAAGTGAGCAATTGGAATGAAATGGAAGGATGTTGGTTGGCATTGTTTGACGTATTTGTTGTATTGGTTAATAAAAAAAAAAACATATTCAATAAATTTGATTATAATGCATAAAAAAATTATTATAAATCAATGAAAAATAAATAGAAAAAAAAAAAACTTTATAGAAATAATTAATGCGAATGAATGCTTCGTCATAACTGATAAACAAGCGAGTGAATACATACATATTTATTTTAAATGTATTAAATCAATTTGTATTTGATGTATAATTTTAAAAACTTTTTCTTTATTTTTTATTATTTATATAAAACATTTAAAATAAAATAGAAATACAAAAAAATATTGTAGTTTTCAGAAACACTTCATAATTTTCTTTAAGGTATTTGAACCATATATGGATGAGAAAAGTTAATAAGTAGGGAAAATCAAAATCTTCCATTTTGATAACACATTTCTTGCAAATCTTCATCCAAAATCCTACATCGTAAGTAAAAAAAGTTTTATAAACCCATCACCTTATTTCTTTCCACCATATCGAATCTGCAATTTTGAATATGGAGATATTGAGCTTCGAAAAGTTTTCATATATTTTCATATTGGACCCTTGTGGAATTTCGAAAATCATTTTTATGTAATCTCCATTTTTGAATAAAAAATAAAATTGGAAAGAGTATTTTGAGTCATTTACGGCCATTTTTCAATATCGAGTTAAGCACTAACTAGAAGTAAAATATATATGGAGTAACTGCCAGTAAGTGCTTAGCTGGACATTGAAATAATAACCCTAATTTTTTATTTCGTAGGAAATTATTAAAAGTTAAATTTACCTTTAATTTGAGTGGTTTTAAATGAAAGGGGTGGCACACTATTAATGCTCCATGTCCGTCTGTCTCTCTGTTTACTCTTTGTGTGAAGGCACCAATTTTGGAGACAATAAAATTTGAGCCTCAAAAAAATTCAGTTTGAAATTTGAAATTAGTTATTGTTCATATAGACTATAGCAGGATTGTTTCCTATTTATTATTATATATTATATTTCTGTCCATGATTGGCCTTGAATGGTTCAAACGATCTAAATGGTCAACGTCAAAATTTCACTCGAAACCTTTTTCTATTATTTCTTTATTCTTAACCAAAGCGCGTTCAATTCGATTCTATAACTTGTATAATTTTCCCATTACGGTCCAGTCGATCAACTAGATAAATTAACTTCCATAAAATCTTATTTTTTTTTTTCATGAAGAGCTCCACGATTTGGCTAATTGGAATCTTTAGAAATCAGCCAATAGCTGATTTAAAAAATAATATATGAAAACCTTTTTAATCCAAAAAAAAAAAAATCTTAAAAGCATTTAATGGTTTTATACTATTTAAGTATAGAAAATATCTTGATTTTAATTTTAAAAGAGTCCATGTGGGACTCAAACTTGGACTAAAACGACTCCAACCAATTGTGTAACCCTCAGACTAACAATTGCTCGAAAAACTATGTAGAAAAATTTCTTTTTAAAGCACAAAGTTTTTCCTAGCGTATATTCCGTTTCATTCTCGTTCTCTGCCGTTCTGAACCATTCTGATAGAAAAAAGTGAATATGTTGTGTCTAAGGGGGTTTCCTATTTCTATATAGATTATGTAAGAGATTCTTATTAAGAGTATAGACAATTTTCTAACGTCAAATCAATAATATATTCAAAACATCTAACTTTTATCTTAATTCTCAAATTAAATATTTAAAATTTCATTATTATAACTTCACTCACATCCCAACATTTTTTTGTTTTCAACTTACCTTATTTCCGTCCGTGAAAATTTTGACAAAAATTTTTTAAGCAAAAAGCGGAAAAATCCTGACTCGCACGCTGCTTTCTTAAAAAAAACCAAAGTTGCAACTTATACACTCCGTTTACGGCGTATAATGTGTAACTAAGTTCAACGTAAGCAAAAAGATAGATACAATATATATTTAGATAGTAAATAACTAAACACAAACGCACGTACTAGTTACAATAAGAACACTTATGCAGCACAAGAACACTTTTATTGAATTTAAACTTAGTTTACTTTTGTTGTTGTTGCCACTTGAAGTTTGAAGTTTAATTTGTGTAATTTAGCGTTAAAAAAGAGTTTCAACTTACAGGTGCTATGACTTGTTTCGAAAAAGTTTTCTTGCAGACAGAAACACACACACACACGTACGATTTTAGAAAACAATTTGTAGTTTTTTTGATTAGAAATCACGCACTTGAGAGAGTCGAATTGTAATTAAGACAGCAAAATAAGTTTGTGTTTAAGAAAGAAATTAGTTTTCACTTTGATTTTAAAGAAATTGGAGCTATAGTTTTATTAACTGTTTTAGTACAAAGCAGTTTAGATACAATACTAAGCTTTGAGATACTTTTTCAGTTTATATAACTTAATTAGTTTCTTTTTTGAAATCCCGTCGGTATTTCTTGTTGCGTTTTATTAAATCCTTTACGTCGTTTTGAGCGCTTAATTGATTTAATATTTTGTTCGATATAATTTTTTTTTTTTTTTTTTGTGCTCTTATATTTTATATTTTAAGCCACGCAGTGCGCTATACGAATTTGCGACAACCGAACGCGTGCAACGATAAAATGCGAATGAACGTTCTAACAGTGTCACAGGCGAATTAGAAAAGATGACGTCCAAACAACACAGCATCCATTTCATCCATCGACAAAATGTTGCACGAAGCAGTCACACACACACACACATACATATACATACACGCAGTGATAAACAAAGTTATTTTACTCACACTTACGCGCACAAGCAATAACGATGGCCGCCACCATTAATGCTTTAGGGGTGAGTAACTCATACTAATACATTTTGAGATACTTTTGTATCTTGTATCTTTTTTGTTATTGTATCTTTTTTTTTGTTAAGCAACGCCTTTTCTATTGTATATAAAATTTCCCTGTATTTTATGACATAAGGCGCATGCGTCACTATACGCTTCCTTGAAACTGCCTAAATGTAATGAATTTTACAAACACACACAATATGCATATATATGCAGCAACTTTTTCTTCTTCTTCTTCGTTTTCTTGTACACTTGACATAAGACAATTTTCTCATTTTCTTCGCGCATTTTCATTGTGAAATTGAATTTTATCCTAAACGGGAAAGACGGGGAAAGTGAGAGAAAGCGAGTAGAGTAGAGTAAAATGTAAAATGTAATGGGATGCTATAATGCTATTGTATAGTAAAGCGATTTTTTTTTTCTACTTTTTTGTGGGCGCCATGATTGTTTGACGTCGTCGTCATCGTCGTCGTTCTCTTCTCTTACTTGTAGCTACTTTATTTTATTACAGTTTATTTAGGTTTTCCCCAGTTGCGCCCGTTGTGCTGCTACTGCTGCTGTTTCTAGCTGACAGCCTTTATACACATACAAACATTCTTATACACTTTTGCTGCTTTCTCTTTCGCGCAGTTAGCAACTTGTATGCTAGAAGAAGATAAAATACAACCTTAAATTGGATTTTCATCGTTATGCTTACAGTTTGATGGGCGTTGGGCGCTACAGCAACAACAACAACAACGGCAATAATGCTTAATAGTATCTGTAGCTCAAACGACAAAAACAACAACAACAACAACTACGGCAAACGAAGAGCAAACGAAACGATTACTCACCAAGGAATTTATTTGGAATATCATTTTTGACAACTCAATTTATTTTTATTAATTTTCATCTACTCAGACCTACTTGTATCTTATTGTTTTTTTTTTTTTCGTCTTTTCTTTTTTTCTCTCTTTCTAACATTTTCATTTTGTACTACTCCAAGTACTTTTGCTGCTCCTCTCTACTCTTGGTGTACTTCATTCAACGTAAGTGAATTTCAGTTAATTTATTATCGGGTATTATTGCCTTTATTGTTATTGCTTCTGTTTGGTAACAATAATGACTTTGCTCTATCTCTTTCTCTTTCTCTCTTTGTCTTTCTCTTGTTCTTCTTCTAGCTTAGTGTCACTCTGATCTGATCCATTTATTATTGTTTGCGATTGGGTCGTTGGCCACAATTACGAAATGAATTTGCTGCACGATTTCAGGCAACATAGAATTGTTTTTTTTTTTTTTCTTGTCTATTTTTACTACATCTTCATTAGAGATTTGTTTGTTTTTTGCTTGTTTTTTTGTTGCTTTTGGGTGTTTTGTGCCATTTTGTATTTTGGATTTGTTGGCTCTTGGCTTCATAATAGCCAGGAGTAGGCGATTGAAATATTCTATAAATTTATCTTGCTTTTCCGTTTTACAAATGTTCTGTTCTGTTTTTTTTTTTTTTTTTTTTTATTTTTTTTTTTTTATGAAAGGTGTTTTCTTATTGTCAGTTTTGTAAATTGCTGCGCTGATTTATGGTTTTGTCTATTAAAAGTTTTATTAGTTTTAGTTTTAATAAATTGGTTTCATTTAAACTCTGAGTTCAATTTATTTTATCAAATTATTGAAAAGATTTTCAATGGAATTTTCATGGAATTAACTCTTAAGTGATTTGTTTATGTCTTTTATTGTGTATAAATAGTTCTCTTTGGTACTTTGGAATTGTTATTCACATCAAGGAGCATGTTTGAAGCATTGTTTAGCAGATTCAAGCAAACATGTCTCTAAGAGATATTATGGTCAAAATTAAATGTACTCTCCCTATTTTTTTTTTTTAAATTTAATAGTACATAGTTCCTGCTGCTTCTTCTGCCTGTTATAACCCATGAGAGGGTATTAAAAGGACTTTTATTTATTAGTGTTTCAATCTTTTTAAAATCATATCATATTGTTCTCTTTTTTCTCATTAGAACACACTATAAGGTGTTTAAATTCGTAGTCCTAAAATACACTTGGTTGGATGAATTCGAATATAGTAGACTCAAAGAATAAATTTATGATTCATCTAGGTCTCCGATTTGACACTTTTAAGAATCCTTTACTAATTCCGCTCCTACACAGAAACAAAGATTTAAGCCATCATGGCTTAAATCTAGCAAAAACGATGTCATGGCATCATTAATGTCGAAAGTCATTGGGACTATCATATGCATAATTTATACTAAATTTAGACTTCCTAGAATAAGAAAAAAATTAAGTTTTTATGCAAAAACCGAAAATTTTGGGTTGATTTGTATGGGGTCCTAAAATAAAAGGGGTTAGAGAAAAAGAGTCTAAATTTCAAATGTGGAAGCTCCATCTCATATAGTCTCCCAGATAATCGTTTTCATACGGCAGGCAGCATGACAGACGGAAACGGACGTATGTACAGACTGACGGACGGATGGACGGGTAGACGGACGGATGGACGGGTAGATGGACGGATGGATGGACCGATGAGAATGCTCCTAGTGTTATTTGACGAGAGCCTTTTCAATTTTTTTTTTTGGTTTGTCAGATACCACACTTTCAGTAAAAGTCAAGGCTATTTTATTTATCAAAGATCTGGAAATTTCTTGCAAGTCACTCCTAGAATATGAATTTGTTTAAATCAGTGCCTTTATAGAGCAGTCGAGGTACATTCTGTAATATAAGTACCCGGATACCATTTTCTCTTCTATTTGATTAATGTGTTGGTTTACTCTGAGCTTCTCCCGATAGTCAAAGTTTTAAAAATTAATTATTTATCCTTTGAGGCCTACGCGAAGAGCATCCGCAGAAAACGCCCAGAATTGTGGAAGGACAACTCGTGGATTTTGAACGACAACAACGCGCCATGCTGTGATTTTACAGGAGTACAAAGCCAAAAACTCAATAAATACCATCGAGCAACAACCATATTCGTCAAATATGTCTCTTTGCGACTTTTTTCTGTTTCCAAAACTAAAATTATCTCTTCGGGGAAGACGTTTTGAGTCGATCAATGACATCAAACAAATTTCGAGAAGGAGCTGAAGGTTATGAGCGTGCCATGAAAGATTGGCTTAGCCGCTAAAATCGTTGTATCGGTTCAAATTGAGCTGATTTTAAAGACGACTCAATATTTAGCTAGACCTGAAGCAATGACATTTTGCCCAATGCCCAGAAATTTGAGTGGTTTGCTTTCTGATTGACAATATAGTGTAATAGTGGGTCGAGAGCAGGATAGAAGAACTGCAGTCCTGGAATTACTTTGTGCCGGTATAAGACCAAAGAAGATAATTATTGATATATATGTAGAATTAATGGTATTAATAGAAACTTATGACTTAATATTATGCCTTTTAAATATAAATATTACCGATAAGATAAGGCATCGTCACAATAACTTTATAAAAATTGACTCGAATATTTAAAAAAAATTGTAGCCAATATAAAATTTATTACGTTTCACATTAAATTTCATGCACGCATCTTGAATTGAAGCACTTCAAAAACGAAATAAGCCCTTACCAATAATTTGCTTTTTAAGCATTTTATTTTATTATTCCCGTTTTACAACATTTTTATGCAAAATGCCAAAAAAGAAAAACCGCAACGCAGCAAATTATGCCATCAAATTGGAATAAAGAAGAAAAAGACAGAGCAGTGAAGATTCGACTCGACAGTGCAATGAATAAAAAAAAAGAGAACTTGGCCCAATGCAATAAACGCAAATGCGGCAATAAAAACCTAAACGATATAATATAATTCCATATATGGGATACGAGTATAGGCGTGCCAAAGGCCCAGCATTAAAGATGATAATAATTCTGTTGTTTTTGTTTTTGTTGTTGCCAATAAATTTGCAAATAGTCTAATTTCGTTGCGAAATGTCGTCTATAAATATTCGAAAAATGGTTTCCGAAATGAAAGATGAAGAAGAGAAAATGGCGTTGCGCACTTTGAGCAGCAAAAAAAAAAAAAAATAAAAGCGAAAAAATTACAACCGCAATGTAATTTTGGAGTGAAAGATGGATAAGTGCTGCGGCCATCAAGCGAATTTTTTTTTTTTTTCTCTTGTATTTTTGATGGCAGCATTTTTTTTTTTTTTTTTTTTGGCTAATAAAATTTGCTCTGAGTGTGTGCTATTCATTTCGCTTAGTGCCGCTGCCGCCAGCGGTTGGACGCCTTTTGAGAGCCTAAAAACTCTTGTTAGTAGTTGGCTTTCTATCTCGTTTATGTTTATTTAGCGCTTTCTCTTTTGCTGCACGCATTCGTCGCATTGGAAAATTTATAACCGTAATTGTGCCAGCGAACCATTCCATGGTCCTGCCACTTCGCTAACAGCGCAATACAAACAGTTCGGAATCAAACTAAACCTACCAACCCACCTCACATATATCTCCTAACTCTGAACTTGACGTTTCGAGTGCGGCCGTAAAACGCATTAACTATCATGGACCAACAGAAGTCAGCCTGCCATCCAGCCAGCCAGCTAGCTAGCGTCGCATTTTGGCTTGTGAAAAATAAGCAATTTCTAAATTGAAAGTGGTAAATGGAGCGGCGATGGCGTAAGTAGGAGTTAGCAGAATTTGTGGTCCATTTCCTTAACCGTGCAAGCGCAGCGCAGCCAAATGGTGCTTCTTGTTATAAAAAAAAAAAAAAAAAAAAGACATACACATTCACGTGTATATATAAAGAATGCAGCTGCAGGACACGCACACGGATTTTTGCAAGTTGAGTTAAGTTGAGTTTGTGCAGGCAACAAGGGGCCGGCCAAACATGGCGTGCGCATTCATTGCGCAAAGTCGGAAGTACGAAATTAATTATTTTCCATTAAAGCTAAGTATGATATAAAATTTGCTCCAAAGGCAATTTAGACAGTCAAGTGCCCATATAAATTACATAAATTTTATGTAATGCTAACAAAAAAACAAAAAATATACTATACATATATATTAGCTAGTTAGAGAGGAAAAGGTGCTTTGAAGTGTGTTGCTGAAGTTGGCGGCGCCCGGAAACGGAAAGACAAAGTGGCTAACAGCGGCAAGAATAACAAAAACAAAAACACACAAGTAAGTAACTAAAAGAAGCGCTAAAGAAGGGCACCCACTGAAGCGTCTTTTAGTCATGGCAAAAGTGGTGGGCGTAGCTTTCATACTGCTTCTCTTCTGTTTTATTTCCATTTTACTGCCATTACGCATCCACTTGGCACATTATTCACGGTTTGCTCTTAATAAATGTTACTTAGCAGCCATGTTGTACGAGTATCTTTGGATTCGAAACTAATAGCGCAATTTTTCCAAGTTACATGCATATAAATACATACATACATATCTGTTTATATTTTATTAACTCTATTATGTACCATACAATACATACTAAAGTAGTGTACAAATATTTTGATTAAAGGATCAGCTTTGGGAAGAGAAAAACATATTTTGCAAAACTATAATTCTTAATTCTTCTTTGGAAACCCGTTTAAATTCAACTTCAAAAAGCTCAAGGGAAAAGTTATTCTAAAGCTGGGAGAAGTATCGATACCGGCTTCTTAGTACAGTACCAGTTAATATTGATGTTTTATCGATCTTAGAACAGTTTAATTTCCAAGGCCGTAGCCAACAATTTATTGTATTCCTTTTTAAAGAGTAGTGAGAAATATTGGTTTATTTTAGAAAGTTGGCAACGCCATCCTCGAATCCGATGAATATTTCTTTATATGATTTGATCATTCATTTTTATAAAAGCCAGACGAAATGCTACACATTTCACCATGCATTCCCCCGTGTTTTGAGGTGAACTGATTTGTATATATTCAAGCATTTTCGATTTGGCAATGCCAACTGTTTTATATTATTTTTTTTTCCTTGTGTGACTGTTAACTCTTTTAACAAAAAGGTCAAACTAATTTTTTACTATATGTTCCACAATGTTTAAAGCACACTGAATGATAATTTTAATACCGTTACACCAATAATCAACTCATTCCACATTTTATTACAATATGGCAATACTATGTCAATTGTAAGTTCTTTTTAGTGTTCGAAATTTCGTTTTCATAAAAACTATTTATACAAATTGGTAAAAATTTTGATGATTTTTCATAAAAAGTAAAGATTTTGGGTTAGGTTTGTATGGGGGCTAAATGTTATAGTTACAGTTCCATATGATATAAAAATAATTTTCTTGAAAAAAATGGAAGGTTAATTTGTTTGGGGGCTGCTATAGTGCGTACATTACGTTATGTCCTATCCCAGTACCATTATTTATTGTATGTTAGTGTTCCTAGCTTCCTTTTCTTGAAAATGTTCGTACAAAAAGGTACTATCTTGGTAGACTTTTCATAAAAAATCCAAATCTCAGAATAAATATTTCATAAAATTTGTTGTGTTTTACAAGAAAATATACCAGACTATATTAGGGCTTTCTATTAAAAATAACAAAAAATATTTTCTTTCAAAAAGACAAGAAATGTGGTATATTTGTGTGGGGTATATCTAAAATTTGTTTGGTCTTACCCAAAGTACGATATCTATCAAAAAACATATTTCAGGCTTGAAGTTTGTTACTTTAAGCACTATTTTTCCAGATAAGGTACAATCTCATGGGTTTCATACTTTTCGAAAAATTCCGGCGGGAAAAAATGTTTTTTATAATACATAGTTTTGGGTCGACCCAATAATTTCTACCGTCTTAAAGTTTCAACTTAAAACGTTCGTTAGATTCATTTAAGATTCGTGAAATATGTATATCCATCAAGATTTTTACGAATACATTAGCGGTAGAGTTTTTTGGCCGCAAACTAAATAATCAAAATTGTTTTTCTTTATTGATCATCTTTAGGCTAATCAATTTAGGTCACGTTTTGTTGTTACAAATAAAATTAAAAGCCAAATTAATTTGTTTGACAACTCGTGAAAAGCTAACCGCTTGCTGTGCTTTCTTCTCAAAAGTTTTAGAGAGGTTGGAATGGGATGGGTGGAATGTGTAAATGTCAAAGACCACAAATGCGCAAAAGTTAAGCGACAGAAGACAATCCGACAAACCAAACCAATAAACAAATTAAAAATGGAATAACTCAACGCGTCAAAGTAACAAAGCAAATATGCCAGAGGAGTAAAGACGAAAGGAGTTTTAGAGAGCAACAGCTGCAGCAATAAAAAGCAATAAACAGATGAGCACAAAAAAAAAGAATAATAATAAAAAAAAAGGAGCAAACGACAGAGAAATTTAATTTTAATGAAATTGTTAATACGAAAACAATTTCATTTTATAAAAATTTTTTTTTTTTTTTTTTTTTTTTATCGCATTCACACTCGTTACTCAAATGCTGCTGCTGCTGCTGTGCTGCTCTGCACTTTTATTATTTAACACATTTGCGACAGTTGGGCGTGTGGGTGTGTGAGTGAGTGAAGTAGAAAGTAAAAAAAAAAAAAGAGCAAGAGTGCGAGTGAGCACAAATTGCTCGTGACAATGAGATATGCGTCAAGCAGCAGCAACAACAACAACAAAATGAAAGAATAACAGTAAAAACAATCATTTCAATAAGTTAAACAAAAAAAAAAAAAAAAAAAAACAAAGACAGCAGAAAGAATATAAAAGCACAAAAAAAACAATAACAAAAATGTAATGCAATCAAATGAAGAGAAATTCAATGTAAGTAATAGAAAGAGAAAGAAAATGTATAAAAGAAAGCAAAAAAAAAACCAAATAAAATAAA
Organism: Leucophenga varia; assembly: GCA_018903435.1. NCBI lineage: Eukaryota > Metazoa > Arthropoda > Insecta > Diptera > Drosophilidae > Leucophenga > Leucophenga varia. The sequence goes on along the minus strand of JAEIFJ010001509.1, from coordinate 1,116,989 downwards.
AGGATGCGCAAGCAACATCCGATAGCAACATACAACTTCATGCGAAAGAGAAATGAAAATAAATGAAATGCTGATGCGAAAATTTAATAAATGAAATTGGTGTGTGATTAAAAACACAAAAACCCAAACGAAATCCATCTAATCAACTTTTGTTTGCCATTCCACTCGTTGCGCTTCCCTGTTCGACAAGAAATTTTTCATTGCTGTTGCTGTTGTTGGAGCAGCAAAAAGTCACCCACAATAGCAGCAACAACAACAACAACAATGAATGTGGGGCAGCCATTTTCATTGTGTGCAAAAGTGAGATAGTATGTGTGATGTGTAAGAGCGAGAGAGAGCAAATGCTTTATGGTGTGTATGCTTGAAATTACCCTTTATTTTGTAGGCGGTGCTTGACACAATGGGGGAAATTTTTCAGAACATAAATATTTCCCTATTTATATATTCCCTTTGTACGGCATGTATGAATGTATTTAGTAGAAACACAATCCATTTTGGTTTGTGTCAACAATAATTATTGTGCTGAATATGTTTTTGTATGCTTTGTAATGAAAGCTTTTTGCGCTCTTTATTATTGTTTCTCTATTATTATGAGCTGCGCAACAGATTTAAGAAATAAACAGGGCATTTCAATAATATTTAGTGTAACATTTTTTTTAAATTTATCGGAACTAAAAATTTATAAAATCGATTCTATACATGTGTTTATTTAAAATCTCATTTGTGATTTTAAGATCGAAGACTAATAAAATATTTTCTTTAAGAATCGCGCAAATAATTAACCTATTAACCATGCCATCGAAGTCTGCGCCCGACATTTTTGAGTCACAGTCCTTGGGGGCATATTCAAAATTTTCCGATAACCAAGCTAAACACTTAGCGCCCTATCTGCCCAAAAACAAGTATATCTCAACCCTCAGACCCGGGTTGCAACTGTACGGTCATAATAAATTAAGATATCATCTTAGAAAAATATGTCTGGCCCCAGAGAAGAAAAAACTAGCACACACATTCTCTGTGTTTTATCATAGCCGACCAAATCAGGGTCGCCCCGCCTAAGGATTACTCTTCTGCTTATTAAAGAGGCGGAGAGGATTCTCTGTCCATTAACGTAACCATTTTTCATGCCGGGCTTGGGTACAATAGACACCTTTAGAGTCGCAATGCACTTTAATCTATAGTTTTCGGAGAGCCTACCATGTTCCTATCATACTCTGTGCTAAAGGTGGAAACGTGTGGTGACTTACTTGAGTCTCCACTTTCGCTCTGACCACTGCTTCCTGGCCTGGCCCAGAGACAACGTCAGGCTTTTATGGTTATACTTTTTTTGTTGTAATATTTTGCAAAAACATTAAACTATTTTTATAAATTTGCATAATAATTTGATAATACAGATAGTTTGTGCACTCTGTATGCTTTACCAAAACAATCGATATTCAACAATCGATAAATCTACAACATCGATAACATCTCTTTTTTTTTCATGTTTTTTCTCTTTTTTATATGTTTATTTTTTATTTTTCTTTTGCTTTTTTACAGTAAATTCGTCAGTTAGAGCGAAGCGACTCTTGAGAACGCAAATTTAGTTTGTTGCGTGCTCTTTTCGCTTTCGGACGTACTTACATATTGTCGTCGTGTTTATGATTAAACTAATTTTTTTTTTAGTTGTTACATATTTTAGTATTTCTATTGCCATATGTGCAATTATTTAAACAATTAATTAAGTCAAATTTAAAGAATAAAATGTGAGTTAAATAATGATAATAAAAGATTATACAATGTGTTCTTTTATTATAATATTTATTTTAAAATTTCTGTGCGTGTGTGCAAATATATTAATATAGACGAACCAAAAAAAAAAAAAAAACTAACTAAAAAAAAATTCATATTAAAATTTAATTTGTGTCAGTTGTTGTCTGCCCTCTTCGCTTCCTCGTTCATAATGTGCTGCTCGCACCTTAGTAGCTCTTTATGCGTTGCGCTCTTTAAGTGTCACCAGCACCAAATGAAAATCCAACAAGAAAACTAACCAAAACTGGTGTCTATGATAAAAACAAAACCTGCTGTTTGTTGTTTTTATTTTTGTTTTTTTTTTTTTTTTCATTATTCTATAAAAGAGAAGAGCGTAAAGTGAAGAGCCTAAAAAAAAAACTAATATTTAAATTGTGCATTTTTAATTTTAATTCAAATAAGATTTAAAATTAATTGTTGACGCGTGTAAAAATTTAATTAATTGAAACGCAATAAATTACACGAAAATCCAATTGGTTTTCATTGCAAAGATCGAAAAAAAATGTAATAAGAACTGCAATCTCTTTAACTGTACGCTCTCTCTTGCGCTCTCATTTATTTCTATACGTGAGCGTTTTATTTTTTTAATTAAAAAACTTGCTTGTTGCGCTTGTTACTCTTATTATTGTTGTTGTTGTTCTTGTTTAGTTTTGTAGTTATTATTGAATCGCGTTTGACATGTTTTATGATTTTTTATGCGCTTTTGATTTTTTCGCATATTTTGCTATGATTTTATTTTTTTTTTTTTTTTATTTTTGCTTTATTTTATTCAATTTATAAATGCAGTGTGTGCGAGTGAATAAGCTGTAAGCGTGTGAGTGCAGTTTAAAATGCATTTCATATGAAAAAAAAGAAGAAGCAGTAAAAAATTTTTTTTCTATATCTCAGTCTCTCTCAAAACAATTTTAATGATTATGTTTTGTTCTCTTTTGTTATTATTTAATTTGTTTTGGCATCTCGATTTGTGCTAATTTGCTTTTGCTTTCCCACTTTTCTTCTGTTCTTCTGAGCAGAACATTAGCGCCCTGAAAACGTGTTATCGGTTTTTAATATTCATTTTACTCAAGTACAAATAAATATACTTAACTATTTGCTAATACTTTGTTGTTGCCGCTGCCATCTGCTGATATTGTTCATTCGACACCCTTTTCGCTCTCTTTTACGTTAAAATTCGCTGTCACATACAATTCCAATTGGATCTGTCTGCTTTGTCGACACATTTTCCGCTGTTATTCTTTGTCACAATAACCGCCAATCAATTTGCTATTTTTTTTTTTGCACCTTTTATTATTGTTGTGATGCGCTACAATAATATGGAAGAGTATATTACATAGTTTAAATAAGACATAGCTTTCCATACAACATATTTTGCTGAAAAAACGAATTTATTGTTAAGTTGTAATTCAAGGTGTGTTCAACATATGATGTGCCATCCTTTTTAGATATATTTTTCTAGTGAACCAAGGAGTCTTTATTTGTTTTATTAAAATTAGGCGTCGTTTAGCCCATTCCTTTAATAATTCATATTTTACATAATCCTGGCTAGATATAGGTTTACAGATGGAATTGTCTAGCAATGCATATAAATTTTGAGTGATAATAACATCAGGTGATAGTACCGGATGTTGCACTTGGTAGCAACCGTTCCAGACGAACCAGGACATCGAAATCCCTGCCTTGCACTTGTGATCAATATGTTGGTTTAATCAAATTTTGCCTGTTATTCCCAGAGTGTCGGCACTTAGGAAAATATTATGCATCAGAATATCAAAGTACTCCCTTCTATTTGTGGATTCTTCAACAAAATCAAGGTTTCCAACATCGGAGGGTGGTCATTCAGACCCTACAATAATGTTAACAAATATTTGTCTAGATGGTTACATCTTCCTATCTCCTCTAGATTTTGAGTAAGATTGGGCTAAGACAAAGTTGATCAAAAATCGTCTTTTATAAGAAAACACATTAAAGGAAACATCGCAGACCCCATAAAGTATATATATTTTTGATCAGCTCGACGAATCGATCTAACCATGTCCTTCGCAGTTCATTCGTTTAAAAACCACGCCCATTTTTAGGTATAGCCCCCATACAAATCTACCGCCCATTTTCGAGTTGTTGTGCGAAAATAGTCGTTATTTATGAATGTATTCTCTCTGGATTGAAAAAAAAAACACTTCTAATGTCATCCAATGTCAAAACCAAGGTGCCACGCCCATTTTTAGTTACAGCCCCATACAAATCTACCGCACATAATCGAGCTTTTGTACGTATTCACTCCAAATTAAGTAAAAACAATTCTAGTGTCATCAAATATTAACACTACCCACATGATCGGATCGGACCAGTTTAACATACATATGTATATCTCCATACAAACTCACCTCCCATTTTCTGATGTTTTTCAAAAACACGATTGTTACAATATACATATCTGTATTTTTAGCATAAAATTTTATATCAATATTGTGCCTAAAAACGGGTTGTACGAGACCATTGATTCCTACTGGAAACTTTATTAAAGTCACTTATGTATATCCCACAAACTATTTAAAGATTCGTGTGGCGGGTATTAAATGTAACGTTTTTTCTTGTCTAATTTTTAAAAACTTGCGTCTTCTTTGAAACGCACCTTGTTGTTGTTCATGTTATCTACAAATTAACACAATGGAAAATCACAAAGTTTTAAAATCTATAAAATAATCAAAAAATTAAAACGATAAATAAACAAAACAAAAACAAAAAAAGCACACGCAATGTTGCACAATTTGAATAAATAAAAAGAAAACAAAATTATAAAAAGATAAAAAAAAACTTTTCCACCTAAACGTTTGTGTATTCATTTTCATTTCGACCTTCAATGTAGCGCATTTGAATTTCAATTTTGCCAATAAGAAAAACGCTCGACGGGTTGAACACGCGTTTTTGTCTCATTTTTTGTTTTTTTTTTTTTGCGCCAGCCGCCGCTCATATTTTAATAATATTGTATTCCTTTTTCGTCACAATTTATCTTTTTTCTCGTTCTCCTACTACCACTTGAATGTGTGTTATTTTTGTTGTGTGCTATTTTTAGTAACAAAAATCAACAATAACAACAACAGAATACTTTGTGCTCACGCTCAATATAAATATTTATCTCTTATTTAACTATGATACGCTCAATTGGCAACAACACAAATAAACAAAAAAGCTAAAAGCAATACCACCAACATTAAAAACAGTTGAAAAACAACAACAAAATACAATCATAAAACAAGTGTCTCTTGCAAAGAGCGATAATTCTTGATCACAACACTCTTTTTGTACACTTGTTGCTCTCTCTCACATATACACATACTCATGTGTATAGCAGCATGTGTGCTTGCGTTTAATTTTTTTGTTTTTTCAGTCACTTGTTGCGCTTTCGAATCGTGTGGTTGTCGTTTTCTTGCGTGTTTTTTTTTTGTGTAGAAAAAAAAAAAATTAAAAACATAAAATCTATTTGTGTCATTCAGAAAATATTTAAAATAAATTAAACTATTTACAAATTTTAAATAATATTCTAATTGTACATTTCCTATAGCAGTGAATGCTGCAGACATGCAATACATACAATTTATGAAATATTAATAAAAAATAATAAAGTTTACAAGTGACAAGTGCATTTTAATAAAAGTAAATAAATAAAAAAAATAGCAGTAAATGCAATTGAATGCACACAACTCGTGTTGTAATATTATCCATCTATCTCATTCTTGCGCTAACTGTCGCGCCTGCATATAAATTTTGTTGTTAATTTTATATTTCCTGTATTTCTACTTCGTCGTCGTCGTTGTTGTCGTTGTCGTCGTTGAGTGCGACATACTCGACTAACTTAAGAAGCGCGCCTAACAAAAACAACAACAACAAAGACAGTCAGTGGTTAGCTAGGCCGCGCTGCCTTTAATCAAAAAAAAAAATAATAAAGTGTAAAAAAATAAATAATATAAGAAGCTACGAGAAAAAGCTGCGCAGAAGAACTGCAACGAAAGTAGCAACAACAAAAACAACTTTCATTTAGTTACAAAGTTGCCGGTAATCAAACGCATCATTGTCTCTCTTTTTCTTTTCGCTCAGCATCAATGCGTAGGAGAGAGCGTAAATATTAACGTGAGCGCATACTAAGGCAGTTGGATTGAATTGGATTTTCTTTGCCGCCGTCGTCTTTTTCTGCTTATTTCTTTTTATTACGAACACAACAACAATAACAAAATGTAAGTAAATTATTAATTGAATTTATTTTAATAAATGCCGACAGGCAGACAGACAATATCGTCGTCAATGATGATAAAGATGATGTTATTCACAATATGATTATTATTATTTTAAGTCGCCCGCACACAAATCCATGTTAATCACTCTCTTTATTATTATTTTTATTATACAAGCCAATAAAAAGCCATAAACAGTTAAACTTATAAAAATAGTATTAAGCGCTGAGTACACAAAGCCAGAAACAAAGTAACGAAATGCAACAATAAAACAATTGCTAATTTCTTTTTTTTTAAAATTTATTTATAACTTTTTTATGTCACATTACTACCGCCATTTGCCCTTAATGATTCAAACAAAAAAAATATATATATTTATAAAGAAATTATATTTTTATATATGCACATTCACATTCATATGTATGTGTGTGTATATAAGTTAGTACTTACATTGAATAATCAATGAAGCGTCGAAGGCGAAGGCGAAGGCAAAGGCAAAGTTTAATAAAAAGCAACTCGGCGCACATTACTTGCATATTCTTTCTTCACTTCACACTCGCGCAGAATGTCATTGTTTGCAGTTATTTATTATTGTTGTTGTTTTTGTTGTTGCTGCTTTTGCTGTTGCCATTGCTGCGCTTGACATTTTGTTGTAGCTATTTTTAGCACTCCGATGCGCATTAGGCAACAAAAATGAAAAAAAATATAAATAAATAAAATAACAATAAAAAGCCATTCAAACCGTCCGTCGCTATCGTATGAGAAAGCAAATATCATAAATTTGACGCAGTTTAGCGAAAAAATTGTTTATTTTCTCAAAATATTTACAGGTGCAAGCAAGTACAGTAAACTCAGACAATCAATATGGGAAACTTTTATTGTACCACATTAATAATGTTCATACTGCACATAATTATTGTGGAAACAGTGATGTTCCCAAATTACGGACAGTTTCAATAGCCGAACAGCTTCACAAATTTTGTGGACACCAAACTTTTTATGAAATTTTTCATTTCTAGTGGATGCCAATGCTACATTTCTTTAAATATGATTTTGTAGCATTTCAACACTTTAAGAACGCAGAATCTTATCTTGAAAATGAACCTTTTATGTCAAACCAATCCATGAAGTAATCTACTACCTCAAATTTTTTTTAAACAAAATTTGATACCGCTATAAATGATCAAAATTATTGATCTTGGCTGTCCGGTTATTGGGAAAGTTTATTTGGGAGTTTTTAACTTTTTTTTACTCCAGATTTTTGGCAGTAACCTTAACAGGACCCGGTTTTTAGAAACTTACTTTGTGTTGCATTGGACTCAAGATACGTCCGTTGTTACGAAATGGCCTAAAAGGTTCTTTATGTTCCAATTAAAAACATGTTCTATAAGCTATAGAATTTAGTACATATTAGTAATCTGGTGACCATTCGTTTGTAAATGGTATCTGTGCATAATTAGTTAAATCCAACAAATCACTTACTTGTTCTTAATGGCTTCCAGTTTATTTAGGAAGCACCCATCTCAACAAAGTAAATAGTTATTTATACAACACACACATATACATACATATATTCTTTATCAGCTAGTCGAGCAAAATCGATCTAGAATGGCTAGATCCGACTATCTGTGCTGTCTGTCCGTCTATGACTATACGATTCAGTGATCGGCTTAGCCCATCACGGTTCTTAAGAACCTGAAAAATGTCGTTTTTGGCGAAACTGTGCTGGGTGAAATAAAATAACAACGACTTAAATAATCCATAAGTTTGAAAGATATTTAATAATATTATCAAATTTTTCTCCATTCTCATCGTTGGATTTTTTCAAGAAAATTATTTTATTTCTACATCTTTTAATTTAAAACTTCATACATGTGTTTATTTTATAAACATTAACAAATTGACCGAATTTCTTTTCGATCTACGCCACTGATGGTCAATTATTTACTATCGATTTTCATAGTCTTAATGGAAGTTCTATGATTGATATATTTAAGCTTTAGTTACACTGATATAAAAAGTTTTTCTTCATTATTTGTTATATCATTAGGTAGTACGCCATTGTTTTCAAAGTATTAGGTGGTTCCATAAAGTATTGCCCACAAACCTAAAGTAAGACTATAAATGCGGAACAAATATTTTGCCATAATTCCAAATTTGAATTTCGGTATTAATTTTCTAGACACGTAAATTGGCGTATGAACTTACTTAAATTATTGTAACTTATCAATTTGAATTTGTTTACAAAAGTTTCTATTGCGCAATATGGTTTAAAAATAAACTGAGCAAATAGTTTTTTTTTTTTCTAAAGTTTATGCATTCCGTATTCAAACAATAATCCGAACCGAACATTTTGTAAATATTTATAAGTTTTAAACACACATTGTAATTATGTATATATGTATATTTTTTATTAAAACGACAACGAATGATTCGTTCGGAACTATAAAGTGGATCGAAAAAAAAAAAAAAAAATAAATAAATAAAAAAATAATAATTAAGGAGTAGAGAATATGATTAGAATTAAATTTTAATTCCTCATTACGCCATTTTTGAATGCAACATCTTTTTTTTTTTTATAAAGTTTTATAAAAGGGTTTCTTTTTATCACTTCCCAGAAATGTTACCAATCGCTATCAATACAGTTTTTCTTTTGATTATTTAAGTTTATCTCATTTATATGTAATATAAAATATATTTTATCTTAAAAGCATTTAAAAATCTTTTATAGTTTTGAAGATCGAGTTCAGGTGAACAAACGGCACCCAGTGCAAAATTATTCTACTTTTGATGCTGATCATCCATTTAATCTTCTTCCATTAAAAAATTACGTTTTTTAAAGTTAATCAAAAATATTGCTATCTATGGATTTATTCAAATTCAAGTCACGTCTTATGAGAATTGCGTGACTCTTGAATTTCATCGAGACATATTAAAAATATGTCTACAAAGTTTTTAATTTCAGTGCGATTAATTTTAATTAATTTTTTTAGAAATATTTTTAATAAAAAACATATGTTTATTTTTTTTCTATTATGTATTTTTTAATATTTGAAAATTGTTAAAAACAATTTATTTTCGGCTTAAAACAGATTAAAATTCGTTCAACGAAATCAGTTTTCAATTTGTTTGTTGTTTACACTTTGTCTACCTCATTTGTTTTTTTTTTATCGCTCTTTGACTGTCATTAACGGCAGCAGCTCTATTAAGCGGCTTTATCATAAAAATGTGTGTGTGTGAGCACATTTATAAAGAGAGTGAGTGAGAGAGAGAGAGAACAAAATACAAAGAGTGCATAATAAAGCTAAGAGCGTACAAGCAAAGTACAGCAATAAATAGAGAAAAAAAAACTTTGGAATGTGGCATTAAAAAATGCAAAAAAAAAAAAAAAAAGTTATAACGTATTCCATAAAGAGTGTATACAAATTTAAGAGCAAATAACGCATAAATTAAACAAATTAAGAGCAAAATTTAAAAAATATAAAGAATGATACTTAATTTTTTAATATTTATTTTTTGTATATTAATAGAATGTTTACAAATTGTAATTATTTTAATTTAAAAAAAAATTAAATCTGTACAATAAATTGCATTTAATTTCGATTTCGATAAATTTATTTTCTATCGATAACATATTTGTTGTTTAATGCACATCACTAGCTGCAGAAAAGCTTTTGCTGAATAAGTTTACAACTTGTTGAATTGTGTTTTTTTTTTTTGTGGTTGTTGTTGAATTTTTTTTTTCGTGTTTGGATATTTTGTTATCAGTCGCCACAACGAACAGGTGATCCAAATACCGTTTCATTTTTTTTACCTTGCATATCGAATGTTATACACTTAAATAAATACCCTACACTGATATTCAAGGTATTGGAAAAATTATTAAATTTGTTTATCCATTTTATATTTAATGCTTTATAAAATCTCTCCACTAGTTACTAATAGGAAAATCCTGCAAAAGCAAGATAAATAGTTAGAAAATAACCCACCCTACTATAAGGGCACTGCTTGAGACGAAGTGCACGGAAAAATGTAAAATATATGGTAAATTGGTGTAATGGGATTATTTTAGAAATGGGAGAGAGACTAAGTATTTGATCCCGTTCCCACCCATTAATTTTTTTTATCTGATACTTTTTTTTCAAAATAAATTAAAAAAAAAAAAAGAAGGAGGACAGATTCCAAAAAGCCACCGAAAGCTAAGTCGAAATAGCTATGATCGTCTGTCGTATGAAATCGATTATCTCGAAAACTATAAGAGGTACAGACATCTAACTTAAAACTGTAGAACGCATTCCAATTCGAATGGTTCGCATCCATATATTTGAACAATATACTGTCACGTTTATATATTTCGTCAATATAATATTTTCTTGTTGTTTTTTTTTTTTTTTTTTTGCCTACCAATGAAGAGTATAATTGAAAGGTACAATTTTGAAAATTCTAATATAAATATAATTTTATTGAGGCAGGTTTAAAGAAAAAAAAAAATGGTTGGGTCGTAAAAATTTCAAAAGTTTTCCATACAATGTCGTTACCCAATGAGTCGTAAAATACTTGCGCATCACTTTACATTCGCGACAAAATGTTTCGCACATTAACATGCGAATATTGCAGTAATTTTTTATTTATTAAATATTGTGTTCAATAATAATAAAAAATGAAATAAATTTATTAATTAAATAATAAGCAGCTAATGCATTTCATTAAATGCATGCAAAGTATACAGACAGACGGACACATCGTAGGCGGACAGACGAACAAAACTGAAAAGTAAAGGCATACCCCTCACTTAAAGCGCAACAATGCTGAAAAGCGCACAGACGCCCAAATAACCTTTTTCCGATTACGTCAATTTACTAAAAACACGAGGCTCTTCTATATAGTCTTCATGTTATTGTGTATTTCTATAATTTGATAATAATAAAATAATAATAATAATACATTCTTATCAGTGCCGCCGTGCCGTGCCATCGTCAATGTCATTAGTAAATGTTTTTAATTATTTACGAGAGGCAAAAGAGGCAACTTGATTCGTTTCGTACCCAATCAATAAACTTGACAACAGACAAGTCTGAAAAAAAAAACTATCAAAGAAAATGCCGTGTTTGTGAATGTTTAGTCTTCTCGGTCGAAAAATAATTTCCAGCTGAATTTGCAGTTTTTCGTTTTTGTTTAAAAAATAAAAACAATTTTTAAACGATTTATTACGTTTATGCAATTATTTTATAGCTCGCTCAGCAGCAGTGTCTGTTTTATTTCGTTTTGTTAAATAATTTACACAAATTCCATATTTAATTTATTTATTTTATATTTACAAAAACTATTTTGTTTATTATTTTATTGTAAAATTCATGTGCAGCAAAGCAATCACGTCCTACACTCGGGAACACTTTGTTGTACACTTACAGTATTTATTTATTTTAGTATTATTTACTGATAATGCCAATTTGCTTATAATATTATTTTTTTTTTTCTTATTGTAGAATTCCACTTGTTTTAAATTTTGTTGTTATTGCTGGCTGCTGTTGACTTTTGTTTACATGCAGCGTAATATTGTTTATTATAAATAAATCATTTTTAATTTTTTTTTTTATTTATTTATTTTTTTATTTAATGAAACAAGTGAAAATGGCTGCTTGGCTTGATTATAGGCGATTGTGAATGACCTATAATCTGCTGACTAAAGGTTTTCGTTAATAAAAAAAATAAAAATGGAAGAAACTATTATTTTAATTTCATTTAGTCCGATGAACTTCCAAATTATTATAAGAACTAAATTAAGTCAAACATTTTTTTGTTTATTAAGAAAAAATTATAATTAAATTTTTATACAAGTTTGCTGATAATATGTACTACCAGAAGATAACGTTTCTATAACTCTAAAAGGGCAAGTTAAGACTTTTCACGTGTGCGGTGAACTGTCAGGAAAACCCCTAATGTAAATCTTATAATTAGGTCACATGACACGATTGCTGTATATTGTAATCCTAGCGTTTCGAACTTTAAATAATCTAATCAAATGGAACAATCGGACATTTAAACATATATTTTTAATATATTAAAAAATTTGGCTCCAAATTTTGGAAATCCCCATAAACACGCCTAACCATAATTCAAATGCGCCCAGTTTCAAGTCTCTACATCTATTCAATCCAAAGGTATGAATTTTTTTTCAAGGCTCTCATTAGGCTCCGTTATAAAATTTTATAAAATCCCGTCTTAGTAATAAAAAAAAAAAAATGGTCAAAAAATATGATTTGGCCCACATATTCCCAGGTCCAAATTTCGGAAATCCCTTGAATACGCCTTAAGTATTTTTTAACCTTTTTAAATGAGCCCTGTTTTAAGTCTCTACGTCTTTTCTATTTTTTTTAGTTTTAAGGCTCCGTTACCCCGGGTCAAAATTATCCAAAATCCCAACTTAGTGCTTACCTGAAATCTAAAAAACAACAAAACCAAAAAATGGTTAAAAAATCTATTTTGGGTCCATCTACGGGTCCCAGGTCCAAATTTCGAAAATCCCTTGAACATGTCTTAAATATTTTTAAGTCTCTAAGTCTATTCAATCCAAAGATATGGCTTTTTCGGTTTCAAGGATTACCCATTAGGCCCCCGGTCATTCGGTCGGTAAGTTTATATGGTGGTTACACCTAAAAATGGGCGTGACACTTTTTTTTCCTAATTGTTTCAGTCGTCACTGAGCAAAGCTTAAATTTAAAGTGTCAATATCTTTAAAAGTGACCGAATGAATCGCGTTGAAATAATCTGGCAGACGGACATGTCTAGATCAATTTGTTTCTTTGAACCGGAGGGTCTACGTCGACTTCTTCAAAGCATTACAAACTTTGTTCAGGCTGTCGAGTAAGTCCAACCGAGAGTCATGCTTATCGTTGTCTATAATGCCAACGGAATGATAGAAAAAAGGGTTTAACGAATGAGGCCAGCCATTCAAGAAAATGGGAAATTGTGATAAGTTAACAACGACGTTTATATTTGTAGGATATTTATAATTCGAAAGATTGCACTACCCAATAAAATATTTTTCATTGAGTATCTTGTCGCACTCAAATCGTGCGTGTAGCAATAACTTCCTCACTTCTTCTCGTTTTACACCGCTGCTAAAGCTTTGAAATAGAAATTGTCATATTTCTATTTTAATTTTTTTTTTTGTGGTCTCTATGCAGGCTAGCATGTAACCCAACAATTAGATCACTTAATTTACTTTTTTTTTTTTCAAAACTATTTTTTTTTTTTTTGTATTGTAAAGCGATACAGCAACAAACGAGCGAATCGCAAGCAAGCTGTGTTTTTTTGTTTTTGTATTTTTTTTTTTTGTGTAGCGTTTGTCGGGAGCAACAGAAAGCGAGTGTAAATATTTATTGTATGAGTGTATGTGTGCGTGCAATCAACTGGTTTCAGCCAAATTCCTACTTTAATTTAAACGACGCGTCAACGCGACGACGACAATGATGCGTCGACGTTGACGCTTATGTCTACGTTAACGTCGCAGCTAACGAACGTTAAGTTAGCAAAAATGCTTCTGGGTTTTGATCGCACATCGTTATCGACAAGAGCGGTAGCTAGCTGCTGGCTTTTAGTCTCCTCTACCCAATCATTATTTATAGATAGATAGTAGATATTACTGAAAAGTAGCAGTCGCCGCTGCTCAGCGTTAACGTTAACGTCAACGCTAACGTTTACGTTAACGTTGAGGCGCTCGACATTCGTTTATTCGCACGCTTGAACGATCGATCGATCGAGCGCCGCTGCTTGCTCAACTAGCTCCAACTCTTAACGACATATTCAGTTCTCAAATAGCTCTCATCCAGTAAACTTCGGCGTGAAATATATTTAAAAAAGAATTGTCGTAATGTCGTGAAATTCTTTTTACGATATTCTAAAGAGTTATAAGAGTGTCTTCCATCGGATACAACGTTCGATCGTTCCATTCGTTTGGTTTTTTTTTTCTTATGTTACTAACAAACTAATTAAGACTATTAAATGTGCTCCAAAGGCGTCTTCTTGCGTCGCGTTTAAAAAAAAAAAAAAAAAAGTATCTCAAGTGTGTATGGACAAGTTTATTAACTTTGTCAGAAAGCCTGTTCTATTCTAAGAACTTTGCGGCGTGCGCTAGCCATAAACGCTTAAAGGTAATGCAAAACTTCATTCAAAAAAAAAAAAACATATATAAGTGAAAAAAAAAACCAAAGATAAAGAAATAAAAAAAGAAACAAGATTATGGAACATCTATAATTTGTTTTGATTGAACACTTGTGCGCATTTTTGTGACTGTTTAACTACCAAATCAAAATGTCTTTCTGTCCGTCCGTCTGTCTGTCAGTTCACCGAACTGTCATGTTTGGCTGTCGTTTGTGCATGTTCGTTCCATCAAAGTCAAATTGTGCAGAAAAACGTTTAATTAATAAACAAAATTATGCAGTAGCAGCAGTAAACAGCAGCAGCAGCGTCAGCAGCAGCATTCCAAAGCAGTTAAATAAAGATCAGCAGTAGCAGTTTGGGTTGATTGCCTGTAGAGCTCCTGGTGCCTCGTACGACGTCGTCGTCATATAGCAGTCATGTGACAGTAGCAACAACAACAAAAAAAAAATACACGCGAATATGACAGCAGTCATAACAGCAGTTTTGTCTTGTTGAACGCAAAAACACGGGCGGGTTCTTTACCCCGCTCGGTACTCCACTCTGCTCTGGTTTGATCTAAATGTTTGTTTGAAAATTTATTCAATGTAAGGGACGCCTCTTGTGCAGGTTCGTTGTCTGTCTGTCTGTCTGTCTGTCTGTCCGGACAGTTGACTGTCAATATGCTGGTGTAAATTTATTTTCATTAAGTTCGATTTTTTCTTGTGCTCGTTTATGTTTATTAATACCCTGTAAAGAATTAAGAAAAAAAAGGTTTATTAGTTTTAGAAATTTATTTGACTTCGCACAGAGCAAAAGCCAGTTACATTTTTTTGTAAAATTGAAAATGTCTTCCTAAGCGCATAATCCAGAGCAATACTAATTGTTTTGTCATACGATTTTAATTAAAATCAAATAGAAAGCTGTTCTTATTAGATTTAAGCGAGCTCAAAAAAAAATACTAAAAAGTCATTATTGTCTTTATTCCCCAAGTAGGAATATCTCAGCAATATTAAGTGATATACACAACATCTAAGTGCCTAAAGCAATCAAAATAATTCGTCACTTTGTCATAAGAGAAATATGGTTATCCGATTTAAAATCAAATGTTTCAGTTTCTACATTAAATCACGAAAAAGTGATTTTTCCCATATAAAGTACATAGAAAACTTTAGGGGCTTGACGGCACCATTTAATATTATCTTATTAAAAAAAAATACCTGACTTGTTATTTTCGATATAGAACAATCCTAGGAGG
Organism: Leucophenga varia; assembly: GCA_018903435.1. Taxonomy (NCBI): domain Eukaryota; kingdom Metazoa; phylum Arthropoda; class Insecta; order Diptera; family Drosophilidae; genus Leucophenga; species Leucophenga varia. The sequence goes on along the minus strand of JAEIFJ010001509.1, from coordinate 1,101,575 downwards.
TGGGGTGGGGGAAACTACCCTTATATGCATGTAGACACAACGAATGGTAGAAATTTCTTTATGTTTTACACTTCTCCGCGCCCGTGTATGGTAATTTTGCATTGTAAACATCATTCTTTAGCCTGGGATTATCGATTCTCATACATTGTCACATTTATCTGAACTGCAGAGTAACTTTTCACTGCAAATTTTTAATGTATTGGGAGCTAGAACCTTTTTTTCCCCCCTCTGATTTTGATTGTTTATTGAAATAGGGTACAATTTCTGATCGTTGTATCATATCTCCGCTTTCAACATGATACGGCACCTCGATACGATCAAATCGAAGATATTGCTGATATTTTTCCAAGCTTTGTATACCTAGACGATAAAATGACGTATGGGACAGGTATACGGTTCTGCCAAAGTGAATGTTTTCCTTGTCTTAATTTCTCTCAGAAATCTTAGAAGGGGGACTATACAAATTTTACATAAAATCGATAAAATCTAAGTTTTCTGGTAGGTCGTGTTTTCTTAGCGATTATTGATGAAGGATAGAAGGAATAAAGTTATAAATCTAAGGAGTAGGGAGTCGTGGAATTTTCTGCAAATGCCATACTATTTCATGAGTAATATATTTTGACACTCCCTGGCTTAAAAGACTGTTAGTCACGACCATCAGCATTCCTCACAACCATCTAACGTTTGCCAAACAAGCAGCAATATAACAGGACTATACTAACAGGACAAAACTATACTGAACGACCTCCATAAAAGTTCTCCAGTTGGTTAAAAATTTCCATTTAGACTAGCTAGATTCAAATGCTACACAGATGACATCAGTACAAAATTGTTTTTCATATTTTTAATGTTTCATAATCCTTGAAAAAATTTCCGTACAACCTTCAATAAAGCGCATCAAACGTTTCGATCTAGCTTAAACTTAAATAAATTTATAATTTATTTTTGTCTTTTCAAATTGTTTTCTGTCACATTTCACGCTGAGTTCCACGTTCCACTTGTTGTACAAGTACATTTATTTCGTTTTTATGTTATCGTTTTTTGCAGTACTCTGCGCTCTATATTTATATAAATAAATATAAGTGTATAGTATAGTCGTAGAGAGGGTTTTAATTGATTGAACGTGCGCTTCATGCCAATTGATTTGTACGCCAATTTTCGCCATAAAAATATGCGTGCGTCATACTAAAAACTGAACTGAAAGCCAAATTAAATCAAGCCATACTATAAACTAAACTAAAGCAAAAACCCAACCTAGTATACTGAACTAAAAATAAAAAAAAAAATAACTAAACATACAGACAGACAGATATTGTTAGTTACCGGGACTAGCAAAACACCATAAGCGTACTTAATGCCACAAAGTTAACTAAATGCATGCAGCATTTTCTTCATTTCATTTTTTTTTTTCGCAAATTAACCAGAAGGCTTATATGACATTATCAGACGATCGATTGCCTTTGCAGGTTGTAGGTATGGAAGCTATGCCGTTCCATTTCTGTGTTTTTATGCTTGTACAGTTTGGCTATTACGAATGAACGAGCGAATGAACGAATGAATGATCGATCGATCAAAGAACGTGTCGCCGGGACTAATGAACATTTGTAAATTGATAAAACGAATTTTAAAGATTTTGTTTTTTGTATTTAGTTTTAAATTCGTACAAAATTTAATGTAGTTTTCATGTAGTTGAAGGTTTCATTAGATATAAGCTTAGATAGAGCTGCGAAAATTACAAAAATAACGTGGACGACCATGGTGTTCAAGATATTTATCAAATTGATTTGTGGTAATTGTCTACACCGACGCAGTTGGATATCGTGTAAAACAGTGGCGCTGTGAATTGTGATTTTTTTTTTTTGTTGTAAATTATTCGATAAGCGTAGGCAATTGCAATGAAGTACTTAAAAATTTTACTTACAGATACATAAGTATCTTTAAGATACATAAGTATCTTAAGCATTCTTTTCGTAGCACATCTTTTTGGTGACAGCGTTTTCATCTGTTTTTCATTGGAATAGCGCCAATTATATGAAAAATTTATGTTAATTCAACTTAAATTTAAATGCACTTCTTTATTGATTGTTTATGACAGACAGACAGACGGACAAGGGTAAAAAATAAAGCAGACATTAAATAAATTTTTCGTTAAATTATTTTAAAAATAAAATAAATACTACAGAAATCCGGAATGTACTTGTTCTCATTTTGTAAATTGATGCTGAGACAAAATAAAAACAAAAAAAAATATAATTTTTTTTTTTTTTTTTTGAGGAAGCGCGGAATTTTGTTTCAATTGTCTCAGCTGATTTCGTTCATTAAATAACTGATGACAATTATTGAAACTTATAATTATAACATTTTCTATATATATAAAACTGAGAAACATTTCTCCACATATGGGTAGGAGGCATTATGCGGTTCTAGTCATTATTATTATTATCGTACTTTTTGTTGTTGTTGTTGTGATAGTCGGCATATTTTTCAATTGATGTCTCAATTTATAGAAACTAGAAGCTACGAGAGCTCGTGGTGGACTTCATTAAATTGTTGTCAGGCTTTTCTTATTATTTACGTTTGAATTGCGACAAATCAATCAAATGCATCTGGATTGTATTTGATAGCAAAGCTATAGCTACAATATCTATAATGCATCAATAAACTTAAAGATAGATATTCAGATAGACAGACATTTGAAGGTGCTTCATTGGTATGCTGTAACTATGTTGATTTGTTGTCGAGTTTGACAACTGTTATTTAAAGTTGACTTGGAAGTTCGTAATTAGATTAGCATTATATTGTTGATTAGGTACGTTTTTTTTTTTTTTTTCATTTTATTTTTAGCCACGAAACGCTTATTAATTGTGAGCGATTGTTTTTTTTAAGACAATTGATTCTATGAATGAATGAATTGCAGGCATGACTTGTTAGTTTTACTTAACTGCTTTGTTATTAGTCATTAAATTTGAGATATTCTTGTTAATTATAAATAAAAAAATATCTAAAAGTTTTCTAATAAATAAAAAGACTATTTGACTTGCAATATTTCAACAATTAAAACTTATGATTCATTCTATAATTGCTTAAGTACAAAAATACAATTACATATTTACAGCATAATTGACTGAGCACCATTTAACACTATTTTGTGATAATGTAATTTAAAGCATTCTAAAAATAATTATCACTTATGTGGGTGGTCTAAAAAGTTTTAAGGCTAAATTAAATTGATTAATATTTATAAAGCTTTCAAATTTGACTGTTAAATTTGTTTGTTTAAATTTTTGGTTCATAACGTCATCGCAATAAATTAGTAAATAGGTTTAAAAAAAAAAAAAAAAAAAAAAATAAAAATTTAAAAGATTATGAAGATAAGGGGTGTCCACAAAATCTCTTCTAAAATTTAGTGAAATAATAATATAATTCACAAATAGTTCAAACCTTATATTTTTTTTTTTTTTTTTTTTTTTTTTTTTTTTTATTTTTTTTTTTTTTTTTATTTTTTTTTTTTTTTTTTTTTTATTTTAATTATTTTTTTTTTTTTTTTTTTTTTTTTTTTTTTTTTTTATTTTTTTTTTTTTTTTTTAAATTATTATATTATTTTTTTTTTTTTTTTTTATATATTTTTTTTTATTTTAAATTTATTTTTTTTTTTTTTTTTTTTTTTTTTTTTTTATTATTTTTTGTTTTTATTTATTGTATTTTATGTGGTTGGTTTCAAATCTCTTCTTAAAATTACCATGAAACTGTGATCATGGCTGCATTACTTTTTTCTGCCGTTAACTCGAAAACTGTCGGTTGCATTTGCATGGGGGATCTGCCGAAGATTTGGAGTTATATCCTGGTTCCGATGAATGATATGCATAAACATTAAAAGAACTTCAGTTACAAGTTTCATAATCAATATCTTAAAAACTGACGAAGAAATTTAGAAACAAACAGACGGATATGATTAGAATTAAGAATATATGAAATTTATATGGTCTAGATGACTGCTTCAATGGGTCTATAGTGCCTGCGATGACTCCTTCTACTGCCTCCATTACTTCACTATGTGTGATTAGTAGTAGTACCCATATTTTTTTTTATATTGAAAAACAATCTTGTCACATTATAAAAAAGCTAATTACTATCTAAACGACCCTCGTATATGCCAATATAAAAAATTTTGCATTTAATATATTGAAACCTAAATATTTGTTTCAACGAAATCATACCACACAAGTTGCTACTGGCACACTTAACCTTATCAAAGCTCTTAAATAATACAAATTATAAATTTATCTCCTCACTTACTGCTACAACTAAATCACATTTCAAGTATTTATAGCTTTTACGTTTGTCATAAAAATACATTTTTCTTTTAAATAAATAAAAATATTTTAAACAAGATTTTTACTTGAACTTTGCGCAAAAATCACGAAATTATTGCTGCTGCTTAGTAACTTGTTAAATTGCTGTAGATGGACTGGACGACAGTTAAATCAGTTATCAGAGAGTATCAGTTCAATGAATGAATGAATGGCTTTGCGATGCGATGCGATGACGTGCAAACGCTGCTGCACGATTAACGATTTATGTTAAAAATTCCCCCTCCTTGCTGGCGTGGTTGACATTAAAAAAAAAAAAAAAAAAAAAAAATAAAATATAATACAAATCTGTTTAAATCTTATAACTTGACTTGTTAGCTTATTATCTGCTTAAAAAAAATTTATAACATTTTAATTGAACCTGTTTTGAAATAAAAATTGTACTGCGCAGTGATTTGCACTAAGTTGTTGACTATGGTAACCCTAAAAGCATTATTTTGTAAAATATTGCGTATACGCCACCGTGTACAGCGCAAATTAAAACAAATATGAATACAATTACTGTCAAATGCGATCCATAGAAACACGCACGCTTCAATTGCATACATCAAGCGTGATTTTTTTATTTTTGTATAACGACCAATTAGAAACCAATAAGAAACACTGCCAACTCTCTGACATGTAACAAAGTGTTAAAAATAAACATTTTGAGTGGGTTTTTCAAAACAAAATGATTATTAATATATTTGTTTTTTTTTTTTTTTTTTTTTTTATATCTTTTGGCTAATGTGTAAAGAGTGGGCAGTAAGTGCCAAACAAAGCGAGTGATTTTTGTTTAGGTTTGATTTTGTAATTATTTAAATATTTTGATGAATTTGAAGTATACAAAATTATTTTGTTTTTGTATACGATTTTTTTTTAGTTTCTAAAATTGTTGTTCGACAGCACAATTTGTTGTTGTTGTGCAAAGCGTAATTTAAATTTTCTGGTAATTAAACACAATAATTGCCAACGATTGAGAACGTTTTTGGTAGTATAATATATATGTATAAGAAGTGTTATTGTTTGTTGTTGTTATTGTTAATTCAGTTAAATAACTTTGGCTTATAAAAATAGCGTATAAATTGTTTATTCGCTTCTTCATTATTTTGTTTTGTTTTTTTTTTTTTTTTTTTTTTGCCATTTAAATGTTAATGAGTTTCTAATTTACGCATTTTGTTGTTGTTTTGTATTTTTAATTTTATTTAAATTGTTAAACATAAACATTTCGAACACAAAAAAAAAGAACGTGTTGAAGCTTAAAAGAATGTCAAGAAGTAACCTGTTTTAATTTTTTTCTATCACACTTTATTCTATTTTTAACACATAACATAACAAAAAAAGCAAGAAGTGTGATATGTTCTTCTTAGACGAATATTTGGTACGCTGCAAGCAAGATAAGCAAGACAATAGCTACACAGAATGCTATTTATCAGTTTAGAAATCTAGAACTGCGCTCTTGGAACGTTCATAAAAGTTGTAGTAACACTGATTAGTGTTGACAAAAAAATCACTTTCGGTGATATTTTCACAGTGATTTAAAAATGGCAATATCGCACTGCGACTGAAAATAGTGATTTGCAATATTCTTGTTCCTCAGTGAACAAGGTCAGTTATCGTTTATTTTATGTATCGCTCTTTGTGAACAGTGAAACTGCTCATTTATCAGTGATTGATGTTTTAACACTCTTCACGAATCGTTCATATTCGCTTGAACACCGAAACTATACAAATTCGTTGGTACAAATGTACCAACCAGTCACTTAATTCGTTAAAACGTGCAACTCACGATTTTGTGTATCACTCTTCGCGAACAGTGAACATGTTCAGTAATCGCTGATTGTTTTTCGCAAACTGCGATTTTATCACTGTTTGCAGTCACTGCGATTTTCAAGTCACAGTCGCTAAATCAAATCAAATCATTGAAATTACAACGTTTATACGTGTATGTAAACTTAAATCGACAATGCAAGTAACTAATAAATTATTATTTCGAAGAATTATTTAGTTAAAATTGAAGTGTTCAACTTAGCGCTTAATTTAGCCATGACATTTTTATTTAACCAAATTTGCATTTATAAAATAGTTGTATGTACAAACCTTAATGTATAAACCTTACATAATAAATCTAACATAACTTGCTGAATCATGCAATTGTCGGTTTCACATAAAGTACACCACTAATAAAATAATTATTTAATAATTTTTTTTTCTATATTATAATAAATATTCCAATATTTTTCCACAAACAAATCATAAACCGTTCAAAACTTATTTTATAATCCCCAAAAAAAAAAAAAAAAAATTAGAACATTACCTGTTATCATTGTCGGTGTCGGCATTGGGAGTGGTACCATTTTATAATTTTATCGTTTCGCGCTTAGTTTCTTCTACGTCATACATAATTTGTAGCAGATAATTCTTCTTCTCTGTCAACAGTTTTCATGATGAATGTTTCTATGCTTCGGGTGCACGATTTTAGTTATTTTTATACAATGTATCTACATAATTATTGCAGCTATTATCATGCTTAGTTGTTAGTAACATCTTCATTTCGCCGTTTGCTGTTTTGTATAAAATTTACAATTAAAATTGTTTTTTTTTAATAGACAAAAAGTACATTGCTGATAAAAAGTTTTCTACGGAAATGTAAAAAAAAAAAAAAACGATTTTGCAATGTTAAATTTTTTGTTAACTGTCGACGTTACTAGGCATGTGCCTATCTATTTTATAAAATTTATGCATTGGCCTTTGTTTGTGACAGTGTGTTGACTCATTTTAATTGTATTTTAAATAGTTTAATTGATTTGCTAATTTGTTTTTTACTATATATCTATTTAAAATATAAAAAACGTGATTTGTATACACAATTACATTAAAATAAAATGTTAAGAATTATGTAGTACGTTTCTCTACAGATTTAGATTTTTATTTTTCCATATTATAAATCAGTTTAACAGACTTTTCCACTTGTGCTTATCAAATGATTAGATTAGATTAAATATATTGAATTGTAATTGCATTAAAAATAGAACAAATACTAAATATATATTTATTTTTTATAGATATACTACAGTAGCGGATAACCGGCTGCTCTTTCGGCCCTTTTCCGTTTCGCATTTGCTGTTTTTTGAGCAAATGCAGTTCTTTTTGAAGACATTTTTGCACTTTTTTTGATTGCAGAGCAACAAAAATATGTTTGGGGGCAGTATGAAAACATACTAAAAAATACCCGATTTTTTTGTTTGAAACGTTCCCATAATACGTTGGGGCTAGTATGGAAACATACAGAAAAGCACTAAAAATACCTTTTTTTTTTAAATTTTTATTGTATGGAAGAATTAAAAAATGTACTTCATGAATGAACCAAACTATTGCATTGTTTTTGTGTCATTTTAACTTAATTGCATTAGCACCTTTCAAATGAAACGGGTTTCGGACTCATCGGTTGAATGGTTTCAACGTCCATAGCGGACATAGAAACATTTTTACTAATTTATTTATATAAATTCTATAAATAACTAATTTGTATTTGTATAATTTTTTTCATTTATTTTTAGGGCTGCCAACATAGTAAAAGAATTTTTCTTTGGTGCCGCGGTTTACCAAAAAAGCCGCGCGCATGCGTTTTTGTTTTGATCGGCTGTGCTTCGCAACAAAGAGGCCAGCCACAAATCAACAAAATCAACAAGATTCTGGAATAGGATTAACAGGATCAACAGCAACAAATACAAATACTGTAATAACTACAACAGATACACTATACACAACAACAACGACAACAAATGCAACAGCAGCAGCGACTGCAACAACACAGCAACAACAGCAACAGCACTTTAACAATTCCTGCAAATCGTAATCGTCCTAGTTATGAACTATATCAGCGCGTCATAACTGCTACGCCTAGTAAAAGTCAAGCGAATCCTTCGCCCAATGCAGAGCATAGCACTTGGAATAGTAATACAATTAATGCACTTGATGCACGTTTATTGTTAAATAGCACCGAAGATCAAATAGATAGCATATTAAAGCAAGCATTAAATATATCATTGGACACATCAAACAACACATCTGATCGTAGTATTAATTTACAAGCCCGCGCAAACGCAATACAAACACCCACCATTGACGCCGCCGCCGCTACTGCTGCTGCTGTACTAGGTGGCAGCATCTCTGCCGTAGAAGCGTGCAGCGTAACGCCATCGCTACTGTTTCGTACACATTTTAGACGTCACAGCAGCGCTGATCTTGGGAGAGAACAACGCCGCAACGCTTTGTTTTCGTCATCCGTAACGTCAGCAACGTCACCGACACCGACATCGTCGTCGTCTGCTCTGTTGTCTTCGTCGAAGCTTTTACGAAAAGCTATCAGCATGCAGCAGGAATCGAATGCCAACTATCAGTATCAGTCCGAATTGGGACTGGTAAACATCGCGAACGTCGCTAATAATAATACTCTTAATTAACAATCCAAATCAAAATAATAATAACAGCGGCAACAGCAACAATTTCATCGTTGGCAATTACGCTGGCTTTGGCATTGATCATTCACGTTTTGCCGCTGCGCCGCAATCAATACCAATTCAAGCAGCACCCAGAGACGTACTCACACACACATTAATCTACGGTACACCGCCCTCTGGACTCGGTTCACCGCAGCTGTGTAACGATCCAAATTTTCAAACACGTAATCTGCTGCATCAGCAGGAACTGCAATTGCAGCAACGTTATCAGCAGCTGCAGCAAATGCAAGCACAGACACAAGGTTTTCTTGCCGCGCCCCAACCTACGCTATATCCATCGTCTGCACTTGGTCTAGTGCCTGCGCCATTACCCGTTGCCGCCAGTCCGTGTGCAACAGCCATACCACAACTAAATAGTCCAACGTCACAAACGCTACTCGCCGAACAAATGCAAGGATTACGTTTATCCACAACAGCGCCGAACAGTAGTAATTCACCTGCTGGTACGCCTGTTAGTGGTGGTGCTGCAGCAGCGTCGCCGCTTTCTTTTGATTTAAATGCTTCCAATATCATAAATAATACCTATGTACCCGCCTCGGCACAGGAGGAGCGCTTCGTACAGATAATACAAGCGAAAGAACTAAAAATACAGGAAATGCAACGTGCCTTGCAATATAAGGATACTGAAATAGCTGAACTCAAATCACATTTGGATAAATTTCAGAGTGTCTTTCCGTTTAGTCGTAGCAGTGCTGCAGGTGGTGCGGGCGCCAGCGGTGGTCCGAGTGCTGTAACAGGTGCAACACGTAAAAGCGGTCAAACGTTTCAGCGTCAACGTGCGCAGGGCATATCTGCGGAACCACAAAGTGAGGTACTATTGGAAAATGTGACGTTCCCGAAATACGACAAAGATGAAAAGTGAGTAAATATACAATATATACCAGCTTATATATTTCTATATCCCATTTTTAATTCGTAAATAGATCAAAGTAATCGCAAAGTCGCATTTCGAAATCCGTTACAAATAAAAAATTAGGCTGTTGACAGTTGTCGGCTTTGTCAGTTTGAGTTCACGGAACGCACGGCCTTCGTTGTGGTCAGTTATATGTATTTCGCTTATCTCTGCACTCTAGGGTGGTCCAAAAACTCCTGGGATTTTTCTATATCGAAAATAAGAACCCGTATTTTTTTTATCGGATAATATTTAATGGTGCCGCCCTTGAAGTTTCCCATGTATTTTCTGGGAGAAAATAACACTTTTTCATGAATTTAGTTTAGAGCCCTGGAAAATGAATATTTTTTAACCGGATGATCGTAGAATAACATCCAATTACTTAAAAAGAAAAATACGGGTCTTCTTATTTTCGATATAGAACATTCCTAGGGGGTGAGCGCATAAAAATTTTGTAAACAATTATTTTCCATACATTTTTGGACCACCCTAATGCACACAGATCTTAAAGATATATTTGATTGAGGGCATATATGGTACATGTACCAGCTGTTTTTTTAACATTTTAATTTCGCAATTTTGTTTTTGTTTTTTTTTTTTTTAATTTTTATTTGGCCCGCATTTTTTTTTTTTTTAGAAACTTTTTATCGTTTCGCCACCTTTCGTTTTTTTTTTTCATTTCCCTGCGCAGCAGTTTATGGCGTGGGTGCCGGCTGCTGTTATATTATTTATTTTTAACACTTTTCCCGCTGTCACTTGGCGCTTTTCTTCGTTTTTCCAGCAACATTGCTGCTTCCTGCTCTTTGGTAATCTCCAAACATATTTTATTTTTTTACTCACAAAATGCTAAATTTATTAAGCGATCTTCTAAGTTTTTGTGTTATTCTTTGTTTTGTTTTCTTTCAAAACATAATCATCAGCTTTCTTTGCTTCCTTAATGCGAATATGTTTTCTTATATATTCGATATTTTGTGCTTTTTATTGGGCACGTGTAGACTTTTTTGAACGGATGAAATGTTTTTTTTTTTTTTTTTTATTCGATTATTTTATAAAATTTTAAAATAATTAGCAACATTGTCATTTTCTGTTGGTTTGAGACATTTTTTTTTTCAGAGAAGCCACATATTAGGCCATTTATCTTTCTGATTTTTCTCAAAGAAATTATATTGTTAAATCCTATAATATTCTCTTAATCAATAGAAACAAACTATAAAAAGATTCAAAATGTTCGGTCGAATGGTTACTGAGATACAATGAATTAATATGGATAGGTTTAGCTAAAATAATTGACCATAGGCTCGCGGAAAGACTTCGTTAAGGATACAGCAAATATAATGGGACATTGGTCGGACAATATGCGATCAAAGAAAAGCACGTGTTGCCCAAACTGCAAGGAGGTGGATGCAATAAGATCGTAAAAAATCAGAGATGGGCCATGTGCAGAGTGTTTCTTTGTTTTTGTAAATGCTTTTAGACATAGCCGGTAGAGCTGGACAACTATCGATAGAACTTTCAATTGTATTGAATGGTTTTTTCGATCTTAACTCACACCATTATTTAGATTTTAAATTCTTAAATTTACAAATAACTTACTTTATCTCAAAATATTTAAGCTTTACTATGTGTCGCTCTATCGGGGAGTTTTGAGCTGTATCTTCGCTTTGCTTGGAAACCACTAAATTTGTATAGCTTTATGAAGTATTGAAAGACTTTAAAGTTTTATTTACCACATTTTTCGGTAGCTGTTTTAGAGGTCTTTCTCACAGTTCCTTCAACTTCATCATAAGAAAAAAATATTTTAGTTACATCCGAAAGTATTATCGATATAGTTTCGATTCGCGAAAACTATCTAAGGTGCGACTATCGATAATTGTCCAGATCTAATAGCCGGTTCTTTTATAAAAATATGTATACGCAGCACGCAATTTTAAACAATTTTCCATTCATATTTGTCTTCTTAGCATACAAAGCAACAACGCTTATTTATACTAGAAACGCAATTTTCTTTCCCCAACTATAAACTGCTTTCGATTACTATTCGTGCTACTGAAAATATCTAAATGACATAAACTGATTCTATTAAAGCGAAATATTTTTAAAGGTGTCAATATGATACTAGGCTACTTCCAATGTTAAGTTTCAAAGCTTCATATATTGTGACATAAGAAATTCTAAAGTATTTCAAATATTTGCATTTTCAATTGAACGCTAATACAAAAGAATATTTGCATAATTTTTGTATATAACAATGCAACCCATAAGCACATACCTACCACAGCGCCTACGCAACAATAAACTATGCCACCAAATACAACAATGCACACATCTTGATCAATCCTTTTAAATAAAACATATATGCAGCATAATAATCTCATAAAAATATCTTAGAGACACACAAATCGCGCAAATTTGTTTAAAACGATTTATGGACGGCGTGCCGCGTTGACACAATCACAAAAACTCCGAATTGAAATCAAAATAAACTTGTTGACTTGACTTAGTGCAACAATTCAGCAGATCTATTAGACAAAAATTTTACAGATTATTCGACATTTAGGCGACAAACGAAAAGGACAACCAAATGGCAGACCAACAAACCAACCAACGAACGAACGAACAGAAACTTATGCGACAGCTGGAGACAGCAAGACATGAAAGATGGAGTAACCGGTGCAGTATAGGTGGATAGATCTGTGGGCTATAATGTACGATTTATACGAATACTACATATCTAATGGTCATATGCATATGTTTATTATGCGATTGCTTGAATTGTGGTTAGTTTCTTAAGGCAGGACATTATATGCGCTTGACACTACTGCCAACCACATGAATTGCATAAATCAAAAGTGTGAACGAACGGTATGGAGTGTTTTGTGCAATCCATAAATAAACAAACAGCATTCATGTAAATATATTTTCAAAATGTCTTGTAAATTTTTTTTTTTGGTGTTTGTTTTTTTGGGGAATATCTACGAATTTGGCAAATAAATTTATAAAAATAGAAAATATAAATAAAAAAAATAACTAAAACTTGAATTGTCGCTTAGAAAATAGACAAAATTATAAGATCTGTTACGCGATTTTGTGAGATCTATGAAACGCACCCGCAACAACAAAAACGAGAAAAAAAATGCCTGAGAATTTCATGCACATTCATCCAAAGTCAACTAAGGCGCAGCCGTTGCTGTTGTTGCCTCTGGGGCCGCTTTATTTTATTTTCTGCATGCCTTGGCATAAATCGCTGCCAAACTGAATAATATTGACGGTTCATATTAAGTCATATATAAAACGTTATAGCTTCCGACAACTGTGAAACGTTTTTTTGTGGGCAAGGCACTCTGTGTAAACTAACTTTTGAAGCCAAAGAGCCTGGAGGTCTAATTGAAGCTATTAATTGTTATGCGGCATACCATTTAAAAAGTATTCAATAGAGAGAAAAAAAAAACGAATTCAAAATGAACAATTTACTACGCACATGCGTATGCGTACCGTGGAAAAACGCCGCGGGTGTTGCCACATATGGTACGATTCGCGAGTAGCAAATGGCGGCTGTCTTCGTTGTCGTCATCGAGTACTGAAGTTGGTGACGATGTGATGTTGGCAATGGCGACGGCGCCCATATGCAATAAGAACTTGTTTTACACACACACACAATCAATACGTTGCTTTGTCTTAGCCAAATCTAGTCGCGACTCTGTCGTCTTAGTTTTACCTCTGCTATCAATTTCGCTGCAATCTCAGAAATTTCAAATTGGGTGTCTAGTGTGGCGTTGAAATCTAATACATTTTCATACAATTTGTGTAAATTACATCTGTCGCACGCATGCATGCAATAGCACACAGCAACAGCAACAGCAGCCGTGGCAACATTACTACTCCGCCTCCTCCCACCGTCACTTTCCATATGCATATGCATATGGATAGGTAACAAAAAGCGCTTGGAGATACACAATCCAACGCCGCCGAAATATAAAATATCGATCGTGCAACAGATCTCTTTTATTTAAAACACACGTTCGATCGGTTGTACGCTTCGTTGCTCTATCACACTTTTATGTTCCAATTTAGCGCATACAACGTCAACGTATCTTGTTCGTTGCGATGGCCTTGATTGCATTTTATAATTTTCAAATTATTAAAAAGGCAACTAAAAAACTAAAAAAAAAAAAAAATTGTAATAAAATAACTAATTTGTTGCCAGTTGACTTCCTAGATATGGTAAAGTCAATTTATAGTTTGGGGCGTTCCTAAAGTTAAAATTTTTATGTTGCGTTTAAATGATTTGTTAAGCGGAAAGATTGTAGTGCTCTTTGCTTTACTGGTTTATAAAGGTTCTCTGTTAATATGTTTGTCTGCCATTTGAACGCACTTAAGCTCGGATTGATTCTATAGAGTTTCCAGCATTTTCTTTTTTTTTTTATATAACATATCTTTTTTTTTTTATTAAATATATCTTTTCTTTTTTTTTTTTTTCTTCTCTTTCCTAAAATTCTATATAAAAAATCTTTTCCATTTCTTCCCCCTAAAAGACGTATTAGACTGCTTTTAAAGACGTTATTGTTGAGGAGTGCCCACAAATTCTCAATAATATTAAGATCAGGTGACTGAGTCGAGTTTTTTTTTTTGGGTGCAGACACTTTCTTTGTTCTTGGGATCATTGTCATGGCATTCGGACCAGGTTTTTTAGAACATACCTTTGATGAACCCAATGCTCCCACCGTGACCATTAATTTATTTTTTCCATTCCTTCATATCCAAAATATTGAATTTGGGTTCAATTGTAAAAATTACTGCAGCCAAGTAGTCCCTAGACTTGAAGACATGGCCATTTGCAATTGCTAGACTCTTTAGTTAAAAGTTTTGGAGTTTTTCAATCAAAGTTTTTTATCCTAGCGCTCGTGTTCCAGAAAATCAGATGAAATATCTATAATAATATAGTACAATTTTTGTGTTTTTCGACATCACGATCCCGATCGGGAAGAAGAGCAATTCAATTCACAAATTATTCAAAATGTTTTATTTATTTCGCAACTCTTGTAATTTTTAATAAATTCTTTAGTCGAAATAGAGCATTGAATGATAGAGAAAAATTAATATAATTTTTTTTCAAATATATTTTTTTTTATTGAACCAGCCTAAAAAAAAAAAAAACATTTTTATTTTTTTTTTTGCACTTATATCTTTTATGCTCTTGTCTATCGACATCGACATTAGTGCGATGTGCTGCGTATAATATTTGTATCTTGTATCTCATGTTGGCTGCCAAATGGGTTGTGCACGTACATTTTTATTAAATATTAATTGAATGCGTAACGCCAACGATGCCTGAAATGGTAAAATGCTGCCCGCCCGCCTGCAACACCAAAAACAACGGCAACAACGACTTTAAGACAGCACAACACAGCAGTTGTTGCCACTATTAGATCGTATTATTATACATACTATATGTATATATGCGTTTTGCTATAGTTTCGTTCGCCACATGTGGTGCATACGCTTTGGGTGGTGCCGCTGTACTTACTCAAAGCGTAAACTCTCGTGGGATTTTGGATTTGCACTGGGTGCGGCTTACAACACTCGTGCCCAAAGGTGACAGCACCAGCAGAAACCGTGGATGCAACTGGGTAGCAATATTTCGCTTACCTTACATAGCGCACCGTCGTGGTAATCGAAACTCATCATTAATTTTATCTTGTTCTAATTTTTTTTTTTTTTTTTTTTTGTGCGACGCCAGTAGCAATTTTAAAGATAACACCAAATCGAACGACAGACTGCAATTTATACATTATCATTTTGTGTATAGTGCCACCGTTTCGCGTACGGCATCCTCGTAAACGTAGAGTATGTTGCATGCAACAACTGATTAGGCGCATTCCTGCGCATGCGCAACAACGTCAACAGTTACAAATTGGGCGATCTCATGTTGGGAAGGTAGTTGTATGAGGTATTAATGTAGTGAATTGTAGCACGTTGCACTATATTTATTGGTCTCTTCGGTGCGATTTCGAATTTGTTGCAATTTCAACAACGACGACGATCGGTCGCATACGGTGTACGCGCCGCGAGTAGCTTTAATTAATCGCAAAGTGTGCAGGTTGTCAAAATCGCTGACAGATAAAGTCATTTGACATTTACAGGCAAAGCGAGCAAAAACCACAAAAACAGCAACAACAACAAATACAACACAAAATCATATCTGCAACTTAAGTTGTGGTCTACTGTGCTAGGGAACCGAACCAACAAAAATTCATACAGATACAATTAAGCGATAGAAGAAGTGTCCGTCCGTCTGTCTGGTATCTTCGAGTGCACCTAATATACAATTTTCAAATTTGTATTAATTTCATATTGCTTGCTTTTAACAATTTTCGCTGCTTGTATTATTATAGCAATTTTTTTTTATTTCGATTATTATTTTTTTAGTTTTTATATCGCTGAAAAAGACCATAATCCAAACAAGTTGAAGCGATTTATATGTGTCAGTGTTTAAAATTAATTGGTATGCTTGGTTTTATGAAGTATCTTATAGTTACGTTTGTGGCTTTTTTTTCTGAGTAACTTGTATCTTGGTTTTTTCAAATTTATTTATAGATTTTTTTTAGTTTGCCTTTTTTGATTATTATTTATTTTATTTTTTTTTTAATTTAATTTAGCGCGCTTGTTCAAACATTCTTCATTCATAATGCCAATTGATTTCTGACAGCTTTTAATTTATTTATTAGCATTTTAAGTTAATTTAACATTTTCGTTTTGCTTAATATTTTTCTTTAAAATTTTTATTATTTTTATTTATAGATCCCGCGAGCTTATTAAATCTGCCATTTTGGATAATGATTTTATGAAGAATTTAGATTTGGCGCAAATACGCGAAATTGTTGATTGCATGTATCCGGTTAAATATGCGGCAAAGAGTCTTATTATTAAAGAGGGCGATGTTGGGAGCATCGTGTATGTTATGGAAGGTGAGTGTTTTTTTAACTATAAATAGTTTTAAAGGTTATTGTTTGAAAAAAAAATCTATAAAAATTGGTTTAATTCAAATGTTGTTATTTATCCCTTTTGGATATGCTACATTTTCTGGGGTGTTACAAATATGGTTGCCTAAAAGTATGCACAAAAATTTTGTTAATAAAAATGTGCAACGAATTTGAGTAAGTTTGGGCCATAGTCAATTCTATTTTATAAATATTTTCTTTATTAATAGTACCAAGTGCTATTTGTTAGGTTTTTTAAAGAATATTAAAAACTTTTTTTTAAAATAAAATAAAAGAAGGCTAATTTTCAACCAGATTGCGTTCGCCAAATGTTTTTTCATTTTACATAATCAAAAAACAATAAAACATTCATTTAAAATGAATTTGCCATGTTGCGAATGTTGTTTTGGCATTTTAACACTTGTTAGAAATGTCTTACCTTGAATATGGATTATGCCTACAATAGAGAAACCAAACCGAAATGCTATCTTAGCTTTATTATTTTATGTTAACTAGTACCTCTGTTTTTTTAAACGTTTCGGAAAATTAAGTTAAACATTTTTAAAGTCTGTATCTTTCGAAGCCACTTACTATTGTGTCCGTCTGTCTGTACATTTTTGTTAGAGGCCATGTCACACCATGTAAGATTTTCATGCAATACTAAATTGCTTGTATTTCGTGCAACTGTCAAATTTTACTTGAAGCTTGTAAAAAATTTGTACAGACTACTTGTGAAATTAGAGTAAGAAAGATTTAATATAATATCTCATGATGCAAGATGTTCATGGAATATTACTATTATTATAGTTTAACTTAATTTTGACAGTTGCACGAAACACAAGCAACTTAGTATTGCATGAAAATCTTGCATCGTGTAACTTGGCCATTACTCCGATGTAACGAGTAGTCTGTACAATAATTTTTGAAAATTTCGAGTAAATTTTAACAGTTGTATTTATTTAAGGAATAAATAAATGAATAAATAAATAATAATAAGAATAATAAATAAAGTTTTCTCAAACTAGTCGTATCTCTTACAGTAATATATAACAATTTTTTTAACCATAAATATTTTAAAATAAAATCGCTTAAATCATTGCAATAAATTCAAATAATCTGAAAAACTTTTTGCAATGAAATTCAATATTCATGAATAGCTACTGTAAACGTCTCTGCCTCTGCCTCTCTATCTCTAATTCTCTCTCATTTTCTCATTATCTTATTGCACAATATTAACTATTTGTGTTTTTGTTGCTATTCATACTTTTGTTTTTCTTTTTGTTTCGATTTTTATATTCTGTCTGTTGCGCGTTGTCATTCGCTTAAACCCAAAAACCTTTTAAACTGAAAAGTGCTAGCCAAACGCTTGAACTGGACCCTTACTGCTATAGACACAAGCAGATGAAAAAGAAGAAACTCCTTTTGTATAACTTCCTTTGCAGTCATCGATCATAAAACCCGTTGTTGACGATAAGCAGAGTCACGACAACGGTCGGTGGTGTTGAAGTTGAAAATCGGTGTTAGTGCTGCATAGCTGCATGCAGCAAAAACTGCAATATGTATGTTGCATGTGTCTCGTTCTCTCCATCTCCATCTGCATCTCCCTCTTCCGCTTTTTTTGTTCACTATTTTGTCTTGTCTCTGTACACGGCTGCACTCGATCGTTTGTAACTTGAGGCAACATCAGCCACTTGGCAACAATGTGGCATGGCACTCCCACGCCGCTGGAGAAGTTCAACCGAAATGTGGCAGCAAGTAAAATGTCAGTAAGACAACGACAACAACAACGACGACTAAGACGTGTTTCAATGTTCATAAATGCTATTAAAAAAAAACGAATAGTCATAAACTTTTAATTTTTTTCCTTTCTATTTTTGTTGTTGTTTTTTTTTTTTTGTTTAGTGTTGTTGTAAGATTTGGTGATCGGCATTACTGCTCCACCCATTTTTGGGTGTGTTGCTTTGTTAATTGTTAGATTTAATATTTAATTTAGTTAGCAATTAAGACGCAAGTTAGTTTGTTTTATTTTTAGTTAATGTCAATAACTTTATTACGCTTCATTTCATTTTCTAAGGAAATACATTTTACAAATTATTTTTAAAACGCAAAATATGTGGTACGGGAAGAGGAAACAGATTTGCCGACACGCAGCAAAAAATGTTGCAAGCTTTTTTTTTTTTTTTTTTTTTTTTTGTAAAGTTTTGAAGCAGCAAAGAAAGAAGGAGGAATTGAAAAGAAGCCGAAGTAGACATACATATTTTAATGCAAATGTCCAACATGGAAAATATGTACAACAACAACAACTACAATAGTAACAATTTCAACAACAACAACAAAAGCAACTAAAAAAAGCAAAAAAAAAAAAAAACCGCTTGCATTACTTATTACATTTTAAATTGCATTCGCCGCCGACAACAACGTGCAACGCTGCTGCTGCTGTTTAGTTACATATGTTGCACGCCTCATTGCCGCTCATTTAAAAGCTTGAACTGCACACAGCCAATCTGCCAAACAAATATTACTTAATCTTTGCTCTTTTTATTGCTGCCCTCAAATAAACAAACAAGGCAATTGCTGCTCTGGCACTCTTTTGCAAATATCACTCTCATTTGCGTGTTGACATTCAACGCAAACAACAATAACGATCGCAAATAAACAAAAATATTCGATGCAATTCTCTCTTATAAAAAAAATACTCAACAAACCATACATTGCGTCGAAGAGAAAGAGAGAATAAAGAGACTTAATATTACAAGTTGTTTGTTTTTTTTTTGTCGCATGCATTTATTGAGAGTTACCATTTGTTTTAAAATTATTGAAAGTCAGAGATGAGATCAAAAACGTATTTACTTGGCTTTCTTTTTATATTTTTGTTGATTTATTTGTATTTTCTTAATAACGTTCTGTTCACTTATGCTTCTATGCGGTGGACCACTCGAGTTAGGATTTATCTCCAAAAAAAAAAAAACATGGTCACCTTAACTACTTAAAGAACGCCCGCGCTCATATGTTTAACTGATAATTGTTGTTGTCGCAAATCACATACCTGCCAGCGCTCTTGGCAATCTATCTCTTCTTTTCATTGTCTACTTCACACGCTCACACATTATTTATTGTGTACTCAGCTTTGCTGTTGCTGCTGCTGCTACTACCACTACCGCTTGTATGTGGCTTTTTTATTGTTGCTCAGATTTTGATCATTCGTTTGGCAGCCAGCGAACAGCGCGCACGTCTTTGTCGGTTAAGCGGCTGTTGAGGTTTTTTTTTTGTTATTAAGTTTGCGGTTTTTAGTTTCGTTTGCTAGTTTTTTTTTTTAATACAAATCGCCGCATCATCTTCGATTGCAGTTTGGGTTTTTTTTATTACACAAAGAAAATCGACAAAATTGCGGTATTATTGAGCGCGCCTTAAATTTTCTTTACAAAAATACAAAAGCTTTAAAACAAAAAACAAAAAAATAATAAGAAAAGATAAAATTGTTTTGTGTCTTTTGTGTATACAATAAGAATTAAATAGAATGTGTTGTGTGTGCTCTAAATAAATTAAACAACAAAAATATTAATAAACTGTGAAATAAAAAAAACAAGCAAATTAAACCGGCACAAAACAACTGAAAACTATTTTAATGCATTTTTTGTGCTTGAGTTAATTTGTATTTTACTCTTGAATAATTCTTGAACAACAAAAACAACAAAAATACTTAAGACACACCACAACAACAAAAAAAAGCAGCAATCAAGCAAGCAAGCAGTAGCTACAATAAAAAAGTGAAAGTGTTTATATTAAAGATAAAAAAAAAAAAAAAAATTAAGAAAAAAAATCTACATGCATATTTAACGCTTGCCTTACTTCAAACACATGCCTTGCGCCTTACAAAATACACGAACCGATCCAAACGAACCGAATCGATGATTGTTTATATGTATTCGTGTATATATGAATTTTTTTCTATGCTATTACAACAACAAATGTAAAGATGTAAAGATCAGCAAAGAGAATTCCGGTTTGTGGTTTGGGTTTTTTTTTTTTTTGCTCAGGTTATTTTTTTTTGGTTCAACATTAACTCCTGCTTCTCTTCTACAAATTTTAATTTGTTTTTTTTTTTTTTTTGTTAATGTCTTTGCTTTCGATATTTTTATTTTTGGGTTTTATGTTTTGTTTTTCTTTATTTTTTTTCGGTCATTGGTCCGAAATCACCGTAGGTAATAAATAAAATCAAGAAACCAAGAAATAAATTTTAAGCCAAAATAACGAAAAATTATTATAAAAGCCAAATGTCGCGCTGAGCTCATTTTGAAACTTGAAAAAAAAAGAAACGTACAAAAATAACTTAACTTGATAGTCGAAAATGAAATAAGATAAAAAAAACAAAAACAAAAAACAAAACAAGAATTAATGAATCAAAAATAAGAAAAAAGCAATAACCAGACTTCGGAGTCCGGACAGATAGATGATGTACAATCAGATTGACGCACATCATAAACACCACAAAAAAAAAAAAAATATAACAATAAAATGTTGAAAGCTTAAAATATTATTTGCAATTTTTCATGCTAGCAGCTTGCTTAAATTGGTTTAGTTGCAAAATGCGGAAGCTTTATGTGTTTATATTCAAGTCAAGTGGGAGGAGGAGGCGGCGAAGGTGAAGAGGTCTAAGCATTTTATGAATGTCTGAAACATGTTGAAAAGATACAACAAAAATGAAAAGCACAAGAAGTTCTTTTTTTTTTCGTAATAGAACCGAATTGTTGGTACGCTTCTTATGTCTTTTGATGAAAGTAATATGTTTCAAAAATAATACAGAATAAAAATACATTAAAAAAATTACAATAATCCTCAAAGTCTATTAAAAAGGAGAAAGAACGATGAACGCTAAATTTGGGACTTTCTAGAAAGGGACTATGTCTTAATTTATGACAAACCTAGGATAAGAAACAATGTACTTTATGCAAAAACCCAAAAAATCTAAGTCTTGAAGGAGAGCTTAAGTTTCAAATATGGTGGCCCTATCTCTTATAGTTTCCGAAATAATCAATCTCATACGGCTGACAGCAAGACAGACAGACATACGGACGGACAAACAGACAGACATAGCTAGTTCGACTCCACTTCCAATGCTGATCAAGAATATATATACTTTATAAGGTTTATCTAGCCTCCTTCTGTCTGTTAATTTAAGTTTTACCCTGTGGGTACAGGGTATAATAAAAAAAGCTTGCATTGAAGGGTTATCAAAATAATGTGTTTCTAATTCCTTTTTGAGGATAGCATACAGACCCAATGAAAATTTTTGTTTAAAAAAAATCTTTATAACTAGCAATAAATTTTTATAGATGATTTTTATGGTGATCCTAAAAGTGTAAGCTAATCTAATCCGAATTGGACCATTTAAAAACTAAGCTTCTTACATACTCTTCATTTTTTCAATCCCCAACCATTTTTGTGTAGGGATACTAGTCGCATTAATACATTTCTTTCAAAAGTCAATGCAAATTTTTGAGTAATCGTAAATCGGTTCTATAACGTTAACGCCAACGCAATTGTAGTGAAAATGTGGCTTCGAAATGTTCAAATGACAACGGCGCCAATGTATCTATAGATTGCTTATCTCAAACGTATCTTAACTTTTAAATTTATGAATCAAAAAAAAATATTTTTTAAGTTAAGTTCAAGAAGGCACATAATATTTCTCAAGAAAAATCTGGCATAAAACATATGTTTTACTTTACGAACTCAAATGACGTATGAACATAAGTTTATTTATGTTTATTTCCCTTAGTTATAACCACAACACAACTAAAATAATCCAATAAAAAAATAATAATACGTAGGTAGATAAGCATGCGTTATGTTGTTATATAATTTTTTATTATAAATATTTGACATAGCTGTTTTTTTTTCTCCATATTTTGGTTTATTTATTTTTTTATTTATTTTTATACAAGTTCAAAGTAAACCAACTCTTGCAATTCTTCTTTCAAAATGTTTCATAATAAATGATAAATTATAATTACTCATTTGGCAAACCATAAAGAAGGGTATTTTTGAAACGAAACATGATAATCATGTGAAGAAGACTCTTTTGTACTATTTGTTTGCTACAAATGAGCTGCAGATGAACGTGCAGATATTTTTTTTTTTTTGCAATTGCTGTTGTATTTTAGCTACCTACACTACCACCACAACCTTTTTAAGGAATTTTTTCTTGTTATTTGACCTGGTTTTTGCTGTGATTAGTTAGCCGGAACTATGTCGAATTGCTTAACAATAAATGACGAAATAGTTTTTGTAATAATTGTGTTTTTTTTTTCGAGAAAGAAGATACATTATAACACCGTTCATATTGCAAAAAAAAAAGCACCACATATTTTTGGCGTTCTGTACAAGATAACAGATTTGCTGTGAAAATACATTTCCAAGATTGAATTCTGCAGAATTATGTTTCGAATACTATCAGCATATAAAATACATATTTATTAGATACCAATATTTATGTATTTCTGACAGAGTTCCCCGAAGCTACGCAAATTTTGTTATTTTCTTTTTAAGCTTAAAGCTTTTTTTACAATTTTTGGTATACCCTATTTATTTTTTTAATAAATCATTGTCATTCTCTGACAATGATTTGCGACAATTGAAAGCCTTCTAGCAATTATGTTAAACGGTTCTTCCAAAAAAAAAAATGTGACAGATTTGGTAACTATTTGAAAAAGGTACTGTTGATCAGCTTAAAAATACGCAAGTTGGGTTAGCTTTTTATATCAGTCAACTCGTGTCTCAATGCCACTACATTTACACCATAGGGCAGTGATGGGCAGACACAGAAAATCAAAGCAATAAACACTGCAAATCAAGAGACGAACACACATCATCATCGTCAAAGATTTAAGTGTACATGCAACAACCACGTCACACGCAGTATTGTCTAGGCTCAACACGCTTGTTGGTCGATTTAAAATTTGCCCTTGACTGGTTAAAAGATTGTTTGAATCTAGGAAAGTGACTAAATTTTGCGGTTTATTTTAACTTCTTATTAAATATCGACAAAATTTTCGAAGCTTCATTCATTCTCTTTCATTGATCCGGTTTTCAATTAATTAACTAATGTACAACTTTTTAATTTTCTTAATTAATCATTTAGATTTATCAAAACAAGTCTTCTTAGACCGCTAACTATCTCTTGAAATATCTTAAAAATTAATGAGATAAACGTTTTGAAAATAAATTGTTAAAGATTTGACTTGATTTTTTACACTACTCTTCGCTTGTCTGTGATTCATTTAAGACCGGAAAAATAAACCAAAAAACGAGATCATCTAGATCGTTTCGGAGCAGCTGTTGTAATACTTTTCTTTGCGTCTTTTATTTTACTGTACGTGTTGTCTGCCAGCTGTTGTTGTGAATATAATATGGTAAACCTAAAAGATACATAAGCTATTTCAAGCTTTTTGATTGCGATCAGATTTTTTTTTTTTTTATTATTTTTCGTCAGCTGTCAGAAATTGTATGCCGACTTGACCGTTTGTAAAGCTTACTTTAAGGTTTTTATTGTTTGCAATTACAAATGTAGCTGAAGTTTAGCTACATACGAGCTACATATAGTATGTATAATTTGTAATTAGTGTGCTTGCCCTTGGCATATAAGACATCTTACTGTGACTAACTCAAATTAAATGTTTTTTAATTTTGGCTTACACAATACAAAACCACAATGCGAGACTTAAGAAAAATAAGAAGAAATACTTGAAGCTGCAGCTAGTAGAGAGTATCTGACACATGCGGTATGCATATAGCTAAGAAGTTTATTTTTTTTTTTCGTTTGTTTGTATTTGTATCTGAAGCGTTAATTTATTGTTTGAAGAGTATCTGTGTGTATTTGACTGAACTAAAAAAGCGTCTAAACGAGAACCGTTATTAAGAACTGAGCTGGTTTTTTATTTATCTACAATATTTCTTTTTTTTTTTTTAACGTTTCGATTTCATTTCATTCGCGTTCTTACTCAGTCAATTTATTCTGCAAATGTATTGTTTTTTTTTTTTTTTTTTTTTAGTATTTAAATGTCGCACTGTCCATAGCAAGTTGTTGTCTAAACCTGTTGACCTTGTACTGGGTGCTCATTAAAAATATAAAAATAAAGAAAAAAGTAAACCCAACAAACAATCACAGCCACAAGCAAAATAACTGTTGCAAAAAGTTGAGTAACTCTCGAAGTCGAAGTTGAAATTGCAAGTTGTGTTGTTTTGTGTTGTATTAAGTCATTTAAAAGTTGGCGTGACGGAAATGGTTTTTATTTTTCGTATTATTTTTCCCAGTGGCCTTTGGCAACCTATGGCATACATATTTTTAATTATTAACTTTAGGCTTCAAATTGATTGATTTTTAATTTATCTTTTGTCTGACACTGACACTTCCGTTTATAAATATTTTTTTTAAAAATGTTTTTCAAAATTAAAAAAAAAAAAAAACTTTTAAGAAAATTGTTTGTTTTTCTAATTCTACTTCTTGGTACGCTTCGTTCTTATCATTTTGAAGTATTTTTTTGTTGTTTCCAGCGTCTGTCTTTTTTTCCTTGCGTTCAGAGATAAGACAATCAGCATGCCAAAACGATGTCAACAAATCAAAAAAAAAAAAAAAAAAAAACTCAAAATAATTATTTAAAAATAGTCGATTACACTTTTTAATAAAAATATACCATATATATGTATATAAAGCAAAAATATCAATAACATTTCCATAAAAACGATTTTTTTTAAATATGCTAAAGACGCGAAGGAAATTTTTGTTATTTTCAGATTGATTAGATTCTTTAATAAAGTAAATATTTACGTTTCTTTCAATTGAGAATCTTCTCAATTTTAATGATACACTATAAAATGGATATATCGAAGACCCCATAAAGTATATACATATTCTGGATCAGCTCGATGAGACGAGTCGATCTAGCCATGTCCGTCCGTCTGTCTGTTTATTCCAACGCGACAGTTTATATTTGTAGTGCTCGAGATTTGACTATTGCAATATTTTAAATTCGTAGAACTTCTTCGATTTAACGTTCAGAAATAAGAGATTAACTCTCCGGCTGCTTCTAGTATTCTGCGCGTAGAAGTTTTATGGTTTTTATTACGAATAAAAGGCATTTGGGCAACAAAATCAATGAGAATAGATCTTTAAACATGCAAATGCGTTGAATTAATAAATATGATTTGATATGCGTCATGCTTTAATTAACATCATTATTCCGGACGCTAATCATATTTATTGAACTGATCAAACAGTGACTAACCGTATGAAAATTAGTATTCAAACTTTAACCCAGAATGCAAAAAGATAAAAAAAATTTTTAAAATCACAAAATTAAAACTCAAACCAAACCGGTCTTATTTTTTTTTTTTTTTTTTTTTCATTTACAAATATTATAAAAATTAAGATTCATACCCAAAAAGTAAACAAAAGTGTAAGAGACAATTTTGTCATTTATAGCGACTAACTAAATGTAAATATATTTTTCCTTTAGTATAAAATAATATTGAAAGTGATTTCACCGCAGTTCAATACAAAAAAAAAAAAAAAAATATCGTGTTTAACTAATTTTACAAAGATGGAAAGTTTGCAAAACAATCACAACAAACAAAAAAAGCAAAAAAATATGATGAAAACAAAATACAATAAATACAAAAAACGACGCGAAGTACCTACCTAATCACTCAGAAAAAAAAATAAAAATAATATTGTCAAGTTAAGTTGTACATTGAATTTAAAACCTCAATAATAATAGTTTTCATCGTCGTCAGTATTCCGAATGCGCAAAACGTGGTTATGCAAAAATACGCCGTCTACCGTTAAAGACAGATACCGAAACCATTAAAGAGACCGTAACTGATCTAAAAATACTTACAAATACAAATATATGCAAAGCACGTCTTTGCAATGAGAAATGGAACGACGACGCATAGTGATGAAGTATTTTGAGTAGTGAAATTTAAAACAATAAACAAAAAAACATAAAAACCAAAAACAATAAATATCTGATGCAACTCGAATTCGTCGTAAACTCTTTTGACGAAATGAAGATCAAACATTATCCAGGAAAAGCGGTAGATGCAAGTCTCTCGTTGGATGGCACAAATGCTATGGGTGCACTTTATGAAGCCAATTGGCTGCAGGCACATCAGCACATTGGCGTGGGTGGAGGCAGTACAGAACAACAAGGACAACAATTACAGCGGCAACATTCATCAAACATTCCTATTACGAATGGCTACAATACTATACGAGCTCATCCCAATGGTGGCAGCTTTCTGCTCGATGGTGTATCTGTGCTCAGCAAATATCAAATGACATTGGAGGGCCTGCGACAACAGCAATCGAAAGATGGTCGTATTGTAAGCGCAATTAAGGAACTGAATGGCTATCGTCCTTCGGCATTGCAGATCAAAACGAAAAAACAGCACAATGGCTGGGATAAGTTGGATGATGAGGATGATGTAGATGTAGATGAGATCGAAGTAAAGCTACAAGAGCAAAACGAAAAGAAAGCACAAGTAAAGCAAAAGTCTGTCAATCATTATGTTTTGGATCCAACAGAAAAACGACAACAACGTCCGCGACAGCAATACTCAACGAAACCGCCGTCACTAAAACGTTCACAGACCATGTTCTATGCACAACGACCAACTTCGATGCAGTTTAATGGTCATGAAAATGGACAACGTGCCACACTCGATGTACGAGAATTTCGGCGCAGCATTTTAAAGCAGCACAAAAATTATGCCGACTTGAATGAACAGGAGCAGCAGACATGCTACTCGAATATTACAGCTGAAACAACTACGGTAATCTCAACACAACCTAAATTGCGTCCACGCACATTGCGTCTGCCACCACCATTGGAGCCACCACCGCCGCCTCCAATTACTGCACCGCCGCGTGCTAAACAACAAAGTACTCAAATAATAAGTCTAGATGAAACTACTGCCAGTACCACAACAACAACAACCACAATTCCAATTCCTTTATCATCGTCCAATACTAATCGTTTCTGTGATAGTAATAAAATAAGTAAAGCACATTCAATAAATCGTTATGCAACAATTCGCATACCGCGTCAAACACAAAGTGCAACATATGCGCAGCAGCAGCGTCGTCCGCCAAGTGAGGCACCAATGCCGCCAAAACTTCTTGAATCAGCTGTACGACGTCATAGTTTGGAAGCTATCGAAAATACACTCTCAATGCTGCAATTGAATCATATGAATGCGACCAGCGATGCTGCTAAAATTACTAAACATGATTCGTCGTCTACATTTTCCTCTACGTCCTCATCCAGTAAAGATCTCAATCGTGATTCACATAGTTCATCGGATGGTTTTTGTATACCCAGACCGCGTTTAATTGTACCTGTACATACCTATGCTAGAAAACGTCGTACTGGAAATCTTCATGATTTGCAAAGTCCAACGGAAGATGCACCAAGTCAAAGGAGTGGTAAGAAATTCTTATACAAAGAATTTATGAAACTATTTTTAGTCCGCTTATATTCTCCTTACATTTTCAAGTCTACTAAAAAGAGGTCTATTGTCTAAATTTCTTGAAAGACAAAGTAAGATGTCAGCTGTGCTGCAAAAAGTTAAAATATCTATCAATATAAAATATAAGATCAAAGGCAATCCTCAATTTTAATATAGGGAACGTAGTTCCGACTGATCCGAATAGCCATCATCCAAAATGCTTCAGACTGTTCGAACTTAGTGTTGAGCAGTGCCTGGCAGTATTTAGGGGATTCCCAGTTTGACCGCATGTTTCCTTATAGATTTCAACAATTTATGCTCGGTTGTTGACGAAATCAGCCTTTATTTCGTTCAAATAGGTGAATTTAAGCCATATTACATTTTTAAATCTGTTAGCATGATTATTTTCAGGAATGTCGATGTGTTCTGAGAACTGACTCAGGAAACTAGAACATACTTGACCCAATAATTTTTGTCTTTTTTGTAAAATTCATTAACTCACACTTGCAAATGTATGCATTTTCTTTTATTCCAGATGGTCGCGTTGAGGTCTCACGTGAGGGCAAGTACCTCTCTACACTCTCAGGCGCCAAAGTATTGGGCGAATTGGCAATTCTATACAATTGTCAACGTACAGCAACGATTACCGCCATATCAGAATGTAATCTTTGGGCAGTCGAAAGACAATGCTTCCAGACAATTATGATGCGAACAGGTCTTATACGGCAAGCAGAGTATACAGATTTCCTCAAAAGGTAAGAAGAAAATGCATGCAATAAAAATTATACAACATAAAAAAAAAAAAAATCATTATATAATATAATTTATCATAATATCGTAAATTTCCGCTTTTCCAAAAAGTTAATTTATACTTGTAAATGCAGAAAAAAAAGTCAGAAGCGCATAACAAATAATTTCCCCATGGCAAATAATTTCTCCATCGCTCGGCTCGAATAGTACTGCCTGTCTCCAACTTGTCTCTTATGTTTATTTCTGGCATTTCCACGAATTTTAATGAGCAATATTTTCCACTTGATATGATTGCAGCAGCAGCGACAAGTACTGCTGCCGGTTTTTAACTTGAATGAGTTCGTTTTTTTTTTTTTTCTATTTTATTTCTGCTACAAACCGATTTAAAATAATTAACGTTCATTTGCACTTAATTATAACAATTCAAGCCATGGTCAACACGAATAGACCAGATGAACCTGACATGGCTATTAAAGTCGTAAAGTATTTGCTGGTTATCCATCAAAGGATTTTTGTTAATGTTTTTATGTTTTTTTCTGTTAGTTTGTGTGTGTTGGCGATATTTACAAAAATGTTGTCGAGACAAACGTGAAACTTTCTCCGGCAATGAAAACACACAAAATGCTTGAAAAAACAATAATAATAATGAAAACCAACAAACAACTTAAAGTAGACACATCTTGGGCGCAATGACGTGCAACACTCAAAAATGGACAGAGACGCGTCTAACTGATATGGAGGAATGCATGAGTTGTTCAAAATCAAAGACAGAGTTAGTAGAGTTGGCTTTTAGGTGATGTGCAGGGGCGCGCAAGTTATTCATTTAGTGTGACGTGCGGCCAACAACCGCACAGAAATTTCAAATGTGAGAGACATATGAAAAGACACATAAACAGGCACTCAGACAGACAGAGAGAGAGACAGACAGACAAATAGACAATTGGACAGATGCATTAAAAGTGTTGAACGATAAAATCGACAGTAAGATTCGTCGCAGCAAAAGCAACAGCAGCTGATGTAGGCATCTGCTTGACAACAATCGACGTGTGGTCGTCCGATAACCAGTTGCATGCATGCATGATGTGGCTACCTCAGAAATCCGCCACTAATGCCACAACCGGCACAACATACAATATCGCAGCTTTTCATCGATGAGACCACTTCCT
This sequence comes from Leucophenga varia, assembly GCA_018903435.1. Taxonomy (NCBI): domain Eukaryota; kingdom Metazoa; phylum Arthropoda; class Insecta; order Diptera; family Drosophilidae; genus Leucophenga; species Leucophenga varia. The sequence continues at coordinate 1,071,410 of JAEIFJ010001509.1, read as the reverse complement.
CAGCATGATCAGCTAGAAATTAATAGTTTTTAATTGATGTGCGTGAAGTACATACAACATACAACATACAATTGCCACCGCCACCTCCTTCTTCTTTTCTTCATCAGCTCTTTTACACGGCAATTTAGAAAATCATTCAAAAAAATAATAATAAATAGCCGCCAACAAAGATCGAAAGATGATAAAAAAAAAAATAAATATATAATTAGGAGAAAACGCAATACCCTTTACATGAGATCGCATAAAAATGTTGTACATAAAAAAAAAATTGTAGGCCTGATTTTAAAAGATAAAATATTTCAAAAACAACCGGAGAAAGTCTGCGAATATCGAAATCAATACAAATGTCTGAAAAAATTTAGTTATTTAAGTTAGTCACCAATGTTTTAGTCAAGATTGGTGTAGCTAGCATTTTAATAAGAAGGTCAAACTGGTTTATTTAGGGAATTACATAAAGCGATCATATATCACAATACTAGCCTAGATGACGTCGAGAACTTACACAGCTACAACTACAAAGAATCTAAATTATAAATTTCGTGGCTCTGTCTCTAAAAGTCTTGGAACAGCTATGGATCTGTTTCCTGTATATTAAGCTTCTGGAAGTCTGGAGATGGTTCAAATATTCCTATTAGATTTTGACAGGTTTCTCTCGTAAATCCTTTTGGCTTGGTACTTCTCTAGCAAACAAATCAAATCAATAATGTAAAATACCGGTCCAGTACAATGTGTGTGTAGTGTATAAAAAAAATCGAGAGCTCAAAGTGAATGGCAGATAAAAAAGATAATGCATTTCGGCAACAAATCGAATGGGAGAGTGCAATTAAAAATTATATATTTTTTTTATCGTACAAACTTTAAACATTTTTAATTGCAAACGAATAAAAAAAAAACTCTTGACTTGTTAAATTAAGATAAAACACTGAATTTTAATCAATTCAGCAGCTAGGCATGCGCCAACTAATTAGGAAATTCGAAAATTATATTTTCAGAAACTTTAAACTTTTTAGAGAACAACACAATTTATTAATTTTTAAAAACGTAAATGCTCTTTACAGTGTGCCCATTTTCAAGGATTTACCCGAGGATACGCTAATCAAAATATCGGATGTGCTTGAGGAATCGCATTATCAATTTGGCGACTATATTGTGCGTCAAGGTGCGCGTGGTGCCACATTCTTTATAATATCGAAAGGCAAAGTGCGTGTAACTATAAAACAACCAGATACGCAAGAGGAGAAGTTTATACGTAATTTAAGTAAAGGTGATTTCTTTGGCGAGAAAGCGCTGCAGGGGTAAGTCCGACGAATTTAATATTATATTTAAAGAATTTTTATTTATTTTATTTTCAATTTCTTTTTTTTTTTTAGTGATGATCTACGCACTGCCAATATTATTGCTGAATCACCGGAGGGCGTTTCATGTTTGGTTATAGATCGTGAAACATTTAATACGCTCATTTCGAATTTGGATGAGATTAAACATCGTTACGACGATGAAGCCACAGCAGAACGTAGAAAGTAAGTCACATTTTTTTTACTTTCTTTTTACACTTTAAATAACAATTATTTTTTTCTTCGTCTTTTAGAAGCAATGAAGAATTCCGTGAACTTAAGCTTATCGATTTACGCGTTATTGCCACGCTCGGTGTTGGTGGTTTCGGACGCGTTGAATTGGTACAGATACATGGCGATAGCTCACGTTCGTTTGCACTTAAGCAGATGAAGAAATCACAAATTGTTGAAACGCGTCAGCAACAGCATATCATGTCCGAAAAGGAGATCATGGGCGAGGCTAATAGTCAGTTCATTGTGAAACTCTTTAAGACCTTCAAAGACAACAAATATCTGTACATGTTGATGGAGAGCTGTCTGGGCGGTGAATTGTGGACTATATTGCGTGATAAGGGTAACTTTGATGATGCCACAACACGTTTCTATACAGCATGCGTTGTGCAGGCTTTTGATTATTTACACTCGCGAAATATTATATATCGTGATCTGAAACCGGAGAATTTACTGCTGGACGAGAAGGGCTACGTTAAGTTGGTTGATTTTGGTTTTGCAAAGAAATTACAATCGGGACGTAAGACGTGGACATTCTGCGGCACACCGGAATATGTAGCACCTGAAGTGATACTAAATCGTGGTCATGATATAAGTGCGGATTATTGGTCATTGGGTGTGCTTATGTTTGAGTTGTTGACGGGTTCGTACTCTCAAATAAATAAAATGCAAAACGTATACTAATATAATCTTTTACTAAATACAGGTACACCGCCCTTTACTGGTTCGGATCCTATGCGCACATATAATATTATACTTAAGGGCATTGATGCCATTGAATTTCCACGCAATATTACACGTAACGCAAGCAATCTGATCAAAAAACTCTGTCGTGATAATCCTGCTGAACGTTTGGGCTATCAGCGTGGTGGCATACTTGAAATACAGAAGCACAAGTGAGTAAAAAGTAAAACCAAGATTATTGTACTTATACGAAGCATATCCGTTGGATTTAAGAAATATTATTCTTGCTATAAGGAAATATTGGATCTTTATACAGAGAACAATTTATTTATCGAACGCTATTTTTCTCTTTGTGTACTAACTTTTGATTTACAACTATTTCAGATGGTTTGATGGCTTCTATTGGTGGGGTCTGACGAATCGTTCTCTAGAACCACCTATTAAGCCAACAGTAAAGAGCGTATTAGATACTACAAACTTTGATGACTATCCAGCAGATCCAGATGGTCCACCACCAGATGATATAACAGGCTGGGACAAGGATTTTTAAACTTCTTAATAAATAAAATAAAACTAATTAAAGAACTTTTGCGCCATATGTGAACGCCAAAGTAAGAGTCAACAGCTACAAATAATAGCAGTGATTAGTGACCTCCTTGAGGATCTACATCGTGAGTCGCAATAAAAAAATATAGAAGAAAATATCATATGTTTTTGTTAAAAATACATTTACATAATTATATATTTATATATGGATATCAACATAAACAAAAAAGATAAAATATATTTAAGTTCAACATTGTTTATCATCGTTTTAAGTATAAACCACTCTAATGATCTATATTAAAATGTATATGAATTGTAGCATATCTCAGATTTTATAGATAACAAACATATGAAACGTAATGAATTTATTAACGAGTTTAAATACATAAAAATACACGTATACAATTAATCTGAGTAAACATTTTATCTAGTTATTGGAAGAAAAAAGAAAACATGATTTTTGTATAATTTGTTTTGTTGTTAAGTGTCTTTAAGCTGAAAAAATTATGTGAATGTATATGAAGCCTTTTAGATATTAAGTGCATAAACATTTATCTACATTTGAAAACTATTTTTTATATAGAAAGCAACATGAAAATCGAAAAATTGCCAAAATCATTTAAATAAAAAAAATCATCTATTCATAGAACTAAAAAAATTAAAATTGTAAAATAAAGTTTCGAGCTTTACAAAAATTCTGTATATATTTTTTTTTATTGAACTCAACGGTGATTGATGCTACGAAGCTTTATATGGGGACTACCTCTTAAAATGGAACTAGAGAAAATAATATTTTCACCTGCACTGTATGTTTCTGTGTGTAAATTAACCGAAAACTTTCAAAAACATATTGTTCACCACCACCACTACTGTAAAGAAAATGCCTACTTTTAGGCAGATTAATTTTAAAATTGTGTAACCAATTTGATTAAGGTGCCGTATGATAATGGCTTCAGCAAGCAAATTTTTATAAGCAACGTTCTGCAAAAAAAATTTTCTAGAAATAAGAGTTCAGCCTGAAAGTAGGCAATATTCAATATATAAATCAACCATGGAATTAATTGATCAAAAATAAAAGGTCAGTAAAGGGTTAAGAAAAAGTTCAAATTTTGATTTGAAAATCTTAAAAAATCTTTGATACGAGTAACAGGCGAACAGAATTGTTGAACATCATTCAAAATGATAATTTCACTAGTGCGAACGAGAGAAAACAATAACAACCGAATTCGACCTACGCGAACTGTCCCGTTATCTGTATCTAGCTCGTAAGTGGAACAGAGTTAGATATATATCTAGCGTCACGTCATACGGTATAGAATGAAAGGAAAGGTTAATAAGGTACGCACACACTCACGCACATTTGTATACATGTATTTTGTTTACATTTTATATAACGGTACACTGACGCACTCCCATTGGCTTAGAATCAAATCTATATTCATAACAAAAGCACATGTTCAATTTTTGTTTACATTTTTTATAACGGTAAATTGCAAATTTGCAATGCAGTGTGTGCTTTCTTTTTCTGCTTACTACACAATTCTGTTCGCCTAATACAAAAGCGTTTCGAAGATTTTGTAAAATTTTCTAAAATACAGACAGTGCTGTCCTCAATATTGACCCAGAAATATTTTTTAAGTTTATTTGTAAATATTTGCAACAAATTGCCCTTGAATTGCCCCGTCATACATAGTGTGAAAATTTGTACCTCATGAAAGGAGACACCGTAGACCCCATAATGTATATATATTCTTGATCAGCTCGACGAGAAGAGTCGATCTAGCCATGTCCGTCTGTCTGTCTGTAGTTAGTTTTAGTTTATATCGCCGAAAAATATCTCAGATCCAAGGGCTATCGAACGTCATTTGAAAATATTAAATATGGCTGGAGGCAGTTCCTCAATGCTTACTCGAATATGTCCTTTACCGTTTCATCTTTACAAAGTTCATGCAACTGTCAAGAACTTAATTTTTTTGGAGGTTTACTTTTCAAGTTTAACCTTAAAACTCATTATATCACCACCGTAGTCTCTTATTTATCGGTCACTTAGTTTAAATTTACAACGACTAACTTAGTCAACGAAGTTAAATCAAATTTAAGGTGTAGCCCCAACAATTTACCGTTTTTCGATTTTTTTAAAAAAAATTATTTATGAATGTAGTCCTCCAAGTTAGTAAAAATCTTTTAGGTCATAAGTAATCATCGCCACGCCCATTTTAGCTATACCCACCGCCCATTTCAATTTTATAAATACATTATTTACAATTAGTCACACCAGTGGTAAATCTTAATGTCTTGAACACGCCATTTTAACTATAGCCACCATACAAAGTTAAGGCCCTAATTTTTTATAAAATAGGTATTATTTATGAGACTATTCACTCAAATTTATTAACTTTCTATTAATATATATAAGTCCCCTTTTTCATAGTACACACTTTTTTAAAAATTAAAAGTATTTTTAATATATTTTATAATTATATAAGCCTGCCAAACTACAAAGATTTTGTTTTTTTAAATTTAAAAACCATTAAAAAAAATTTAATTAATATATAACAAAATTTAATTAAGCTTTTCTTCCTTCGTTTATTTAAATAGTTTTTTTTCCTTGACCAGAATGTTTCCTATAAAAGGAACAAAGAATCTCCAGAACCGTCAAGACCTATTTTACGAACAACTTTTTTTTATTCATGGTTACTTTTTTTTTTGCAAATCTCTTAAATAAAATATATACAGTCTCTTTAATTGCACAGCAGTTTTTTTTTTGTCTCAAAGAAATCTTAAAAAAGCACTCATTCTCAGCAATCGTCTGTCTGCAAGCTTCTTGAATTGACAAATAAAACCGCTTCACGTATATTTTGGATAAAGTCTGTTTCTTAAATGATTCGCAGCAGTTTCAAAAATAATTCTTTGTACACAAAAACAATGTCAATAATCGAAAAGTCAATTCACTCAATTTCAGAAAGTTTTAACTACGTGCGCAACTCAGTAAACCTTGAACGAGAAATTCAAACATGTCAAAATAGCATCTTGAATCGTAAGAAAATGTAATTTTGGAGAAAACAAAGCAGTCTTTTCAAGTCAACAACGAAGACTAGACAGCGGAAAAGAAGAAGTTAACGTGATATAGCTATATTTCAATAAGTAAAATAGAATAATTAAAAAAAGGGAGAACATTTTTTGTACTACGCAACCTTCATGCTTATTGCAACATTTTGCATGCAATTGCTCATAGCTTGGTTATTGGACAGTTGTGCTTACGCTCGCATTAAGATGAGATATAAACTTTGGTTATTATGGTGCGCCACAGTGTTGCTGGTTTCAACATTTGTATCTGCGCTGGAAAATCGTTCAGGTAAGCGGTAATATGCTATTTTGCAGAGCAGAGAATTTTTGATCAATTTTTTTTTTTTTTTATCAATTTACAGCTTGTCGTCAACCCAAAGCACCCGGACTGTGTCGCGGCAGACAGCTTCGCTATGCTTATAACAAGGAAACAGGAAACTGTGAAAGTTTCTACTACACCGGCTGTGCCTCAACGGAGAATAATTTTATGACATTTGAGGAATGTCGTCGAGATTGTATGCAAAAATTGCGTTACTAGAAATTAGTTTTTCATATTTATTTTTTATTTTATTAGTTTTTAACTATATTTTCGTTTATTTAATTTTAATTGTACATATATACAATTTATTTGTTTAATATACAACTTAAAAAAAATTTACAATAATCTGTAAGAATACAGTGAAATCTTCCTTCACTGTGAGCAAATTTTTGTCCTCTTAAGAAAGGTGTTACTTTTCACTGCGTATTATTGCTTTTTCGACTTTTTCACTTGCGTCTCACGTTTAATAAAAATGAGTCCCACTAATTGACATACACAAAAGATTAAAACTAATAAGAATAGCAATAGTGCACAAATACTGTCCACTGAGTGATATATCCACCAATTCAATTCCGTTGCCGGCGAACGTAACAATTCTCCAGCGAATGCACCATGTTTCAACTGATGTTCTATTGCCCATACGGCAGACTGCAACGGTGTATTTTCGCGTTTGCGAAAGACCTTTGAAAGCTGTTGTGCACGACGCGCATAACGTGGCTTCACAATTTCCTTGAGTGAAATCAATACTTGCTGGCTATTGAATTCATCGAAATCCAATTTAAGTCCAACGCCACGATTCTGTGTTGCGTGTATATTTAGATATTGATCACCATAAATGGGTGTTCCCAGTATTGGTTTGCCACAATGCACTGCTTCCGTGGTGCCTAGTAGACCGCTATGCGACCAAAAAATTTTGACACGCGAATGACAAAGTAGTGCCAGTTGGGGTGCCCATTTAACAAATAGGAACTTATTACTTTTAGTAGGTAATTTATCACTCTCCCATTTCCAGATGACTTTGTAAGGCAGCTGTTTTAAAGCTTTTATCATAATCTTTAAACGGGAATCATCAATACTGGAAAATCGTAACATAGAACCCCAACTTATGAAAATGACACCTTCTGGTGCATTCTCCAAAAACGCATTTATTTCCGGTGTTAATTTTTTTGATTTTTCATCTTCTTCCGTTATATGTATACCACCGACTTCAAGCAATTGACGCGAATGTGGACGACTGCCCAAAAGCGAGTAGTGTTGATTTACAAAGATGACTGCTGTCTGAGATTTGGCTACAGCATCTACATCGACATCCAGATTCAAGTATTTTTTGACAATGGCATTATCAAGCGAATTTGTGTCATAGCTAAATTTAAGAAAGATTGAATATTAATTTTTATTTTAAAGTAGTTTCTCAATAATAATTTTTTTTACCGATATAAGAATTTTAGCGCTTTGGCCTGCACAAAATTAACCAAACGTTCTATCCAATTAAGTTGCGCCGGAAATCCAACGAACTCCGATTGTATATAAGATGGCGTATCTGGTAGATTGATGCGATCATAATACCAGGGCATCAGTGCACAAGTACTTGCAGCTATGACAGGCACTTGCAACAGGTGTGCAATGCCCAATTGACAATCCGAATTAAAATATTCGGTAAACAACAAATCATACGGCTTACTCTCGTGTCGCTTGAGCACTGTAGATACATGTGGACTGTTGTAAAGCAATTCACATGTCTGTTGTCCTTTTGCTGATAATGATTTATATTCTTTATACAAAACATGTAACGAACGCGATGGTGCCGAAAATTTATCAAGATCAATCTTATTCACAGTAGCGTTTAATTGCTCCGCCGGATCGCTAATTAGTAGTTCCTCATAGTTTGGATGCGGTTGCGTATTTTTGACATATGAAATCACAGTAACATGATGTCCACGTGACGCTAGTTCCAGTAGTATTGGATACACCACTTTAAAGTGGCTGAAACCAAAATACGGCAATATAGCCAATATGTTACCCGCACTGCTGTTGTCTTCAGCATTGTTGGCATCAACTTTCTTAGTTGCTAAAAGTAGCCACAGCAAAAATAGCCAGAAGTATCGCGGTGCTGCAGTAGCTACAATCGAATTCATTTTTAATTGTATTTTACAATATGCGTATTTCCACTTGAATTCGTTGCTCGCGAATGCATTTTACATTTGTGTTTGCCTGTGTTTGTATCTTATAAATACTTACAGCTTGTCTGTAGTTTCAAGTGATAAAAAACAATTTAATTGTTGACATTGTTATATTTCTAGACACAAAAGTGTTTACATGTACGTAGTCAATGTAAATTGAGGGGCACTCATGTAAATCCACCTATTACATTATGAAACCCCCTAAGCTACGCCACCGCATTACACGCTTGAAAAAGCATTACTGACGATATTTTGCATTTCAGTGTGCTGAAACGACAGCTAGATTGTGTAGTTTTGTAAAATTTCTAGCAAAGCTTAGTTTGTCAATGGCTTAATACAATCCAAGTGTACTAAAAGTATAGAAATTAATAGAACTTTCTTGGAAAAATAAAACAGAAATTATCAAATCTAGGTTTGTAGAGAAGCTATATATATAGTGGTCAAATCTTATCCAAATTGAAACTGAAAACCATATATATCTTCTTTAATGCGTTACGAACTATTTGACGTACTGATAATACCCATTCCCACTATGTATGAAGGTTATAAAAAATTTTGTAACTTTATACAAAAAATCAATAACAATATATTTAGAAATTAGCTGCTATGGAACCTTTCATTGAAATAAATAACTTAATTCCGTTCATTATAAATTAAATTACTGAAATTAAATAGCGAAAGATGTTTAATAGAGCGTTTTATCTATTAAATTAACTTGTTGATCTTTAATGTTTTTGTTTAAATGATTTTAAAATCCGCAGTTTCAGTTAAGAGATTATCTACTTTAATAATTTACATTTCACTACATTCGATAGCAGCAAATTATGAATTGATTTCAGTGGAACTGAGAATTCAATACAATAACGAATTATGATATTTATATTTATGTTTTTTAACATAGTTTAACTATGTTTTTGTTTTATTGCTTTTAGTTATTTGTATGTACATTTCTTGGTATGTATATACACATTTTAAAAAATTGACAAGACAATGAATAAGGCACAATCAGAATATTTCATTGCTTTTTCGACTTTTTCACTTCCGTCTGACGTTTAGTAAAAATGAGTCCCACTAATAGATATAAAATAAAGATTAACACTAAAAAGATCAGCAATAGTGCACAAATACTATCCACTGAATGATATGTCCACCAATTCAATTCCGTTGCCGGCGAACGTAATAATTCTCCAGCGAATGCACCATGTTTCAACTGATGTTCTATTGCCCATACGGCAGACTGCAACGGTGTATTTTCGCGTTCACGAAAGACCTTTGAAAGCTGTTGTGCACGACGTGCATAACGTGGCTTAGTAATTTCCTTGAGTGAATGCAACACTTGTTTGCTATTGAATTGATTATAATCCATTTTAAGTCCAACGCCACGATTTTGTGCTGCATGAATATTTAGAAATTGATCACCATAGATGGGTGTTCCCAGTATTGGTTTGCCACAATGCACTGCTTCCGTGGTGCCCAATAGACCGCTATGCGACCAAAAAACTTTGACACGCGGATGACAGAGAAGTGCCAGTTGGGGTGCCCATTTAACAAATAGGAACTTATTACTTTTAGTAGGTAATTTATCACTCTCCCATTTCCAGATGACTTTGTAAGGCAGCTGTTTTAAAGCTTTTATCATAATCTTTAAACGGGCATCATCAATACTTGAAAATCTTAACACAGAACCCCAACTTATGAAAATGACACCTTCAGGTGCCTTTTCTAAAAATGCTTTTATTTCCGGAGTTAATTTTTTAGGTTTTTTCATCCTCCTCTGTTATATGTATACCGCCGACTTCAAGCAATTGACGCGAATGTGGACGACTGCCCAAAAGCGAGTAGTGTTGATTTACAAAGATGACTGCTGTCTGAGATTTGGCCACAGCATCTACATCGACATCCAGATTCAAGTATTTTTTGACAATAGCATTATCAAGCGAATTCGTTTTGTAGCTAAATTGTAAAATTAAAATATTATAATTTATATTATAATAAGAATCTTGTTTTTCACTTTATTACCGATAAAATGTCTTTAACCCTTTGGCCTGCACAAAGTTAACAAAACGTTCTATCCAATTAAGTTGCTCCGGAAATCCAATGAACTCCGATTGTATATAAGATGGCGTATCTGGTAGATTAATGCGATCATAGTACCAGGGCATAAGTGCACAACTACTTGCGGCAACGACGGGCACTTGCAACAGGTGTGCAATGCCCATTTGACAATCCGAATTAAAATATTCTGTAAACAGCAAATCATACGGTTTACTTTCGTGCCGCTTGAGCACCGTAGACACATGTGGACTGCCAAACAGCACTTCGCATGTTTGTTGCCCCTCCTCTAATAAACCTTTATACTCAGCATACAATGCGCGAGGCGAACGTGAAATTGGTGTAAACTCATCAATATCTGCGACATTTATAGTGGAGTTTGATTGCTGCGCCGGATCACTAATTAGTAGTTCCTCATAGTTTGAATGAGGTAGCGTATTTTTGACATATGAAATCACAGTCACATGATGTCCACGTGCCGCTAGCTCCAGTAGAACTGGTTGTATCACTTTAAAGTGACTAAAACCAAAATGTGGAAATATGGCCAATATGTTGCCTCCGCCGCCATTGTCATCATCCGCGTTGGAATCCACTTTTTTTGCTGCTTCGCCGCCACCTGTGGCTAAAAGTAGCCACAACAAAAATAGCCATAGACATCGCGGGGCTGCAGTAGGTAACATTAAATTCATTTTGTATTATTTTTACTATATGCGTTTTTACGCTTGAATGTGTCACACGCGAGTGTGCTTTGTATTTGTTTGTGTGCTGTGATTGGTAATATGTTTTCTTGTCGTTTCGATTAGCTAATAAATACTTACAGTTTCTTTGTAGCTTCGAAAGATAAGCCAATTAATTGTTGGCATTGTTGTCGCTGACCGCTCATTCATGTCACAAAAATAGTAATTTACATATGCGTAGTCTTGTTTTGCTGTGGGGTTAATATACTAATCTACACACTGATATTTCACACAGATTACTTAAACCCACAAACTATGCCGCCGTTTTACACGCTTCACAAAAGCTTCGCTGACGCCATCTGTTATTTCAGTGTGTGGCACCGCGCACTAAAGTTAAACAGTGTTGCACAATATTTTTACATTGCTCTAGTGAGACACTTAAACGATAGATGGCGCCACCAGACTGCATGTAACGGTGAGTTTTTTAAAATTGAAATGGGTGAGTAACTCGCGAGTAAAAATGGAGTAGATTTATTGATTTTTAGTGTTTTTTCTCAATAAAAGCGCAGCACAGCGATTATAATTTTATTCAGTTGCGTCTTCAAATTTTAACTTACTATAAAATGCATTTCAAATTTAGAAACAGAATAAAAAAATCTTTTCTATGCGTTTATAATATGTAGCCTTCAGCTGACCAAACCAATAGCAATAACTGTGTATGATCAGTCTAGGAATTTGGCGAAGAAAAATGTGGACGAAGTATCCTCGACAGTATTGTTGCATCGCAAAATTCGATCTATGGCTCAAGTGCGTTTGTCCCGGTAGTGTTTACAGTATTAAGGTAGCCTTCAAGCCACTGATGTTTGTTCCTTAACTGCTAAAGACCTTTGCATAATACGCTAATTGATTGAAAATATTTGGAAAGAAACGATCGCAGGATCTCGATCATTGAGAACTTTTATTGGGCAAATAAATACAGATTAAAATTCCTAAATCGATTAGCTGCCTTAGTGTTTGATCAAGAATATACAGCTTTACTAGGGTTTAATTGGAAAGGTCTATAAAAACATGAGATGAATTATTCAAATTATCTCTCCGCACTATGTACGGCATGGCGTGAATAAAAAGTCACTAGTTAGGAATAACTTCAGTGTTGTTTTTCGAGATCCCATTAGATCCCTTTCCTTTTTTTTTTCTCTACAGGCATATTCTATACTCTATTTTTTTATTTAGTTATTTAATTTCTTAACTAAAATACAATAACAAAATTACTTTTTTTGCTATAACTGTGGGACTTTTTCAACGACGTTTTCCAATGGCTTATAAAAAGATTTAGTTTCTGTTGTATTCCTCCTCTTATTGACTTCAAGCCTCTAATCAGATATACATGCGTACGTGTAAGCAACTAATTCTTCACTTCAGATTTTGTTTGATAGAAGATATAGCGACTGTCACTGATAAGCTTATCACAAAATAAAACAATGATTAAAATGTATAATAATATTGCATAAGTATTTTCAGACTAAACCAACTATGTAACTTAATGCTAACCACTTAAGAAACTGCTAAGCTCAACAAAAAACAAGGAAAAACATTAATTTCAGTAGAACCAAAGCTTAATTACCCGTCACACGAATCTTTAAATAGTTTATGTGATCATCTTTTATGGTATAGGCGGTGGTCAAGGTCTGATACAACCCAAGTTTAGATCACAGAAGTAACAATAATTTTCTTGAAAATATCAGAAAATGAGAAGTGAGTTGGTATAGGGCTACGTGATTCTAGTGACAGACGGATATTGCTAGACCGATTCGTCTCATCGAGCTGATCAAGAATATATACTTTACGAGCTCTACGCCACTTTCCTTTAATGCGATACAAACTTTCTGACAAAATGAAAATACCCTACACACTGTATGTGGCGGGTATAAAAAGCATTTTAGCAACAGCAGCAGTTTTATGTGCCACTTGAAGCATTTAATAGCGAAAAAAAACTCAAGTAGCGTGTGTTTAGGTTACAAAAATGCATTTTGCATTAATTCGCGCACTCATTCAGCAGCAGGAAATGAACAAAGTATGTATTAGAAAGCAACTAGATAAAGCAATGCAATTGTTTTCGAGTAGTCTGTGTTGCTACTTGAAATTCAAAAAATACTTATTAACTAACGGACTGACTGATTGATTAACTTGGCTACTTCTACTAGTCCGAGCAGTTAAGTCGTCAGGGTACTCAAAAAAAAAAAAACAAAAAAATCAATGCAAGTGGCAAATTAGTTGCTGATTCAACAGACCGAATGATAGCATCGATTTGAGTGCCTCTATTGATTTTGTGACTGTTGTTTACATTTGTAGCTCTTTCGTAGTCTTAATTAAATTTTACTTCTGGGGAGCAGCAGCCAGCTACTCAGTTAGTCATCCAAGGCAGCAACTAACTACAGCAGCTGTCCTTTACTGTTTTTGGACTCGAATAATGTCTAGAAACGTTTTGTTGTCCTTTTGTTGTCCTGCTGCGTTGTACACATGTCCTCCTATAACTAGGCACGGACACTGATAATCCTCATTTGACATGCTTTGCCTCGAGTTCAAGTCAAGTTTTGTGTATCTGTATCTGTATTATCGTTTGTGCTCACAGCTCGTAAATTGCCAACAAATAAACTAACAAATGAGCAAACAACTACAAAATTGGATCATAACTCAAACGGAAAATGTTGAAATCTGCACAAACATGGAATTAATTAAGTTTCACGCGAATTGTGTCATTAAAATCGATGAAGATACAAATTGGCAACAACAAACATCAAAACGACCAAGTGCCAAGATTAACAGATTTTTAATGTCCTTTGTCTCACAATTTGTGAATGCATTTGCGTTGTGTCGTCGGCCGACATTGAATATTACAAAATCGTATAGAATCGAACAAGCACACAGCTGCATTTATTGTCTTTATCAGTTTTTTTTTTAAATTGTTTTTTTGAGGGCGTTTGATTTCAAATACAGAATCGAACAGAAAATAACCAGATGCATATAGCGAGTAGCCAAGTTGTAGCTAGAAGAGATTCCCATGTGGCACATTATGGCATGTTTGTTGCCGCTGACATCATCTTCTTCGTGTCATCAACAACATTATGGATGGCCATCATACCAGATAATTGTTTATTATTATTTGTAGTAGTAATATTTTGTTTTTGTTTTCAATATTTACTCTTTTAGTTTTATCGAAAAAACACTTCAAAAACACTTAAATTTTTTATCTGCTTAAATATTCTTCTACGACTATTCACATATGTATCTGTATATCTGTTTCTGTTTCAATTTCTGTCTATTGACCCAATCAATCGGTGTAAATTCTCTCAGCTATAGAGTGTGGGAAGTGGGTCTTTCGATATCTTGAATTTGTTGTTATTTGTTGCCGCAGAGCTGTAGGCGTCTTTCTTGCACTTTCAATTGCATTCAATCGTTCGAAAATTTGCCGCTAGCCAGACGGACCGATAGACAGACGGACAGACAGATAGACAGCAATTGTAGCCCAGTCAGCCAATCAGTAACGCCTACAAATGCACTTGAACACTTAATTGTTGTTGTTGTTGTTGTTTTCGTTACTGCTGCTATTGTTGTTATTTGTGTGTTATATTCTATAATAGTTTTGTATCTTTTGCTTGCAGTTGCATAACTGATTTACTACTGTTTATTATCGTAAGATAATTTCTACAAATCGAACGTAATTGTGAAAATTAATTGTTTAACATTTTAAGTTTAAATGAATATTGAAATTGATTTACATGCTTGTACATACATATTTGTTTAAATATATCAATTACAATAATTAAAAGTAAGTTGTGTTTGATTAATAGTTTTTTTTTTTTTGATTTTTTTTATATTATAAATTTAATTCCCCTTTATTAATAATATAATTTTATTTTTATTTTTTTTTTTTATTTTTTTTCCAATCAAAAAAATTATTAAAGTTAATCATTGGCATTCAATTTCCTGGTTTTGATTAATGTCATTAATATCAAAGTCCATATTGAGGCTTATCTTCAAAATAAAATTATCCATGCATTTGATTAGCTAAAACATGTTGGCGAGAGACCGTGCTTTAAGTACTTGTTGAACGTGTTGTGTTTTAAATATTGGTTTTAAGGTCTTGTAGGTCCTTGGCTTATTAGCGTAAATCATCTAAAGATGGCTGAGCAATGGGATATTTACCGCACGTGGGTTCCGGGTCACCAAGATATATTTGGTAATTGCGAAGCAGGTACATTGGCCAAAAATGCAATATCTCGAAACTTACGTGCCAGAACAGCCGAACAGCCCAACACATGCGCCATAATAGGCACACTCTATCCATGATGTTTGGAGCTCTCACGGGACACTGCCTGGTTGTCAGACATACCGTCTGACTAGGAGTAGCATCAAATGACTTCTGTAGCAGCTGTAGAAACGAGGAAGAGGAGGAGACAGTAGAACATTTTCGCTGCCACTGCCCAGCCCTTGGGAGAATACGGTTTACCGCACTTGGTAGGCCGTATCTCGATAGTCTGGCGGAGTTTGCATCAGTCAAGATTGGTGCAGTAGTCGCCTTTTAATGAAATCCAGCTGGTTCGAGTAGGGAGAAATAAATGAGGAATCATATGGTATCACAATGGGCTTATCTGGCCTAGGTGACGTCGCGAAGATTCGCGTCGGCCAGATTCAGATCGAATTATTGCTCAAAAAGAAGTTTTGTTGTCATTCAAATATATATATGATGTGGCAGACGAGATTTATTGTCATAGATTTTAGTGATTTTTCGGTAACCGCGCTTAAAAATATCCAACTCGACATAAGTGTTTCATAAGGAACAAGTAAGCATTCTATTCGTTTCCAAAACATTTCTGTCGCATTGATTTATGAAAGACTTTAGAAAGAACATTGACAAACTTAGAGCAAACATTAGAAACAAATTAAAATTGTTCTTTTTGATATTTTTTTTTAAACCTTCAGGCTAATTTTTTTCGATAGGCTGTATATATTGAATAAGTGGTAAGAAACTTACAGTTACGCCATTTTAAATCAGTTAGTATATGAAAATTTATATAAACAAGATTTGGTTTCAAGGACATTTGAGGATATAGTTTTGTCTGTACTTTAAAGACTATTGGATCCATGGTATACAAAATGTGTTTGTTATATTTTTAAAAACGGCAACAAATCTTACATTTCAAGGTTTTTAAAAGGATCTTATCTAAGCTGAGCTAGTGACTTGTGACTTTTGCTTTCTACTGCTGCTTCTGTTAAGAAAATGAGGCGCGTGTGCGAGTTGCCCTTTCGATACAACATTGAGTATTATTGAGATTTTTATTGGTGAAATTTCGCGGAATTAGACGAGGTAAGGTAAATGTTGTTGTTTATTTGCCTTTTCCGCGTGAGAGATAATGCATGCAATGATGTTTCGATCGATGCGCGTGCCTGCATTCGAGGACATTTTTAAAGCAAACAAATGAGAGGAATATGTCAAAAAACAAAAAAAAAACAAAAAAAAAAAAAATAGCGCGAACTACCAGTAAAGCCATATAAACATATTTTTGCTAAAGTGAAGGTGAACGTAAACAAAACTTCATGACTGAAAGAAAACATATAAGAAAAATTGTTGGAACCGTTTTTGGTGGGTTTTTCAGAAAACAAAAAAAGTGCATATAAAGAACAAAATTTGAGTTGGCAATGGGAAAACGACGTCCTTCCACGCGACCAGTGCGTTTTATGGTACAACTCAATGCAGTTTTCGTGGAATGTGGTGAATTGATTTGAAATTGCTGTAATATAATGTATTGCTGACGATCTTGCATGCTCATAAATGCAGCAATAAAACCATCTACGACAATCTTCACTTGCGCATTGTAATTGAGAGAAGAGAAGCGGAGGCAAACGTCTTACAGGCAGTGCTGGTGGTAGTGCTAGTGATGGTGGTGTAAGGAGCTCAGGGACAAATAAGATCGAACATTCGATGGATCGACTAATCGTGAGCGTGTAAGTGTGGCGAAATGGGCAAAACAAGCGGCAATTTGTTAGTCGCTTTGTTCCTGAGAGACAAAGTCACTGATTTTATGAGACTACGAGAAAAAAAAAAAAATGAAAGAAAGATATGCGAAGCGTTAAAGATCGTTGATCGTTGAACAGAGAAATTGGCCAAGACATTGCTACATGAAGGAAGAAAAACGATTGAACAAACGAACGAACGCGTCGAAGCATCGCTCATCGGGCACAATGATGTTGCAATTATTGAACCTTCTGTATTTTCAAATTTCCATCATTAATAACACAGGCGGAGGCCAAAGTGAACCAAGGACTAAACAGTATGAAACTAAGGCACTGAGACTGAGGACACAACTAATAACGATGATGTGTGACAGACAAACAGACAGAAGGACAGACGGACAGACGCACGGACAAACAGAAAGCGAGCTGAACTGCAAAACGCGTACTTGGCTGCCGCTGTGACCATTAGCGAGTTTCGGCGGAATACGCGTGAATTCGATTGTTTAACACAGAGCAACGAAAAAGATGACAACGTAAACATAAATATGAACTTGGACGACTCACGGCGTTGGCAGGAATTTTCGGAATGTGCACCGCGGGTAACTCATTTCAAGCAAGCGAGAATTGTACACGCGCATTAACGGTCCCAGTAGGAGCCGCGTGCGCATAAAGATCGGCTATAATTATTCATCCTGGGTGGGGTGTATTCCTTAGTACTATAGCATAGTGCTATACTTGTGCTATGGCTAAAGGCGAATAAACGGACATTTGTACTAACAAGATCATCCGCAACATCTTCGCATCAACAGATCACTTGGACCACGTACTGCGTTTGTCAACGCAGATGCTAATCACGACATTAGTCTTAAATAGGCGTGCAGCTTTTTTGCTTTGCCAATAACTATCCATTTCGGCCATGCTGCTAGCAAATCCACGAACATCACCACCACTTCAGCAATTTGTGTGTAAATTTTTACATTAGTTACGCGCACTGGCAAAAAACCTGTAAGATCTGGCCATATAACATGGGCCAGTCTGGTCGTATCTTGTTGTGCGTGTAGCTCAAGGATAATTGTTGCAATGTATTTAAGCTTCAACTTGAAATCTATTAGTTTGTTTATAAATGAGTAAAAGTGTATCCTTGGAATGCCGTAAAATTATTATATTATGCATTTCTATCTATTTTTAGAGAAATGCAACTAATTATTTGTATTTAGTCAACAGCTGGAGACAAATTGGAGAAAAGCAAGACATTATTTGTAATTTACGTTCAAGGTTTTTACCGTTCTACAAATTAGAGGTTTACCTTGTGTAACTAGGTACTTATTAGAAATTGTTGGATATATGAATTTGTAACATAAAAGGCGCTCTATATATAGAAAATTTAATTGTTTTGGAAATATATAATATGAGTTTTGGAATAACGTTGTCATACCCAGCGGTACTAAAGATCGACTCATAACTAATCATTTGACTAGTCCAGCGTAGTCAGCACTGTCCCACGAGCTAGCCAGCCTTAAAGGTATTTCCTATTCCACTTTTACCCGATAATATTCTGACAAAAGCTTATGCGTCCAGGTTGATGCAAAGACAACCCAGTGCTGGTCAGCAGCTTTCCCAGTGTGATGCAGAGACGTTCCAATGTGGGCTTACCTGTCCCAAGCTGATGCAGAGACGACGAGTCCAGTACTTGTCAACAACAGCCCAGGCTGACATTGAGGCTGGCTAGTAATTCATTACAGCTGACAAGTCATAAGTCATTGGATACACTCTGCAATAGCCCTGATGACTAGTCATTGAATAGCCCGTATGAGTTAGGCATACTGAATAAATTTTTGTTTAAAAGTGTCGCTTGGCATTGGGTCGACTTTGTAACAGCCGTGACTAGTCAGTGACTTACCCGAGTAGACTAGTCAGAAAAAAAGTCAGTTGGGTCAACTGAACAGAGGCGTACTGCTAGATGTTTCAAAAGTTTAGGGTATATCTTGCAGTCTCAGAGAAAATCTCTTTCATACGGCGTGCACATGATAAACAGACGTAAGACAGACAGACATAATAGATCGATTTCCAGGGCTCTGCGTTTTAGTGAAACTTGAGTAAAGCACAAAGATCTTGTTATGTATTTGATGCGTATTTTATTTGCACCTGTATAATTTGTTGGAAGATGATAAAAATGTTCGCACATAGCAGTCACGCTAAGATTACCATTTTACATGAGCTGGTCCAGGGCCTCTGGTTTATCAGCATAAACTTTTTCTTTCAGGTGTCTCTACAGGAAAAAAATGTGGCGGCGCTCATCGGTCATGATTACAATTTGCTAAAATTGGCTAGATTTTTGATATTTTGCTGGATTTTGGCGTATTAAAAACGGTCAAACTAGTCGGTTGGCAACAATTTCCATGGCAAAAACTTTGCAAGACTGACACGTCTGAAAGCAAGTTCAATTTTATAGGAGTTTTACATCGGTGACCACAAAACGGAGAACTCTATACTTTTAGAGTCCAACATGCCTTCTTCGCATGTTACACACAATTGCATAATTTTGTATACTCCTTTACCAAATGGGTACGACATATAAAAAGATATTATCTGTATTTTTGATTGACTGTATCCATACTGCACTACTGTACGGGTTCTCATACCATAATAAAATTTGCTGATTGTCTACAGACGTTTAAATTGGTCAGTCCTTTCTAAAGTTCTCAATTTTTTTGAAGGGTTAGAGTAAATATTGAAATGAGTTCCAAGTAAAATATTCCAAACATAAATGAGACTCCTCTGTTAAATACTTAGTATCGAAGTTCAGCAAAACATTTTAGCACATATGGCATCAATCATTAAAAATTGTTTAACTACTGTCCTTGATTTAGAAGGAAGAAGAAGTGTACAATCAGTTAAACAACTTCCAAGAAAAAACCATTAACGAAACAAAACTCAAATGATTTTGAATGCAACAAAGTATTAAACTTCCTTTCAATTTGACACTGGCGACCACCCAAGCAAACATTTAAATGTGCGATCGAAATCTAATTTTTTTATTTTTTTATTTTAGTACGCACACTAATGGCGTTATCCAATAAATCTGTGCATAATTCTCTTAAAAACACGAAGAGGCACTCGAAATCGATTTCTAAATAATGTAAACAGTAAAGAATATTTTCAACAAAGTTTATGTCGCTTAGTTTTCAATATTTACTTGCTACGCTTCAATGCACTAATTATGCAGAAAACAATTAACGAAGTGTATAGAGTTTTGGTGTACAAACAAAGTAGCCACTTATATATGCCTGCATGTCTGTCAGCAAGTGCGCCAAAGACGACTTAAAGTCTCAGGCGCAAGTTCAAGATCTCAGTTCCAAGTATCACGACTGATGCTGCTCCTGAAGATTTACAAGTGTTTCAAGCTGCTCCTGCTCCTGCTGCTGGTGTCTGCTGCTGCTGCTGTCGACAATTAGTCTCACGCACCAACACCAAATGCAACAAAAACAAACTAAATGTAAACAAAAACTAACAATTTTTGGAATTGTTCTCGACAAAGGATTTCATCTCATTTTACACATGGACATGCGTCCCTAGATTGCGTAATTTATGGGCAGCGCCTCACTGTAAACACGAAGCAAACCGACCAATATACATGCATGTAATTGGATCGCAACAGAAGAAGACCAAACATTACTTTGGTTTAGTTACAGAAGGAATGCTGGCCATGCTTAGTTAGTCAAGTGCTTTACTAATTTCTAAAATAATTTCTATGCACTTGATCTGCACATATGTACAAGTGGCGCTGAAGGATTTTAGACCCGTATTCCCAGCAGTTAAAAATGAAAAATATATAGTATACGAGTATGCTCGAATTTTGTGGGTCGCACATGTTTGCTGTCATAAATCACAAATGTTATGGGTGCGACGTCATGTCTTTCAAACGCATTTTCACACTTTTTTTCTTAAAGAAGATCACTTCAACTCTACTCAATTTTATTTTACTTTATTCATTACTGCGCCTACGTTAAACGCCTTTGAAAAAGAAGAAATTTGAATACCAAAAATGCTTATCGTAAACGTTGTCGTCGTCGTCGTCGTTGATGTGTAGTTCCAAAGAATTATAGATTATTAATTATTTGTATTGAATTTCGTGTGGCGCGTTGATTAGCCAAACGCACAGATACAATACACAGATACTATACGAGTATGTAAATGGAAACCATGTTGGGAGCAATGCTGCTTCTAAACGTCAACTAATAGCTCTGATCTTAAATTTGATGAGCTACAATAATATGTAAAGTTTTGTTAAAAAAAAAAAAAAAAACACTCTATAGAACACCTGAAGCGCGGGTGTTGTCATAAATAGCGCTTTAATTAGACAAACGACGAATACGAGTACATCGTCGATGGCGATCGCAGAACACAATCTCTGACTTAGACAATAAATCGCATTTTAATGAGAATGATCATTGATCATTGATTGATTCACTGTTGGGTTGGCGCAAGATCAAAGATCATACGCAACACCTGAGGGTGCCACACAACTAGACAATAATTGAATTTGAAGCCAAAGCAAACTTAGCTTGAGTTCCACGCTCATTTCTTGTTGTACTTTTCAATGGCAATGGCAATGTGTAGTGTTAGTGAACGTCATGCGTTTGTCCATTGTAATTGAGTTCAGTTCCCGATGCAAAAATAATTAATCATGACACCATTTATCGTGTTGTATTGTATTGACGTAAGTGCATGTATGTATCTATCTATCACACCGTAGTTTTAAATTGATTTTTTTAAAATACTCTGCAGAAAATATGTCTAGTTTATGAAGTTTTCCTGAAGGCTAGTTCTCACTATTGAAAAAAGCAGAACTTGCATTACTGTCAAATGAGAAACCTATGTAACTGCTCTTCAGCTACCCTCTAAAAGTGACAAATTTGTAAATTTACCTTTAAATATGGTCGTGCTCAGCCTTTAGTCTAAAACGATCTGTATTTAAAATATTCAAAAGGATGGATTGACTGGTTCTATTCCTAGTGTAACCAAAAATTAGTCGAGTTTATTAAGCATAAATAAATATATGTAATGAGATGTCTAACAACTTATTTCGAGTCTTTTTCTGTTAACATTTTTTTTTTGCCTATGAGCCTAACTAGAACCACAGCATCTTAACAAGAATCCATAAACTCCAAACAACGCCCCCAAAGACATTCCAGTCTACAAATACAAACTTTTATGTTAAATTTTCAACTTTTGTCCTTGGATATTGGTCTCAGGGTTCCAGCCCCTATCAAAATATAGTTTATTCAACCAAAACACAGAAGGCGCTTGATATGACTAAAGCTGTAGAAATTTGGACTGAGTGAATTCAACATTTAACCTAAACATCATTAAAATGTACATATATCTGAGCCATGAGCGCTGTAATTAATAACAATCGAAACACTTTAAAGAAAAATGTTTAACCGTAATCAAACGATACATGGATTCTTAAGAAAATATCAGAAATCATGACAGGTTTTCAGGAGTCACCCTCGATGTCATTTGCAATTTTGAGACATCTATTTTAAAACCCTTGACCTAAACCTAAAGCAAAACCAAAAAAAAAACTCGGGGTGAATGTAACGAGCTAAAAAGAGACTTTGTTGAGAAATACTTTATTCTATCAAAAAAAAAAAAAAAATATATTTATGAATAGTTTTTCAAACTACCATTATACAATTAAAAATACAAATAAAACTAGTTGAAAATTATTGTACAAGAAGAAGATATAATTCACAGTTAGTTTAAACATAATTTATATAGTAGGCATACTTAGGTTCTTTAAACCGACATATTTGTGATTTTATTTATTTATTTTTATACCCGTCACACATGACGTCGTAGATCCCATAAAGAATATATATATTCTTGATCAGCGACTACGAAACGAGTCCGTTCGTCTGTTTATCCGCTTATATTTGTATCAGCTTTTTCGGTCAAGACATAAAGATATTAAGCTGAAATTTCGAGCTTAAGCTTTTCTCGGCAGCTAATAATTTAAGTTCGAAAATGAAAGTGCCACGCCCATTTTTAATAATAGCCTCTATACAAACTTACCGCCCATTTTAATGAATTCACTTCAAATCGGGTGAAAACACATCTACTGTCTTTCTATGTACACACCACCGATATGATGTGGATCGAGCCACTATTACGAATAGTCCTACACAAACTTATTTCTCATTTTCTGATATTTTCAAGAAAATTTGTTTTAAAAATGCAGATGCTGTGTAAAAACTTGAGTTGAAGCTGACCATTGATCCACACCCATTCTGTCTCGAAACTCTTTTTGTAAAACCATTTCGTGTGGCGGGTATTTAAGCTTCAGTTACACCGAAGTTAACGTTTTTTTTCTTGTCTGTTTGTTTAATTAATTATTTAATAACTCTTCCTGTTAAAATATTTTTTTTCTTTTATAAGCAAATTGAACCAATTTAAATCGCGTAGTCAAAAGGCCGTATGCATGCATTTCGATGGTAAATATTTGACAAGTTTTAATTTCGTTTGTAGCGTATTGAAGCTTTGTTAATGTTAAGCTGTCGTTTTCCCATGTTACTTTATAATTGATATTTTTTTCAATTAGTTATTTATTTATTGAATTGCCATTGAGTATGCTTTGATTGGATTAGACTGTATCTGTGTGTTTCATGGAGTTTCGTTTTGTTTTAATATTTTTTTTTTTGTATTTCATTTGATGACAGCCGCCATATTGACATTTTCGCGTACAAACGTTCGCTCTGGTTGCCAAATAGCCGGCAAAATATGAAAAGAGAGACACATCATGTCAGTTTATGACAGCCGTAAGCGGCAAAAATCAAAGCGTTTTAGTGCGCGTTGGCTTGTGTACTTTTTGGATTTTTTTTTCTTTCTTTAACTCTTTTTTTTTTTAGTAATTTTTTGTGTACCGCCAACGAACCAACCAACCAGCCAGTCAATCAGTTCGACAGTCAGTTAGGCATTCAGTTATATAGCTACACCACAGTCGGCTTATCAAATCTTTATGACTATTCTCTACGTTGCAAAAGATAAGAAAACGCTTTTCAATTTGAATTATTGCCAAGTAGTAGCAGTTAGCATGACTTGCTTGTGAGCTCGTGATATACTATATACATATATCGTATATAACTTTGTTGTTTTGAATGAAATTACCAAAAGCAAAGCATACAAATGTATATGAAAAGTGGGCGGAGCCAAAAAGGGTTGAATCGAAACACTAATTTGACCAAAAAAGGCGTTAACGTTCAAGTAGCGAAAATAAAACATCACGAAAAGTAAAGGATTAATCTAATTATTTTTGCAAATATTCAACCCTTTTGCTTCTTAAAATCTTCCTTCAAATATCAAAATTCAACTCTTTCACGCTTGTATTATAAAAATTCGTTTACAAAAGATACTCTCAAGCAGGCAGGCAGAGGGAAGACAGACAGGCAGCCTCTATGTTCCTGTTTAATCCTTAAACTCTTTCAGAGACATACACACAAATGCACACTTGCAACAACAACAAAAACAATTACGCCTTTCCCGAACAAAAACTACAACAAATTCAATGACTACTACAATTTTTCGCTACGCACATTTACTGGGCGTATTCGCACATCAAGGACAATCTTCTCTTGCGAATATAAACATAAATTTTAACTCTGTCCTGTCGCTGTAGACGAGACAATGTACTCTAAGCCGTTCACGTGTACGTCAACTGAAAATCTCAACTCGCTCACTTTATGCCAACTTTCATTGTTTTCAAGTAAAATTCTGAGTACCAAAAGTATCTAACAATGACATCAATTGCTAAGAATGCTACGGGTTCAACCTCGAAATCAATCCGTTTGTCTGTCTGTCTGTCTATTCTATCCGGTTTGTCTACCTGTAAACCCTTTAATTACGATGGTAAAGGGTACACCCCTTTTGCCTTTT
Source organism: Leucophenga varia (assembly GCA_018903435.1). Taxonomy (NCBI): domain Eukaryota; kingdom Metazoa; phylum Arthropoda; class Insecta; order Diptera; family Drosophilidae; genus Leucophenga; species Leucophenga varia. The sequence continues at coordinate 1,046,371 of JAEIFJ010001509.1, read as the reverse complement.
TAAAATGTCAATATTTTGGTTTATCGTGGCACATTATGGTCATTCTTAGTCATGCATGACATTTCGGTCTGTCTGGCGGTCCGACATATCCTTTCTTATGCCTATATCTCTTGTGTTCATCGTGTCGTCGTCGTATGTCCCATTCCTTCATTACTATTTGTAAAATCGATTTTGCATTGCAATTTTTGCCATTTTTATTATCGATTCGATTGCTCGTGGCGGGCGTGACATTTTTATGGTGTTTATATATTTTTCGCAAGCAAATTTTATGCTCTTTTATTTCTCTAACAATGAATATTTTTGCACCCGTCTAACCTTGACTTTTCGTAAATATTTTCACATCTAATTATGCCGTAAAGGTAATTTATGATTTCGTCCTTTGTCGGTGACATTGCATGTTTACATACAAATACTATACGCGAATTTTATTTCGATTTTTCCGCTGCATTTTTGTAGCAAAAATTTTTTTTTTTCGGAAATGTAGTTGTAGAAGTTCATTGATTCAATGCTATTTTTGAGAAAATAGTTGCAGTTATAAGATGGGTAGCTATTTTTTTCCAGTTAAACTAGTGGCGCTTTGTGCTAAGTTAAGAAGAATTTTCTGTCAGGGATGGTTTATAAAGTATCGTAAAAATGAAAGAAGTATATCATCGAATTAAAATCAAATCAAAGCTTTGACAGCTAAACAAAATGGCTACTTGCTGAGAAAAACATATTAAAGCGAAAGGAAAAAGTCCCAAAAGATCAAAGCGTTCTTGACCAATTATGACGTTGAAAAAAGGCTATTACTACTGTGGGCAAAAAGTAAGGAGAATTTTCAATTTAAACTTCGCGGGCTTACTATTCCGGCTCTTTTTTTTCTTGGGTTGGCAGGACTATTAATAACATCTGGGCCAAATTTCACGTCAATGTCATTATCAGTAATATATTTATATTATATATTTTTCGATTTTTACAAAGTCTGATTTAATTGAGCAAAGAAGTGTCATCAAATTTTGTTTTCTGAATGGAATAAATAGAATAAAAATATTGAAGAAGGCTTACGGGGACCGAGCTCTACCAAAATCAACAACATATAATTGGTATAAATTATTCAAAGATGGTTGAGAACGTGTTGAAGACGAAGAACGCCCTGGTCGACCATCGACCTCAATGGACGATGCTCACATCCAAAAAGTAAAAGAATTAGTGCTTGTACACCGTTGATTAACTATAAGAGACATTGCTGATGAAATTGGCGTATCGAAAGGATCAATTAATATCATTTTGAAAGATGTTTTGGGCCACAAAGATTCTCCTCTCCTCGATTCCTCGTGACTTTTTCTCCAAAAATGCAAACAATATCATTCCACAACCACCGTATTAGCCTGATTTAGTTCCGTGTGACTTTTGGCTATTCCCAAAACTCGAGAGACCACTACGGGGAACGCGTTTCGAGTCGATTGAGGAGATAAAAGCTAAATCGAAGAAGACGCTGATAGCTATACCGGAAAGGGACTATTTGGCATGTTTCGAGGATTGGAAAAAACGTTGGCATAAGTGTATTTTATCGGGAGGAGATTACTTCGAAAGGGGTGAAATTGATTTACAAGAATAAATAAAGACTTTTCATTGTACAAACAAATTCACTTTGTAAAATGCCCACAGTAGTACACACTATTGAAAAACTAATTCCAGCCAAAAAAAAAACCTTTTATTCGGCGTAAAGCCGGAGAGACCTTTCATGTGTATCATTTTTTTCCATACTCCTGAAAACGAAACTCATCCTGATGAATCTCTTTCGACGCCTTTTACATTAAGTTAAGTCTTCCGTGTTAGAATTCTTGATCGCCCGCGGGGTACCGAATATATTAGAAAGTAAAATGGCAGTGCATGATATAATATGGATTTGAATACTTAATAATATCAATAGTTGGCCCAAAAGGTGTTGGGACTATTAAATATATATTTTTATATTTTTCGAAGAACACAGCGAATATCTCACTGCAACGTCATATTCTTGTAGATACATTGGATTTTCCCATTCTTCTCACACTACGGAACATTTATCGAAAATTACCACACTTAGAAAAACAAAAAAAGATTGAAGATATTTTTAATCTTATTAATTAAACATTAAGTTTCGATGGTATTTACAACAGATGTGAAAAGAATAAACTATTTAATAGCAAATAAATACACATATTAGAAGGGATTAGCCACACAAACTGCAACCGGCACACGTTTTATGCTACAAGAATATATTTGGAATTGCCGCGATTGGATTGACTTTTCCCAAATGAGCTAAAGGTTTTAAGCCAACTACCGGATGGATGCCATAGTTATTTGCACAAAATCTCTGACAATTTTCCAATTTTTTATAAAAACAAAAAGAAATGAAAAATGAGAAAAAATTCCGCCATTGACAGCGTTTACCACGACAATTATGCCGTATTTACACGCGCGTTTAACGTGTGCAGAGGCGGCGACAAAAAGTTTTTACAAAGCGAAGACAGCAAAGACAGCACGAGAAGCGAGTAATTAACATGTCAAAAAGCAAATAAATAATGAAAACAGTCAAGTAAACAGTTTAAGCGACATCACAAAACAAAAGCCGCATTGCATTTTGCATTGGAATATAACGACGGACGGACGGACGTATTGCTTTGAATGAGCGCGGAAGTGGTGAACATATGCAAAAAGGATTAATTTTTCCATTGATTACGCGATGAACACACACATACACACACACACACACATGTTCTCACATATGCAGCAACTCAATGGGGAAATATTAGAAATGTAATAAAAATCAGAATCGGAAACGGAAATAGAAATATAAAATGAAATATGCACTCAAAACAAATTGCAATCATAAAAAATAAATTTAGGTCCATTATGCATGCGAAACGAGGCCAATAAAGAAGTCGCTGCGGTGTCATAAAACAATAAATGAACGCGCAGGCACAATTTCCTTTTTTTAGATCTCAAAAAAAAAAAAAAATAAGGAAGCACTGTCTTTGACATTATTATGCAGCTATTGTCCTTCTAGACTGTGTAAGCGAAAAAAAAAAAAAATAAGATAAATTTTTTTGTAAAACATTGAAAAAAATGAAAAATAGAGCGTAAAAAATATCTATAACATCGAGGGCAAATATTTTTAAAAATATGAAAATGGAAAAAAATGAGAATACAAAAAAGCAATAATAAAATAAAAAAGCGGCAAAATCGTAAATTCAATTTGAACAATTTGAAGTTGTTTTTAGCGTTATGATTCGTAGAAGTTGGCTTTGTTTTAGACAGTTTTTTGTATCTCAGACTCATTATTCAAATATTTTTATGATTTTTTTTTAGTAAGTAGTGCAGAAAATAAAAAGCGCATTCGACGAAAAAAATTAGATTTTTAGAACATTTAGAGCATACCGAGAAAAAAGCAAGAAACAAAAAACTTATTTTTATAAGATATGCGTGGAATTTTTTTATTTTGTTTATTTTTATTTTTTTTTTTTTTTTTTTTTTTTTTTTTTTTGGTTTTTTTTTTTTTTTTTTTTTATTTTATTTTTATTTTTGTGCCCGAATTTTTTTTCAGCACAATAATTGTAGAACAAAAATATTTTAGGTGATATGTATTTTCTGGTTTACAGCTTGGTGACGTTTTGGGCTGACTTTAAGGGCATGAGACGACTTATTTTATACTAAAGAAATTCTTTAAATTGAACTTAGATTTTTTTACTGTGAACAGCAGCAAGGTCATTTTTTGAAAGATATTAAACATGGAAAATGAATTACAATAATATTTTTTAGAATATATAAAAAGAAAAGAATATATGTAGAATATATATGTTAAAAATAGGAAATACGAGTAGTAGAAAAAAATGAAGACTAGCTTTTTACCAAGTTTGGTGCAGGGTCAATACTCGAATTTGGAATTCGCCAGTCTAAAATTTATTAGAAATTTTTATTGACTTTAAATTTCTTTAGGTTTCTTGTATAATAAAAACTTAACCAGATTGATTGTTCTTCACAAGATATTAAAGAATAAATATACTTTTGTATACATTTTAAAATTTGTGGGATAATATCCTCTTTAAGACTTATAGAAAAAATTTGATAGATTCTATCTGCTATGACTCCGGGAAAATCTGAACTTCAAATATTGTGGCCTTAACTCCTAAATTTTCTGATGACAGTTTATTCATAAGAAAATTGGGGGGCTTTCAAAGTTTTTCGAAAAGGACTATTTAAGCTGCTCTCAGAGATGTAAATGTTAACAATTCACAATAATTTGACAGTTGCGGTCTATTTGAACTTTTGGAAATAATTACAAAATATTTTTTAAACCGCAGCTCTATAGTGATTTCATGGAAGAAGACACTAAAATGATTGTGTTCTTTATCAATTAGCCGAATCCAAAGCGTAGTAGTGTAAGAACTAAAGCATCGGACAAAACCGTGAGTTGACCTGGAAGGATGCTATGGACTAGAAATCTAAATTTTAAGCAAGCTAGAACTAATTTATTGAAAAGGGCACAGGCTGAAATCATCCGAGCATCATTCTATCAAGGGATTGGCTGTATCGGTTAAAATGATTATAATATTATTTGAAGTAAAGTTAATTTCGAATATTTTAAAACTAATTTCCAGTTTAATGCATCGAACTGCATCTAATTAAGTTTTAATTGACAATTTATACTTAAACTGACATTTTTAACTTAAACTAATTCCCAAAAATGCATTCATTAGTTTGCTTTAAATTATTCCTAACCTTTTCAACAAGCTGCTTCAGTATCTCATTTATTTTATAGCAGCCAATTTAGCAAAACGTTTTTCCATAAACTTGTAGTATTTTATGAATGCATTTGTTCGTGAACTATGCAACAAAAAGCGTAAAATCATCTCATTTACTTGCATATAACTATACATTATATTTAGATATTCATATATTCATCTACATTATAATCATTATCATTCTAGTAGTGCTCCACTACTTGATTTTAATGAATCTACTGTTTGGTGAGCAAACAGTTGTGCAAAAAAATTTAAATTTTTCAAATGTTTTTTGTTGTTTTTTTTGTTTATCACGAAAAGCGTACAAATTTAGCACGCTTTAAAAAATTGGCAAATTTTTTTTTTATTTTTAAACTTGTTTTACACAAGTCATGAAATAAAAAAAAGATATTATCTACTTAAGCAAATAAATTAGATATTTTAGGTGCAGTTATTTATGCGTTGCTTAAATTTCCGGTATAAATATTCGACATATCGTATGTACGATAACAAAAAAATGAAATAATTATTTGGGAACAAACAAAAAAGTATTTTGAAATCAAAGTGTTTATTGAGCATTGATAAAATATATAGCGAATGGTTATATTTAGACTTGAGTAGGTACTTTGTCGGAAAGTTTATAACGCATTAAAGGAGGCATTGGAGACCCCATAAAGTATAAATATTACAAATCAGATCGATGAGATGAATCGATTTAGCCATGTCCGTCTGTCTGTCTGTTGCGATGCGTTTTACTCAGATTATTTTAAAGATATTGACATGGAATTTTTTTTATAATTAAAAAACCCCTTTTTAGACTTAGCCTAAAACTTAGCACTTTTTTTGGTCCTTTAAGGCAAGATTGTTTATGAACACAATCAAAGAATCAAGGTATAGCCCCCACACAACCCCGATTTTTTGGAAAAACGCATAACAAATATTTACCGAAAAAATTTTTTTTTTCCCCAAATAAAAAATTAAGGGCCCCCCCCCTTTTTTATGTATAGCCTCCATACAAACTTACCGCCCACTTTCGAATTTTTGTATGAAAACATTTATTTTTTCTAAATGAATCCAATTAAAATTTGGTAAAATCAATTCCAATGTCCACCTAAGTGAGTACTTTCGATATGGTAAGGATCGAGCAAATATAACATAAAGCCTCCATACAAATTTGACCAAATTCATAGTGAAATTTAATCTATGCACCTGGTGAACATATAAACTATTAAAAGTGTTGTGTAACGGGTATTTCAGCTTCGGTTCCACCGAAGTTAACGTTTTTTCCTTGTTTTCATGTAATTTTTGGTCAAAGCTTTTTTTCCCTATCTTAATATTAACATGAAGAAAAATGATGCCGCTGAAACGGGCTGGGATGTCTAAGAAAATCGAAGTTTTAAAATTAGAGTCAATTCTAACTGAAAATTCATGTTGTACAAAGCCCGCAAATGGATATTATCCAAATTATAAAAGATTTTGAAAGGGAAAAGCTAAATAAATTAACAAGCTAATTGTGACTGACGTTAAAAAGTGATTCCAAATGTAAATCTTATGGATCAGATTCAAAAGTATTATCAAATATTGTGCATGGTGTTATCTACTACGAGCTGCCAACAAGGATAAAAGTTTCCGAAGTCAACTGATACGTTCGATTCGCCCTATGGCTTGATGAAAAATTATTTTACCATAACAATCCTCGTTTACATGTCGCAAGTCCTCTAAGAATGTATGTAGTGGAAACACTTAAATTTAAGGTCCAATCGCACCCTTTGTTGCATCTGATAAACCCCGATCAAAAACAAAAAAAAAATAAATGATAAATTTTTTTGATTTGATTATTCCAGTACGAGAAACAACAATTTCTGATATTAATTATTACTCTGAAAAAAAAGTCTTTCCTTCCAATACCCAAAATGTTTAAATATAAAATACAATTTCAGACATGAATTAAAAATTTAAAAGCATCATTTTGCTGAAATTTAGACGAAAAATTCACATTCCGTTTTAATTAAATCGTAAATACATTAAATACGTATTTATGTACATTACATACATACTCGTAGTTACATTAAAAATAACAATGACAATTTATTCCTTTGATGACAACAAAAGTCAACTTAATAAGCTTAAAGTAATTCCAAACTTATTTGTTTACCAAATTAAAATATAAAATATTCCAACAAGAGGATGGGAAGAGAAAGTAATGAGAACGTAAAGAAAAAGAGGCAGCACATTAAAATGTCCTGCGGCAAAAAAAGGGCGAAGGAAAAAAAAAAAAAAAAGAATCTAGTTGATAATGTTATAACAAAAAAAGGGAAAGAGAGACAACTGACGACATAAACGTTTTATGCGGGTTAAAAGGAGCAGTCTGTGCAGCAGGAGCAGCAGGGAGCATACAGCTGCATAAAGGATGACGGGTGGTATTGTTGGCGTTGATATTGGTAGGAGTACACAATAAATTTATATATAAAATTTTTGCCATGGCATGGCTGCCGCTGCTGCTGCTACGTACGCAAGTATGAAGGTAGCATCAAGTTGCATGCAAAACGTCAGCAAAGTGGCGGCAGCAGCAGCCGACCGGCAGCCTAACAGTTTCCGCTTATTTACCGACAGCCAGAATAGTCAGCCAGCCAGCCAGCTATCCAGCTAAACCAAAGCATCCAGTTTAAACGGCTGTAGATGAAGAAGCAGCAACAGCAGCAGTAACTATACCAGTGTGGAGCAGACAGACGGACAGACAGACAGAACGATAGCGGATATACATCCATGCAAAGTTATTGGAGAAAAAAAACAAGCAACCAATCCCGAAGCGTTTCGATTGGCAGGTAGGCGTGTACGTATCTACCATTTCCAAATAAATTCACCCTGTGTGACAACAACAACAATATGAAAACAGCTGCTGTTGATGTTGTTTTTGTTGTTGCTGTTGTTGTCGTTGTTATCATCGAGGCTGGCTGGCTGGCTGGTCGTCGTCAGCTATAGAAGCAGCAGCACGTCGCGCGCTTCAAAACCGGTCGACACACAGCAGTCACAGTCAGTTATTAACGAGAGCTACTCACAGCTACACAACAGCAGCAAAAGTCAGTCAAAAGAAAAACGAATAAAACAAAACAAAAAAAAATCCACTCAAAAACACACACACCCAGATACATACGTACTACTATCGCACACAAAGTGTTTATATATCAATGTATCTGTGAGATACAAGAGCGCACATTTTCATAAGTTTGAGTCGGAGAGCATTTTGAATAACTTGAATTCAGTTTGTGTTGAGACGTTGTAGCGAAAACATCGACGCTGTAGCAAAATAAATAAAGCAAAAAGTGTAGTTTAGATAGATTTGTGAATTTTACGTAAAAAAATAAAAAAATTTGTTAAAGATACAAACTATCTAAAAGAAACCAAAGCATTTAAAGCGAAAAAGTTACCAAGTGTAAAAAAATTTAATAAACAAAAAGTGTTGCTTTCAAAAAAAGCAAAAAATAAACAAAAATAAATATGTCGACAACATCAGCGTCGCCTATCAGCAACATAACCGTGGACGACGAAATAAATATTAGAGAACAAGGTAAGCAAAGCGAGCAAAGCGAGCAAAGGAGAAATGCAAATTAAAAAAATTTACAAAATTTAAAATTTATTAAATTGTTTTTATTTAAAAAAATTCAAACTAATTAAATATTTTGTTTTTCATTATTTACGCAGACTTTGCCGACGATTTCATAGTCATCAAGGAAGAACGCGAGAGTAGCATTTCACCAATGTTGACACCGCCACATACACCGACGGAAGATAGAACTTCCAGTGGTGTACGACGCATATCAGCACCACTCAGTCAAAGTAGTCCGCTAAGTGAATATGAACGTCATTTGGCAAGACAACAGCGTTTGGAACAAGAAACACAACAACAAAGACTTGCCAGTGAACAACAACAACAACAAACGCTGCATGCGCGTCCATATCCAGCGATGGAGCGTCATATGCATGCGGCACACTATCAACAAGCGCAACACCAGCAGCAACAACAACAACAACAACAGCATAGATTGTGGCTACAAATGCAGCAGCAGCAACAACAACAACAAGCACAGCCACATACTGCTTATGGATTGCACTATGCTGGCGCTGCAGCAGATTCTGTTGCTGTACAACATCAAGCGCTACTCATGAATCAATGGATACGTAATGCAGCACTCTATCAACAGCAACAGCAACAACAACAACAGCAACAGCAACAACATGGACATCATCATATTGCAGCACAACATCACTCGCATCATCCACATGCACATGCACATCATCATCATCATCCACATGCCATGCGTCCGTATCCCGCTGCAGCACATGGACTACATAGTTTACATGCTGCTGCTGCTGCGGCCGCTGCTGCTGGACGTTTTGGTGTTTTACCGCCACAAATGAAGCTACCCGGTGCTGCAGCCACTGGCAGCGGTAGTAGTCGCCCCAAAAAACAATTCATCTGCAAATACTGCAATCGACAATTTACCAAATCCTATAATCTGCTCATACACGAACGCACACACACCGATGAACGTCCGTATTCTTGTGACATCTGTGGCAAAGCTTTTCGGCGACAGGATCATTTGCGCGATCATCGTTATATACACTCCAAGGAGAAACCATTCAAATGTAGCGATTGTGGTAAAGGTTTCTGTCAGTCACGTACACTAGCAGTGCACAAGGTTACACATCTGGAAGAGGGTCCACACAAGTGTCCGATTTGTCAGCGTAGTTTCAATCAGCGTGCCAATTTAAAAAGTCATTTACAAAGTCATAGCGAAGGACATGAACAAGCTTTGCAACAACAACAAAACCGCAGCAGAAGCAAACAACAAAAACGGAGACAACACCGGAATTGAGCAAGCATCAATCCGATTTGTTGTCTACAACAAATACTGTCGTAACGACACCAGCATTAGATCTCTCTTCATCGAGTAGCTCCTCGGTTAGTGAACGTCCAAAACGTATGTTGGGCTTCACCATCGATGAAATTATGAGCCGCTAAATTGTTCATCTTTCGGACCACATTTAATCTGGTCAACGTTTTCGCTTATCACGAATGCGGCAACGCCACCATGTACCTGAGTACACTACAGTGTGTAGTGTCTACATGTGGAAGTGTATGTGTGTGTGTGTGTGAAGAGCTTTAAAGGATTTCTCCTATGCTCCACTACATGCTGGACTCATCAACTCGCTCTAGTCGGTCAAGTCGGTCGTTTGAGACGTCCGTGCCCAGTGCAGTACAAATGCAGCAGTCAGAATGCAGCGCAACGATTTTGTACTCAAAAAATAAAAACCACGATTCGGGAAGAATTAAAAAAAAAAAACAAGAAAGGAAAAACAATCCAACAGATACTAGCAACATTTACAAATGCAAAATGCCAAAGTAAACAAAAATAAATAAACAGCAGCAAAAAAAGTATTCAGAAAGAAACGCCTCTTTTTATTCCAAATCATTTTATATCGTTTTAAATTTAGTTAAATTGTATATAAAAAAAATATTATATTAATATTTATCTTTATATGATGTATGTAGTTATATATTTAAATGTACCTTATAGTTGTAATAGCCTTTTATCATAATAGTTAATCATTAAAAAAGAAAAAAACTCAAAATACAAATACTGAAATGTTACCATAGATTTTTTTGCGTCTGATAATTCCATTTAGCAGAACAAGCTCAGTTTTCAAGACTGTTCATCATAGTTGAATTTTTTTTTTTGTTCTTTATGTTCTTTGCATATAAATATTTTATTTAGCTGTTAAAAATTATTATCAAAAAAAAAAAAAAATTTTATATTTTATATTTTTTTGTAGCTTGTGACTTAACACAAAGACAAACGATCTCATTGTATTATAGGGTATACCTAAATATGCATTTATTGATAGCATAAAATATTGAAACGTAAAAGGAGAAGTAATAAATGTTAAAATATAAAAAAAAAATCTAAAAGTTTTTTAATTGCTTTTTTTGTTCCACGAAATATGGATCCATAGATTTTCTTTTAGTTTGTCATGGAGTTGAATACATTTTCTATGTTACGACTATCTTAAAATAAAAAGATTCTAATTAATTTTATTTACACTTTAAAAGCATTTGTGAAAAACTACAATAGGAATTGATAGAATCCTATGTTTTTTAGGCTGCCTGTAAAAACATATTATCCAATAAACAGGTGCGCAGTGGTACCGACGATATCTCAAGTACTACTGAACCGATTTACTTCATATATGAATCGAACGACTTAAAATTCATGTGGCTGTCTTATATACCTCATATTTTACAAAATGGAAATGGAGTTTTGCAACAAAAATCAATTGTTGACACCATTTCAACTTTTCGGCTCGGGAATAATAAGTAAACAATTTTTCCCGCATGATTGAAAATTGTGTCTGGTCCTTCGGATAAAGAAGGCCAAGTAGAAGTAGAGAAATAGTGGTAGTGAAGGGAAAAAATTCCCTAAAAGTTTTACCATCGGACGCTAATTTATCCACTTTTTAACCAAAACAGCCTCAACGATTGACTTTTCACTCTTAATTTAATTCAAATCTAATCTCATTTCGACCAGGAACTATTATTATTTTTAATGTTGGGACATAGTTACTGCGACCTCAATTGTAGTCCCTGCTGATTAGAAAATAGCTTCTTCCGATAGAAAATAACTTCCTATTGTAAGGTATCTGTTCCTGGCTAGGGCCTCACATTCACTAACTACTTCGTTGGTGTCTCATCCTCTTGATCACAGAATATGCAATCAGAAGCGCTGCTTATCCCCATGACTGATAGATGTTTCTTTAATTAACAGCGTCCTATGAGGATAGCAGTTAGTAATTTTAGTTGAGCTCTGCTTAATAGCAGTAACTGTTTTGGTCTTTTGGGGTCATACCCATTAATAAATTTCTTAGTTTGGCGCAGTTTATAGTTCTGGTTTCATCATGTTGCTCGTTTAGAATTGTTTTCATTTCACGTTAACGCAGCTATCGTGAGGTCCCCGATAGCGCTATGAGGTTCTGGGCCTATCATCGGTGTTTCTCATAGCTAGTTCCATGATGTACCATAGAATGATTTATATAAATTATCATATTCCTGTGCAAAACTTTTTTTTAAAAGTTTATATATTTTTCTTTAACAGAATATATTTTTTATCTGTTATTTATATTCAAATTATATGCCACAGATTTGCTAATTTATTAATTTAATTTGCTTATTTGATTTATATTTCATGCGTAAACAAAAAAAAAAACATAAACAATCTTTATTTTAACAATGCAAAATTCAATATCGAATTGAAAATAAAAAATTTCAAAATGCAAATACGCTAATAAAAATGTCATATTTAATAAATCTATTAATAAACCTGTTTCCAAATAAGACACTCATAAATTAAAAAAAAAAATGCAGAGCAACTGTTTTTGGAAACTAGAAATTTTAAATGGAATACTTTTTAGACTTGAATGTGTAAATAAAGAATTTTTAATAGAAAGTTTAGTTTTTATTAGAGGTAACGTTTCAAGGTGTTAAAGCAAATTGGTATTTTATTCTAATGAAGCTAAAAAACAATTTTAAATATTTATTTACATATTTCTTTACTAGAAATTCCAAAACTGAAAATAAACTTGGAGCTGTTCAGATGCATTGAATGTGGCAGATTTTGTGAATGAATTGGAGAAATGAATCGCGGCAAATGATGTTCGGGTTAAGATCTTAATTAGACCAGTTATAGATCGATTGGTAGTCATTGAGGGTTTTGCAGATAAGCGCTTCTTTTTTAATTGACTCGCAAAACTTTTGCCCACAAAAAAACGCAACAGTCTTATCGTTGTAAAAGGATTCAAGTGGTTTAAAACAAGACCCAACGCCGTAATACTTGTGCGCAATGGACTTATTATTATGGATACAGTTTACAGACCCAACAGCGACAAAGAATCATTTTAAATAATTTAATCAAATTTTAGCATCATCTTGACAAACTACTCCTTGACACTTCGCTTTATTAGCAAGGAACTTAAAGTATTTGTAATGAGTAAATAATATACCTGAGGATTTGCAATTTATCAAAACAATTCCAAAGAATCATATTTATTCTCTCTTAAAACCAACTTGTGTGTCCTACGCCTAGCACACGTTCTACATTTATCTATTCAGCAACAAATACAAAAGCCAGATAACCCACATAATTTACAAAGAAAAGTGTGCCAAAAAAAAAATGTTTATAAAATGTATCCTGTATACGATTGCAATTAACCCCAGTCAAAAGAGAGTGTGCAACACGAGTCAGACAAAATACCAAGAAAATGCAAAAGATACAATCAAGTAAGAAACATTTTAATTGTACCATGAACTCAATTAAAGATGTTTCAAGACAAAAAAATAATATCATTTATATTGTAGATAGGCACGCTTTTCTTTCATTAAATACCTACAACATTATTTCGTTAGATTGGCAATGTATGTGGTCAGCATGGTCAGAGCTATTGTTAGCCAACATCATCTGTCGATTTGGCAAAACACTCGTTATAGGCACAGATTTGATGTCATACTTTATTATTCGAACTAAAGAACTCCTACGGTTCTTGAAAACCTTATTTGCTAAAAACTAAAAAAAAGAGGCACATTTTAATGCATGCGGCGCTCTGTTAGAGACAATTAACTGTCATGCAAAATATTTTCGTATTTTAAAATAGAAAAAGGACAACTAGGACATCACATTGAATTGAATTGGCAAAGAGCAATAGTAACATTTTGATGTATCTATTCATAACTGAAATGAAGTTCGAAAGGACAAGACAGACAATAAGGAAAATAGAGTTCTTTAAATACTGCCTTGGTGGTTTGCAAAGATATTGGAGTATTAGGCCAGGCTTAAAGAACACAAATTTAGCTACACCTTTTTTGGCCACATAGCATTGACCGCGCCTACTTTGTTTACTCTACTATCTATCGATATTTCTATTACTGACCGCCTAAGGTTCCAAAAACCCTGAGTGGCATTTTTTTTTTCAGTTGACCAGTTTGTGGCCTTTGCTTATCGCAACACTTGCGTTGTCTACTTGGTCAACCGTATTACTCTAGCTGCGCCACATACATAGTTTGTATTTTTAGTATTTTTGCAACATTGCACTGCATGTGGCTCACAAAAAAGCAGTGCCTATTCATTCTATCCTATCTAATCAGCATGAACATAAAATGTATCTATCCATTTCATTCTAAACATTCTACAATTCACATTCGACACAGATTGTCCACAACTGCAATAATTGCACGAATCCGCACTGCGTACAACCAAAATATTTTGTGAAAGTCACAGCGGGTGTCTATGTTTTTGGATGCTCTAGTACAGGATGAAATGTTAAAACAAAAAACAAACACACACACACACACAACAGAAATATCAATTGAGATTAGAACACTTTTGGCTTGCATTTTTTTTTGGGTAGCTGCTTGGTATGTGCCATAGACGACAGCTAGATTGATGGCAATCTGCAAGTATTTGTGCTGTCCTTTTTAGGCCACAATTAAATGCATCGGTTCCGCAACTAGGGTGGCATATGTATTCTTATTTGGTTAATTTTTTTTTTTACATTTTTTTTTTTTGGACAGTAGTTGTAAATATTAGTAGACTGACTGTTGATTGAAGCAGACAGACAGACAGACGGACCAATGGATGGATGTTTGGTTGGAGGGATTGTAAAACCACGCCTAGGAAGTACTTACTGAATGCCAGCATATACGAGAAGTATGTCTGTCTGTCCGTCTGTCTTTTCAACCCCAGCATGCTTTAATTTTTTACAACTGTGCATTTAATGAGTTACCAGCTATCGTGTGATAGTGTAAGATTCACAAAAAGGACAATAGACATGGAAAACAAGGACACATTGTTGCAACAACGTGAAAATGCCCCTGATGAGCACGTTCTGGCTGTCGCCGCATATCCGTTTTGTGTATTCATTTTGCTTTTTTCTATTTTTTTTTTTAGCATTTTTACATAAATTCCAGATTTTCCGCAATTTTCTGCATCTTTTGTATAAAAATAGATATAAAAGCAAATCAACAGGATATTTAGCAATATATCCTTGAGGTGCTATATAGATGTTTTCATTAGCACGAGGCCACCCAGAAATGCAAAACCTCCACAGCGCATGAAAGAGCAAGAACCAATCAAGCCAATGTTTTAATTTAAGAGCAATTAAAATCTTGTCGTGCGTATACAAATCGATTTGCCGCCATTAATAATACGCATCATCATTTATGTTAGAAGGGGAAACACAGGGGTGCATTGCAATCGAAAGCGAAAAGGGTTGCAAACAGACAATAAACAGCATCAAATGTTTGTGTTGATAGCAAAAATGTTGATGTCTTTTGATATTTTTGATGATGTTTTGGATGTTGATGATGACATAGAAAAAATGTTTACTTATTGAAGTAGACAAGCACATTATAAGCAATTTTTATTTCATTTTTTTGGGCTTGGCCATATCAAATGTGTCAACATTTGTTGGCAAAAGACGTAAAGGGTGTGTGTTGCATTAGGCAATATGGCGGCTTCATTTTGTTTTCCGTCTATCTGGCTGACTATTATTTCTGTTAAAGTATTTTTTGTTGTTGTTGTTTTAATAATTGTTCAACATGATTGAAACAATTAGGCGAGTGTCTTACAGTTACGCGTTTTGTTATCTGATTGAAACACATAAGTTAATGCTTGTTGTTTAGTTTTGTATCTAGATATATTTTTTGTTTGATTTGTTGTAGTTACAAGTTAAACTCAACAATTACCTTTTCCGCACATGTTAAAATGTTGGTACTTGTTTGTAAGTCAACACAGCCTGCTTTTTTATACAGGTGCGGATTTTAATTGGGGAGAAGTTACAATTATTTTAAATAAAATATTCGTATCGTTTCTTTTTATAGACTTTTCATAGACTGTCCAAAGTAGTTTATTAAATTTTGCAGTTCTAGATCGATTCGTCTCGCCGAGCTGATTAAGTATAGGTATAGTTAAAAAACAATACATGACTTATTTGCCAGAATGTGGCTAACTTCAAGATATTCTCCTTATATTTATTGTATTTTTAACAATTTGGAAATTTATGGTAAAAAAAAAAAGTGGTTTTGAATAGGCTATCTTTCCATACGTGGGATCAGCATATCGTTTTGACTTCCTATCACTCCTGGAACACTCTGAAACCGCCTATAAAGAATAAGCTAGGGCCTAAATTTTGGGTTATATTTGTATGGGAGTACCCCTTAAAATGGATCTAGATGAAAACAGTTTACAAGAGCATGCTTGACGGGTTGGGAGAGTTTAAGTTTCAAATATGGTAGCTCTATCTCTTATAGTCTCCGAGATAATCGATTTCATTCGGCAGACAGCATGACGGACCGGTCAAACAATGCTGATCAAGAATATATATAAGCCTCTTTCTGTCTACATTCGCACAAACTTAATATACCCTTTTACCCCTTGGGTACTAGCTATAAAAATGCTTATCATTGAAACATTCTCAAAACAGTTTTGTTAAAATTTTATTCCTAAGAGTATTACCGATTCTTGAATAAGTATTTACAAATATAATTCACATATAAATATCATTTCCCCCAAATGTTCAGATTATGTAACCATATTAAGCCAATTGCACTTGCGCTACACAGTAGTAGTAGTTATTTAATGAACTATTGAATGAATGAATAAATGAATGTCACCTGCTAATTGCACTACGTGTTCAACACGAGTAGACACTTTGTACGCACTTGTAGATACTTCAACTTGCACAAGCTTCGTTGTTGTTGTTGTCGTTGTTGTTGATAGATGTTCTCATGCAGATAGTGTTGGAGTCCAACGAAAAATATAGCCGACAGCAGACAGCTCCATTAAGTGCTATGTACGTCAACACTAGACATCAATTGGCTTTTGGTTACTGCAAGTCAGATAGTGCAAGTAGGACTGAAAAATGGACAGACAGATAGACAGACAGACAAATAGATACAGATACAGCGTATCTGAAGTAGAACACTTTGGGTGTTCCAAATGCATTTCCGTGAAAAAGTAATTTGTTTGACACTTTTGCTTTAACCTTCGAATAAAAGAATGAACGATCGATCGATTGATAAGTTAATCTATTATTGGGATTTTTAAATATTGCTGACTATTTTCAAAACAATTAAATTAAATTTATATGAAATGCCTAAATGATACAGGTTAGGCTAATACTAATACTAGTAGTGCCTATGAAAAAAGGGTTTTCAATTTTATGTTGTTTAGGTTGCAGCAACGCGCTATGATTATCTTCAACTAAAGATCGCACAACGCACATTAATTGACACCTAAAATATAATGCTGGACATTTTTGAAGAAAGATTAAAAGAGGAAGAACAACTCTAACCAATTTAATTTCTTCTTTATTCTACCTACGCATTCAGCTGAATGCAGCAGTTTAGGGTTATCTTCAATAAAAACAAAAAAGAATAACAACAATGACGTCTATAGGGACTCAATTAGATGCTGAATTTATCGTTCAACACAAATCAGGTGAAATTTGTAACAGCTAACATGGCCAGTTAAGAGAGCCATCAATTTTATGTGCCAATGACAATATAGTTGCTGGTTGTTTGTTGTTGACTTTAGGTAGGAGGTCTTTTGCTTCATTTCAATACTAATAGTAACCAACGCATTTACTGAGAACTTAATTGAATTACCACTTTCATATATGTTGGTCTATGACAACAGACAGCCTGACAGACAGACAGACAGATGGACAGACGTAGACTGAAATTGAGATAGACTGTCTCCAAACTATATTAAAGATATTAAAACTAGTCGATGGAGTTATTTTATTTGTTTGTTTGTTTTTGTTGGTGTACGTTGTCTGGTTTTCATATACCTAAACAAAACAAGATAAAGACACCATCAGCACAACACATCATCAGAATCAAAAACAGAATCAGTTGCAACAGCAGCAGCAACGGCATCAGTGGCCATATCATCCTCCACAACAGATCACATTCATATACAATGCAAATGCATTTAGGTTTGAGAACAATAAAACGAAGACCCGTGGGCCAAATGCTGGCGCATGTGTATGTTCTTTGGCATCTTCGTATTTTTTTTTTTTTGTATCTTGTTTTTATTTATTTCAATTTGACATTTTAATGCGGCGTTTTCGTAGTTGGCGTTGACGCTGATGGTGGTCATTCCATCGCAGACAAACATATTCCCCATATACATCCAAAATGTCATTGTCATACATGCTCGCTCGGTTCTCACTTTTGGAGAAAAATAAAAGTGTGATACCAATAATCCGATATAAATAAGACATTATAAGCGTGCATCTCTTTTCTTCAACTCGCATTTTGAAAAGGCTTTGTGTCATTTTATTCTTTAAGACTTTCTTTTTTTCCAAAAAAAAAAAAAAATAAATAATAATAAAATAATCATTCTTCTTTCAATATTTCATGTATAATGGGAATATTATTTTTTTTTTTTGTTAACTTTTTTGTGGCGTCTGTTGGTGTTGGCAAGTGGAATAAAGGATTTGTTGCAATAAAATTTGGGATTACATTGAACATTCAAAAAGAATTGAGTGTGATGCGTGAGAAATGTTTTGATTTTGACTTTTATTATGTCGCTGGGTATTCAAGAAAAATATGATAGATGTGTATTATGCGTAACTGGTGTGAATGATGAAATATTTCAATTTAAAATAATTGCTTGTATACAATAAAACATCTTACTTAAGTGTTGAGAAAGCCTCAACTAACAATCCGAGCATCATTCCAACCTGTCCTCATTTAAGTAGGGGGAGACTTGCAGGCTGCAACTGCTTGCATATCGCCAGAAATGAATAAAAATCAGACACAATGTTTGGGTTCTTATAACAAAAATAGAAGTGTCGATTTTTTTGTGCCGAAGTTTATACAAAAATTTTGAAAATGGTAAAAGAAGTCCTCGTAGATTTCATAATTCCAAAACCAAAAGAATAGGGGTGCTCAATAAAATTAAAATGGTCCTTCTTTCGATCGTCGGCTCATCTTAGCGATTTAGAAACAAAAAAAAGTAAAGTTTTTGCTCAAAATTCGCTATGTGAGCATAAGAAGAAAAGCAATTCATCTTAATGTTTCGTTAGGATCGGTGAAGAACGTTAAGTACGATGATCTTGAAATAAGACGGCAAAAATTTTATTAGTTTATTTGAGCGTAAATTTTTTTATCATATATTTTACTAGAACGACTTGAATCGGACCGAACCATGGTTCGACACTGTCTTAAGACCGGTTTATGAACCCCAACCGAACCGAACCTCTAGCAATTTTTAAATAATATAAAAACAGAAATGAAAATAACGGGAAAATTCCAGAAAGTGAGAAGTGAGTGCATACGGATTTCAAATAAATCTTTAGCGGCTTGAATCAGAATCGTTTTTATCCAATTTGGAGAGAATTCATTTAGAACTATAAACTTTTAACATGCAAAAAACCCTGACGGTCGGTTTGTATGAAGGCTGTTCCTAAAAGTGAACATATTTGCGGTGAAAAGGGAAAAAGTGCTTAAGTGACTAAAGCAAAAATTGTGATTAGAGAATACTACGTTGATTTCCGTATTGGAAAGTACGTATTGGAAGTTAGAGTTTCCATCCAGAACAAATTTTTATCTTTACATTTTTAGTTCCAGATTAGTTTCCACCCTCTGCTACCCACTTCCAGTACTATAATTTTTATGCGACGTACTGGTGTCGGTACTACTGAAGTTAAACTTGTACCTTAGTTAATTTTATTTCATTATGTTTCCTTCCTCTTTTTTTTTTATTTTTTTATTTTTGATAATAAATCGTTTTTAAATTATAGATTTTTCTTCTTTAAATTACATAATATAGCTACATTTTTTAAGGCATTGTCCTTTAAATATTAAATCTGTTTCAGAGCTGATGCATTGTTAATTACAATCAAATAGTCATCAATTATTAAAACAAGTGCCACCGCCGTTAGCCCTACCGCGTCAGGCACTTCATCATTTTCAAACAAGCAATTCATAAGACTTCATTAAAAAAACAAAAAACTACAAAATACAACAAAAAGAAAAAATAAAAAAACGTCCTGCTACAGGTGGCCTCAGCACATAAACGCAAATCGAAATTGAAATACTTCAAATGAAACGCACAAAGCGAAAACAAATCAACTTGGCTAAAAAGAAAGCAAAAACTCATTGAGTTGAAAAAAAAAAAATACATGAAGAGCAAACAATGCCAATGAATACATTGATCGATTGATTTCATCGATTATGGTTTAGCAGTCAACGTTTTGTAAAGTTATGTAGCCCTTTTTTTTTTTGAATGACTCCCAGACGAACTGTCGGGGCTGACTGACTGACTGAACCTGAGTACCTTGGTTTGTTTATTTGTTTGTAAAATAATATTCAGATCAACACACCCACACACACACATAAAAAACAAAATGAAACAAAAAAGATACTCGCGATGCGCAAGTGATCAATTACACATGTAACTACAACCAACAACCAAACACTGCACTCCTACACAAATCGAGAAAGACTCTGAGAGATACAAATGAACGCACTCACAGCTTCTTTTACTTATTATTAAAAATAACAAATTATTTTCAATTGATTTCACGATCACAACAGTTCAACAGTTCAAATTTTAAGCGAACAGCGTTAAGTCGAACCGATACGAGTCAAACGTATACGTATATATCCGCGTGCAACCCTGAACCCATTGGCTGCCCCTTTACTTTAAAGTCTTTAACTGTGCTCAAAGGGGGTTCTCAGATACTTGCTGCACTGTTTTTGTATTGTTTTATACCCTACATATATATTTAAGAGATAAAGATACTTTTAAGGTACAGATACATTTTGGAATATTCAATGTATCTCTTCAGTTGTCATAGTTTACATATGAAGTGTATTAAGAAGTCGTTAAGACTTTATCTTACATATTGTATATTCAGTTTCAGTTAGTATTGTTCATAAAAAATTGAAGCTCACCTCGTGCTTGCGCTGTTGATTAACCACCAAGAGATGAGACTACGACTTGGGAACATTTAATGTGTAATAACGATTTGTTGGCGCGCTGCTATTGTGAGTTTCTGAACAAAGTAGTTATGTTGAAATTCCTCACAGGTCGCTCGATCATTAATCAAAGAATGTGAATCTTTTGAAAAACTTCAAGTTTATACACAAACTTAAAACATCAACGGGGCATCTTGTCTTTGTTAACGCGTCCATCGACTGTCTGTATTCAGTATTTTTTGTTTTTTGGCCCCGAAACTGTGTAAGAGAGATAGCAAATGAATAAACGTAGATATATTTGTATCTAAACAAAACAAAAAAAAAAAACGATATTTCATCGAACATAAACGGTTAGCTGCGTGTGAGCAATACGCGTTATAATGTATCTATAACCGATTTAACGCCTAGCATTAATGTCCGTCCGTCCGTCTGTCTGTCTTTCTGTTCAGCTGAGATTTTTGACTCTCGATTTTTTTTTTTTTTTTTTGTAAAATATACAAATTGTGTTTATTCATGTTTACATGCCTCTGACTGGCATTGACTGCAGCGTTATTGTGGGTTCGTTGGTGGTGTCTGTTTCGGTGCACTACAGGGTGTCTTGGACTGCTGAATTATATATTTTTTTTGGGGGTTTTTAAGTGTGGGTTCGTTGCACATTTTTTTGTTTTTGTTTTGTAGGTGCACTTCTTTTTACGTTAATTTGTTAACAGCGTTTCTTTGGTATTTTCATTTTGGTGTCGATGAGCAATGAATTGAAGCAAATTAGTTGTGTGGGATTCTGGGAAGTTGATTTTTTTAATTTTTCGTGGAATTATTATTTTAGTTTATCATATTTAATGTAAACAATCAATTTGGTTAATTTTTTGGAGCCTTGTTCATAATCATTAGTAGGTTTTTGATGACTTCAAACGTACATTCTTAGATGATTTGACAAAAAGAACAAAGATTTCAAATGGGAAGCTCAGACAAAAATCTTCGATGATTTGGCAAAAATCAAAACGAGTCCAAATGATCCTGCTCAAACAAATCAAAAGCTGAATGTACTCGAGCACAAGATTAAAACTAATCTGCAAATAGATGATGGTGGCGGTTAAAAATAACAGGCGTTAAATACGTGACTTAAGAGTGTTTCCTTGAGTTGGGATTGGTTCTTAGTTGCTTCCCTTCGCTGTAAAATCAAGAACCTCGTAGACACACGCAGGAAAAAGTGTACTAAATTGCAATAATGGCTCGTGTACCTCATAAGTAATGGATATTATCGAAGATTATAAGAAATACAGACATAATAATAACATAACACTTTTCCTCATTGGCCACATTTTCCATAGCTTTCTAAATGATTACTTCTTTGTTTGTTAATCTAGGAACTCTAAATTTAGTATAAATTATAGTATGCATATGACAGTCCCAATAAAATATCCCAAATTGGAGCAATACCAAAAATGATATGTTTACCCCATATAAACTTATCTCCAGATTGGTACCAATATAGGACATAACTTAAAGTACATACAAATGGGCTACAAGGAGTCTCTTAGCATATTCGTCTACAAAGTCCTTTCTTGTTTATTTTACAGATTGGCCTTTCAATATAATGGATCGGGCGATTCGGATAATGAAACAAAAATTCGATAGCGGCTTACTATTACATCTTGGAAGTCTGTGATTACGAGAGAGTTTGACGGTATTGATGATAGATGGACAATATTTACTGGAGATGAAGTTTGGCGACAACTTATTTTCCCAGACAGTCAAGTTGCTATCGAATTTTTAGGAAATCATGAACTGCCTAAAATATTATGAAAACAGTTGGTCCATTAAGACAGACACTGTATTTCGTGGAAAGGTTAGGGATTTATGGCGGCTCAAATAAAATTTTTGTTCAAATCTTTTCATATGGAACATGGATAATATGTACTAAAGGACTTTGAGAAAACATTGCGGACCAACAATACAGTAATTCTATTTTAAACTCAAATTAATAAAAAAAAGACCAAAACAATATTCTATGAAAAACGTTTTTCGATGTAAATTCTTAAAGACCTGCTAGACAAGTATATAATGTCATGTAACTTTTTTTTTTTAAATCCCTTGAAGCGCTGTTTCGCATGCGCAAAATGTACAAAGGCGTGGGTATTAACTAATCGAATTAGACATAAGAGCAATGCGCGCTCTTACAATGTTACCGCGATTTATACACCTATGCATATTCAATCATTGACTATGAGAATGTTATGCGTTTCCAAACAGTATTTTCACATGATCAGTAACAAAAAAAAAAAATAACAAAAAAAACAACAACAAAAAAGAGTAATTTAAGTATTCACAATGATTCCCACTTGCTGTTGTTGTTGTTGTTACATATGCGTTGCTTGTACAATATGTTCAAATGAATTTTTTATACGATTTAGTTACTTGCCGCGTTTCAGCGCACAACTGCTTACTTTCTTAGCAAACTTGGACCATGTAGCATGTATAGCATGCAGAGCAATATATATAAATGTATATACATATATATTCGTATATATTATGTTAGTTAGTAGAGAGGGAGGGGGGGGAGAGAGTGAAGTGTAGTGATTTTATGTTAAGCATAAGGAATTCGGGCTATTAGCGCCAAAGGATTTTCTCATGGTTTAAAAATACTCAACGTGCGACAAATTTTGCCGAAGGCAATATGCAGCACGAAAGCTGCACGCTCACTCAACTGGCTGACTCGAAGTCCACAAAAAAAAAAAAAAGAAGCAGATTAAGCCAAGTCGATTTTAGCCAGAGTCAGAGTCAGCCTACTAACAAATAAATGTACAAACCGAATAACCGAGGCACATCTGATTGCAACAGCAGTCTAACTTATACTGCTCCTCCTCCTTCTCCACCAACGTTGCTGTTTGTCGCCTTCATTTGTAGAGCGGTACAAACTTATGCTTTATGAACAGTCCATCCGTCCGTCCGTCTGTCTGTCTGTTGGTTTGGTTGATCGGTCGTTTGGCGGGTGTACTATTCGCAATGACCAGATCAGCACAACCAAGCAAATGCGTCTCGTTCACTGCTGCTGCTGTGGCTGCGGCTGCTGTTGTTGCTGCTGCTGCTGCTGTTGTTGCTATACAATTTAATATTAACTTGATAAACATTTTGACCACGGCAGTTAGTAAGCAAACGTACGATCCACCTACTCTCCTTCCTTAGCAGCAATAGCAGCAATGGAACAGCAGCCGCTGCAGTAAATTCAACTTTAGCGGCGGCAACAACAGCAGCAACGCCATCATCATCAACATCAAACATGGACATGGTCGGATCGGTCGGTCGGTCGGTTCGATCGGGTCGGGTCGCTGCATACTCATATATACTCGCCACTCGTAGTCCATGAAATAAATTTTAGTAAAAGGAATAAAATAAAATATAAAAAAAAAACTATGCTAAAAAACCACTGATTGCAGATTCGCACTTGTGCACAGATTTTCTTTGTTGAGTGGGCGGGGACGCGGGCAGCATCGGGGGCGTTGGCAGCAGCAACAGTGGTGGTGGTTATTTGTGTAGTAGTGATGATCTTGGTAGTCAAGTGGTGTGTTGTTGTTGGTGGTGGTGGCTATATTTTTGATGGAAGGTTTTATTTTTTTTTTTTTGCGGTTGTCTTTATTGTTGTTGTTGTTATTAGTGCACAAAAATTTAGTGTGCAGGGTTGCAGCATTTTAAGGGTTTTTTTAATGATGTAACTGAAGAAAACTGTTTGCGTCGATGAAATTTAACAAATGAAAGAAGCATTGGAAGTGGAGCATCCCAATCTCAGCAGACAATATTTCGAATTTCTAAATATTTTAAAGAAAATCACAGATCAGCATCACAAATAGCTTTATTCCGGGGATCCGTACTCTAATTTAATTAGCTAAATTAAGCTAGATTTTTTTTGACTGGTGAAGAACTTAATAATGCAAATTACAAAAATTATTTGGATAGACGAACTATTCCATAAAATGTTGCTACTTTCATTCGCTTCTTTGATCAACGCTTTGCTTTGATTTCATTTCTGAACTTCATTGCATCCCTGAATATTTTATTGAAGAGCATAATAAACTTTTGGGGCGCATTTACCAATGAACTTTATGCACATTGACGATGACGACAACGACAACGACGACGACGTCGACGACGATGAACAAGTAAACGAGCAACGAACATAAACTGCTTCAACTTTAACCACAAAACCGGCAACTGGCAAGCGTCAGGCTCAAGCTATCTACGTACTACGTACAACATAGGCATCAGCAGATTCAGATTCAGCTTCAGCTATAACGTCAGCAACAGAGCGGTTCCCATGCAAAAAGTTTCTACAAATATTTTTTGTGAATTATTACCTTCGTATTTTTCCAGTTCGCGAGGAGTCAAATTGGTCGGCACACGCTCGAGGGCACACGCCATTTCCCACGGAGGAGCTGTGCCTGAGCTGTGCTGGACTTGAGCATTTATTGCTACGAATGGCGGCTGCCGGCTGCTGTTGTATTGCCTCTATATGCTGCTGCTGCTGCTGTATATGTTTGCCCCCGCTTGCCCCCCTGTTCTTTTGCCTGTCCAGTGCGGCGCGCAAAATGATCAAATCACCAAGGCGCAAAAACGAAACGAAAATAAAATAAAAAAAAAAAAAAACTACATCAACTTACAAGAGCACACTAAAGCAACAGCAACAGCAGTAGTAGGAGGTAAAGCTGTAAAAGCAGCTGTACTTGTTGTTGTTGTTGTTAAAGTCGATTAATTAAGCCAAACGTATTCGATGCAAATAACAAGTATAGCACCACAGTTCCACAGTTCCACAGTTCTCAGTCATACAAAGTCATATTTTTCAATTTTGCGCACTTGTGTCAAAACGATCGAAAACTAATGAGAAAAAGTAGCGAACTCTTGAGTGCAACTGTCAAATGTCTGCGATCAACACTAGCAATTCCCAATCTGTCTAATAAATGTTGTCTCACAGTCGTAATGCGGCATAATTGCGCGAAATCGAAGACATCCCGAACATAGTGTTGGGTAGTAGTATGCTCCATACGTATACATTATACTGTAGGCAAATCAAATATGTAGTTTACCATACAGCAGCGAAGCGCGGGAATCATTGCCAAGTCCTGCTGGGAATTTGATGCCACTTTATGACGACGACAGAGACAACAGGCAGCGGCATTGGTAACGTCCTACACCTTTTCACTAATAGAACGAGGATTGCTGTTGGGAATAGGCAAACTCTTAAGTGACGAGGGTATATAAGAAAGTTTTTAATGAAACAGAAAATAAAAAGTTTTATGAATCATAGTCAGTCAATTCAAACCGATTGGTTATTTACCAAAGAGCACGTCTATATAGTAAGTCTCTCAATCATATTCTCACTTTTATACGAAATCTGTTATGGATTCAAAGAGTTTTAGGTACCTTAC
Source organism: Leucophenga varia (assembly GCA_018903435.1). NCBI lineage: Eukaryota > Metazoa > Arthropoda > Insecta > Diptera > Drosophilidae > Leucophenga > Leucophenga varia. The sequence goes on along the minus strand of JAEIFJ010001509.1, from coordinate 1,020,173 downwards.
TAGTACAATGATTCGATCAAGCTTTGTCCGTCGGGTTATATGTTTTTTAAATCCATTGCAATTTATTTTTATTTGTGTTAATTTGACGGGTAGTCTTCTCACCTCACGCTTTTTAGTACTCTTAGTATAAAAGGCGTTTAGACTTACTAAATCCTACCACGGTTTTTCGCTTTGGCAGACGCTTTTCGTTCCTACTTCCCAATCGATCAAATTGGATGAGTGGCGACCTAGGTTCTATCTGCTGGGTCTCTGGACACAAAGGTATTGACGGCAACGAAGCCGCAGACGAACTCGCCAGATATAGCTCATCTTTGCCCCTTATTGGCTCGTAGCCTTACTAAACCTCAAGATTTTTACGACTCTCCTCCTAGTAAATACTTACTTATTGTTAGTATGCATTGGGCAACTCTAACTTGACACCCAAGCTCAAGTTAAAGCTAAAGTTAGTGCGATTTGCAAAACATCGATGATGTCGCAGTCAATTCTTTCATTCGTTCATACTCGTAGTGCATTTTAGTTCCGTTCAAAATAACTATGTAACGACATGATGATGACGACGACAAGAACAACAACAACAACAACGAAGTCTCTATGCTACACAAACCCACGCGTATTTGACTCTTTTTATGTTTTTAATTGGCTTGTCGCATTTTCTGTAATACACGAACCACAACACACACTGTACAGAATATTCAGAACGTTCTTTGCAATGCAACAACAACAACAACAAAAATCTCACTAGTTTGCTGATGGTGTCAAACTCGCTCGCGCCTCCGCTCGATCTTGTTTAAGATGTGACCATCTCTTAACGCTTTTGTGGACAACAGACTGCTTGCTTGCTTGCATTACATTGCATCTGCATCTGCATGCGTAGCTAATAGAAGTGATGTCGATAGCACTTAAACACGATATCCGTTTCAATTTGTTTGGATTCTTCAATTTAAAAGGTGATAATTTTCTACTTTATGGCCCTCGACATGTGGGCCACCCATAAAACTGATATCGGAGTAGAGCATACACAGACACAGACATACAGTATACACATCACATCTGTAATTGTGCGGAGACAGTCGGCTTAACCACATTAACCGTACAAGACAATAATGATGGCTTCGACGACGAAGACGACAACGACGACGACAAAGATAGCAAAGACACCAAAGTCGTCGATACGAAGAGTAAAGAAGAAGAAGCAGCAGTTACCTTACCAGAGCCGTATCACTCGCTTAATTTGTTATTCGCTGGTTTTCACACTTGATAATTGACGCTCAAGTTTTGAGTGCCAGCAAAGAAAACTCAACTTATACTTAATTTTTTTTTTTTGTCCCTCCGTCCATTCGTCCGTCTGATCGTCCATTCATCCTATCCCATCTCATATCATTAAACCAACTAACTCTCCTTTCACTCGTCCAACTGTCTGCTAAGCTATGTCTCTGTGTGGGCAGTTTCATTTGGTTCGTGTAGACTCTCTGCTCTGTTTGGTGTATCTGACTGTGTGTGACTTGTTTATCAGCACGGAAGAATGTCTAAATTTTGATTACTGAATTTCAGCGATTTTATGTAAGACCATAAAAATATTCGAACCGAATTTGTTACATAGTATCTATCTGTTTCGGTTTCTGTTTGTTTGCTTGTTTGTTTGTTGAATTGGATTTTTCTTCTGCTTTCTGCATTGCATTGCAACTTTCTGCGCATAATAAAATGCAATTTGAATTGTGATTTACACAACAACAAACATGATCTTGTGGGCGCCGCATTTATTTCTTTTTATCTATAAAGATTTTCTATTTTTTTTGTTAGTGTGTGTATCGCACTGCGAGTTAGTAAGTGCCGGCATAAACAATTAATTATGCATTGAGTGGTGGCAAAAATAATGTGAATTGTATCGCTGCTACAAAATGGAAGCTCTTAGGAGTTAGTATTCCATTAGTTATATGACTCGTTGTCATCATTGTCGTCGTTGTTGTTGTTGCTGTAGTTGTGGTTGTTGTGGTTGTTGCGCCCACCTGCGTTGATGATTTTTGAAATGTTCAAATAAACTTTGTCGATGAGACTTGTTTAACGAGGGAGTTATTGTACATGTATAAACTTTTTTAAAGTGAAAATATTTGTTGTTTTTTTTTTTGCATTTAAATGAGGCATAAAATAAATTGAGATAGGTACGATTAATAAAAATAATATATTTATGTATGTTACTTTATTAAATTAATTTAAATTATTTAATTAAAATGTTTATAAGGAAAAAAACTTAAAATAATTATTAAGAAAATAATAATTTAATCGATTTTTTTTTTTTAATTTTAAACTAAACAAGGAAAAACGTTAACTTCGGTGGAACCGAAGCTGAAATACCCGTTACATGGGCGTGTCGTCTTGGTTTTGACCCTGGATGACCAAAAAAATGTTTTTACCCAATTGGGAGCGAGTACATTCATAAATAATTACTATTTAAAAAAAAAATCGAAAAAATCGATAAGTTTGTATGGGGGCTATACCTAAAAATGGGCGTGGCACTCTCATTTTCGAACTTAACCTAGTCGTTGCCGAGAAAAGCTTAAGTTTAAAATTTCAGCCCAATATCTTTATATCTTCATCGAAAAGATCGCATAGCAACAAACAGACGGACAGACAGACGGACATGGCTAGATCGATTCGTCTCATCGAGCTGATCAAGAATATATATACTTTATGGGGTCTCCGATGCCTCCTTCAATGCGTTACAAACTTTTTGACAAACTGAATATACCCGTTCACACTATGTGTAACGGGTATAAAAATAATTTTTTTATAAATTTTTGCCAATTACTTTTAATAGTTAGTTCCATAGATCGATATCTCAGAAATGTTCTTGATAATTAAATAGCAAAACATTCGCTTAAAACAAATTTTAACGAATTGTCCATCTTAATGGCCTATATAAAATAGCAGATAGTAGCATATATAAAATATTTTATAATCATGAAAAAATTACAAAATTTTTTTAGTAAACTGAGTCATATTTTAAAACACACAAACGATGTCAGGAATTGGGATGCCTCTTCAGATTATTATATAAAAGAGCTCCGATCCTAATGGAATCAAGTTGAACTAGAAATGGGTGCGGGACACAATGACCTGCAGGATAAATATGAAAAATACCGCGATGGGCGGGACGGAATATTAATCTAATCCCGAAAACGAAAAAAAGTAAAAATTTCTGATACATTTGGTCTTCATAATATAAGCAAAACTATATAGAAGAACTTCAACTTCAATATTACTGAAATTAAAATTCCTTCCACACAACATCCGATTAAGAAAATTCTAAGAAATTTTGAAATTATCATTCAACCAAATTTTTATGTGTGCTATACTTAAAAACGGGCGTGGCACATTGGTTCCGGACCTAAAAATTGATTTTGTTATCATTCTTGCGAAAGAGTTTCATTTGGGTTTACCAATTCGAAAGAGTTTCATTCGGGTTTACCACTTCTTAATACAAAACTCCCTTTGATACCACCATGCGAATAACATAAACTTGAATTAGTTCTGTCTGTTTTCAGGTAGGAATTTACCACTTTAATTTTGAATTTAGGGTTATCGTGAGTATTTCTGTTCACAATATGATGCAAAAAATTTAAAAACATTTTCTTTGCAGTGTCAAATCTTTTCAAAAATAGAAAGTAGTACGAATCAGGACATTTATAGTGGGGAGACTAGCAAATTTCAAAGAAAAAAAAACATTGTTAGACAATTAAATGTATAAACAAATTATGAAAAGAAAAATTATTTCAAAAAAATATGTACAATATATTTCTTACATTTTCTGGTGGTCTTACTTGCTTCTTTTTCTTCTTAAAAAAAATGCACTAAAAAAATAAATGCTTTAGGGGGAAATCACTTAACTTGTGATATGTCAAGTGTTTTTATTACAATAGTAAACTGAGTGCTTTATCTTGTGCGCTGAATTTTCATAATATCAAAAAATAATAATAAAATATTTTCAAGAAATCAGGTTGCGCATTTGTACAATATTTATTGTACAAAGAAATAAAGAAAAAAAAGCTTTAAAGAAATGTTTATCTTGAATTATTACAATAATACTATTAAAAATAACAATTGTCTTCAGTGGTTTTTAACACCCGCAACGTTGATAGACAACAACGACAACACTTGAGTAGTCAGATATGTATGTACGTACACACACATAACTACAAAGCCGATTTAGATAGCAACATTATGGCCAAGTTGGCTGCTTGAAATGAACAAAACGATTGAACGTTTGAACATTTGACTAAAAAGCGTATAAACGATGCTCTAAACGCATTTGAATACATAACTCCACTCCGCTCCGGGAATAAATACAAAAATAATGACGTAGCGCATTCCTTATACATAAAGAAGATGAACCGACGACGACGACGAGCAACCATACAACCAATGAACCAAGTAAAGCACATGGCGCAGATCAATTGCGTTCAGTTGCGGGCGGCGGCAGTGATGACTACTCGAATCTCGATAATCATACAAAGCCATTGACATGTACATACGTAGAAGATAAAATTGGTAGAGGAGACAGCGGGTCTAGCATGCTCGACAGCCACACAGCAGGCGAGCGGCAATCTTCTGGGCAATGAACAAACTAAGCTGAAGAGCTGAAGTACAATGAAGATTCATAAATTAGTGATATTGCATTATTGGGCAGTTTGCGCAGCGTACGAATTCGTTTCGGTTGCTTCATTTAGCAGCGAATGAATTTTTAAATTTTTTTTTGCCGCTTAACAGTAAAAACTCTTTTCCTGACCTACGGGGGTCGTTTAACATATATCGCTGGTAGTTGTGTTGTTGTTGTTGTTGGTGGTGGTGGCGTATACGCAATTTAGCATGCAAATTTTTTTTATTTCTTTGAGTGACTCATGTCTTAAAAGTCATTCTTTCCACATATGGCGGCTATTGTTAATCGTTTGTGATTTTGTAGAAAGAAAACGCGAATTCAGTCTCTCTACTTTACTTTATTTTACTTTACTTTGATGCATTGATTAATGATGCGCTTTGCTTATTTCAAAACATGTGAGCAAGTCAAGCTATTGACAGCTTATCAGTGTCGGCGACTGCAATGTCAGTCGTCGTCGTCGTCATATGGTGTTCATTTTTTTTAGGATTCGAATCCTTTAGGTTCTTATGCATGCCAATTGTTAGTTTGCGTGTTCGTTTGACTAAAGATACGCGGCTGCTGCCCACTGCAATCTTTTCATTTAACTGATGATCAACAGCAACAACAGGCACCATTCCCAAGATGAGCATCATCATCTCATCTCAAATCCAATCGAAACAGAATTTCGCTGTTGCAAAAGCACGCAATACGCTGTACAGCTTCTGCTGTAGCTACTAGCAAAAGAATAAACGTTTTTTTCCTTTTTTCGTTTTTTTCTTTCGCGTTTTAAATTTCTTTGCCAATTAACTAACTTATCGTTTACTTATCAGCCATACCCGTAAAAGTTTTTTTTTTTTATAGTTTAATAGCATTTATACATTAGGCATATTTTCCCTTTCGCGCTTTAAACTATTCATTGGCGTTTTATAATGTTGTGCTTTAAAAAAAATGTCGGTAAATTTTATCTGCATTTTTATTTTCCGCAAGTCAAAAGCAGTTATTCAAAGTATTTCAAACAATTCAATTTAAAATCAATTTGCGTGATTTAATTGATCGTAAAATGTAGTAATAAATTTATGGTGAGATAGCTTGGTGAGTCTAACTAAAAAACCTAACAACTAAATTTCTTTTAGTTTTTTAATTGATCTGTAAAATTTTTGGTTTCTAATTCGTATAGGTTTTTTGGCATAATTTCATATTTTTATTATATTGCACTTATTTAATATGTAGTACATTCATTTTGCCAGAGAGCTTGTATTTTTATAACGTATAACCTAGAGAAACTAGAGGAGATAATTCGATCTTGATGTGTATGATCGATTGGTATGGATAAAGATCTCACATAGAGATTTAGGTGAATAGAATAGGTGAAATCGGGAAGCTACAAAATAGGCAGGTGAGATGAGATATTGGTCTAATGCCAACATTCCCAGAAATTAAATTAATATTAAACTTGGAGTAAAGTAATTGTGAGACTTGAGACTGATTGAAATATTTGAAATAGTTTATTATACGTGCAATCCATACCGAATTTTGTGTTTCTAGATCAAGTAATAAAAAGATTTTATACAAAAACCCAAATATAAAGGGTTAAAGTGTATGGGTGCTTACCCTTAAGTTGTATTGGAATAAATGTTTGTAAAATTATAAGTGTGATATGACTTTATCTATATAATCTATTTCGACACAGTTTTCAGAGCTGATCAAGAAGTTCGCCATTTGTGGTCAAAAAATGTGGTGGATATATACAAATATCTGCTATAGGTACATAGGATTCGGGAATGGAACCATTACTAAATAACAATTTATGGGACCATTGTACAAATCAAAAAACCGAAAGACTAAATTTAAATTGGGATCATAAAATTTCGGGATCTAATAGTCAAGGCACTGAATATCACCGCACTTTGCAATGTCAAACCCAAAATCTGGTCAGTTTGTAAGATTTAAAAAGTTGTCCCCTATTTTTGTCTATTTTCGTTACAGTTATAAAATTACTAGAGTCATCTTTTCAAAATTCTATAAAAATTCAAAACAATATTCCGTAATATTTAATCCAGAATACCGTCGCATGCTAAACGCAAAGAAAACTTGCTGACCTTTTTAATATTTTTGTATAAAATTTTTTATTGTCAAGTTTCATAACTGCACTCCTTTACGTCCTTTTGTTTCCATTGTTCACAGGCAACTTTCTTTGATACTCTTTCAGAGCACTTCACCTGCGCCTGTATGTCTGCGCCATACAATTGCTGACATTTCAAAAAACTCCTTTCGTTTCGGTAACTTTTTTTTTTTTTAATACTCCAATTCAACTTGTAACACTCCAAACGAAATGACCAAACACTTTTTTTCTTAGGTTTTCTGTAGCATAAACAATGGATTATCTAACCGCACTTGAATGTGCGTGAAATAAAAGACTCTGCACATTCACTTGTAGTTGTGGGATCTTAACTAAAAATAAAAAAAAAAAAAACTAAAAAGATAAATTTACCAGGCAAGACACAGATACTTCAGAACATACCGGCTAAGATTGCAGCATTGTATTCATCGAGAACGAAAGACATTGTTCATTTCGATACACTCGATTCATTCTAACAATGGCACAATTACTTATTATTATTGTTGTTATTGCAGCGATTATTATTTCTACAGTTTTCTTTTTGACATTTTTTTGTTTTTTGAAATATAGTGAAATGATGATTCCATGAAAACATTCCATACAATTGCAGCACTCGAGACAGAAGTCAATACTAATCGAATTGTTTTCTAAATATCTTTTCACTTACCCTGTACGATACGATATGATATTTTATAAAAATAATGTTTTATTTTTATTGGATGACTGTATCGGATGAGTAAGTGCTTCGAAGAAATCATATATAGTATACATAGTCGCGTACAAATCAAATTGTGGGAAAAATAAGATATTTTGGCATTTCGTCTTGAGAAGATTTCTCATCACTGTTTTCTTTCAACGTTTCTATACAATAATAAAAAAAAAACAACCAAAATGTGAGTGAGTGGAGTAAGAATAAACGCATACAATAAAACGTTTAAGTTGAGACTAATGGGATACCAATTTGTATACGCTTTCATCTTTGCATTTGTATCCAAAAATGGGAAAAAAAAAGAAGATGCAAAAACGTAGAAGCAACAATTTTAAATTTAGCTACAACGGCGTCAAATGCTTATTTTGCTCTTACCGAAAAAAAACTTCACATGATCATAAAGTTTAAAGCTTTGCGCAATATCGTCCTGAAGAAGCTCAATCCTGCCGCAGCTAAACATGTGAAACGTTTACGTGCTGGCATCTGCAGCAACAGCAAATCCATTCCATTCCATTTCACTTCCATCCATCAACAGACTTTTACGCATTCTTTTGTGCAAAATTACAATATTATTATTATTATGATTATTTTGGTCATCATTGGATTGGATTGGATTGCATTGGATTGTCTGTGTGTGCAAAGCAAAATGCCGTTTATGCGGCATTTTATTGAGCGTGCTATATGCGCAGAGCGTCCTCGATTGGCTGCTCGCTCGATTGTGAAAGCCAATTTTTGTTGATGCATACAGCCACCAGTTTCAAAAACGTTTTACTTTTAAAAGTCAATTTCACATTTGAATATTTGCGAAATAAGCATTTTACTTAAAACAAAAGGGTTAAATGGTCTAAACTGCTGAGAATTAGTTTAAAATTTCGACAATGCCTTCTCACTCAAAAAAGTTTGTTGTTCAAAATTGATTTCGGTGGAACTCTAAAAGTAAATGCAATTTGCAGTAATTGGATTATGAGTTGCGAATATTAAACTGAAGCGAAAGAAATGAATAAATTTATGTATTTGTGTTGGTAGATTTGCATGGAATTTACATAAGAGTAAAATGAATTTGAGTCTTATTTGAAATCAACAAACATAAGAAATTTTATGAGAAATAATTGTAGGTGTTATTAAGTTTAGTGAGTCCTAATACAGTAAAAGGTTTTTGTAGAGCAAAGGTACAAAGCAAAAATAAAGGCAATGTTTTCGATCATGTATCTACATCTACAAACGACACAGAAATTTGTGAGCAGCTCTGAGCTGCCAATTCAGGATATTAGAAAACATGCAGACCACCTTATCCACCCTGAACATGGCAACATCACTGGTGTAAAATGTTAGTGTGAACTAGATGTGAACTGAGGAGTAGCCCAACCAGGAAGTAATCCGAGTTACAAGTTTCAGGCAAGTAGGATCAATTTTTATGCATTAGCAGAAACTGGTGCTTTTCTGACCACAAATGGGTCATGGGACTAAAATTCAACGTCATAGGTTAATTTATGCTCAGAGAAAGGGACTTAAATGAATAGGTTTTTGCAGCTCTTACGGTTTCATCTTGGATTCTATTCAAAATACCTGTATTCGAAGCTGGCATAACAATCTTCTACAAAGTTGTAGAGCCATGTTTTTTGAAAATAAAATATTTTACGGATTTAAAATCATTGTAATCTGGTCTCTTGGGTGTCCGAAAAACAAATGTTCCAAATAGCTTTTCTTTCTTTTTTTTTTGTGTTAAGAAAAGCCATATGAAGCTTGAGATGCGTGATTTATGCATTTGAAAAGATTACAATTTTTTCTATAAAATTCAACGCAAAAGTAAACGCAATGTATAACTGTCAATATCCAATGTTGAGTTAAGCACTAACTAGAAGTTAAACATGTAGAGTAACAGTTTACTGGACATTAAAATAAAAACCCTAAGTCACATATTATTTATACTCTCATTAGAAACTCTGACAACAAAGTTCAAATCCCATTTCTCTTCCATTCAAACATACCGAGATCCAGTTCAGGAAAAAGGATCTCCCAACCCGGATAATAGAGTCGAAATCTTAATCTCTAACTTGTTTAACTGGCAATAAAGTTGCAGTTTTACGAGTACTTCTAACGCTCTTAAAATATAATAGTTGAATCCTTTTGTTTTGTAAAACCATCAAAATCAATTTATTGGGATTATAAAAGATTTACGTTTATATCTTTGTGTAATATTGTATTAAACAACGGCAGCACATAATAATGTAAAATAAAATCAAATTTAATGTTTACAAAAATAAAAATTATGACAAAAACATTTAAGACATTTTTTTATAAAACAACAAAAAAGTAAAATCAAAGAACGAACATAAATACGATTAAGACTTTCGCTTAAAATAAGCTGACTTAAAAGTACCCTTCAAACTTGTTTTGATCCAAAGTTTAAATTATATAAAATGTACAAACTGTTGCAAGACAAAAGAGCTATAATAGAGCAAACAGGATTAATATTTTCTGTTAAAACCCTGTTAAGTATTTAGTTTATATAACAAAATGTTTAATAAATTAATAATAGCCATTTTTAATATATATTTAAAGTGTATAGAAAAATATAAAATAAAAGAAATAAACGAATTGCTACAAAAATGTAAAGTATCTACACAGTTTATTGTGTTTTTTTTTTTTTTTTGACTATGTTTAAAGGCGAGGGTGCTGAACAACAGCAACGACGACGATGAACAATCAAACTGCTTGATCGAAAGAGCCAGCAAGCCGACACTATGAGTAACAACAATACTACTACTACAACACTACAAAAGCAACTCTTAACCTTTGACGCCCAAACAATGAAGTGGTTAAAAGCAAGACATTAACACACAGACTTACAGGCAACATTGACAATAGGCAGCAGCACCAACGATAACAACAACAACAACAATAATAACAGCAACAAAAACATTAACAGCCAACAACAGCCACTTGAAGTCGAATGACAGAAATTAGTGAAATTTATTATTGATATCCACTTAAATTTATAGAGCAACGAACAAAAGCAGCATTCAATGTAGCTGCAATGTAGTCGGAGTCGACGTCGTCGATGTCGATGTCTTCGACATAATACTACGAACTCTTAAGCATTGGAAGATAACAAAAAGAAAAAAAAAAGTTGGAGGAGGTTTGATATACAAAAAAAAAAAAAAAAAAAAATAAAATAAAAAAAAGGTAACATCATCGCAACGTATCGACAACATCAATGCTCTGGCGTTTGTAGTTGTTGTTACCAAGGCCTGAACTGTAGCCGGAATAAATAGTATCTGTATCTGGTTCTATAGAGAGATGCTGTCATTGCTGCCGCTTATTGTTGTTGTTGTTGTTCTGTTGTCATTGTGGTTGCAGCTGCATTCAACGCTTTAAAATGTTGAAGGTGGTGGCTGCTGCTGCCGCCGCCGCTTGATCTAATCTTTTGCTCGTTCGTTCGTTGAGATAAACAGGTTCCAATTCGATGCTATACGTTTCGATTCAGTTCGATTTGAATCGAAGAATTCTAGGTGTCGCTTCTTACCACCGCCGCTGCTGCTGTTGTTGCTGCCGCTGCTGTTGCTGTCGTATAAATTACATGCGGGTTACTATACTAATATGTATTTCACTATAAATTGCCTTCTAACTCTTCAATATTATTTTGTTTCATTTTACGTTTCTTTTTTTTTTTCAATTTTATTTATTTCATTTTGAAAACAATAAAACGCACACCATGCAGCAGCCCTAATAGCTTGACTATTGATTGTCTACCAAAACGCTTTCTACTTTTTTTATGCATTTTTATTGCGTGAAGGTGTTTCGTGACAAACTAAGCCACCCAGATCTCTGTCTGTCCATGTGTTTGATCGTCGTATCTATTTGCCTTTTGAAATAGCGCAGGCAGTCCAATAATGTTGCCGCGGTTTTGAATTACTTGACGCATTTTGGTTATAGGTTATCCATTTGGATTTTTGAATATTACATTGTTTAATTGCCAGCAGTCAACGAGCAGTCAATCGATTTGAAATAGTTACACTGAGCATAATTTTTAAAATTTTTTCGATTGGATTGGATAAGAAAACCAACTGGCTAACCCTTCATTCATACAATTCTGATAGTCTATATCGTATAGTTTGGTTATAAAATAGCAGCGCTCATACCCCAGATAGCAGCTAAGACGGACTGACGGATGGACATTAATAACGATTTTAATGGGATTAGACAAGTAACTTGAGACAAGCGCATCTAAGTTCTTTGTTTTGTGACCGTTATTCGAATAGTCTCCGAGATAACAACGCTATACCAGAGATGCGCGATCTTCATCCTTCCCATCCCCGACTATTTTTTTTTGTTGTCCACATTCCAACCTGAATTATATAAATCTCATATATATATTTTTTTTTCCTTATAAAAACCCCCCCATCAAGCCTGAATTATATACAACTTTCCTACGGTCTAGATGAGAGACTCTGAAGACAGCAGATCAGTCGGATGTAAATGTACGTACTCTTTCTGCCTGTTAGAGGAGGAGGTATATCATCCTACCAGCTGTATTTCCTTATAAAGGCGACTACTGCACCAATCTTGACTGATGCAATCTCCGCCAGACTATCGAGAAACAGCCTACCAAGTACGGTAAACCTTATTCTCCCAAGGACTGGGAAGTGGCTGAGAAAATGTTCTACTGTCTCCTCCTTTTCCTCGTTTCTACAGAGCCTACAGAAGTCATTTGATGCTACCCCTAGTCTGAGGGCATGTCTTTCTACCAGGCAGTGTCCTATGAGAGCTCCAACCATCATGGATAGAGTCTGTCTAATATGGCGCATGAGTTGGGCTGTTCGTTTAGTGCTATACTCTGGCCACGTAAGTTTCGAGATATTACATTTGGGATTTGTAGTCCACTTAGTCTCTGCCAGTCTGATTATTTCTTGCCTGTTAGATATAATTTCTCACAGTGCACATTCGAATCTATTTGGAGTTCCTTTTTTTATTATGATTATTAAAATAGCACAAAAAAGATCACTCCAACTTTTTTTTTGTTGTGTCTTTTCTCTTAATTTCCGAGAAACAGAACTCCATGTCGTCGTCGTTGTTGTCGTTGTCGTCATTGAGCAATGAACAATAGAGTTATTTAGTTAAGAAATGTTATTGATATTTGAAATATAACATGAAATTATGCGTTAAAAAAACAACGACTACAACAACAATAAAAACAAAAAAATCATAAGCTTTAGAAGACTTAAAGACAAGCCAGGCGCAAGTACAAAGCAAGTAAGCCGACATAAGAAGAAGAAGAAAAAAATACTCGAACCAGATGACTACTTCAGCTGACAGACTGGCAGCAGTCAGCACTCGAGAAGCTCGCTCAAGATCAGCGTGCGGTGCGGCTCAACTTAACTTACACACTTGAGACATGGGCAGGGCTGGGCCGAACCAACCAACCAAGTTTAGCAGCAGCAACAGCTCAATGCTCGTGCCCAGAAGAGTAAAAACGAAGAGATTGAACCTTTAATTAAACGGTGGCCTAAAATATGCAAACGAGCATGCGAGCAATCGAGCGAGCGAGCAAGCGAGTGAGCGAGCGAGCCCCAACACAAGTCATAACTCATTTTAGCTGAAAGATAGAAGCTGAGGCTAAAGTGAAAAGGGTTTCTTTACGCCCAAGGTCAAAAAAACAAAAAAACAAAAATGTTTGATTGCCACACTTGCTGGCACTACTTTGCATATTTGCTTCGAGCTTCAAGATGACGCCCCACTTTCAACGCATGCTTAGGTCAAAAAAGAAAATATCAACGCCGCTGCTAAGATGCCGTGTGTATCGCGGCAAGTTAAGATTTTAAGAAAGTTCTTAATACACTCGTACATATATGTAGATACTCCAGTTTATATTCTTCATTTGATGTTATTGGGAGGAGTTGCCAATTTTTTTTTTTTTTTTTGGTACGCTACCGAAAAACCCAAAAGCCAACTGCTGCTGTGCGATTTAGTTTTTGATTATAGATTCATAACAGATCTGTATACACAAAAACCGAATTCTCATTTAAAATCGATTTATGCAAAAATTAAAAAAAAAAAAAAAGAGCTTGCGGCAGGATATGGATATGGAAATTAAGGCAACACTGCTCTTGGTTGGTGACTGCAACGAAGTCCATCAAAATGCCAGACAGTCATGGTGGAGTGGATATGGAGTGTGTCGTCGTCGTACTTGAAGTGCAGCCAACGCAACGCATTCCCAACATATATAAATTCCGCTATAGTCTCTCAAGTCTAAGCCAGAATCAGAGTCAGAGTCAAGTTAAGAAATTAGTAAAACTCATTTTGAATTTAGCCTCCGGGCTTAAACTTAATTCGGAAGCACAGCAGGAGGTTCTAAGTAAATAATGCGTTGTTTCTTTGCGCAATCTTTAGCGTTTAATTTGCATTTTATTGCAAGTCTGCTTGTCTCGCATTCAGTTAGAGTTCTTTGTTGGCTATCTTAAGAAATACTGCAGCAATACTCTTGTGAAACTTGTGTGTGCGTCTGCGCAAATTAAAAAAGGAACTCAAATGAAATGGCAATGGAGTGGAGAAAAGAGGCGTTCTCTCTTAAAAAAATATACTATTTCTACCGCCGACATCAAGACAACAGTCCTGCGTTCAGCCAATTAAGCGTATATTGGCCACGCATCTTACTTTTTTTCTTTGTACAAAAATTCTTCTCACACAGTTTGCTCCACTTTTTTGTTCATACTATCAGAAGTCATTCGAATAGCAACCCATTTGCCAAGCACTGATTAAAATTATTAATTTGAAGCTTATTTTTCAGTCAAAAGATTGAAAATTGCAACTGATTTTGTAAATGGCATAAACACCACACAACGGAAATGAGTTGTCAATCGAATAAGAGAAAAACCATGGGGGTGCACGAATGAATTATATTGCTATTATTTTTGGAATAGTAGCTAGAGTAGATAGTAGAAGGCAATTTAGTGTTTTACAAAAAGTATTATTTAAAAACACAAGTTTGGCAATAAAACTAAATAAAACCCTGACACATAATTCAATGCTGACCGAACGATGATCCTTCTAATTGGTATTATATTTGAATTGATCACTATTTTGGTTACATTCGAGCTATCAAAACTTAATTACTGGAAAGTTTTGTTCTTTTTTTAACTTAAAGAAAATTGATTCTCAGAGCCATGAAATGGTATACGAAGTTTACAGGAATCATGTTCCGTAAAATACTTATTACGAACAACTGAAGATATAGATAAAGTGGAATCATGGCGTTCCCAAACCAAACCAAAATATTCAGTATTCAGAGATGAATCCCTGGAGAGTTCTCTTCAGAGCGTACTCTTTTGATGGTACTTCCATCTATACCTTAGCGTATTCTATGGATTTCGTCCCTGAAGTAGCCGTTGGCTATCGCTTGTTTGAAGCGACGACGGTCTCTCGACGAGAAGGATACATAGCTCGGTTCTGGATTGGCTATTTCGGTAGCAGCGTCAGAATTGACAGATTGAGGGGCAGCGACTATAGTTCTGTCCGACTTAAAGTCAGAAAACAAAAACACCTCCGAAACATCGCTACAGACTACCTGAAGTGCCTGGCCCGCCATTGACAAAAGATTATCCAGCTTTTCGACTTTTGAAGTCGAGGAGGTAGCATACAAAGTAAGAATCCTTTTGGCCAGTTTAAAACAGAGACAGGACCATACTAGCATACCTGTTTCCAGAGGCCACCACGAGGAGGTAATAATCAAACCAATGAAAGTTATCACATTTTTGACAAAAACCTTGAAATGTGACATATTGAACGCTTCAGAAGATTCAGATTGATTACATTACATATCGATTTCGAAGAGCAGCAGCAGCGCGAAATTAATGCGAAATTGAAATACATATCTTTCTCACGTAGTCGTCTGTCATTAGCTCAATCAAAGAAACGTTAAATCGTACATCAATTTAAGCACTTAAGCATTTAGTAGACACACTACTCTCACACTCCGCACTCACTCAAAGATATTCACAACAGGTCAGGTCATTCAGGCAGCAACAACAATCAACGAAGCAAATCCAGCATTTGACCAACTTGTATGCCAATGCGTTTCCCTTCGCCAAATTGAAGGGACAGTCAGTCAGTCAGTTGGCTAAGAAGTCACTTTTCAGTCACTCAGTCAGTCAATAATTCGGCATATGCTGTCTACCTTTGACTTTTTGTTACCTTCCTTGAAATCAACAACAACGGCGTCTACGTCTACGTCTTCAGTCCTCAACAGTCCGCTGTGCCTGATCGCGGGTATAGTAAATTGCAACAATTTATTTCTTTGTATTTTTGTGTAACAAACAACAATTCGTAAAATGCAACAATTTTGTTTTTTTTTTTTTTCTTTTTTGGATTAATTGTTTTACTTCGTTTAAGTTCGTTTTCAACTCGACAATCGAATTGCAATTCGACTTACTAACGTCTTCGCTTCGAAATTGAAGTAAACTGATGAACTAAACTTAACTTATTTCGAATGTAAATTATATTGAACTGATTCCCACGAGTTGCCCAGATGGCTTCGATTTGATTGTTTCTCTTCTTCTTATTGTTTTTGTAGTTTCTCCCTACATTATAATACTTTTCTTCTGATTTGATTCTATGTAAATTAAAGTATTGAGGGGTTGCTTGGAATGTTGCAAATTTGTTTATATTCATGTTTAAGGGGTTTTTTTTAGGATCTTTAGAATGTTTAAAGTGTAAGTATGAAATTATATTTTTGAATAGAACTTTTTAAAAAGGTTAAATGTTTTTATTTTGCATTTTTATTAAATTCAATAAAAATTTCAGTTTTTTGAGCGCACAATACAAAATTTCATAAAGTTTAAGAACGTATTGAAAATCAAAATATCAATTTTAAAATTACAGTATCCAGAATCGTTTTAAAAAAGTTAAATCAATTAAGTTCGAAACATAAATTACCCACAACTCTTGTTAGATAACTGATACGGAATTATATTAAAAGCTCCATTTCAAGGGATAGCCCTATACAAATCTACTAAAACAAGAAAGAAGGCTGAAGTCGAGTATGCTCGACTGCAATACCCTGTAACCAATCTTTATGTAAAGTAAATCTTTATACTATATAACCATATTTTACCCTTTGGGTAAAGGGTAATCATGGTCTAATACAACCCAAGTCTAAATTTTAAGCTTAAAATAGAGATGTAGCAATAATTTTTTAAAAAATATCAGAAAATATCAAGTTACATAGGATGATATTATCAAATTATGGAATATTATCACTATTGTACGATTTACGAATACCCTCAAACATAATCAAGCACCCCGAAATGTGAAAGGCAAGAGGAATCACTGTAATCAAGCACCCCGAAATGTAAGAGGCAAGTGAACTCACTGTAGTCAAGCATCCTGAAGGGAACAGTAAACTACTACGTCCACGTCGTTGTTCCTGGGTGTTGCTAAAAGTAGTATTTTTGTTAGTTTTGAAGAAGTGATCTTCTTCATAATCACTTGAGAAATTTGAGTTCGCAACCATCAACTTTGAAAGGATCTTTGTTTTCAGGGATTTTCCTTGTTTCATCTTATCTCTTCTGTATATTGTGTTCGAACTATTACAATTCGTTATAAACTAGGTAGAAGTCACATAACTAATAAAAAACCAGCTGTTGATCTAAAGATCTCCTTCACAGAAATTAATTACAATTCTATAGAATTGTACCGCCTTAAAATATATAAAACAAAACGCGCCTACAAAACCACCAGACAAACTGGCGGTGCATTTCAATCAAATATTTATATTTTTAATATTTTATAATCCATTGTAATTATGATTTTTTTTTTTTATATTCAATTTTATGAACACGTTTGCTTTGAAAGTAAAGATAAATCCCCCCAAAAAATTAACATTTATAGATTGTATTACAATAAAAAAAAAAAGTTATTTTCCAAAATATGTCAAATTTCAAATGATAAGATCATCACAAGCGTAAACCGCACTAATTGTCAACGGGCAAAATATATCTCGAATAAAATACATAAATGTGTTAATTTCACAAGAAAACAGTGTTTCAGGGATTAGGTGGCCCAATCAGAGGCAACGCCTGCAGCTAATGAACACTAAGTAAAAGCCGACCGCCTGTTTTTTCCGTATGGTACTCACTTCTTAAGAACAAACGCTGGAACGCACGAACTATAATTACCAATAAAAAAAGTCATTCGAGTTAGTGGCAAACAACACAATGCACCTTTTTTATTTTTTTTTTTTTTGGTTTTAGTGAAAAAGAGATTAACCAAAATAAAGCGTAACAACAAGCATTGTTAACAGCAGATTGACAGACAGACAGACAGGCTGTATAGCCAAAAAAAAAAGATCTGTTAGATATTTTAGTGATAAGAAGAACGCTAAACCATGAAAAATGCTCTTTCTATTTTTATTCTTTATTGAACTCGAATATATTTGTTATGACTTTTACTTTTTATTTTTGTGTGTTGTGGGTGACTTCCAAAAAATTAAACAAAGACAAAAAAAGACAGCGCAATATATCAAAGCAAATTAAATATTCTTGTCATGTCGCGATTATCATGGCTTCTATAAGCTGCCTAAAGATGACAAAGAATAGACATAAAGTAGTAATTGTATTACAAATTGATGGCTAGAACAAAAAAAAAAAAACGGAGAAAGAAATTTAATAAAAGTTAAAAGATTATAATCAATAATTTGATCTAGAACAAACTATCGAATCGAATTGCATTGCATAGCATATAATGGCGGCAACATCTTAACACTTTCATAGTTGACATTTTGTAGCTTAAGTTTGAGGAAGTAAATGTGTAAGAAGACGCAAAGCAACGAATGGTACGGTTGGAGTGCGAATTTATACTTCAAGTACATAGGTAAGCTTATATATGTACGAGTATGGTATACACAAAGCATCTCATATATATATGTACAACATCAAGTTTTATCGCTGATCGTGATCATGTAATTCCAGCCCACGCATGCGCGCACACACACACACTCTCTCTCTCTCCTCGTAGAAGTTCTTCATCAACAACGATCGTGTGCCTTGGCAGATTCTTTAGTTCTACACTCTTCTTTTTTGCTTTTTGTTGCAAACGCGTTCGCTGTGACAGATGGAGTTGCTTTAAGGCATTCCCAAACTGGCTGCGCCCTGACTACATATTTTTTTTTTTTTTTTTTTTTTGAATACTACTCCGCTTGTGCTTGCCAGTATTGATCCTCGAAGCATTCCGTTTTAGTTTTTTTGCGGCAAAATTTAACTGGTACTTGAAATTTGAAATCATGTACCATTTTTACCTTGGCAAAGAAGACAGTCGTCTCTCAGTGTCTCTGTCTCTGCTGTCCGTCTGTCCGTCCGTATGTCGTTTTAGTTACAGGAAACGACAATTTAAAGTCAACGAACATGGCCGCAACGAAATATTGCAAAATATCGACATTAAGTTTGTTTATTTGTAAGCAGCCTTCTGCTGCGGCTGCTGCTGCTGCTAAAAAATACAATAATAATAATACCTGCCTCTATGTACAATAATAAAAGCACTTCGCGAATTCAGTTCAAGCGCTTATGTCAATATGCAAGCGAGTGCATCTTTATAAAAAAAAAAAAATGTTACTTTAAAGGCGCCGCCACTGCCACGATCCTTGAACGTTTAACATGACCCACAATAAGAAAAAAATAATAATAAAAAAAAAAAAAATAATCTACAAAGAGTAAAGAAACTCATTTTCCACTAAGCACAATAATTGCTACCGTGAGACTCCAACTCTTCACTCCGGACTTTGCCACTAAATGCCGTTTAAGCCTGGCTACAATGCAATCAACTCCTGTCCTGTTCTGCCAAGACTATCTGTGTCTGTCATTATGCAGTTTTGGCCTAATGCGTTCAATCAAATGCACTAAACGAGCATATGACATGTTTGCCTCATATTAATCATGATAATATCTGTATAAATGCGCAGATTTCTTTCTTAGTAAAATTGTGATTTGTGTTTGTTGCATTCAACGTTGTTCAGTTCAGTTCAGTTCCGTTTCAGCTACGCTTCGTTCATAGTCTTCTCAACGCTATTAAAAATTTTCAATTTAATGCAGAAATAAACTTGATTTTCTCTACTGTCAAGAACTGGGCAGCTTCCATGATTATTGGTCATTTACTGTGGCAGTTTATCACATTAAAAAAAATGAAAAAATAATTGACAGTTTCTTACTACTACTGCAGTCGCCGCCTGTGAAATTGCTGCTTAGCTGCTGCAGGTGCTATTTAAGAATTAAAATGAATTTTTGATTGGTTCGTTAGTGCTTTGCCTGCATTCTTCATATGCATTCAGATTAAAAGATAATACAAAAATTAAACAGTTCATTTTATGCATAGACTGAAAAAGTTCCTAACGAGTCGAGCTAAATTATTCACAATAAGGCTAATAGAACTTGACATAGATCCTAAATAAAAATTTATATATTAAAAGATCGAAGGGACTCATGGGAAACGAGGAACAATGGGCGATATTGGAAAATAACATACAAATTAACGGGGTACAAGTTTGTTCTAGTCCCGACTTTCCAGAAAATATGAATTTAAGATTTATGCAGCAAAGCACATGGTTCTTTCTAAGATAAATTTATGGTGTTGTAACGGCGTCGATTCGAGCCAGATTGTGGTGTTTTCTTTAAATTTTACCGAATTGGGTGTTTCTAGGTTAAGGAACAAGAATGTTTTTAGGAGAAAGCCCATTCATTTCGGGTAGGTTTTTATAGGAATGCCCCTTATAATAAGAACGATATTCTAATTGATAATGTCACCCAGATAATCGGTCCCAAAAGACAGACGGATATAACTGTAGTAGTGGTTCCGGAACTTATTTGCCGTGTAAAAGTATTGCCATGTTAACGCATGAAGCCAAACCTGAATTTGCTTTTTTCTTTAGAAGGCAAAATCGAAATTAAATGATACTACGTTGAAAAATAACAGATTAATGAAAAATTTTTTTACTCAAAAAGTCACTGTACTATTAATCTTTTGACTCTTTGCGAGTCACAATTCAAAACAACTCTCAACTCTTAACGCCAAAAACAAAAGAATCAGCTCATCATACTGTTCCAATTTGATACAATTCAGAATATAACAAATATAATGCATCTATAAACCTATTCAAACTACCCATTTAACAATCTCAAACACCATCAATGCAATCGACCAAAACCAAAAGCTTAGATTTAATTTGTCAGCGTTCGGAAAAAAAAAAAAAAAAAAAGCGGCGGCGTCGGCGATATAAACATAGCAAGCGGTGAATGACAATAATAAAAGCGTACAAAATAAAAAAATATATATAAAACGCTTAAAGAAAATGCCAGAAAGAACATTGCTAAAATTGCTTTCAAAAAATAGCAATAAGCAAATTTACAAAACAACAAAATTATCAGCAATATAGCAATAATAACAACAATAACAACGACGATCAAAGAGAGAAATAAACTGGTAAGAACACCCACTCACTGATTTCCATATTGAAGACGACGACGGCAACGACGATGTTAAACGATTTCGAACAACGATTTCGCGTACACTTTATAAAAACTCAAAACCGGATCGTGCAAGGCAACAGCTGTCGTCTATGTGTATGAGTGCATATGTATGTATATGTGTGTATTTGAGAGCGCACTGTAACACAGATACAAACTGAATATTAAAACCAACCAAAAACGTGTTTCAAAGGTGTACACGACGCACACACCTGAACAACTGGTTTACTGGTAAAGAGCATAAAGAGAGAAAAAGAGAGAGCGAGCGAGAGCGCTTAAATTAGCTGTATAAACTCTCAAAAATAAGTGACCAAGTTAAATAGGGCTGCTTAAGATCATTATACTCAAATATTTCACTCGCTCTCTGTCTCTCTTGCTTATACGTAGTGTCTCTCTGCAAACAAATCTCAGACAGGTCCGCGTGAAACTGGCAGAGCAATGGACTTTTAGTTATTCCGTGATCTTTACCAATATTGTGCGCGCTAAGACGGCTACTCATTTTTCTTTTCTTTGGTAGCTGCTTGGCCAAGATTGACCGTCGCTGTTATTGCTTCTTTTGTGCGTTTAAAGAAAACGAAACGAAAAAAAAACAGGATCGATAGCAAAGTGACAACAAAAACAAAAAGTAAAAAAAATAATTAGAAAAAAAATTCAAATAAGACTTACGAAAAAATATTACACATACGGCTACTATAACCACAACAACAACAACAACACTTCCGGAAACAATAGAAAAAGAAAGTATCTCACGCGTGTGTGTGTACGGGAGTGTGTGTGTGTGTGTCTGTAAATTGTATCTCAATTATTTATTTTAAATTCATTACCACCTACAACATCACAAAAAAAAAAAAAAGTTGTTCGCAATTTGTACTCGTGGCTCGTAATAATCGAAATAAATACGCTACGCCACTACACCACCGTGCCGTGATGCTACATGCTGCTGCTGTTACTGCTGTTGCAGTTGTTGCTCTTGTCTTGTCTTGACTACAAACACCGTGTTCCAATGTATGCGCGCGTATTATTTTGTTTGAACGTCAAATTCGATTTTTATGACTTTTTGAAAGCGTGACTAAGCTGTGATTTATGATGGCGTGTGGTTTTTAATATTCATGTACTAACCCGTGGCAGGCAAAGTCAGGCCTCAAAGTATGAGCTTCAGCTTTGGTAAACCAACGAGCGAAAGCCAGAGATCACTTGCAGACTTTTGATCAGCGTAGTCCAAAAAGCAGAGACTGCGTAGGTGCGCCATAAAAGGTTAACTGGCAGTCAAGACTTTGTAGTTGTAGTAACAAAAAAAAATCTAAAAAAAAGGGAAGATCGGAATAAGCATTAAAGAGGAAGCAGCAGTTGAAGTAGAAGTGGAAGAAAGAAAAGTAGCAACAACAAAGAGAAAAAAAAACGAAAAACTTCCTTTTGAAGCACACGCTGTGTTATCCTGCTGTGCGCAAGCGAGGATCTGCTGCTGCAGCAACGACAACAACAACAACAACAACAATATTATGGACGGCCTACGTATAGCTGCTGGCAATAACATGCAACAGCAACAACAACAACAACAACAACAACAAAGTAAGCAGCAACAACTGCAAACGCGTGAAGCCAACAATTTAAAGCAGGAAATCTGCGTTGCTGCTGCTGTTGCAGAGCTGCTATGCGCTTCCGATGCGTCAGCAACAAATGATGTGGGTGCAACAATCACCAACAACAACAACAACAATAGCGAACGCATAAGCAATCAACAACAGCAACATATTGCTGTTGGCAATACAGCAACAAATAGCACAACAGCAACAACAACTACAAATAAAAATGCTACAGATTCTAGCAGCAACAAGACAAACTCAAGCAACAAAAAGCACAATTCTAGCAATAATTCCACAACAAATAGCAACAGCAATTCCTCCACAACAACATCCAACTCAACAAATGCATGTGCCGCCGCCGCTGCTGCTG
This sequence comes from Leucophenga varia, assembly GCA_018903435.1. Taxonomy (NCBI): domain Eukaryota; kingdom Metazoa; phylum Arthropoda; class Insecta; order Diptera; family Drosophilidae; genus Leucophenga; species Leucophenga varia. The sequence goes on along the minus strand of JAEIFJ010001509.1, from coordinate 997,251 downwards.
CAGCAGCTGCAACTAATGACCTCGCCGCTGCTGCTGCTGTGGTACTCTCCTTACAAGGCACTATGGTCAGCAGTTTACAACAAGCAGCATTGCTACCCGCAAATTCAGCAGCTGCTGCAGCATTAAATCTACAAGCATTAGAATCATATTTGACCTTACAACGTCTCACAGGAAAATCGGATGTCTTTCGACAATTTAATACACAGCAGCAACATAGTGAATCTTCTGTAACGCAGACAAGTTTAGCACAAAATCCATCGTCAACGTCGTTGACATCTAATGTGACATGTAATCAACTGCCAACCATACTCGATTTAGCCATTGGACTTGAGGACAAATCGTCGTCATCTGCTAATAAATGTGGTCCACTGCCATCGATTAGCACTGTCACACAAGCTGTAGCCGCTGCTGCAGCACACAAAGCAAACGCTGAACTAAATGTCGCTGTCGATCTGGCCGCTTGTGAATTACCATTGCTGGATGATAACGATGATGCATTATCTTTTGAGACCGCTGATTTGGATAGCAGTTATGGTAGTTTTATATTTAATGCTGCTAGCGTTTTTAGTGCTAATACAAACAATAATAACAATAATAATAATGGTGGTGCGAGTACTACAAATGTCACAAGTCAAGAACCTGTTGCAACCACAACAACAACAACAACAACAACACAACATGATACATTGCCCTCGCTTGCGGCTGCTATGTATCAAGATAAGCTCAATGTCATTGGTGCTGGCGCAGCTGATTGTATTAGCGTTGCAAGCAATAGTTGCAGCGGCGATACAGCAGCTAGTGGCAGTAGTGCAAGTGCAACTAATAGCAATGCAGTACAACAGCAACAACAACAACAACAACAGCAACGCGCTAAAAAACAATTCATTTGTAAATTCTGTAATCGTCAATTTACAAAATCCTATAATCTGCTAATACATGAACGTACGCATACCGATGAGCGTCCATATTCATGTGATATCTGCGGCAAAGCATTTCGACGTCAGGATCATCTCAGAGATCATAGGTAAGTGTTAGCGTATTTTGGTAAAAAAAAAATCCCATACTATACAATACAATTCTTCGACAAAAACTCATCACTTCACTTCCCCCACTTTCGTTTGCCCCGTCTTTTTATACATCTCAGGTATATACATTCAAAGGAGAAACCCTTCAAATGTATTGAATGCGGCAAGGGTTTCTGTCAATCACGCACCTTAGCCGTACATAAAATACTTCATATGGAGGAATCACCACATAAATGTCCAGTCTGTAATCGTTCCTTTAATCAGCGCTCGAACCTCAAGACACATTTACTTACGCATACGGATATTAAGCCATATAATTGTGCATCTTGTGGTAAAGTTTTTCGCCGTAATTGTGATTTACGGCGTCATAGTCTTACGCATAATCTTTCGGCAACGGGTGCTGATCTCTTTGGCAATGCAACAACAACAACAACATCAACAACATCATCATCATCAACCGCAACTATAACAACAACATCCGTAAGCGCCGCTGAATTAGCTGCTCTGGGCGTTTTGTTGCCAACAACAAATTCAACAACTTCAGGCACAGCTGCTTGCAGCGCAACACGCGATCTTGTTGCGGTAAGCGATTGAAGGGTATCATACAATATATATACATACACGTACGATATATTTAGTCGTCAGACAGTTTAAATGGTTGTTTAGTTAAGTATATATAATATTATTTAAAAATGCACGCAAACTTCAGAATATCTTGAATATATATTTTTTTTTCATTGTTTATTATTTGTGATCTGTTATGGAAGAACTGACTGATTGACACAAGCACAACATGGCTTATTAAATTAAAATAAAATATTATTATTATACATATTAAGATAATTCTACAAATTAATCTCAAATTAATATGCTCTCACTTGAATCCCTCCACTGATCTGTGTCGCCAGAGTTGCCTTTTATCTGCTTATAGCAATCCTATTTAGCATTTTAGCTAATATTATTTTTAAGTTAGTAATATAAATATAGTTTTTTAGTGCTATTGATATTCTTAAGTTTAAATTATAATAATTAATTGGCTTAAAGTACAAGTTTGACTTTGTATTCTTGATTTATAAGTTATTTTGTAATCGAATAAAATTTAAAATTATTGAATTAAATTTGTTTTATTTTAAAAAATTATGCATATACTGCAAGAAAAAGCATTTATTTTTTTGGTACCAAAGCTTTAAATACTCTTTTTTGGTACTATGGTTTTTATTTGACTTCCTGATAATATCAGTGCTGGTAACCGGTTCAAAGAAGGAGCAATGCAAGGTGGCCATTTTAAATTTATTTAAGCAAGAACGTTAAGTCCACACTTCATACTATCTTCGTTTTATCGTTATGTACTGATTTAAACAAAATTTTGAAACATTTTTCTTTATAAAACGAGAACAAGACATTAACTTCGGAAGGACCGAAGCTCAAATACCAGCCACACGAAACTTGTATGATCATCAGTGGCGTAATTAGTATATCATAAAGGGGATTGGTAGAGTTCGATGATGCCATATAACCCAGCTTTATTATTCGAGAAACAAATGTCTAAAATTTTAACCGCAAAAAAAATCAAAAAATTAAAGGTGAGTTTGTATAGGGCCTATATGTTATAGTGGACCGATACGTATCATGTCGGTAGTGTATACATAGGATGACATTAGAAGTGGTTCTACCTACTTTGGAGTCATTGCACTCATAAATAATAACTATTTTCATACAAAAACTTGACATTCTAGGTACCTTGGTTCTGACATTCTACCTACCAGGCTAAGAAAAGCTTAAGCTAAAACAGTGCAACAGACGGATGGATGGACAGACGGACATGGCTTAATCGGTTCGTCTCGTCGAGCTGATCAAGTAAAAATATATAATTTATGAGGTCTCCGATGCCTCCTTTAAATCCACCCTGTGTGGCGGGTATAAAAACAAGATCTACTTAAAATGAAAAGATGATGATGGTCGCCTTAGTTAATCAATCGTTGACTAGAAAGCAGCCTTGCTTAAAATATAAATAAATAAATATATTTTTCTTTCGAATTCTAAATCTCAACTGAAAAGTTTTCCAAAAAACAAAATACATCTGAAGAATTTTCCCCTTGGAGATTCAGCACAGGATCAGCGTCGATCATCTACAAGTTCTTACGAAATTTGGAAAGGGCTGCGATCAAGCGATTTCCGTAATTTGGGACTGGGACCCATAGGTGGACCCGCAATAGATTTTTTTGACCAATATATATTTATATATATATTTTTTTTACATATTTTGGTGAGCCCATAGACGGAATTCTGGAAAATTTTGACCGAGGACCTTTATGGGGGTCTCGAAACCGGAAAAGCCACATCACTGAAATTAATAGTTGAGACTTGAAACTGGGCGCATTTGAAAGATGGTTAAAAAATTATTTTAGGCGTGTTTAAGGGATTTTCTAAATTTCCACCTTGGTGGGCCCGAAATAGATTTTTTGACCAATTTATATTTAGTCGAAAAGTAGAAGCAAAAAAATAAAACAAACGCGAGCAAAGCTGCGAGTACATGGTAGTACTATATAAATCTAGATGTACTCCCAGAAAAATACTTCTTAAATGATCTATAGAAAATTTCTAAAATTGGGAATAATCATAAATAAGATCTTGTGATATCACAAGTGGACGCGTTCTGGTCTAAATATTAAAGCTAGATCATGTCCAGTTTTATTCTCATGAGAGGGTCTAAATAGTTAAGGGGAATCATTTTCGTGTTTGCAGCTTTCACAGACTCATGCATTATCTATCGGCCAAAACGTTTCCCAAAAAGCTGTGAGAATTTTTTACAAAACACTTCCCAACTAAAATATCTACTCTTATTTTTAACAACAGAACAAATATTTACCAATTAATGTACTGATTAAATGACTCAATTTACTTAATGTAATACAACTGGTAACACGTTATCACTTTAAACAGACAAGAACAACAATATTGTTACTAACAAATTTCATGTTGAACTAATGTATCTTGTACGATACATATTGCTGTCAACTTTCTCACAAATAGAAAATAGAACTTATCACTGGTAAAACTCTTGGAACTAGACTAACAACTAGAACAACTAACAAACAACTCACACACACAGACACCTACCAAATTCAAAGCCGTACTATCAAAACTTACAAATACTGTCAAACTGCCACGCCCATTTCAACAACTCAAAACTAATAAAATTTAAAGTTGAAGTTGCATGATGAAGAAATAGCGCCTGTAAATATATTTTATGCTTTTCCCATGATTGTTTTACCAACTCGCAACACTCTACTTCCAAGTACACCGCGCGCGAGTCAACATAAATAAGAAACAGTAAAACACAAAATGTTTTATTTGCTAGCGAGCGAGTGAGACCATCTCTATTCATACGACTCAAGGAAACCAAGAAACCCCATTTATAGCGAAAAAGAAGTACGACAAAGATAGGAGGTAAATGCACCATGGCGGTGGCGGTAACGAGGAGTTACCCTCTCTCTCTCTTGGAGCAGCTGAAAAAAAATTTACAATTTTTATTATCGACAACAAAAGATGCGACCGCGTTTTATGCCTTACAAAAGATACCGACACACGCTTAAATGTCCGCCCCGATCATTTCGTCGATCGATAGTACGTTATATCTGCTGGACTCTTTTTTTTTTTTTCGTTTTTTTTTTAAGTTGTTGACTCAGTTCGATGGTTTGTCAAACGTTAAACGGATCAGTGATATGAATACACTCACTTATTTCCTGTGCTAAAGCGCGCTCTGAAACCAATTACAACGATCAAACAACAATTATGAACTTCTCATGACTGCCTCTTGATCCGTCTGTCCGTCTGTCCTCTGTCTGTATGTTTGTATAGCTACACTTGTGCAGCACTATTCGGACGTTCGCGTTCGATCTGAACGTGTCTATGTTTTATTTGAATTGTCGTCATCATCTTCAAGACGTAGTCGTGAACACTTAAACATTTAAACAAGGCCTGCCGCTGCTCTGTGCAAATATTTGTGCGGATATTGTTCTTCTATTTTTTTTTTTTTGTGAAGCAAGTCGAACGTTTCATTGAACGCATCCATTTAGAAATGATGAGCGTGCAAAGAACAGACAGACGGACGAACTGAAAGATGAACAGACAGACACCCAGACGGACAGACAAACAAACAGATACTTTTAAGCTTTAGTTTAGGCTTGAGCATCTTCGTCTTGGACCTATTAGCTATGTCGAGTTGTATCTTATATTTTTATAGCTTAGGCAAAACTACAACAGAGCCACAAGCTACAAGTCATAACTAGGCGGTTTAGTTTACGTTTTGGTTTCAATTTCAGTTCCACTTCATGTTGCCTCACAAAAAAAAAAAACAACAAAATTTATATATAAAGCTACAAACGAGCTTACAACTGTCCAAATGTCTGTCTGACAACAATCGCGAATTGCCTGCAATTTCACACTTTATGCGAGACGGCTTCATTTTTTTCTGCTTAGTAGAAAACTAAAGTAGAACAATAAACAGGAGCTGAATTAGAATGTTAAGAATTTTAGGCGCTATGATAAAAATTTTATAAGCAATTTTTGTATGTTTCATCAGAACATGTGGGATATTATATAAGCATAAAGATGTAAGAGAACATAATCCCTTAGATGCGCTGCAGTTGTATATAAGCAACCGTAAAAATTATTTTTAAAAATTGAGCTATATTGGGTAAGAGTCCAACTTGAAGGGTTTAGGGTTTGAATTTAGCAAATGAATGAATTTATTTAAAACAACATATCGATTCTGGGAACACCATTTTAAACATAGATTTAAGTCGAAGGCGATTCAGGATACTCGTAAAAACGGCTTTAAGTTAGTATCAACCACGGGATTTTTTGGGATCATGAGAATATTTATACGGATCGGTTATGTACTGAAGTAAGTCCCGAACGTCACCGAGTCTGTGTTCAGTAAAGATCTTTGGGGTCACTAATTTTAGCAAAGATCAAAATTATTTGAGCTTTAGTTTTTGCAGAAAATATTTTTAGATTAATTTATGTCCAATCAAGGGACTCATGGAATATTTGTATGATATTTTTTTTTAGTTCAAATTTCCGTTCACTTCAAATCAAGCTGGTTTGGTTCCATAGTCAATATTGTTTATTTTTTTATTTTAAATAATTAAAAAAATAAAAATATAATTTAAAAGTTTAAAGGGGGGTATAAGGAGGATAAATAAGATTTAGGGAATTCTGGGTGTGGTTTTTTTTTTGATCTTAATTAATAAAATGGTAAATTACCTTTTTATAATTCTTATAAAAAAAAATAAACTTAAATATTTTATACTAATCAAATCAAGTGACTCCAAAAATATCAAAAATCTAAAATATCTTCTTTTCCCCCGCAAAAGAAAATCTGAAGGGGTGGGGTGTTGTCGGGGTCAAGCGAAAGACAATATTTTATAATTGTGTTGTCTGGGTTGGGTATGGAGTAAAGGTTTATTTTATTTAATTAAAGAAATAATTAAAAAGAAAAAAAAAAAAAAAATTTTTTTAGGAGGGAGTTAATAAAGTGGGAAGAAGTTATATATATTCGTGTTAGTTACTCTTTTGGTGGTGTTTTTGAATAAAGAAGAAAAAATCTTCGTACCCATTTTTATAAAAAGGGTAAAAAAAAAAATTTTTTATAATAATAAAAAAAGGGGGTCGAGTAAAAGGGTTGGTTAACTATTATATATTTTCTTTTTTATCCCTCCCAAAAAAAACACTGAAGCGTGCGGGTGTTGTCGGGGTCAAGCGAAAAAAAATTGACAAGACGTGTGCGGACGTTTGTGCCAACTATACTCAAATAAACGTAACGAACAACAACAAAAACAAAACAGCACAGATGGGAAAATTATGAAATTCATTGTTTGTGTTTGACTAATAATTATGACAGCAAACGCATTGTCGTTAAAAAGTAACAAAAAAAAAAAAAAAAAAAAAAAAAAAAAAAATAAAAAAAAACCACACCACCTTTTTATTTTTAAATTAATTATTGAATGTTTGAATAGACAAAAAAAAACAACAAAAATTAAAAAAACCCCCAAAAAAAAAAAAAAAGAAAAAAGAAAAAGGATAATATTTAAATATATTTAAAAAATATATAGGTAGGAAGAAGGGAGGAATTAAAATTAAAAGTTTAAATTAAAAAATTACTGTTTTGTTTAAGCTGGATAATTTTTTTTTTGATACTTATTAAAAAATTTTTTTAAAAATTTTTTTTTTCTTTTAATTTATTTTTTTTACTATAAACTTATTAAAAATATAAAGGTTTTATTTTGTTTAAATTTTTTTTTTTGTTTTTTTTTTTTTTTTTTTTTTTTTTTTTTTTTTTTTTTTTTTTTTTTTTTTTGTTGTTTATAAAATGGGTTTTATTATTTTGTGTTATTTTTTACGTAAAGTTACAAAAAAAAAAAAAAAAAAAAAAAAAAAAAAAAAAAAAAAAAGGAAGAGAAACGAAAAACAACTTTACCTTTTTTAACAGTTTGTTTAGTTTTTTTTCGCTATTCTAAAAGTCTTTGGGAATGTAAATGTCATGCTTTTGTCGTCGTCGTCGTTGAAGTCGCCAAGCGACAACGTCGGCAACATTTGCCATATTATTTGATGTAGTACCAACTGTGCAATACTGGCTGACCATAGTCTGTCCGTCCGTCTGTCTGGTCTGTCTGTCGTCTGTCCAATGGTCCAAACCAACCGTTTCAATAGAACAAATTCATGTTTGCATAGCGTTGATGTACTTGGCATTCAATTTTATGTACCGACTTAAGACATTGTCAGATGGCCAGTCAGTCAGTCAGTTAGACGTTTAGTCAGTTTAGTCACTTGCTTGCTTACTTATACTCAATCTGTATCTCAAGTGACGACTGTCTTTTTAAAGATCCTTGTTGCATGTCCGTCGTTCTGTCTGTCTGTCTCTCTCTCTCTCTTGGTTACCAACGTTTGACGAAACGTAAATTATGCGGCGTTCTTGTGCCTAATTAGGTGTCGTATCGTAAATGTCTTTGTACACCAGATACAAATCCGTCAATGGCATACATCCATTCACTGACAAGAGCAACCTCCAAAGACTTCAAGTACGCATAAAATACTTTTCAGTCCAAAGATACTTATTTTGCTGTCGATAGAATATATTGTCAGTGGCGTAGAAGATGTTATGTTGCAAAGGAAATTTAAAGCCTGTTAAGGTTTAGCTAGCGTTCAAGACTGAACCTGATATTTGTTAATGAACGATTAATTGCCCATAAACAATCGATTTTTGCTCAAATCGAATATTTTCTCCAAAATCATATATGCCTTAGACGACATTTACTAAAAAAGCTTTAATTACTCAAATTAAAAAACTGTGCACGATTATAAATCGTTTATTTTCCTCGATTTCATATCTTTTATATGAAAATGTTACTTGACAACGTTTCAAAAATACCCTTCCTCTAACGACTTCACTGTGACAAACAACAAAAAAAAAAAGAGAACAAACCCTCCCACCCATTTAACTAATAGCGGCTTTCGAAAAGTGTTTCTACTGTTAAATTTGTAGTTGCTCAATTTTCTGGAATTCCACAATGTGTGCATAAAAAGTCATATAAAAATCGCTGCTGAAAGTCGTGCTAACGAATAGATATATAACAACTACCACTATAATATAATGCATAGAGACAGCGACACCGAGTACCAAGAGTAATAATAAACAGCTGCCGACAAGAGTGACTATAACACCTAAGAACCTCCATACTAAAAACAACAACAACAACAACACCATCGACTTCAATGACTACAGTAAAAAAAAAAGATACAATAGCTGAGAAAACCCTAACTCAAGTCGACACCGTGAGATATAGTTTATTAGATTCAAATTCGCCGACAGTTGTTCGACCAACCCACCGACCCACCAAAGAACAACAAAACAACAACAACAACGACATAACTTTAAAGGCGTTGACAATGTCGACAGCCGCCGTAGCGCGGTAAAATTTAAAGCGAAAGCATATAAGATGATGATGATGTATGACACTTTACGAAATGTGGGAGAACTTGGTGGTTTATAGTTAAGTTAACGAGTGTGGTATGAAATGTTTTTAGTTTTGAAAAAATTGTTTACATTAAATTAGAAAAAACAGCTAATTAGCACAAGAAACTGAACATAGTGTACCTGAAAGAATTTAGGCACACAGATTCCGAATTCGTGAACAGAATTGTATCAACTCCTTCTAAGACCAAGAATTCGTTTAGTAAGAAACTTCTGCATTTCTTTTTTTTTGTGGAAAGCACCCAAATCAAAAATTTGAATATGTTATCTTTTTTAAACTTTAAAACATCTGAAGAATCATTCTAGAAGTATTTATCCATTTGCTTGAGTCTTCAATTGCCAACATTGTACCCGAGGCTTCCACAGAATATACTTAGGAGGCACACAATCTTCTGATATGCAATTATGGCCCAGAGATATCGATTCCATTGCTTTTTAATATGTTCTTGGTACTTCTACACTTAAATCCTGCCAACGTTATGCTAAAGATGGTGCAAATTTGATAGTCAGTCCAATTTCTTTTTGCTTTTACAATCTTTCAATTTCCAATTCCCTGAGAAGAATATGTGCCATTGTGCTTTGCCTAGCATGTTCGTCTGCTATGAAATTTTTTCACTACCGGATCCAGACGAGATGAGTGTTACAGTGTTGAGAAATCTAAAGTAGAAATGTTTTTGATGCAAAAATAGTTCGATTGGTTAAGTAAGTTCCTTGCATTGGCTAAGAGGGCCTTCTTAGACTACCTGGAACTTCCTGGTACCCATTTTCAGTCTGTTGACCACTTAAACACAAGCTACATTCAAATTGCATTTTAATATATGGTGACCCCGACACCCTGTGCATCAATTAAATATGCAAAACTTTTCCAACCACCTCAATTTAAAAATAGCTTTTTTATAGCCCACACAAAGAACAACACAGTAAGTTAAAAATGCTTTGTCTTGAAAATCTCATAGTCTGAAAATAACTTGCATAGATCTACCATAATACTATATATTAATTTATGTATTTGTATAAATAAGTACGATGTACTTGAATGATATAGTATACCGCTAGATGTAACGGCGGCAAGGCGGCTAACTGACATTTTATTGCAGGCAGCCGCAACGTAAATAGACGCAACAAATATTTTTTATTTAGTTTAGCAGAAATTAACAACGACACAAATGCGACTTTAACTTTTTGTAAATGTGTAATATGACGAAAAGAACGTCATCGACACAACGTTTTGAGTTAAATTAAATTCAGTATTCCGTTTTATTTGCTTGACTTGTATTTGATATATACGATTAAAAACCACCGACCAACACAGATCGGCCACCAACGGCAGTCAGTCTACATGCACTTAACAACAACAACAACAATAAAAAAAATATCCAGAAGATAGTAGAAGCTTATCTACATGATTATATGACTTTTCGGAACTGATAAGCTATACAAAAAAAAAAAAAGAGTATAGCTCAAGCTCATTGCTTACTAAACGGCAAACGGCAGCGTACATTTGGACGGATTGACTGACTGACAGACAGACAGACTGTCTGACTGATTCTGAAGTTGTTTGTGTGTAAATTAAAACGAAAAATCATTTGCAATGAGTTAACTTTGTTAGTTGTCGGTAAAGGTGCGGCTTTTGCAGTCATTCAGTCAGTTAGTCAGTCAGTCTATCTGTCAGTCGGCAGTCGGTTTGATTAGAACCAAAACAATCAACACACTACAACAACAACATCAAAGTAAATTTACCGTCAATTTGTCATTAACGTCATAATATGACTGACAAGATTGTTTCGTATAGAATTGAATTGGTTAGTTTACACGCACTTATACACTCGCTTACAAAATTTGTATTTGTATTTACCAACAATTAAGAATGTTATTTGTTAATGTTATTGTTGTTGTTATTATTGTAATATGTTAAAGAGCGCGTCTAGTTTATAGTTTGTTGTCTATTTATTTCCGTCAAAATTTTCATGTGTAATATTCACAAAAAAAAAAAAAAAACGAAAATGTCACAACTTTTTCTATCTTTTTGTGTGCTCTTGAATGGGTTAAGAATTTTTTTTTTGTGAAATTTATATTTTATTTATTTAAGGATTAGCGTAAAAATATAAGTGGCGCGGCGTCTTTTAATTTAAGATAAACTATTTAGTATGTACAATTATTGTAAAAAGATTGTTGTTCGCTGAATTTTATTTTGGGGGATTTCCAAGAAGTACTATAATTAGTAAATAAACTAAGCAAAAAGATATAATTTTTATTTTTATATGATATAATTACCAATGATGGAGAATCTGGGATTCACTTACAATCTAGAACTATCTGATTTTAAAATATTATTTAGATAAAATAAGAAGAACGATGTACCCAAAACCTATATGAATTTAAGATTTGTCTTGGTATCAATTAAAAATTTTAAAATTTTAGTGGTTCCATACTGAAAAAAATTCGCAATTTTGTTGGAACTAAAAAAATAATCTGACTTAATGGTTGCATGTGCCATTACAAAGTATAAAAAAAACCCTGTGTTAAGGTTTCCCACCACAGCAGGCTCAGCTTGACGTAAGAGACGTCTAAAAAGACAACCCTCAAACCGAAAACATTAAACCAACCTCCTGAGGATGAAGTTTAGGTTGCAGACACAGGGTATGGATTCACCTTAACACCGGAAAACTATTTGAAACCAAAAAAGCACAAGATTTTAGAAAAAGAACTCACTTTTCCAGATGACAGACACAGAAGTGAAAAAAACACCCGTGGTGAACATCCTACGGCAGAACGATAACATAGCTAGAATAAAATTTAAAATTACTTTTACGCAAAAAATTTCAGAATTATTAATTCTCTACCTGGCTTAAAAAATCATTTTCCGAACTCTTTCCAATTTGACTCATAAAATGATCATATTTGGAAAAATTTTCAAAGTGTTCAATTTTGAAACGTTGATTATATTGGGGTGATTTTCTAAATTTTTCAGGTCGTTTAAAAATGGATATAACCTATAGTAGTCTGATTTGGCAATGGTCAAACGAAGTAGGTGGATAGGACAATACTAGCATCGAGATACAAAACTGTGTGTACCCCATTAGATAAAGAACAATGTGCTTTTGTGATTTGTTGAATTGTGGTCGAAATTGCGTATCATATTCGATTATCAGGTTGCAGGGCAGGATTCAATAAACCAGTTTAAAAGTCTCTCGGACATATGTTAGAACCTCAACTTTCCGGATATAAAAGAAACTTGGAAGATCTCAGATAGCGAAAATGTACCTAAAAAATGTTTTGTAAGACAATTGCCATACAATTAATGTTCAAGCCAAAAAAACTTTACTGTGGATTAGTTGTCTCCTCTACATTTTTTCAATTGACAATGTGCCTAAAACACCTCAATAAACTTCGTCTTTAAAATGTTTTCAAAAAAAAAAAAACCGTCATATCCCTACGAAATACCCTAAACATTTGTCATAAACTGAGCGGCAACTCCAATCAATCACAAATGCTTTGTATGTCGCCTAATCTGACATTTGTGACATTATAACCGATATTATGGTTAATTAGGTTCAAACAACGTCGCCACTGATTACGACACCTAATAACAAAGCCAGAAACAATGTGTGGCAATGCAGACAACAAGGCAATCGTCAAAAAGAAAAAGATTTTATCTTTGCATGCTATGCAATATGAATAAAAAAAATATCAATTGAGCTGGGAAATAGCCCAAGGCATACAGTATACGAGAACGTTCATCATCGTCATCATCATCATCATCATCACGATGCATCGCAATATCAATCAGTTGTAAAAAAAAATGAAAAAAAAAAAACAATCTCAGTTAATCTGATGCAGACAAGCGATAATCCATACAGTGAGAACGATTCAAAATTTTTAAAATTATAAACCCAACAGATGTAGCACTCGATGTCGACTCAATTAGCAACAGAATTACGTAAATGCTAAGCTCAAGCAGTGAAGCATACAACCGCACAGGAACTGAATGTAAATCAACCAAACAACCAACCAACCGGGTATCTTAACTCATCGTTACTTCTGTCTGTTGCTGACAAATGGCGTTTGGTTGCTTTGGATTGCACGTTTTAAGGATACAGGACATTTTTACGCTTATCAGCGCATTCAGTATTTATTTCGACACTGAACCCCGCCGGATACCAATTTATTTGCTCATTTCCTTCCCCTAAGTGATTGTAATAACAACCATTATTGCTGTTGCTGTTGTTGTTTTTTTGTTGCTTTTATCTTTTACTGAATAATGTCACAATTATTTTTGTTGTTTATTAGCTTATATCATCATTTCGAGCCCTTGAAAAGGTGACGCCGACGATATGCACCCCTTTGCAGATGTCATCATCATATTCTATTTATTTTTTTTTTTTTTTTGTATAAGAGCGCACCCTTCGCAAACGCTTCAATGGGCGTGGAACAATGCAAGTTTGAGTGAATATACATTTTATGCAACCGATTACCGGTGTCTATTACACAAAAGATTGGCAAGTATTTAACTGCGATTTAAATACCGGCATTCGGGTACTGTATGGCATCTCTTGCTGGGATAATTAAATAAACTGTAAGAGGCGGCAAAGCGTGTTTTGATGTTTCAAATTTTACTCGCTTTACGGCAGTTGGCGTTATTTTTGCATAGCAGCACTGCTAAAACATTTTAGATTTTAATCTATTTGAAGTTGATTTTTGTGCTATCTTTAATCGAAATCTAACTTAATATTGCTGTTGGAATATGCTAAAATATTTTTCAACAACATTTTAAAGCAGGTTAAAGGGTGAAATCAGTTGAATAATGGCTAAAGGTGAATCACAATTTAACTATAAATTCTTTATTCTTCAGAATTTAACGAAATTACTGAGACACGTCAATTTTGTTGGCATAATTAATGTTTGAAATAAAATACAAACAAATATTTGAGATGAAGAACTTAATTTTAAGCTTTTGTTTTTTGGATATATAAAAAAACAGCGAAAAACTTAAAACCTCGGATGTTTAAATGCCCTAATGTTTGAGTAGTTTATGTGGGATCTTTAGTGGCTTAGGTCAGGTACAACCCAAGCCCAGACACAATTTTGATATCATTTTATAAGTAAAAATTCCGATATAACAATAATTTTCTAGAAAAATCCAAAAATTGGAGATGAGTTTGTGTGGGGGCTGTATTATATAGCGGTCCGGTCCTTATGCAACCATTTTTATAGAATAAATCTCAAATTTTAATTTACCATTTGGTCACATTCAACTGTTTCCTTTAATTGAAGGCACTACCATTGCGAAATAAACCCTTTTTTTGTTAACTTCAAGAGAAACAAGAAAAACACTGCAGTCGTATCCAAAAATGAGATCCCTGTACCCAATTTTATGTACCTTAAGGTGTGTCCTAACCTAGTACCCTGCTTTATTGTGTTTCTAGCTTTATATTCACAAAAAAATTTCATACCAAAAGCAATTTACTTGGCAAACATTTATAACACTTCAAAATCTTGGTATAACTTTGTATGGGGTCTACAAATTTTATTGCGTATAACTGAAAATAGGCCTGACTAAATGTGGTCGTTCTATTGCAAGTAACAAAAAAGTTGTTCATGCAAGAAGAAAAAAGATGGTGTATACATATTTGCATGAGGGTATACCAAAAATTATTTGTTTTTATCGAAACTGGGATGTTTTGTTGGGATATAATGTGATCACTTGACATGAGCTCAGGATAGTTTCAAAGATGGCTTAAGCGACTCTCCTTTCAATGCTGATAAAAAATATATATAGTATACTTTCCAGGGATTATCATGGTTCTTTCTACCTGTTACATACATTTTCGCAAACCCTTCGGGTATAGAGTATAAAAGATTGACGAAATGGCATCATTGTGTTCGAAAATAAAGTTATTTTTAAGACAACCTGAAAATTTTAACAGATATTTGCGATCTCTGTGTATAACTAAAAGTTACTATGATTCCTTGCAGTATTCCTTGGCAATCTTGGTATAAAATTAATTTTTTTTTTTTTTTTTGCAAATACAGCAACCATTTTATGTAGCAAGCATATACCTCACCAGCATATACAATCATATAAAGTTGTCTATCTTGAAACCTATCTCAATTTACTAATTAACAAAAAATGTTTGTACGCATGTAACTGTCAAGGTTCACAAAAAAAAGATAGATTCCGGCATCTATGTCTACTAGACATCAACAGCCGAAATTAAAAACCACAGCTTCCGCCTTCACACCCGTCAATAGACCAATGCGATCTGTTGCGATACGATATGTTGATCATAAATTACACTTTTTTTCTTTTTTTTTTTTTTTTTTTTTTGGGCTATCATAAATTTTCGTTATAAATATCACATTCGACAGTAGATAGCAGCAGTCAAATTTTGTTTGTTTTTGTTTTTAGACTAAAGTTTTGGCTATAAATAACAGTAAGTTTAAGTTTAAGATGAGTTTGAGATGAGCAACCTACCGTATTTATATATACAATATAAATATATTATATGATATGCCCACATTTAGATATACTACATCTCTCATACATATAGTATGCTGCTGCTTTTGCTACTCACATTATAAAGCATCATGTCTTATATAGAGTTAGGCTAGGGTTATAAATTTTTTAAGGTGTGACCACCATCAAAGCAACGAAACTCATAATTTTTTAAATTAGCATTTTTTTCACTATATCAACAACAACAACAACAACTGATGTTGTCTGCCATAGTTGTTGTTGTTGTTGTCTTTTGGTAACCATAAAATAAAATTTACAAATTGTCCCCAAAAAAAAAAAAAAAAGAAAACCAAAGAACCACTTCATTCGAAGCAGCAACTGAAGACAGCAACAAAACGACGATGGTGATCATCATCAGATCACGACAATTTTGTCGAATCAACTTCAAATCATCATCATTGCGACTTCATCAATGATATCAGCGAAACGTACGTACGTAATATTGTCTTTACACAAGAGCGCCAAGCAGTAAACCGTAAAAGACAATCTTCATCTTCACTGTGGTCGCCATCGTCATCGTCATCATCCTCAGCGTTGTCGTCGCGCACGCGCAATAAACTCATCAATAAATTGTCTACAACTTCAGTTTTGACATGATTGCGGTTTCTTCATGAGTTCTGAGTTCTGAGTGTGTATTATTCTTTTACAGATTGGTTTTCTTCATATATGACACCCAAAACTTGGCACACCATCGATGATATTACTGCTGCTGATGATGCTGGTATTGCTGCTGCTTACACTTTTGATGTTGCTGGTGTTGGTGGTGGTCATTTGTTGGTTGTCCCTTGAGTTCTTCTTTCATTCTTTTTACTCTCAATCGAAAAAACTGCGTTAAGTGGATTTGTGTGTTTTTGAAGAAGAGAAAAATGTTTATTGTTTCAACTTTGTTATCAGTGCGAGTAAACATTGCCACGGACAAGCGGCGCAAGCCACATTGAGGTTTTCGTTTTTTGTTTTTTTTTTTTTTTGGGTTTTTACGGTTTTTTTAAAGTTCGTGTATGGGTCAATTTTGATTTCTAATTTGTTTGCATTTCGCATTGTGCGATGAGTAAAAATTATACGCTTATTTATTGCCACATTGAACACTTCTGTTTACCGGAAGAAAATCTCTTTGTGTGTGTGTGTGTTTATTTGTGTTTGTGAAGTGATGACCATTCTGTGTATGGGCTACAAAGTAGCCATTGCCTATGTTCAAAAAGATTGTATGCATGCATCAGGTTTAAGATTGGAATTTTGGTTATCTTGTTACTTTACTGCTTAGCAAATCTCATGTGTGTTTGTGTGTGTGTGTGTATATATACAAAAATATCATTCGTAAAAATATATAAAAAATATACCGAAAAGAAATTCCATTGTTGACAATTTGTAATAAATTTGCTGAGAATTTATTAGTACAACGTTATTTCATTTGTAGATCATCAATCTTAAAACAGCTGCAGCAGCAGCAAACGAAAAAAAAAAAGCTAAATGATGAGTAAAAAAAAAAGATTAATAAAAATTTTTTTATCCTTCCTAACTTGGGGGTAAAAATTTAATTGTTTTGTCGCATTGGTTGACATGATTCTTTAATGAATGGGCTTGTTATTGTTATGAATTGTTAAATGTGTTTCGTATAACGGTTAAAATATTGTTAATATAGCATGAAGTTCAAGTATGTTGTTAATTGTTATGCTAAATTTGAAGATTGTATAATTTAAAGCAGTTTTATTCATTAAAAATTGTTTCTACGATTTCAATATATCGGGTGTTAGTACGACTAAAAGATACAAAGATACTCAACCTATATGAACCAAAAAAATCCTCTTGTAACATAATCAATGTGTCTTACTTTATTTGGGCTTTCTATGTTACTTAATAAAACAGTTTTTATAATAATTTATGAGGACCCTCACATGTGTAATCAATACCAAATTTGTGTTAATTTATATGAGGCTACCCCCTTAAATTAGAGTTAGAAAATAAATTTGTCATAAGATCTTATGAAGAAATATTAGTTTGATAATTATTTCTTTTATAGTCTACGAAATCTGAAGACAAAGAGTAGAAAGACCCCATATAAAAATATCTTTTTCTGTCTATCGCTCTGCCTTCTCGACTTGATCTCTGTATCCATATTCACTCTCTTTCTCCCCTTATTTTTATACCCTGTACCAAAAGGGTTAAGATAGAAGTAGGCTAGATAGACCCTATAAAGTATATATTCTGAATCAGCATTGAAAGGGGAGTCGAACTAGTTGTCTGTCTGTCTGTCTGTCCGTCCGTCATGCTGCGAGCCGTATAGGAGGCTATAAGAGATAGAGCTACCAAACGGTTTTTTCTAGCCCCATTTCAAAGCATAGTAAATGAGAGCATAATTTTTGGATAAAATATGAATATCCGTCCAAACACAATTGTAAGCTCTTGAGATATCTTAATTTTATATAGATGTAGGACAAAACTCAAACGCTGAGTTCGCTTTTGGAATTCAAGGTAAATAGTGGAGGATTTTCGATAATGGTCTTTAATTATTTCAAAAGTTCAAAAAGCGTGAAATAGGACGTAAAGATTTAATAAACTATGCCGAATGTTTTGACAGTTGGATTCCATTATCATTGCCGAAAGATTTGTATTAGAAAAACTATGGAAGCTTTCGGTCAGAGTAAAAGGCAAAGGAGTATAAATCTCGATATTTGCCTAGAAACAGTTACAATTCTTATACGAAGTATAAAAAATGGCACTCAAAAGCCTTCATTACATTTAGTTACTCACTTATGTATGTATGGTATATACCACCACTTAGTATTGTTCTCGACGGTACGACTTCTTGATCTTTAACTTTCTAAATTTTTTATTATTATTATATTAACGCACCAATTCATCAAATTAATGAAAATGTAAAAGAGAGGTCTTCGATTGTTGCTGGCGTCAATGTTGCAACATTGTTGTATCCGCAAGCCCCGTGCCTTTTATTAGTTGAAAGCGCCAAGCAACACAGCAAAATAGTGCTGTGAAGCGACAAAGGTGAGTGTAAATATGTTATGAAGCACAGTCCCTCTGCTTTTTCTTTGCCGAAAATATGATTTAACTAAATTATTACCTGGAGCACACCTTAAAGTAATACAAAGGCAACACATTGTACACAGCAACAAACGAAGGCGATGGCGACGGCAACAATCATAAAGGAAACGCTTAATTTCTGCATTGTCTTTTGGGTAGAGAATGCATTGTGTCGATTTAAGCTTAAGCAGCATGAGGATCATAACCAGTGCTCTAAGTGTTAGGGGGTGCAAAAGGACTGCGAATATTTGGACAAATAGACAGACAGACAACTGGTAAACAGACGGTCGGACAGACAAACAGAAAGACAGATGCATGGATGAAGAGCAGTCGAAGCAGTCATCATAGTTTGTATGCTTTTGGTCGTGGGTGGGTATCATACATTTGAGTAGAACGCCTATTCAAGCAGAGGAGTAGGGTGCTCAACGCATTGGCATCGTCATCATCGTCATCTTCGTCATCAGCCGCAGGGGCAGCCCCAGTTATAGAGTAGAGTAAAGTTAAAAAACAAAAACAAAAGCGCTCGTGAGCATTCGCCAAATGAACGTCCATCAATGTTTCGACGTAGTCGTCGTCGTCTTCGTCGTCGAAGTTAAAGTTAAACTTAAATTCGAAGTCGTTGTTCATAACTTGAAGTTCAATCGCAATGCCGCAGGCCATTTGCCGAACCTTAGTGCCACAGTCGTAGCGTATGGAGTTATTGCTGTCGCTCTCGTCTTCTTCTGCTTCTTCTTCTTCTGCACTGTACGCTTTGACTGTGAATGTGACGCTGGGCGCTGTCGTCTTTGGAAGAATCAATCGCCCACGTTTATGAATTGCACAAGCGCCGTTTGCCGACGCCAGTACAGCCTCAGCTGCTGTTATCGACTTCACCGCAACGCAACCATTCAGTGTGCAACAATATAGTATTTCATATACATATATACTGTCTCTCTCTATAGATGCTGAAAACCACAACAAAACGTTGCCACTTACGGCATGCCCTCACTAGTTTGCCCATAAAAATATTTAAAAAAAAAAAAACGAAAAATCTTGTATGGCTCATCACCACAACTTTCGAATATGAACGTGTGCAATCGTTCAACAAACCAAAACAAAACTTCCAATGATGATAAACGAAAGAAAAAAATAAGGGCTAGGCACATGGCGCACGCGCTTTAACAAAATCATTCGAAAACCGCGACTGACTTGACTTGACTGCCATTCCATCCTATCCCTATGCAGCGTTCGTTCCTTCCTAATGCCATGTGTTGCATTTGCCCTATGCCACCTACGCGCTCATTTTACGCCGAGTTGAGCGAGAAGTGCAAGCATGCAATGTTCAATTCAGTTCATGCCAAACCAGCGCCTCTGGCACTAAAATGCCGCCACAGTCACTGCTCCGCTTTAGTCTAAAAAACACTGCCTAGAGTACATTTTTAGCCGCTTAAAGCTGTCGTCCATCGTTCTTGTCTCGTCGTCGTTAGGCGTCATCATTGTCGTCACCAACGCTGCCGCTGCCAAATAGCTTAGCCAGCCGAGCTTTAAGCTAGGCTGCCATGCGACAAATATTTCAACACAGCCTTCAACGATTCTAATAGACCGATTTGTCAGGGATCAGATTACATGCTTGCTAACGCCCACATCCGGTCTATGCTGGTCCGCTGGTCGTTCGTTCATCGTTCTTTCCGTCGAGCTTTAGTCTTATCGATCGCCGTCGAACGTTTGGACGTCCGACTGTGTCGCTTTTTATTTTTTCTTCTATGTCTGTCTGTCTGTCTGTATGAATGAATAGTTTACTGGAGAGAAGGAGAGAGAGTCACAGTTGCTGAATGAACGCATTTTCGTGTTGCACTTTTAAAGATGTGAATGAAGTTTAGATACTTCATCATATAGTAAAGAATTTTTTTTCACAAAACTTACATCCAATTGACGATCAAATTAGAAGCAGCATTTTATCAAGAAACTATTTTATAAAAATATCCCTTAAGGAAGTCTTAAACAAACTTCTTAGATTTAATTAACATGTTTCAATCCTCGTCAATTGAAATGGATCAAGTTCATAAGTAGAAGGAAGTGGTTGAGAACGGAAAAAACAGTTACTAATAATTATAGCCACTTCCTTTGGTTCATAAAGAGTTTAAAGGCGCAGAGGTAGGGTGCGGCGATACCGGTTCGCAAGGTACGTGGTATATAATGAGAGCAGTGTGTGTTCCTGCTTGAAAATGGAACGAGAGAACCCTGAGTTAAGCAGTTTGGGTTTCGGAGAGAATAGAGATAGACGCGGTACTCCATTACCCACGGAACCACCAATACTTTGGGTAAACTAGTATGAGTGCTAACCTTTAGAATGGGGATGGAAAAATAAAAAAAACAAAATAAAAAATTATCATTAATTAAAAAAATTTATTTTTATTTTTTTTATCCCTTTATCAACTAATATGTTTGTCGTTTGTAAATAAAATTTTATGCGTGTGGTTCCATGCATGTACTTAAAATTGCTTTCCATATACAATGAAAAGGTTACTATAAAATATAATAATCCCAGTTATTCCCAGTTATAATTCTCATATAACTTTATTTTCAATGATCCTGTCAAGCATAAAAATAATACCCAATTAGTATAAACCAAAAAATAAAAATAATCTTTGTGTGTGTGTGCCAATGGCGTTAAAATTCCTTTTAACGTAGCAGGAGAAGTAAAGAACGGTTGGTATTTTTTTGTTGGAACATGATGTTGATATGTTAACAAGACACTTTTATAAGTAGTACGCGTATGCATGTGTCTTGTATGTATACAATTTTTTGAACTGAGTTGAGTTGTTTTTATTGTTGTTGTTGTTGCTGATCATCATCAACACCAAGATTAACTACAAGAACAACAAAAAATAAAAAAAAAAAAACGAAGCACTTCTACAAAGCAATCATAATCCAGTAGCGATGTTGGCATATGTCTGTTTATTTTTGCAAAACTTGAAAATATATTCCCCGCAAAATTCACTCATGAGAGACAGAATACTAAAAAAAAAGTCGAGTTTTTTAGACTAAGAATCCCTGTTAATGCTTTTCGTGAATATGTATTAAATTTTTTTTATAGGCATTTGGTAGATTTAAATTTTATTGAATTATACAACATTTTTCTCGTTCCATTTCAGTTTATTATTTCCCTTTCGTTCGAGTTAAGGATTTGTATTTATGCACAAATCTAAATGCTTTTGATTTATTTTTATTGATGAGCATATAAAAGTTGAAGCCACTGCTGTGACACTATCGAAAAGCTTAATATTGTACTCCTCGATATGGGACTCAGTTATTGCAGAAGAAGGCGTACCAGGCAGTAGTCATCAGCAGCAGCAGTCTCACACAACAGCAGGGGGGTTGACAAAAAAAAAATATAAAAAAAAATATTTTGATATGAAGAAGAACTCCACTATACACGTAACTGAAAATGGGTTGATCGCATTTCGAAAATGACCCGCTGAGTGGACGACATTTTCTTGCTTGGTGGTGTTCGCTGTCCACTTTAGTTCTGTTCAGTTCAATTCAATTGACTCTGTAGATCGTTTCATACTATTCAAACTTTGTTTGGCTTTTCTTCAACATGGTTTAGCTGCTGCTGTTGCCGCCAGTTGGTCGCTGGTATTACCCCTGAGGCGTATAAACACAAAAAAAAAAATTCATAATTCACAGAATATTATTTTTTGAAAGAAGCGCGCAAACCTTTCGAACTTTAATTTTTTAGAACTTCAGTAAACGCAATCGCCAAACGGCGGCAGCTGGTCGCCGCTTGGCCTGTCACTTCGTTGTTTCCCAAAATATATATTCTCATTAAAAATATACGTTGTTATTTTATTTTATTTCATAAATAATATCATTTTTTTTTTTTTTTGTATTTGGTAAGCTTGGTTTGGTTCTTGACCACAGAGTTTATGGTTTATTTGTTTGTTTATTTAATGCTGTTGTTTTTGCAACCGTGAAGTTGTTGAAGGTGTCCATTTAAATGCAAAAATGCAGTCATAACGCACGGAAGGACACCACACCCACCTCCTGGGGTGTTTGCTTCCGTTGAAGACGCCACAGTGGCGTTATTGCTGCCAATGTTGCTTTTTCTGTTATTGTTGCTGTTGTTTTTTCTACTGCTTTGAACTGCTGCAAACGACTGCTGTGACTTTATGAAAACTGTCGAAACAAAGATATTTCTTGTGATATTTTATGGATGAAAAAAATTTACCGAAGTATTTCTTTTTAATAAAGTATCAAATAAATCAGAAGATGTAGGTATATATAAATGGTTTTAAATGTTTTAGTGAACAACTATTATTATGCTAAGCAAAAATCTTGGCTTTTACAAGACCCATTAACAATTTTGTATTTAGTCCAACCAATTGGTTGCTTTTTAAATTAGTTGCTAAACTAAAGGCCATACCAGGGAAAGCATTGGGGAACTGCCCCAGCGATATCTAATATCTTTACATTTTCAACTATTTTTTTTTTCTGCTCACAGAACTGATAAACGCTGGGGTCAGTACCTACATGCTTACCCGGGTATACTCTTTAAAAAAGACAAAAAATGTAAAACGAAAATGCTCCATATGTCCACGACTTTGACTATCTGTAAGGATGATATTGTAAGTTCGGATAAGTCAGTATTGGGATTGTTCGACAGAAAGATCCCTAAAAAAATCGTTCAACTTATACCTTCTAGAATAAATATGATTATAATGGTTTAGTGACTATATAAATCTAAGTTTATAAGGAGTTAAGGTAGTAATAAGGTTGAAAGATTATGATGATCAATATATTAAGCGCCTGCCAAAGACTATTTTAAATCGATACGATCCAGAGTTCAACATAGGCTGGACTTCCAAGATTGATCCTAAATTTTTGATAAGTTTGAAATTTTTTGAGTTGAAAAAGATTTTTTTGGGTGTTTGTCTGTTATCGAATAGTAAAATTCTTTTAGATTCCTTAGAGCACAACATATGCTACAAAAATGTTTACATTTTGATCAAATGCAATGAATGTTATATGTACGCGTATGTATATGATAAATTTTTTTGTATTTAAGATTTTATAAAAGTCGACGAGACTTAATTAAATATCGTGTATATTTATCAACTCTCGTGCAGTTTGGCACGCAATATCAGCGATAAAATGGCTTGTATGCCCGTTCCTTTTTTTTCGTTTGCAAAATTTGCCCCAAGGCAAGCAAAAAAAAGAATTGAACATCGAGGGTAAATCTTGTACAGCGGCCGCCATTGGCAGCAGCAGCAAATGGCTGGCTGGATTGCTGGTTGACTGGGTTGAATTTTTGCGTTTCAACTGGACGACAAGCAAAATTCACTTTTTTGTCAAATATAAATCACGAAAAAAGTATATAAACTACAAATACATACAATAACAACAACAACATCATATCTACATTTTGCGGCTGCTGCTGCCCACAAGAACCCAAAATAATAAAATAAAAAAAAAAAAAGCAAACAAACACTTTTTAGTAGCCAAAAAAATTAAAGAAAGAAAAAAAAAAAAAAAAAAACGGCGAAAATTCGTCGATTGCTGTGGAATGTTTAATGATGTATAAAGCATGTTAGAGTTTATCTTTATGGCCGCGTTCTTGACTTGCTGCTTCTCTCCACGGTCTTATTGCTATTCTTATTGCTGTTGTTGTTGTTATGCAAAAATATTTCGAAAATTTGTCTCAGTCGCGCATGTTGCTCTCCTACTCAACTTAAAATTTATGGCACTCGATGATATCAAAAAAAAAAATAAATAAATAAATAAAAATAAAAAAAGCCACGTCTGCATGAGAAAAAAAAAATATTTTTAAATTCTACAATAAAAAAAGTAACACATTTTCCATTCAACTACAATTTCACATTTTATTGTAATTGTTTCTAACAAAATTTCTGGTGAATTTGCAAATAAAAGTTAATATAAAAATCTGCCCAACGCGTTCTTATCAACAACTATGAATGGCAGATTTTAATATGCCTTAGCGTCGCATGAGTGCTATGATTTGGCACTTTTATACGTGTATGTTGGCCTAACTAGTTTAGTATTAATCCATTACGGACAAACCTCCTTATTTTTATCAATACTAACACGACCGGAATGCACTACAAAAACGTTTTTAAATTTTTGTTGTTCGATAATGATAATGTTAGATTTTATCAATTTTTATGAAATTCCTTTATTCAGTTTGAAAATATTTTTATTATTGTTCGTAAATGATTGAAACTAGCTGAATAATGAGTTTTTCGAAGAAATTTTTGACCAACTTTCGATTATTGGATAAGAGCACTACTGGGAAATCTATACTGATTCAGCGTTTAATTGATAAAATAATTTTAAAATTGGCAACAACGGTTGTAATCCAGTGACAGACGATAACAGTTCGGAATACGTCCTGCCAATGCAGCGGCGGACGTCCTCTGCCGCGCTTATAACAAGCCCCGAACAGCCTTTTGATGTTCCTGTCTATATCGATGTCAGTACATAGCACGTAGAGCTTAGTCAATCGTGCGTATACGGATATCATTTTCCACTCTAACTGGACCAAAGATTCTCCGAAGTATCTTCCTCTCAAATACCAACACCGACTTATCCGATTCTGCCATGACTCGTGCTTCCGAGCCATAATCAGTACAGGCAATATCAGCGTCTTGTAGAGTCAAATTTTTGTTTCACTTGACAGAACTCTACTTCGCATTTACTTACCGAGGCCAAAATAGCTACGGTTAAAAAGAGTGATTCTTCTTTTAATTTCCTGACTGATGTTGTTGTCGTTGTTTACATCTGAGCCCAGGTAGTCGAATTTTTCTACATTCTCAAAGCCGAAGTTTTTTGGCCTCAAAGACCGTCAATGTCGTGCAGATTGTCTGCGGTTGGATTCCCAGTACTTCGTCTTGAGACTGTTTTTCTATGTCTAAGAAAGCCCTGCTGACTGCACGATCATTTTTGACGATTGTATCCATGTCGTCGACATATGCGACCAGCATGGTTGTATATGTTACCTACATATACAAACTACTTCCATTCCCTACAGATAAATTCTACACTCTGTAACTGAGTAAAGATTCAATTAATTAAGATGGTATCTCTGTCGTGTAAGACCGTGCCGTGTTCCCCGTAGTATGCTAAACCGTAGCTCAGTTAAGTCTCTTGAAGGGGCATGGAATTAGCAAGCGTGTTGGAGAGCCAATTCCCGCAAATTCGTCAGAAACTTTGCTCCCATAAACGCCTCTATGAGTAGGTTCCCATCAAATAGTGTCTACAACCAACAAAAAGTCTTTAGAGAGTACAGGACCAAAAACAAGGTAAAGGTCTTGGAGTTCAAAATGTCATTAAAAATATATTAAATTAAAAGTTCCTATACATATTCGAAAAAAAATAAATAAAAAAATAATTTGTTCGATCCTAATCAAATGTATACTGAAGATGTGGCTATGATGAATAAATATTTTTTCAGTCTTTAGTTTAAAAATTTTAATTCAATATCTTCAAAACTGTGCGAATAAATCTGGCAACACCAAAAAGACAGAAGAACAGCTAATGATATTTGCTTCAATGTGTTACAGACTTTCCAATAAACTGATAATACCTTCATTCCACACTATTTTGTGACGTGTATAACAATATTTGATTTTTATTTTTTGATTATTGAAATCAATATTACACGAATTAGAT
This sequence comes from Leucophenga varia, assembly GCA_018903435.1. Taxonomy (NCBI): domain Eukaryota; kingdom Metazoa; phylum Arthropoda; class Insecta; order Diptera; family Drosophilidae; genus Leucophenga; species Leucophenga varia. Next base: position 970,967 of record JAEIFJ010001509.1, on the reverse strand, counting down.
TTCATGATCAAAGAAAAATGTTCGGAACAATCTAATGACGTCACTTACAGCGATTTCGAACAATGTTATTAGTATTATTATTATCGCTAAATACGCTTATAAAAAATTCTTATAACCTCATGACAAACACAGGTAAATATATTTACGCTTCACCGCCACTTCATAATGTCTCATAAATAATAATCAAAAGTCTGACAACGCCCGCGCACCAACTACATACAACATGGAAAAAATACGATAGTCTAACTGGATCAATAAATATGTACGACTGAATAGCCAAGTGCGATCAAAATCATCGAATCGAGCGAGTGACCAGTTTCTACTTGTATAACGCTGCGTGTGCTGCTATCGGTCTTTTCCAAACCCTGCCCGTGCAGATTAGTCAGTTGTCAGTTTCAATTATCGTTCAGTCAATTTGTTGAAAGCTTGCAATGATGATTTTTTCTTTTTTCTTATTCACTCAGATACTTTTATATGTTTAGGAAATATATATACGAGTATATATTTATTTTGCAAAATGAAATTGTCAGCGTTGTCAATCGATACCGCAAGCATTGCTATTCAGGGATTTTAAGTCACTGCAGGAGCCACCAGGTTTCGCTTTTGCTTTTTTGCTTTATCAGCAAACGAGAATGAAGGGCAATCGCTGAACACACATAACTCAGATGCGTTGCTATGATAATTTCCAATAAGTTTTCAGTTCAAAATTGATGATGTTTCGTATGCACGAAGTCAGCATGTTTACACAATTCAACGAACATTGAGGTCGATCGGTCGGTCGGTCGGTCGATCGGTCGGTTGCTGTATATAAGAAGAGAATAGGAGACATTGGAGACAGGCGCAATGTGCCCTTAGGTCTCAATGGAATATCAAAAGAGCGCCGCACATATCGTATGTGTTGTTGTTGTTGTTGTGATGTAGACCCAAAGATCAAGATCAAAATCAGTTTGACAAATCAGTTGAGAAAATCAACTGACAAATTCCTAGACAAATCAAATGCCACGCAATGTGTTACGCAATCAGTTCAATCGTGACATTGATGTTTGATCGAGATTGTTATGGTTTTCTATTTTCATTTTCTGTTGTGATAGATCACTTTGGGAAGTAGCTACGTTTATCAGTGTTATAGAGTATATCTTTTTTTTTTTTTTTGTAGATTTAAATGCATGCACGTACGCGTATTTACGCATAACAAGTGACAAAGTATAATGCAACTTTTTGTTGCATTCATTTTGTAGCAAAAGCATGTCAACACGTCGCATAGTAATATTGCATCAATGAAATTCCAAGTTCACACAACACAACAAATTTCTGAGACTCATTTGTCAACTGAAAATCGAGCTCAGTAACTACGAGGTTTTGTATTATATAAAATTGTTCATAACTCTTTGAATGTAAACTGCTTTGCTTTTGTTTTGGTTGAGATTTGGCCCATTTATCATGCACAGATACATTACTCACAGCACCTTGTTCTACTTACTTACTTACTTGTTGCTCCACTTGAGAGCGTTTATATACAATGTATCCCAGGCTCCCACACGTATAAGATGCGCTTTGTTCACCATTTTTTTTTTTAGATCTTTCACATCATCATGTGTCATGCAGTTTGTTAATGTGCCTTAATGCAAAAAAAACTAAAACAAATTAATAAGTTTTCTGTCAACAGTTTTTTTTAAGTTCACAAGCATTCAAGTGAAAGATGAGTCGTAGTTCCGGTGTTTTTTTTTACATTTTGTTTATTTTATTTTGTGGTTTCTCCATTATAGCTTTAGTTGTACTATTTGTTTGAACTTGAATAATGTTTTTGAGTTACTATTGTGGTTTTTTTTTTTTTTGTATTTGTTTTTTATTGTGCGGAAGCGGATATGAGCAGCCATATGTGGGAAGATACTTAGTCATGGAAAAGTGTGGAAAGAAAAGTTTGTTATAGATTTTTTTACAATGGCGTAATTATGATATAGGACCAATCAAAAAGGTGTAAAATATTAGTGATTAAAAAAAAAATAAGTAATCCAGAACTTTTAATCGGACAATGCACAATAGTGCCATATATACATGCATGAAAAGATAGTTAGATCCGTCTTAAAGTTTGTTCACAAGTTATTTGGAAATTTTTAAAAATTGGACTGTCCTGTTTCCCTCTATTTCATCTATTTATAACACATAAAAAGTTCTAGCCATATAAAAAATTTACCGATTTGATTCAGATGGTTCAAGTTTCTGAGATTATCATAGATGTTATGCATATCGAGTTTGGTATTGAGGTAGGTTTGTATTAGAGCTTCCCCTAAAAAATTGGACTAGAAATAAATTTTTATGAAAAGATAATTTTCGGGCTCTATCTCTAGTATATGGTGCCTCTATCTCTAGTAATCTTCCGAGAATGATCTTCTTATATAACGAAAGGACATTTGCACCTTTTTTACACTTCTGAAAGAAGATCTACAAATTTTTTTTTTGTATTTAACTAAATAAAGCACCTAAAAGCCTTTATGACGCCTCTTAAAATAATTTTTTGTTAGTTTGGAACGATTTGAATGCTCAGAAATTTTCATAGTCTCATCAAAACCATGCTGGCCTGAGAATATTAATTTAAACCACCACATCAATGTACGGATTTATGAACTACAATCTGGTATCAGCTTATAAAGACTTGTGGAGATCTTAGTATATCTTTAAAAAGCAACGCTCTTTTTCTATTTTTACAATGGATTGACGCTGTAATATGTGAGTTTATCAATTAAAAACCCCTTTCGGCACTACCACGGCTGAAAGAAGAATAGTAGCTATACATGCTATATATGCCTTAGAGTCTCAGGCGTAAGGCCTCCGAGACAATTTATACAGACCTTGGAAATTTCTTAAGTGGAAACAATCGTTCTTACCACAAAAGTAAAATCCCCATCGTCCCTTGGTGAAAAGCGGAAAGTGAGCCATTAATGAGCAATTTACTGGCACCTTTTTATTAGTCCTGGCTTATTAAAAGAATATAACCCAAAAGGATGTTCTCAACTCTCCCTCTCTCTTTGATCGATGAATATTAGCTACATATTATGGTGTAGTTCATAAAAAATCAAAGCAATACAATGCAATGAAATACCAACAATTCAATTAAAATTAAGTATACCGAAAAAATATTCCTATAAAATATTTAATTTTAAACATTTATGCAAAAATTTCGAAATCTGCTGTTCCAATTAGCTTAAAATTTATACGATTTCAACGCCTTAAATACGCTGAAAACCAGTAAACGTGCTTATTAAATGTATATTAATGACAATAAAAACTTTTCGAAACGTTGACTCATCAACCAGAGACAACAAATGCAAAAATCAAAAGCGAAAATTCAGACATAATTTCAAAACTCTCAACGCTGGAATTCACACTCAATACCATATATCATTGGCCAATTTACAAAGACGGCCAATAAACTTCAGCCTTACGAACAACTGCAAAAGAAGCTACCGCAGAATTTTTTCGAATCGAAACTATTTTAAAAGCGCGCAGAATGTTTAAATTTCAAAAACAATAAAAACAACAACAATAATACCAGAGACGACACTAAAAATAAGCTGTCCTTTAATAAATAAACACGCCATAAATAAATATTTGTTTATAAAGTGTATAATGGCTTTGTTTTTGTTTTTGCTTTTGCTTTTTAATACAACAAGAGAACACAAAGTGACATCAAGTTTCAAGCAAAAATCCATACTAAATAAAAAAAAAAAAACACCAACAAGTGTGCTCATAACAATTTAATTTTGGTTTTGTTTCACGCATCTTGAAGATCTGTAAAAACAACAACTGAACATACATAAAATCAATATCAATATCGCAGGCGTATATAAGTAGATACAATATACATACTTATTGCCTATAAAGAAAGAAAGCGTTCAAGAATACAAAGGCTTAACTGAAACTGAAAACAACGTATCTGAAGATTGTCGCGTGTCCACGACAAGAGGACGACAACAGCAACAGATCTTAGTAAGCGAATATAAACCGACAGACAGACTGACAGCCAGGCGGACGGACAGACAAATTTCATGAACGCGGACAAGAGCGCTGCTAATGGGAATAATATGTAAACGGATGTTTTAATGTCCAAAAAGTAAAGTGCAAAATATCGGCAAAATATCGACAGTACCCAAGCGAATCGTTTCAAAAAAAAAAAAAGATACTTACTATACACCTACAGTGAACATTGAGCGTTGAATGTGTACAAATTGCCAAGAAAGTGGTGACAAGCTACAGCAGCGGAAAAAAAAACTAAATAAATAAAATGATTCCCCTAGCAAAAGGCGACGACGGACAAATGAAACAAAAAGTTTATACAAGTTGAACGTAGAGAGCAGTTTGCCATCGACAAATTAACAAAAATTTGAAAAATTCCTGCTTGTTCCGCATCGATTCGGTTTTTTTTTTTTTTTGGGATTTGACTAAAGCATTCATCGCGTCGTCCTTCGACTACACTGATTCAATCATTTTGTGTATGATACTATCAACATAAGACATTATTTTAGTGAATTATATTCTATCTCGTTTGCATTTAAATGCTATCTCTTTTTAGCACATGCGCAGTATTAAAAAAACATAAAACAACAGAAAAATGGTATAAAAGATTCGTAAAGTACAAGAAAAATCAGCTTGTATGATGATATCGCACGTAGTTGCACTGAAAAAAAAATCGAATTGCAATAAATTTAAATTTTCAAGAGTCTACGCAAAAGATGTAACCGAAAAGAAACCAAAATGAAATATTAAGCTCCTTAATATAGTCGATCGATACTCCTGCATACATCGACGACCTGATCAGATTATTTGACCATGGAATTATACCAAAAAAAATGCTTTTAATAGCTCTACTCAAAAAAAGTGTGAAGCAACATTCTAAACGAACCATCGAACAGATATCATCAAAAACTCAACAAATTTCTGGCATGAGATATAGTAAATGCTTAAAAACTTTATTAGTTGACTGCAATGCCAAGATCTATTGTATTTCTGACCATAGAAATGTGAAGAGAAAACCAGCAGAAAGTGACGATTTGATTTTGGCCAACAAATCTATAAGTGAGACCTTCTTCCGAAAGTCTTCCAAACACTAATGGCAAGTTTATCAAACAAGTTTGGATCGCAGCAGATCCAAATGTTGTCTGACTAATTTTTAAGCCCATCGCAAATAATGTGAATGGGTATTTTCCTTTTTTCGGAAAGTTTGTAACGCACATTACTATATTTATGTATATGATCCACACAGACTCCTATTTTAGAGTATTTATGGTGTACCCTTATAAGACAAAACCAGCTCACAGTCAGTAATTCATTTTTACGAAACAATTGATTTATAAAACGATTCGTTAAAGTACTCTGCAAAGGCTTTTGGTCAACTCTGATTTCTATTCCAAGTCAGAATTCAGACTTTGCATTAAAGACGTATAGACTTATATACTCCCACTCTACCTATGCACGGTCTTGTGGCACAGACTAGCTATATTAAGCAACTTAATAGTGAGTTAATGCAATATTTTTGAGCAACAAATATTTCTGAAATTTATTTAAATCAAAACTTTCGCTCAGTGTGTCATTTCTACAAACTGTGACATGACAACAGACCAAGAACAACAACAAAGACAACAACAACAACTTCAATGAACAAAAACTTTAAGGCCCGCGCCCATTCATGTCATCAAGCAGTGGTAAAACATGCAATGTGCCATTAGTCCAAGTCGGCCAGTCAACCAGCCAAGTAAACGATCAGACATTTGGACAGACAGACAGACGGACAGACAAGCAGACGGACATACAGATGGACAGACAGACGAAGAGACAGACAGACTGACAAACAGACATAACACTATGCTGCACGTTGTCCACTGTACGCTGCTCACTTGGTAAAATCGAATTCCTTGTTAGATACATTCCGACAAGTTGTTTCCTGACACCTCTCGAAAATACACTCATAATACAGTCAATATAACTGCCCGACAACAACACTGAACTGAATGGGCCTACAACACTCTACATTGACTTCTTCAACTTCAACTGCACTTGCACCGCACAGTCTACAAACTACAAAGTCGAGTCCAACACACATGCGAGGTGTTACTTTTGTTGCATTTTTATGTGTGTGCACTCGCAATCGACCGCAGCAGCTTGACAAGAGTTTATGAGTTGTATGTGCCATGGAGGAAAGTGAAGTGTGTGCAGTTTGCAGTTTGCAGTTTGAGGGCAACTCTTGGTTATTTGTTGGTTGGCTGGTTGTTTGCTTACTTGGTTGCTTGGTAGACTCAATGTTGGTTGGTGAATCATGCTGCGGCGGCTGCCTTAACTCGTTGTCTGCTGAATTAATTATTGAATTTAAAAGCAGCAATTCAAACTGCTCCGATACATTTGTAAATTACGAACATTTCTACAGCTTTGGTTACGACGTTTAGGTTTCTGCTCTCGACAGCAGCTTCATGCAATTTATTTTAATCACACTACGAGCGAGCGTCCGAGTTGAACTATGCACATTTATAATCGATTAAGCGCCGCACGTAGATACTACTTACTAGATACATACAAACCTAGATACATGCATGCATATGTATGTATGCAATCTGCTCCTCTATTCAACTTTATAATAAACTATTCATACGAATGCAGCTGAAATGTATGTCAATCTAAGTCATAAATTTAAATGTGCCTTCTTATATTACAGACTCTCATTCGCACGCGTAGGGAGTCTTCTACAGTCTATTTCTCTATTTGTCCGTCTGTCCTCTGTCTGTCAGTCTGTTAGCTATTTGTTGTCTTTATGTTAATTAAGTCAGCCATTTGCTCGATTAATTCACTCACATAGTGGAGGCTTACGAGTATACGTTATGTTTTTTTTTTTTTTTTTTTTTAGTTTTGAGGCATCATCTGCATTTTTAATCCAATGTGTCTGTTTATGCCTGTTCTACAGACTTACATATTAGTAAAGTTAATGCGCCGGCGCTAGCTGTTAGGTTAAGCGTTTTAATTACGCTTCAAAGTAGCGCACTGCCATTAGCTGCTACCAGTTTGTTAATTAGTTGTTGATTTGTGCTTCACTTAACTGGGTGGGTATGCTATTTAGTTATTCAAATTTTTATGATATTAATCTGTGGTCTTTGTTGAGGTATGACTAAATGACCACTTAAATATTCGAATGATATGAGTAATAGATTGGTTTTAAATAGAAATAATCAAATGAGTAATATGTTGTTTTGCCAAATGGTTAGCGGATTAAAAAATTAGAAATAAATTCATCATATTTAAATAACGATTTCGTTTATAGTTTGATAGAAAAGAATCTAGGCCGCCAGTATTTTTAGTTTCCGTAGTAAATCAAGAGCGAACGCTGCACTCGATGAACCTTTAGTTATGAGAAATTAGAAGAATAAAATTCAAAATTAGTTTAAACTTTATGAATTAAAGTGGAAACCAATGATATACTTCAGGTCATATTGAAATTATAAAGTTGGTGTCAAGCTAAACAATGGTACCATGCGAACCGAAACCTATGAATGTAAAAGAGATGACTTTCTTTAAATTTAGTCCGTGTGTGAATGGAATAAAAAATTTGTTTTTTCTTTTTCTATTTTTGTCTCTTTTGATAACAATGAAATAAGAATGAAATTGGTACGCAAAACTTTGAGAGAGCAAGAGCGCTTAACACAACCTTTTATAATTGAACAATGCTACGGGTCGACTGATTTCTCCTCTCTCTCTCTCTCTCTCTTTGCTCCACATTTTGCGGCTAATCTCTGAATCTTTCATGGAGCCTCTATACCAACCGAAATAAGTTCACTTATATTAAACCTTTCATTATAGATTGTTCATTCATTTTTAGAGTTAAAAATCAAATGATTCTCAACCAACGCAAACTTCTTATTTAAATAATAAATATTATTATCTTATAGATTTATAGCTTTACACAACCAAAATATAAAGCTTCAGTCAAAATATTTAACAAATTCAATAACTCAAAAATCTAATTCAAAATGTCTAATACAAAATAATAATTCATGAGCTAGCTGAAGTTTTATGTTTAAAAGTTGAACAATCAAGAATTCCCACAATTAATAAAGCATGCAATGCTACCTTAACTCCACCCAAACGCACACACAGCAATTATAAGACTAGAAGTATCTCTACACAAAACATGCATACAGAATTAAACGGTAACACTTGCCACTGCATATAAAAAATTATAGAAACAAAATGCTCAAAATCGAGAATTAAAAACAAAAAATGAACAAAAGGAAAAAAATTAAATCACAGAAAACTGAAAACATTTAATCATAACTTTGTTGTTGAGTTTGGCGGTGTCGCTCAGCTGGAGCGAAACAAAACTCAGCAAACGGTTTATAATTCCCAGAAATCAATCAGACAAAGCGGGGCGCAATGCGCAACTTGAAGTAAATGCGGCGGCGTCTGGACAAAAGAAGGAACAACAGCAGCGCAACTGTCTGCATATATGTTCTGTCTGTCTTTCTATCTGTCTGTCTGTCTGTCTGTCTCTCTAGGCCGGATTCAGTAGCTTGGTAGCAGAAGCGTAGCAACATAGCCCAAAAACAGTATTAAACTTTATAAGCAGTCATAAGTCGTCATGTCTACTCCGAGTTACTGCTGCGCGACTGCTGCTTTTTCGAATTCATAAATCTCTAAACCACAAATTGTAACATTGGCTGTAATAAATGCCGCGTTCCGCCCACCATTTGCTCAACGCTTAACGCAATGCAATGCAACGCAACGGCAACGCGCAGCTAATCGACCAAATGAGCGAGCGAGGGATCAGACATTGGAATTTCAGCAGCAACATTGGAAAGAACAGCAGCGGTGTTAGTGGCGGTCGAATTTAGCCCTGAGCCTTCGAAAATTCACACGACCTAAACACAAAATAAACAAAATGTATCACATCAGTTGCGCAGGATCATCAGTATCAGCGGGAGTAGCAGCAGCCGCAGACGAATTTTTTGGGCACAAATCAAGCATATTGTCTTAATGCCATGCTCAGCGTCCAGCCCATTTTATATGCTTGTGCATAAATGCAGCAGACAACCCTTCGCTCGCTCATTCGATGCGCTGCAAATAATGTGCTCCCAATTAGCCTGATGCTTCTGATACGCGCGCACGCACCCAAAAAAATTCGAAAACTCCGGCGACCAATAGTTTGGATGACTTTCTGGCTTACTGGTTGGTTAGGTTACTCCTCTACCAATGCATTTCTTTTTCGTGCTCCGTTCAACGTTCTTCAACGTTCTTTTGACAATTTAATAATAGCCTTTTGCGTTTATTTTGGTCGCCGTATTTTCAAAAACTGACCAAATGACGTAGCGAGTTAAAGATACACAGATACTTTTTATATATTTTTGTATCTTTTTAATATGCTTTTGTTCCATTTCTGCGCCCACTACACTTTTAGAAAAATGTTTGTGTAGAAAATTCGAAGAATTATGCTGCGTCTTGATTTGTAGCTATGAACAGATCGACAGACAGACAGACAAACTGAAAACGTTATAGCTACTTTGTCAGTCATTTAGACAGTCGGTCAGTCACTCAGTCAGTCAGTTAGTCTATCAGTTTGTCAGTCCATAGTAGCGCTGTATCTTTTCGATGGGCGTTAAAATTGGGATGATCACGTTCCTCTGTACATTGTTTCATCCAACATTTATATTCGACAACAACAACCAAACGTTTTTCGGTTATCTTAGGTAGCAGCAGTTATCTGTGTAATCGGTGTCCTACAAATATAATATATAGTATCATTTTGATTTTGGTTTCTTGCTGCATCATCATCATCATCGACGTCTTCGTTTAAATGCAGCATCATCATTTTCTCTTGATTTTGTTAATCTTTTTAAAAGTATTCAATTCGTTTGGCAAAAATTTTACTCCGTAGCTTTTATAAATGTATCTTTCTAACTTTCTTTCTTTCGTTCGTTTATTCCTTTTTCATGCGCGCTCTTTTATTTTGATAAACGGTGCTAAATTGTTGCAAATTATATTATTAAATAACATTTTCGCTTGTTGGCTTCTTTATTCGTACAATTTCGGTTTTTAGTTTAGTCTGTTCGAGATTGGTCTGAGCGCGGTTATTGACTTAAAGTGACTACAAATTATTTTTGGCCTTGTCTAAGTTTAAGATTTAGTGTGGGAGCGGTATTTATGGTGGTTTTTGAAAAACAAAAATCAAAGGAGTGGTCGCAAGATTTGATGAAACTGCAATAAACTAAACAATTTTCTATCAATGAAAAAAAAAATATAAATTAAAACATTTTTATGAAAGAAAGCAATGAAATAGCGTTGCACATTTTTGTAATGGTTTAAAAAAAAATATTTAAAGTTTATTTTGCCTCAAAAGAGGACTTTAAAAATCCTCAAGAAAATTTAAAGTTTGATATTGTATGATCGAGGATATGCGAAAGGTACATAGGCTAAGGTTGCAGGAATCTAAACTGGCCGGTTTCATCGAAATAGTCATAAATATTTCGACATCAAACAGTTTTTCACATGAAAGGTTCCACAATCTGAAGTTGATCCCTGTAACCACTTATTAGCGCAGTTTCAGAACCTTGAAAGAACATAGATCCGTCAAAACACACTAAAGACCAAGAAACAATGGACTTCTACATCAAAGAAGATAAGGGTGGCTCTTGACCCCAAAGGGATAATATAGGGATATTATATATAGGGATACTTATAATATACTGTATGAACGTAGTACTTTTGGAGACTATTCAAAAACTTAGATACCACATTTTCCCGAAACCTTACAGGATAGAGTTATTTTCAAGTGTTCTTTAGCCTCACTTTCATATCGTAGTCCTCATACAAACCTCTCCTTTTTTGAAAGCTTTAACTGTTTTTCCATGGCATAATTTATCAATTGGAACTACCAAGAAATATCTTGGGATGAACTCTTCTTTTGAGCATTTCCAATTTTCGTTCTTTAATAACATGTCATGTTTGTGTGAAATAATTTTTACGGCTGAAATGAGTTCAATAGATGTTTTTTATTCTAATCCAAAAATGTCAAAATATAAAGTCTATATGAAGCTTTCACAAACATCACAAGAAATCTTCTAAAAACCAGACAGAACCACTTTTTTTAGACCCAAAAATTTTAGAAGAAAATCGTCCACGAAGAATGATATCAAGACTGGTACAATAATAAGTAAGAAGTGTAATAAATTTTCAATTGGTGATCGATGACCGACAGGAAAAAAATTGTTAATGGAATCGTAGGCGCCAAGTCAAAACTGTATAAATTACGCAACAGATTGTTTACACGCCCACATTATTCTAAAGTGCAAATGTCTTTTCAGAGAACCTTAATATATATCTGAGTAAGTTTTCCTTTATTATTTATTCATTAAATTCATCCATAAATTACAAAACAATATAATTCCTCTGCTTGAAAATAATTTTTTTTTGCAATACATCTTATATCTATTTAGAAAAAAATTTAATTACCACATTAAAAAATAACTCAATTTCTATTAAATTCCACTGACTTATACGCTTGCTCATCTCTAAACGCTTTAATCTTAACTAAGACAAAAAAAAATTTATCCGCAATAATTTAACCCAAAAACCTTAACGCGCATACCTTAGCAAATTAATTTCGCTCTAAAAAATAGCTGGCGCGCGTTCATCACTCGCTGACACAAATACATCAATCAATCAATTAAGCAGATACCTCACACAAACTTAAAAAAAAAAAAACATAAAATAAAAAGAAAATAATAAAGGAGAAGATCAACGCCTACATACATACTATATGCATAAAAAATACATAAAATATTCAAAAACCTTTGCATAAAATTCAACCTAAGCAGCAACTCGAAAAACAAATTCATTTAACTTTGACGAAGGCAACTCACTCACTCACTCACTCACTCACTCACTCATCATCATCATCAAAAGCAGAGTACGCTAACTTAAAGATGAGTTCAAAATTTATCAACAAACATGTTGATTGTTATTGATCAGCGAAAATGATTAAAACGACAACACACACACACACACACACAGAGTTCAGGACAAGATTAAAGTTGGCAAAGATAAAACAAAAAAAAAAGTATCTGCAAACGGTAAAGAACTTTTGTCGTTGCCGTTGCCATTGTAGATACGAAATGATACGATATGATTGTTGCGGCTGATGTTGATGTTGTTGATGCTGTTGATATTGGATATGGCATGTCTGGGTGGGCATCAAAAGCGACACTACGTCGCCTGTCAAAATTTTAATCAAATACGCGGCGGAATGTCATTATTATATATTTACTTATATTGCACGATATATTGCGAACTATAATGTAAAGTATTTGTATACTTAAATTTTGGGTAGTTTCAAAAGTTTTCAATAACTGATATATAGTTTATAGATTTTGATAGAATTATACTGAATTTTATTGATTTATATTGTTTAAATGTTGAGTAAAAAACAAACCACACATTTAGACAAGACATGGCTACAACTTCCAGACTTGTCGAGGTCACCAAGTTACTTCTAATTGAAATAAACTTTTAAAATGTTAAATAAAATCAATGTTTTTAGCATAAAACTTTTAAAACTTCCTTGCCGTATGCAGATATATTTTTCCAAAGCAGCTAAAGATACAGCTTTGAGTGCTGCCGCTTGCTGCTGCTGCTGCAATTACAGCTGCGTTGAAAACCAGCTAAAAAATAAAAGAAATCACCTATACTCGTACTTCGAAAGCAGATAGTTGTCATTCTGCACGATTGTCTTATTGTACAGATTCACACGCAGTCACACATAGTGTTGCTGTGCAAGAAAAAAAACGGACAGACAGACAGAAAAGTCGACTTTACTGTTGCAAGCAGTATCTTCTTGACTTGTACACAACAACAACGACGATGACGACGAGGACGTTATGTCGTTGTCGTCATGGTAAATCGAAGTCTTGACATTTTAATCGCATTTGCTAAAACTCACTGAACAATTCCAAAGCAGCAAACACGAACGAACGAAAGACGCGAAGAAAATGTCATTAAAGCGCACACGCATTTTACGACGACAAAAGTTGCCGCAATCGAAGACGCAACTTAGCCTGACTTGGCCCTGGTCTGGCCTGGCAAATGTATCTGCTGCACTCTGTACTCATCGTAAAAGGAATACCATAGTAGTATGGTATAGTATGATGTGGAATGGTGTGATTTGAGACTGGGACAACCCTGACACTTTGGCCCACTGTGTGACAAAATCTCTCACTCACTCACTCAGTCAGTTAGTCGTCAGTTAGTCGTTCATTTCGTTTGCTCTAAGTTGATGATAGCTTATTTAGCAATGAAGCCGACGATGAACACAGACAGGACAGGACCAACAACGTTGTTGTCAGTCGAGAATAGTTGTAAGCTGTATGAGAGTTGCTTCGAGTATGCCTCGATCTTCGCCACCGCCGAAGGAGCAGCATCTTTATTTAGGAGATCGTGATAAAACTTGGAAGTTACTTGATTTATTTTGCAACGATGAAAATAGTTGACAGTAGACACACAGACAGACGGACAGACAGACAGCATAGACAGCATATGGACAAACTTCTTCGGTAACTTCGGCAAACTTCTTTTGCGTCCGTCAAATGCAACCAAATTAAGCATATTATTGATGCAATTGGTGTGAGAAAGAAAGAGATAAAAAAAGGATAGCGCACTACCATATAATGTCAGCCATGTGCGTGCCCTTTTGGCATTGCTTTTTGCCTTCTGAATGAAATGAAAAGTAAGCATATAGCGGCATCATCATGCATGCACTCAACAACAACATTATTTGAGCGAGCTCAATAGCCCAATAGCCCAACAGTCCGACAGGTTGTGAAGTGAGCTGTCACGTTTGCGGTCTTCTTATGTCAGTAGCAACCGCACGGACACAAGTCTAAGCGTTTTAACCATATTCAAAAAAAAATATAAATAAAAAACTAAAAAAAAAGTTGGAAAACCAAAACCGAAATCGTGGCAAGGAAGCACAACAATTCACACGGCGACAACAGTCAATGTGCCTGCCTGTCTTGTCCACCAACAGCAGTCACAGCCTAACCAAGCAAAGAATTATGGCACTCTCTGTATTTCTGTGTGTGAAGTTTACTTTTGCTCTTTGAAATTGGACTTGGTTGGTTTTTAATCCTTTTAAAATGTGTTGTTATGATCTGCTTTCAGCGATAAGTTTCATCATCATGGGCCTTGGAAGACGACGCCTCAGTTTATTCTTCTGTTACTTCACAACGCTGATGCAAATCACTTTACGTGTTGGCGACATTAAGCGCGAAATGACCCCGTTATCCCACTTGTCATCATCACTTCATAAATTAATGCATACTACATATACGAGTATGTGCAAAAGCGTATGGCAAACGGTGCAAACTACAATAAAATTGCAGCTTAAGTCTTTATAGGGCTTACTGTAGACTTCCAGGCTTTAACTGTTTTAAGCATACACAGTAAAATTATTTTAATTGAAAATACACAACTAAAATAATTAATTTTTTAAATCAATTTAAAAATGATCTACCACATTCGTTGATCTTCGAAAATTTCAAAAATGTTAAAAGAATCAAACACCGTGTTTCATTTTAAAAATATTTTCTATTAACTATTGCTAGCCCTGACGTGAGGAGTAAAAAACGTCCGTACTAATAATATTTTTATATATATTTTATATGAAATATTTTTATGGACTTGCAAAATAGTTGTCTCTCGGTGGGTCCGACTATTCGGCCTATAACATGAAAAAGAGTGTATATGATAGAACTGGAACTGGAAAAGCGGATCTATTCCGACGTCCCAAGGCACAAAAACAATCATGGAAACTACTAACCATGCGCTACAGACTGACATCATGGATCAGAGCTTATGTTCTGCAGTTGGCTGGATCACATCTTTATTGTGCAAATTCTACTAATCAGTTTAGCTGGCGCAATATACGATAAAAGGTCAGAATGAAACAAAGGACACAAAAAAGTGATTTTGTGGAACAAAAATGGTGCTCTTTAAAAAAACCAACTGTATCATCTGCATCGGATAAATTCAGAGGGAAGAGGTTCTGGGATCGGCCGAAACAAATGTCTTGGTTATCACTCATTCTGATTGATCCCAAATGGCTTAACTGAGCTTAACCTGGCTATTTGGATGAATGATTTCGATCCTTGGATTTTTCGTTTTATTGTCATGGTTTTCTCGAATGACTATGCTTTGAATAAACCACGTAAGTCTCCAGATCGTCAAAATAAACTATTTCTTAAGTGAGAAATATACAAATTTTCAGAGACTGATTAGATAGTGAATCTCACTCGGTTTCACTGGAAAGTGGTTGGGTTTCACCAATGAGTTTCCGAATTAGTTTTTCAATTCAAACTTAACCAAATAACAAAATTGAAAGAAAGGCATATATTTTTGCTTAGAATAAAAACATTTGTTCCCTTTCAAGCAAAATTAGCCGCATTTAAAATTATCTTTTCATCGACACCGCCGAAAATTTTAGTATCCCTTGGCGATCATCTGAGGGCAATATTAAAAACTCTTTATGAGATTCGGAAATGGGCAATCTGTAAGGTATATTTTTTTATTATTGCTATCAAAAAAAAAACTTCGGGCTATCTTTCTATTAAACATTCAAGTGACCGTGCCAGCTTGTCAAGCATTACCCTACTTTATCAATTCAATATATTCGAGCTCTTATTCACCACCAATTATATTTTGGCTTTTAAAAAACTCAAAAACTTGACTTAATTTGAAACTTTAATTTTAATAAATTTTTGAAATAAAATATTTTTACGTATGACTAATATAATCACTTAAAAATATGTTCCATGTAAACGTTCATAACTAAAGCATAAAGAGTAGCTCAAGCAGCAACGGTTTTAGATTGCAGAAAGACAGCCTAGCGAAAAAAATAAAAGAAAAAAAAAAAAAAACAAAAACTAAAGAGATCATATGAACATTCCCTGACAGTCAAACAGACAGATCGAAATAATCCCCAACTACCACACAGCTGCAGTTATTGCAGCAGCCGCAGCAGCACCAGCAACAACAGCTCAAGCAGCGGCATTAAGCGCTTTGTCAAGTTACAGCAATGCAGCAAATGTGCAAAATTCCACTACTTAAGCTATGGAATTGAAATTGAACGGAGCTAAACAAAGACATGAATAGAACCAATCACAGACATTATCACATTTTAGTGATCGCTTCCAAATCATTTTCACCTAAGCAGCAGACAGACAGACAGACAGACGGACAGACATATGGACAACATTTACGATCGAGTGTTGATCATTCATTCGTTGGTCCAGAACAAGAGAGAGAGAGAAATACTTCTTGACCAACGTAGACACATCATCTACGTCGGCACTTGGCCTGAATTTAAATACTTTGAAGCAGTGTACATTCTCCACAAACAGACCACAAACCGAACGTATCTCATCTTTATCGAAATTCCAGCAACATCTCAAGTTGTGTGTGTGTGTGATGTGTTTGTGTGTGCTTATAGAGGAGTATTCACTTTTGTCTGTCTGTCCTTTCGTCCGTCTGTATATGCGATCATGTTGAAATTTGTGATAGCAGATTCGAGGACAAATTGGTCCCTTAACTGCTATACGTATGCATACTATATAACTAAGTATGTAGACCAGATTGTGTGTAGTAAGTCAGTCCATTTATGCTCTCCTTAGACTTGGCGCATTCTCCTTTAGTTGTTGACTTGTGCTGTTTTTCCTTTTTGTTGTTGTTGTTGTTGTTGCTATGCGATTACGATCACTTTTAGATCCAATATATCAGACGCTCGTTGACGTTGTACATTGGACAATTGATATAAGTTGTGGTGAAAAGTTTAGGGCATTCAACGATTGCTTTTCTAGATTAAACAGCAAACAGCAAGCAAAAACAAAACCGAATGCAACAAATCTTCGCGTAGAAAGACTTGAAAATATGGTTACTTGATTTTAAATTTTTTGAATGCAATACCTACTAGGCTAGAGTGAGATAAAAGTTTTCTATTTAAACTTTTTTTATTTAATTTTTTTTTTTTTATTTAACTAATTGCACAGTTCAGTAACTTTAGCGTCTGCGCTAAAACGATAAATGTGATTTCGTACGTGACAATTGTAAAAAATTCCGGCGTGCAATTCACCAGATTTTATCAGCAATAAGAGCATTTTTGAACTAAGACAACGACAGTGGCGGCATGTCTTCACGAAATTTGTACAAAAAAAAAAAAAAAAACAAATTGTACACCTTTGCTTTGCTTACTACCCGAAATTACGTGTAAATTATAATTTTATCATCAAATGACATCAAATGAGTTACACTGGCTGCTTCGTTTATTTAAATTTATTGAAATCTGTTTACTTTGGGTGTATCTTGGATGGTATTAGATAGAAAAAGCAAGAATTTTTTTTAGAAATCCATGTTTTATTCAAACAATTGAATGTTTTATCTTTTTTGAGTAGGGGAAACCTTGTGTTTCAGGAAAACCAATCTATTCTGCGACGCTTACACTCTTCTGCGACTTGCTACTAGTTGTAAAGTCAATATTTGTTGGATCGGAAAGTATTTAGTTCGGCCAATCAACTTGAAATTAAACGTGCGACTTAGCACACCAGACCTTAGATTATTAACGATAAGATTCCTAGATTATAAATGATAATTAAACTATCAACGGTATCCATCAAAACAAACTGGGTCGTGATCAATAACAAAATGTAGACTATGTCTCGGGAAAGAGGATGTAACTAAAGCTAAAATCTACTTTGTGTTTGTGTGGCTTTGACCAGACTTTGGCTAAAACTGAGGTTGTGGCTATATGCTGAATTGATAAAAGAAGTATTTATACCATACAAATTGCTTCACAAATAAAATTGTATTCAAATAAAAACTTGGGTGGTCAGTTTCTGTGGGGGCTATGCCTAAAAAAAGAGGCGTAGCAATTTGGTTCAAAACTGAAACGTTTTACTACAGAATGACAGACAGACAGACAGACACGGCTAGATCGTTTCGTTTTGACGAAATATAAAATGATATATACACTTTATACCCCGGACACGTAGTATTTTAGGGGCCCAGGCTACAGAAAAGGGCCGTGTAATGCCTCAAAAATGAATTTATAAAATAGCTCCCTAGTGCCCAAATTTTCTCTCGATAGACAACATTAAAAAACTTCACTAAAATTCAAGCATTTTCCAATGTTTTACTACTAATTCTGACCTAATCATGTTAATGCTTTCAAATAGTCTTCTCTAAGACAAAAGCAAAGCGCTTATAAAATCTGAAAAAATTATACCACCCACATAAAAATTGTTAACTTCCAACAAAGTTTTCGTAATACTTCGAAACATTTTAAATCTTTTAAACATTTAACAGCAAACAAAAACATTACGTCTAATAATCTTAAAATTGTAAACCACATTATACACCATTTACAATTAGTTTCTACGAATTTTTTCCTCAACAGCATCATAAATCAAAATGAAATCTTTGAGAAAGATCCGCTGCCGCTTTCTTGTTAATTAAATATTGACAATATTATGATAAAGCGTAACATTTCTACACGCTACCACAATTTCACGGCTGCATTCCGCCTGCCGGCAAAAGGCAAACGCACCAGGAGAAGCAACTGCGTACATACATACACACCATATATGGATGTGGCTGTGTATGCATAGAACTTGTAGAGCGAAAAAAGTAATGAAAGCGTTTCCAAATGCGAAACGAATGCAAATAGCTACTGTAAGACGCACGATGAAGTCACCAAAGACCAAAGAAGGCGGCCTAGCACGACGTGGACGACGACAACGACGACCCTTGACAGTGTTTGTATGGTGATAGCCAGGCTAACAAATCCCCAGGATACCACGGATATGAACCGCGCGCAGCCGCCTCATGTGGATTGCACACTCCCGGGCACGTGTGGTTTTCCAGCTAACCGCGCGCTCCAGAGATGTAAAGCAAGAGGTGGATTTTGTAGGAGTTTGCAGACTGTAATACTTTGTTTTTTTTTTCTCTCTTTTTCATCTTCTTTTTTTTTTTTTCGTCGCTCAGTTGGCTGCCCGCTGCTGTCGACTTTGGTTTGGGTATTAACTTAAACAGTTTCCACCTTCGCGTTCAGTCAATGGCTCAGCTCAAAAGGATCGCAGTATGACTTCTTAAACGCGCACAATTGCAATGTTTGTACACTTGGCAAGGTAAATGAGCAAACAAGCAAGCAAAAAAGCAAGCCAGTGATCGAGTAAAGCGGCAATGGTGGTCAGCGAGTACCTGCTGTGTTGCAGTTTCAGCATCAACCGAACAGATTTGCGCTTAGTCTGAGCTACCCGCTGCTTTTGCTTTTGCAATCAACGCATCCTTGTGCACAACCTCCTTTTCCTTGTATGCATGCAAAGATATTGGCAGCGTGTAGGCCACCATCAAAATCCGTCATAGCCGCCCACCCACTTGTTGCTAGGCTCGTAGTATGAAGTAAGTATTGAACGTGTCTAGTCTATAGTTCGCATTTTGACACAACACACGCTTATCGCAGCATCTAAATCTTTTTGCATGATTCAGCTCAGTAGCTAAGTGCAAAACAATTTCCGATTACGCAAAGTTAATCTCGCAACAATCCAAGCAATTCAAAAAAAGACCACAACCACAAAATTTACAAAAGCCAAAAGTCAAAAACATTTGAAAGTGACTTCAACACTTGCAGATTTATTTATTGGTTTTTCCAGTTGAAATGCAAATCTTTTATTTTTGATGGCCATCGTTGTTGCTTTTAGATGATGATTCATGCATTCATTTTGCGACTTAAGTTTTGTTTTTATGATATTTTTTTTTTTTTATTTTCATTTTGGCCAACTTTGCTACTTAATAATGTTGTGCTGCGCATTTACTCATGCGCGCGCGTAAAATATATTGTTGGGAGCAGCAACATCATTAAACCGACTGGTAACGCTCATCTGATAACAGGCTGTTACTCCTAACTTGGCTTACGGTAAACTCATTCAGTGTTAAAAAGAAAATAAAAAATTGTTACTTTAGGTTAAGCGAAGCCATAATACTCTTTTCTTAAATAAAGATATGCTCGGATACCTCACAAAATCTTGTAAGATTTATTAGTTCGAAAGAAAGATCCACTAAAAGCTCAAACTCTAGTTTTTATATACCAAAAGACAGCTCTGCAATTTAAAGAACCTTGAAAGCATCTCTATCGATTTTCAGAAAGGTTTTATTGAAAGTTTTTTTAGAAACAGAATTCGCAACTCGGGCCCTCAGACATCTCTTTTTGTATGTCACAAACTTTGTATTCAAATTAAAATACCATTCGCTTTTTGTAAAAAGTAGACATAAAAATATTTTCGAAAAAGAGTCATCAAATCATAATCGTAAAATAGTCTCAAACAACAGAAGTGACTGTGATGATGATGCCTGATGATGGTAATAACAGCAGCAGCGATGGATCGGTTACACTTTGTTACACAGCACCTTGGAATGCACGCATTTTATTTTAACTGGAAATTATTTGATTGTCTTGTTCGCTGTAGCTTTTAGTTGAAGTGTGAAATACTTTACGTTAAGATTTGATAAAGAATAATTTTTAAAAAGTTGAAAGAAAATCTTGTATGGCGATATTCCTAAAATTTTATTCATCCCACAAATATTAAAATATTTCAACTAGGTCAGTATGCGTAGAAGGAAAACTCAATATCTTATACTCTCCGAGATAATCGATTTCATACGGTAGGCAGTACAGGCAGACATAAGAATATCGACTTGCCTATAAATGCTGATATAGAATATTGTATATACTTTTTTATAGTCATATACATACATGCCTGTAACATAAATTTCACAAACTATATACTTTAAAATAAATAAAAAAATTTTTTTTTAAGGAGACTCCATATTACTTTATTTATTAGATATTGTCAAAAACTTTTTAAAATTATATGTTTTATGTTTTAAAGAAATCAATATCATTAAAACTTCGACTTACCTTTACATAATTTCCAATTGGGACACAATTGCTCATATTTCCAACAGGGCATGACGCCGCTTATGAAATTTAATTTGCTGTGACGTCACGTTTGGAGACTCCAACTCTTTTTTTCTTTGCATTTTGCACTGACAAAACTTTACATGTCAATTTATAAACTTAAAAACATTTGCCGCACTAATATTTCACTGTACACAGATGCTAGACTTTATACTGAATACTTTACACTAATTTATTTATTTCGAAATTTGTTTTAGATAAGCAAATTTATTTAATTATTCGCGCACAAAACAATTATGCAATTCTACAATGCAAATGACGCAGACTGAATGTCAAATCCGCGGAGAGAAAAAAAAAAGAGAGCATAAAAATTTGATAGCTATGAGTGAGAGTAAGCAGTGCAGCGAATGTAAATCCAAAAGAAAGGAGTTGCATTGTTTTTGTTGTTGTTGCAGTTAAAAGATAAAGCTGCGCTTAGTTTTTTGAAATATTTCTCTCTATATTAGCAATTAACCCTTTTATTATCGAATAATTCTTTATGAGTAGTTAACCCTTTATAAGCAACAACATTAATAGCAACTTAACCCTTTATGCAATTAAACCCTTGCCAAATTTAACCCTTTGTACGCAATATTGTAGGCTCGGCAACCGACTTTCTGTCTGAAACTTTTTAGTAAATCTTTTAGGACTGGAAGGCTGGTCTGTTGGGATACAATGCCGGTCTGTCAATCTAGACAAAACTTCGCCTATTTGGCCTCTAATAAATGGTTAAATCTGAACAGCTGCAGGAAAGCTAGAACGATTTGGCCTAGGTTAGACGCAAAACGCTCAATCAAACTGTTAGAAAACTCGCGTAAAGACCTCCCTAGACTAACAGCTGCCATAACGGGAAACTAGACCAACGGGGAGCAAGCGGCCAACAGGCATTCCAGAAGTTGCAAGGACGAGGACGCAACAGAAACGCTGAAGCACTTTCTGTCCCGTCACACAGAATGCGGTTACTTGGGAAATGGCTCCCTAAAATTTTGCACTTTTCTTAACTGCACGGGCTGGTTATGATGAGTCAGTACTAGCTCTGGGCATAAGACCGCTTCTACGAGATTAGATGACATCAAAACGGCGCTCCATGTGCTACTTGTTTGAGACTGTCCCATAGTACCTCTATCTATCTCATCAATATTTTACATGATCTACTTAAACGAGTAATGATTTGATTTGCTTTTTAGTTGATTTAAGTCCTTGATTTGTAAAATAATCTCTATTTTGTCAATCCATAATGGAAATCCATAATGGACGTAGAAAACTTCCAAGTAGTATCTGACGCAGGGATGACCAGACAACTTCTCCAAATAGTGTGAACTCAATGCAGCAAACTCCTGCTTGACCCAGAAAATTCAAAGCACATCGTAAATGGTTTGTTATCAATAAAGACCTGTGCGTCAGAGATCACTCTTAGGACTTCGCTGCTCTAGTAAAAATGTTCCAATATATCCATGCTTACCCTCATTTTCAAAATCTATTCCATAAATCAAACAAAAACACAGATACATATAAATTTATATTTACTTTATTTATTTTAGATACTTTTTAGTGAATATATATTTTTATAAATAGCATAAAAAATTTACAATCTTATTGCAGCGTATTAAACAAATAAAAACCATTTTTTTTTTTTAGATTTTTTTTTATATTTTTAAGATTTTTAATTATATTTAAACTTAAACAAAACAAGGCATAATTTTAATTATTAATAATATTTCATTTATGTAATACAGTTTAAAACGCGTTTTGATTAATTTTAATTTTTTTTTTTTTTTATGTTTAAATATAAAATACTTATTTATTACATATATAATAATTATTAAAGGTTTTTTCTTTTATTTAATTGTAATTTATTTGTCGTTTTTCATATTTATTTATTTTTTTTTTTTTGTGAATTTAATTGCGGCAAGAAATTTTACGGATTGCTGACAGTGTTGCGAGTAAGCAACACGCGAGGGCTGGTTGTAGAAAAGGCGGATATGTAGATGATATGTTGCAGAGTTGGAATGTAGTTGTTGTTGTTGGTTTAATTTCGATGAATTTGATTGATAAAGTTGCAACTTCAATATGATTAAACAGTTATTTAGCTTTAAAACGAAAGCACAAAAAGCTTTTATATTTATATTTTTATCTTAATTGCACTTTCTATATAACTGTACATTTTCAAAGCACTGCAGCATGCATGTTGCTAACTGTAAACGCAATTTATAGTGTTGGTAAATGCTTATCATACTTAATAATAATTATGTATGCTCGTTGTTTTTGTAGTTAAATGTTGCTGTTTGAATGCTTTCGCTATCTCTCTCTCTCTCTACGTTGAAAGCAGCAACAACTATTTCGCATATGCACGCCCACAGGTGTCCATGTTAAAGTTTCTGCAAATATTTTATTTATGTGCAAAAAGCGTTTAAAATCGAGATCGAAACGCGCGCTCATTTTTTTTTTCCAAAAATTATGCATTTGCTCTTACTTAGTTTTTTGTTTTTATGTTTTCCATTTAAAGAAACTTAGCAGAGCTATGTACATATTTATGATTATTTTTTGTTTTATATTGCAGCCATATACTCAGAGTGCGCCTGCGCATTAGTAGTTATAGTGGGCAGCGTGTGCCTGTATGTGTGTGTGTGTGTTGTGTATGTTATACAACACTGTCTGTCACCACATGATCGATTGATTGATTGACTGATTGATTGTTTTTTTTTTTTTTGTGCTTTACCAACACCCCAAATCCGTTATTTACCAAACCAAATTGTTCTTATTGTTGTTGTTGTTGCTGTTGTAGCGGTGCTTTATAATACATATAACTGTGCTTTTTGTTTGTTGTTGCTGTGAGTTGCGTGCGTGCTTTTCGCAACACTGTTTTTATTTTATTTTTCAAGTGCATGAATAATTCTGTTTTTTTTTTTTATGTAATGTGCTTTTTATGTGGTATGTGTGTGTGTGTGTGTGTTTGTGTGTGGGTGTTTTCATGAGAGAGATAGGTGCTGTTGGTGCTGCGGTGCTAGAGTTTGTTTTTTTTTTTTTTTTTAATTGCTTGTATATCTGTTTCTTTCATTCTTATATAGCTTATCGCCAAACACATTGACTACATCTACAAAAAAAGAAAGGGAAAGAGAAGAAAAAGAAATGTCCATATAGTAAAAAAGCAAATAAGAAAGCTGGTGCGTATAAAAAAAAAAAATTTTAAAGAAACGACATTCAGAGTTTATTTTTAAATGTTTAGTTAAGCAGTCACTTCAAGTTAGTGCTTAAGTAGACATTGAAAAAATGTTCTTCAGTGTTGAAAAATTATACAAAGACATAAATGTACAAGTTGCGTATTTTAAAGCACTTGTGCTGTTCACGAGTCTTGCACGAGTGCATAAAAGCATAAGTGCAATCGATTGCAACAACAACTAACACAGAAACTTTTTTTGCTGTTGTTACAATCGTTTGCACTTATTCTTTTATGCACTCATGCTAGAACTCGTGAACAGCACAACTGTGTAAATTTTTTGTCTAATTTTGTGCAGTTGATTTCTTTTTCATTATTATTATTATTATAATGCTCAGTGTTGTACAATGAATCTTGCGTAAAGTATTTTATTTCTTCATGTCACAACACTGGCAATATATTTGTTTAACACTTTTTTAATGCTCTTCACACAATACTTTAGGCCATTGAGGCGTTTCCAAATCAGAAAATGTCATAAAACGTGAAACTATGTAGAAAATATAGGAAATAAATATCTAAGTTAAAGGAAAACTCTGTTATTGAAGTTTGTTCCGTATTTCTCATTTATTTAACCAAACGAGTCTTAAACATTTAGTTTAGCAATTATACGCTGAGATCTATGTGCTCGAATGTATAAATTTTGTTAAAATGGCCTCGCATTTCAGGCTGTTTAAAAGTACGACAGATGTGTGCGGGTTCCATAGCGGTGCATCTTTGATTCACCATAATTTTAGCTTTCATCAAATTTTTATTAATATAAAATTAAAGCTCTTTGATTAACTTTAATCACTTTGAAATCACTTTACAGTCACAAAATAAGTGTGAAGAGTATAAAAAAAAATGTTTGCACTTTTCTTTTCTTGATCTTTGTATAAATTTATGTGTCTATTGCATATATCAGTGCTGCTGTCAACCAATTTATTTTTTTTTTTTTCTATGTTTAAATCTTTTTAGCATGCTTTATTTTTTTTAAGTTTTTCTTGCGGTAGATAACTCACCTGTGTTGACGCAGATTATCACGCTGCTTGAAATATTTGCCGCAAACCTCACACGAATATGTTATCTCCGGCGATTTATGCGTACGTTCGTGTATCATCAGATTATACGGTTTAGTGAAACGCCGCTGGCAATACTTGCAAATGAATTCACACTTTGGACGCATCTTGCGACGGAAGTCCGACCGGCAGTCATCGTTGTCGATTCTCATTACGGCAAACATTTTGGCTGTTGTAGTTTTTTGCTTTAGCTGTTCGCTCTCTTTCTACACTCGCTCTCTCTCGTTTTTAGCTGATGACACACAGCAGTGATAATACAAAAAAAAAAATGGGGGGTCTGGCTCGGGCGCTCTTTCCTTTTTAATGTGTGTTTGTGTGTGTGCGTTATCACCTTTTTTTCTGAATGCTCACTATCACAGCTGCAATACGACTGTTGCCGTTTACTCTTTTACTGCTTTTTGTTGCTGCTGCCTTTTTTCTTTTTGAATGCACTCAAAGTGTTTGTGTTGAGAGCAACTGATAACTTTTTTGTTACTCAACGTTGTAACGGGAAATTTTTCCTTTTTTTTACTCAACGCTTTTAATGTCAAGAATGAGAGAAGAAACCGTTTTAGCTGTGTTTGTGTGCGTTTGGCGTGAGTTATCACTTTGCGATAACGGTGCTTTATTTATTTAGGTAGTCTCAACAAAAAAATGTCAACGATATTTTCGTGCTCTCATTTAATTTTTCGCTCTCTAAAATTGTAATTATTTTTTTATTGAGAATTTTTTTGTTGTAGGCGTTTTTGCGTTGTTGTTGTTGTTATTTTTTATACTGGCCGTTTTGAGCACAAAAACCTAAAAAAAACAATAAAATTAATATTTTATAAATAAAAATTAATGAGTTTAACGCCTTTTTTGTTTATAAATTTAAATATTAAAAATAATTACAATTGTTGTTGACATTTACAAATCAACAGCAACGCTTGTAACCTTCACATTCTCATTACGTCCTTCAACAGCAAATTAGCTGTCAACAATCGCAACGCAGGATCATATAATACAATTAAACGATTTTATTTTATATTTTAGTATCAACTGCAGTGAGCGGTAGCCATTTTGCAACCATTTTTGGTGCTTCATTAAGTTTAATATTCTTTTTTTTTTAATGTTTTAATTACAAAAAATTTATTACAACATTAAAAAAAAAAATGAACAAATTCTTTCTTTAACTTTATTTCTTGAAATCTTAGTTTTTTTCTGCTGATATTATAAGAAAGCGCATAACACCAATTTATATAAAGCATAACACAGCTTGAACTCCCAAAAAAAAAAAAAAAAAAAACTTAGGCGACGCTTTTTAAGTTAAACTGGAACACAAGAAGGAACAAAGCAACTTTAAACACAGCAGGATGGCTACCAGTAAATATCTACAAAAATATATAATTTTTTTTTTTTTTTTTTACAACAGCAAAGCGTAGTAGCGATGATGATGGCGACGACGATGAAGCAAAGATTCGATTCAGTTTGAAATCTGCTACGCAGTTATTGTCATTATAACACTAATTCCCACTAAACATATTCAAATTATATGGCAGCAGGTTTCCCTTAAGTTGCATATAAATATTGTGGAATTTGGTTTATGTTTTTCTTTGTTTTTTTTTTTTTTTTTCTTTTGGAGCGCCTGGTCTGCTGCTCTGCTGTCCAAAGCATTCATACGTTAATTTGTGTACACAATGTGGCGTCACATTGACATTTTAACGCCGTTAATCATGCATCACAGGGCGCCCGGATTGTAGTTTGGATCTTTTTTTTTTTTTAGTTATTGTTCGGGAGCATAAAGCAGCATAGTCTTTTAGTTCGGGTATATCGAAAAAGCATTGAATTGTTCAGAAATACTTTTATTTGTGAAATGCATTAAGTTGCCATATAAAAGAATTTGGAACAAAATTTAGTTTTTGTTTCAAAAGATGGAGAAGAAATAATGTTTTGATGGAATTTAGAATATGTATGATCCAAAACACTAGGCGTATAATTTAAAAGAATGATCCAAATCGAATTCCACTCTAAAATTCGATCATAACTCATGTAGAATGTACTTTTGAGCATAAGGTGATCACCAAACTTGAGGAATCGCAACAACAAGTTAAATTTTTGGAAAATCGGTTTACTAATTCGGACTTTTCGAGTTGACTGAGGCAGCAGGAATCTCAAAAGAGTGCAGGAATCTTAGCTTCAACCCAAACGGATTTTGATACATTGAAATCTGAAGAAATGGTTCGGAGCTATAGAATAAAATTCAACAAACTTTTTTAATAGATGACTAATCTGTCTGAAATAGAATTTAATGTGATAAATGCCTACTAAAACTAACTCAGCTAAAGTGGATTTGCAAAATTTGAACATAAACCGATTTTCATTTACAAAGTCAATTTTTACACTTTACAACTTAAAAGATTGCAACAAAAAAATGTTTCCAAAATATTTGGTAAACAAGATTTTGTCTTTTTTATTTTTAAGCGCTTTACAAAATCCGCTTATATGCATATCCTGCGGTGAACTAAGTCGCTACAAGAACGTATAAAATCAATAGAAACTATTGAATGACCACACACGACAGCAGATAACAGGCTTTCTCCGTAGAACCGTTTTGTTGTGGTTGTAGTTTTGCAAATATTGTATAATAATCCGCATGTTAAGCCGCATTAATCCCTGTAAAAATAATTAGTGTTTTAAACACATTGGCTGAGGTTGCTAAGGAGAATGTACAAAAAAAAAAGTACAAAAAAAAAGATGCATGAGGATCGAAACGTGTTTGTGTGTTCCATAACCAAATGCAATGCTGCTGCTGCATGATGGACATGTGAAAATGCATAAAGAGAAAGAAAGAAAAAAGATCTAAATGTAAAGATATGCAATGATGCAAATGCATTCGCACTTTAAAGATACAAAAAAAAAAAAAAAAAGGTGGAAAAAAAGGAGAGAAGGCGTTAATGCTGCGTGAAATTAGATTTACGCCATGCACAACTTGTCACAAGGCACAACATATGCATACTGGCATATATATGATGCATTAGTGTGAGTGAATAAGCATACACATTTCCAGGAATCAATGCAGTATTGCAACAATTCGAAAAAAAATAAGTTACACTTTAACACCCGATAAAGACCGACAAAAAAAGAAAAAAAAAAACAAATCGTCTTTTGGTTTGATTCAGTTACGACTTTTTTTTTTTTTTTTTGATTTTGTTTCGGTTGCGATAAGACAAAAGCATATTTGGCTATAATTCTTTACAACAAAAGAGATTAACCGAAATATATTTAAGAAAAATGAAAGGGAGCATTTTGTTATGCTCTTCTTTTTCTTGTCATTTTCAAGGGTTTCATTCTTCTTTTTTTTTCCTTTTGTAGGCGGACAGTTCACTGGCAAGGTGCCATTAAAAAAAAAGAAAACAATGCAACCAAAAAAAAAATGTGTAAAAGGACAACAGCCAAAAAGTATAACAATGAAAGTAAACTATAAGGATAACACACACAAAAAGTTGATCTGATACGAATCTAATTGTACTAATGGCATAAAATTCCTAGGAAATGCATGAACGGCAAGTTGAGTTAATAGCGCGAAAAAGAGATAGATTAAACAATTAGTGACAAACAATCACACTTGAGAAAAGATACAAAAAGATACAGAATAGTAATTGCAAACAAGCGTCGAGGAAAATGTAGTGCAGGACAATAAGATTGTAGTTCTAGACGAATTTGAAGTACACTATTAATGTCCTAAAAAGAAAGATACTTTGTAATTTGTACTTATATGCATTTATTAACAAATTTGTACCTCTTAGTGAATACATACATTGTATATGTACTCAAATACCCTATCAAACTCAATAAAGTTGTGTATAATGAGCATTGCAAAACCTTATCATGCAATAGGAATGTTCAATGCATTAGATACAATACAAAAACTCTCTTTCTTTCTTACTCTTTCGTCACTCTTACCAAATCTATCTTTAATTTTTCAGTTTGTCTGTTTGATAAAGTATCTAACATCTTGACTTTTGACCACGTTAAGTGTTTTAACGGTTAATTTAATAGAACGTGTGAAACAAAAGAAACCAAAAAGAGACAAAAAAAATTAAATGAAGCGCACACATCTAAGCGGCTTAGAACGTTCATTTTGGATAAAGGTGCGCACATTTGCACATTATTTAGTGTCTTAGGTTTCGTTGTTGTTGTTGCTGTTGCTGTTGTAACTATAATTCATAGCTTGTTAGCTAATTAAGGCGCTAATTGTTTTCGTTTAAGCAGACGTTCTCTGTGTGAGTGTGTGTGTATGTGTGTGGCTAACAATTGACCACATGCATGCAACATATTTATGGAGTATTTGGTTAAATAGTTTTAAAAGAATGCTTTAAAGAATTTGAAATCCAGCTGTTAGTGTAAATGAACCAACAATTCTTTTTAAAACGACATATGTGGAGCATATTTTGAGAAACAAGAGCAATTAGAAGCACATTGAGGAACCTAAAGGCATCATTGGGTATTAAACTAAAAAAGGCAACTAGTAGAGCTGATAGCCTAATGCGAAATTAAACATTTTTTATAATAACAAATAGCTTTTCCAACATTAATTGTCATAAATAGTAACACAATTAGTTACGCAAGTAGGATTTGATGATGATTTAGTGTCATAGCTCGGTAATGCTATCTGGAAGAAAGCTTTTTAACCTTTTGTTTATAATAATCACAAAAATAAGATCGCTTTATGGTATATTCGTGCAATAAATTTGAATCATTATACGAACTACGGAGGCAGTAGATCTTTTGATTCGAGTTTAAAAATTTGACAATGTTTTGAAATTTATTTCAATAGTAAAGTGTTTCTTCTTACCAATTATATGATTCATTTGTAGAAAAACTAAGGAACCAAAAATTTGTACAACATGACATCCTCATAAAATAGTAATTTCTGATAAATAAATCCAATCATGGTGAATTTTTCAATTTTAACGAATTTCTGATTTTGCCGAACAAAAAAGTTGCAAAAAATTAGTTTTCAAAATAAATATTTAGCCTCCGAAAGCTAGGATATGTTTCAGCAGGAGATCTCTGGTGACCAAACTATAAATAACACCTAAGTACCGAAATGAAGATCCACCATTAATAACTAAAATGAGAACCATTCCAAGAAAATCGAAAAGCTGCCTCTGGGACTTTTTTTATTTGGATCAAAAATTCAAATAATTTTTAAAGATGTTAAAAGCCCCTAAGACGTCAAATTTTGTTAGGTGCAAAATCACCTTTTATTTACTAAAAACTTAGTCAACTTTTCAAGAGACAGAAGGAAGAAGCAAAAACGAAATGTTTAACAATTTAAGAAAACACCTCTCCGACTTTTTTAGGATAAAATCTTGGCAAGAGTTCATTTTGTCAGCCAGAAAGAAATTTAAAGACAATGATTTTGGTTTGAATTAATATTTTGGTTAACAGAACTAAACATATTTTGATCTTATAAGAAATATTATCGAATTTAGCCGACGGCAAATGTAGCGCATACATTTTCTCATAAAAAAGCTTTTAAAAATCAGGGAGTTGAAATGATTAATAGCTTATAAAAATAAACATAATTTTTCAATAAAAAGAATTATATATTGATCTTAAGTATTTTTTAAAATGACAATCATTAGCGCTATTTGAATTGAATAACTCAAAACGCCATTTATTGCGGAAGTTTACAAAAGAATGTGTCTGTGTGTGTGTGTGCGTTTGTGAGGCAATGTAAGCGCCATCTCCAAAGAAGCAGCGCCAATGAAAGCGCGTAAAACTGGTAGCAGAGAACATAAACAGAAAATGTAAGAAGCGCCATTACGCATAAAAAAACGAATAAGAACAAGAAGAACAACAACAACTACATACATTCGCATTAAAGCGAAGTAAAGAAAATACACACAAACACACACGCATACATACGCACATTTACAAAAAAATACTATAAAACATAAAAAAAAAACTGAACAGAACATGGCTACTGTATAAATGCAGCTGCGCGTAACTGCGCAGCCGAAGAACTAAAAAAAACACGACGACGACGACTAATACGAATCAAATAGACCAATACGAAGTGACGAAGCTTTTAAACTTACCGTTTAACTTAAATTGTTGTTTTTGTATTTTTTTTTATTGAAACTGTTGTAAATTAATTTTTTAATTATGCAATTAATTTCTAAATGCGCAACACTGGTCTTTATGTAAATTTCAAAACGTCACGAAATAGTTAAAACTTTTTTTTTTTAATTTGATTTTAAATACGAGTAGCGAACGATTTAATAATAAAAAAAATAAATGTATACGATTTGAAAAGGTACTGCACGAAGGAACTCAGGAACTACGCACGCTTGCGCGGCACAATGTTGAATGAATGAATGCCAATAACTGAGAAATAGTAGTCGTCAGCAACAACAGCAGCAGCCAAGCATTGAGCAGCAGCAGCAGCAGGCAGAAGTAGCAGCGCACGAACGAGCAAAGCAAGCAAAGTAAGCGATCGGATCTCAAAACGCTTTACTGCTGCTGCTGCTCGGCTCTTTTGGGAAGAAGAATATGCGTTCCGTCTGTCTGTCTGTCTGTCTGTCTGTGGCGCAGGCGTGCCAATAGAGGTGCAAGTAGGCGAGAAGTGTGAGCGGTGGCACATAAAAAAAATGCATTAGTATATGTATATCTACTATATGTGAGTGTGTGTGTGTGTGTATGAGAAGCGCGTAAGAGTAGCAAACTAAAATGAAATAATTTAGGCATGCCAAACAGTGGCCACCAACTGTGTGCGCATGTGTATATGCATGTGTATCTATGTTGTGCTTATGTTTTTGTATGTATTTGTAACTGACTCACTCGTCTTTTTTACGTCTTCTTCTTCTTCTGTTTTTTTTTTAAATAACTACTGTAAAACGCGAACGCCACATTTTGGCCAACCACAAACCAGCCGAACAAGCGCCAACCAACCCAACAACAAGAAAAAGAGTAAGAAAATAATACATTAACCGAATGCAAAGTCCAAGTAGAAAATTAAAGCAGGAAACACAAGACCAGTAGCCGAAGTTAGCTTCGTGCGCAATACGAGTAGCTACGAAGAAAACTACGAAGACTACTGTGTACTCGTTGTACATCGTTGGTTGTTGTTGTTGTGCTGTCTTCTTATGGTCAGCCAGAAAGAAAGAAATAAAGAAAGACCGAACCAGACCAATCAGAATATTGCAAATGGCGTCGGTAATGCAATTCTATACTAAATTAAATTGTAATGCGCAGTCGCATAGATTTTATTTACCTGTTTTAATTGTAATGGTTTTTATTTTTTAATTAAATTTAATTGTTGTATTTTTTTCAACACTTTATATTGCACGTTATGATGAAATAAAATCAAACTTTATTTTTAAAAAAGCGTTTTGAAAAATTATACGCTTATGAGTCACACAATCAGTTTACGTTTAAAATTTTTTTTTTTTAATATTTAACCACTTTATTTTTGAATCGTTCAATCGTTAGTAATATTATTTAATAAAATATATTCTACTTCCGAACGCTTCTGTGCGCGACAGTCAACTGCAAAGTTACGATCGAAACTTCAGCTTGATGGTTTAACAGCTGCCTGTGTTGAAAATAAAGCAACAACAAAAAAAAAAGACTAAATAAAAAAAGTAGATACGACAGCTTCTGCTGCCAGCGATTGTTGCTCCTGTTGTTGTTGTTGACGTTGTTGTTACACTCTGTACTGCTCTAAAACATGAAATCGCGCAAAAGCTGTTTGTTGTTGTTGTTGTGGCAGTTTTTATGCCCTTCTGACACCCTTGCTATCATTCAGGCTGCTGAGCAAGAGCGAGATGGCCGCCAACCTGAGCAAAGAAAGCAAACAACAACAACAACGAAAACTCTTTTAGGCACAACAAAAAAAATATCTCATTCAAAGTAAAATAAATTTATTTACTCACCTTATTTTCTTTATTTTTTTATGTAAAGTGTTTGACGCATGCGCAACGCTCAATTTGATATTATAAGAAATCAAGTATGAGCACATGTCAACGTTTCTTATTGGCTAAATCGCATTCAATGCATTCGTATATGTGTATGAGCGTTTATAGCAAAAACACTCAAATATGTATGTAGAGTCAAAAGTAATTTACACTCAAGTTTAGTAGATACAGTGATGTTCGTGAATTGAGTATATTTTGTGAAAAAAATATTTTTCACTACTAACTGCAGCAAAGGTCGAAGAATAATTTAAAAATTGTTTATATTTTGAGTAGAAATATTTTGCTCTTGAATATTAATTTATATATTTTTCTTTGACGACATGACAGGGCTACTGTCTTCATGTATTGGGTTACTTATTTCATCTATCTAAGGTCGAGAAAATTTGCTATGAAAGAATGCTAATGATTGTAAAGCTGCCTTTTTTGTCTTCCATGAGTTCTTGGTCGAAATGCTATCAAAAATCTCAAATTGAAAAAAAAATCGATTTAATGAAAACTCAAAAATACAGTTCCGATGAAACAGTTACAGAAACACCATCTCGGCCTTAAACTCAAGGCAGTAATTAGTTAGCTTAACTGTCAAAAGAGAACTTCTTGTTTAGCATACAAGTTTACTCATGATGCCATTAAACTAGGTGTAGTATTTCACAACTGTTCTTTTCTTCTTTGCTTACAAATTTTGTTGAGTCATTCTACAACTGAACAAAATTTACTACGTTAAAATTATCCAAGCAAATAATGGAGGAATACTACACATGGCCTAATAAAGGGTGTTCCAGATAAACGCAAGTCCCAGAATTAACGCAGGATTTGATTTAGCATAATTAAATTTTTTGCATACTCTTTTTTTAAAAAATTTGTCCATACATCATATTATACACAATTTCAAGTCTTCGATGCAACACACATGACATCTTACAAGACAAGTCATGCACGACAACAGCGAAAAGTATATTAAAATGTCTTCAACGACTTTTATAGGCTTGTTTGCCGATTAGCATAAAGGAACAACTGCAGAGTATGCTAAGCCCGATTGAAGCCTTTCAAAACTAGTTCCAAAAACGAAGGAGTTGTAATGTATGATTTTATGTGTCCGCTGATTATAAATATTTTCTGATTGAGAGCACTAAACTTCTGCAAACCAAGCAAAACTTTAACATTTTAATATTTAAATTTTCGATATGAGTGCTAAATTTGTGAACACCACTGTATGCATACATTTGTATAAAAATAACTGGGCGGTGCTCATTGAGAGAGCATGTTTTTTGTTGTTGTTGTTGCTTTAGTTTATGACGCATGGCATGCGCAATGCAGGTGAGTGATTTTTTACTTTCTTACTGTGCTGTGTGTGTGTGTTTGTGTGTGTTAACTACAGCACAGTGGTAATTACTGTTAAATAGCGTACTACCGTAAACTGTTGCTGTTGCTCGCGCTCATTTATACACTCATTTACAGCTATGCTCTCCGCCTCTTTTTTTTTTGCGTTTTTACGCCTTTTACATATTAATTAGCAGCTATAAATAGCGTTCGTTTTACGTTATATGTAAGTAAAAATTATTAAAGTGAAAGCATATATTTAAAAGTTATTATTAAAAAAAATTTTATATGCTTTGCCTACTCTTTGTGACTGTCAACCAACGCATACCTATTACGTACACCTACGACTTCTGTTGGTTTCATTTTAACACACTCTGCCTTCTCACTCTGTCGCGTATAGCTTTGTGCTTGGCACCCACATATTATTACGTATTACAGTTGCGCATATTGCATGCTAGCCTGTTTACTCTTTAATAAAAATAAAAACTCACAGTAGTGCTTTTTCTAGCTGCTGCTTGCTCTCATTTTTTTTCTTTTCTGTGCTTTGTTGTTGCACTACTTTCTAGTGGGCGGCCGTTATGGCGCACAGCCAATAAGAAACGTGCACGCTCTCCCCATATGTGAATTGCCCTTAACCCGTTTGTATGGTAGTTGGTTTCTATCTACATATGGCTGTGTATGTGTGTGTATCTGTGTATCATATTTTTTGTCTTTGTAGTAATGCTCAAAACCAGTAGAAGCTATTTTTTTTTCGCTGTCGTAAGTATTTGTTGCTTCCAGCGTTACGCATACGCCTTGTTGTCGGCTATTTGTTGGTTTTCATTGTTGTTGTTGTCGTTAACGGCGCTCGCTCCATTTATAAACACACACACACAAACACATATGTATGATACATAGACGCATACATACATACATACATATATGCTCCATTGCCTTTTGTAGTTTTTTTTTTGTATTTTTTATACAAAAGGAAAAAAATTCCATGGGAAACTTATTTTGTTGTATGCTCATTTTTTTTTTATTTGCCGCACGTTTTGTGTGGCCTCTTTGTCTTCTTGAAAGAAAAAAAATTAAAAAATAAAAACAATAAAGCCAGTGAAAAAAAAAAAACATAAAAACACATTTCGGTATCGCTCGAAATCGCTTTTATTGTTTATTGTTCGCTTCGTTTATCTGTTCTGTTCGAGTTTTGTGTATTGCGCTGCTCTGCTCAGCACTGGTATGAGTTAAGTTGATGATCTGCGACGCGTTTGTTTGCCATTCGAAATGAATGAAAAATTTCTTCATTCACAGAATTTCACAAAAATTGAGTAAAAAAAACATACATATTTACATACGTATTGCGTATGCTATATGTAGCGTATTATTTGTTGTTAACTCTTCATAATAAATTTCGACTTTAATTAACTTCAAAATTTACTTTGACGCATTTGACGCAATTTTCGAGCTTTGGTTTGATTGTTTGGCTTTTTTAATTAACTTTTTTCGCTTTTATTCGCTTTGCCTGTAAATTGTCACATTGATGCTTACAGTTAAAATTTGTTAGATAGCATAAAACATGTGATGCCTTAAGTGGAAAATTTTAAGATACGTCAATGATAGCGATAAACATTTTCAAATTAATGAAAATATGTACATATTTATGATGTTTACAGTGGGATTAGCTACGTAATAATTTTCGACTTGTTAAACCTTAAATTATTGTAGCATCTGACATGGATTATCAACACGCTTAACCCATACATATAAACAGCCAATTCATTTATGTTTCAAATTTGACAACAATTTATAGATATGCAGAACTTATTCTCCTTTAAGGAATACTAGGAATTTGAATTCAGAACCTTCAAAGGACCTAACAATGCATTAACCTTCAAAACCAGCACAGCTATTAAAATAACACTTTTTCATACTTTTTAAAAAATTTCTTGTCGGGTTGTGCATGGCTGAACTTTCTTATTGATTAATTCTCCATTTCTAATTCATACTTCATCTAATTTACTCTAAAGTCCTTTTTTACCTTTTCAAAACAAAGCCATATAATGGTTATCTTTTTAAAGAGAGAGACTCTCTTGGTCGTTTTCCAATGCTTTTGATTATTAACAATTAATAAACTGACTCAGTAAAGTTATCACATTAGAGTGTCAATGAATTTTTGATAAAATAAGATTTAAATCTTCGCCTTCAAAACTTTCACATTCTTTGAGAATTTTCATCAATGCATAATATTTTCATTTATCCCTGTTTATCCTTCTCAAATTCTAAACCTGCCCAAATTTTTCGACAACTTTCCACTTGTCATGTTGCCTGCTGACTGCTTAAGTCCATACAACGCCTTTAATATTTTGCATAAATTTTCTTGGTGTTTATTTCGCGAGAATATTATGAAACTCTTCTGAAATTTTAATATGGACAATATCGTGATTTCGAAGTCTTACACTTAATTTCTGTTTTATGTTCGCAATTGTAGCCCAAAGGAAAGTATTTTTTATGTAGCTCGTGCGGAAAGCTTTTTTCTACAAGTTGTAGTTTCAACTTTTCCATGTCAACCCTTTTTATTTTTATGTAGCGAGTTTATTTGTAGCGTCTTATTTTAGGAACGTAAATGTCGAAAAGAATTTCAAATCGACTAAATTAATCAATCCAACATTAAGTAGAATTTCCTTTCATCCGATCTCCAAAGCCTATCCTATGTAGCAAAGTTTCTATATACTAAGGTTGACATACTCCTAATTTTGCTAGTCTATCTGCCATCTTGTTTTCAGCTATGCCTATGAATCTGAAGTTGTGTACCTTTTTTGAAGTGCTTACAGTATCTACTGCTTCCCTGCTGGCCAGAACTATTCTGGAGCAGATGGTGGTCGCTTGTTTTTATGGCGGTATGAATGCCAATGAATATATTTATTCGTTCTTTCGAAAGTTGTAATGGTTCTTGGAAAATATTGCAAACATCCGGTAATTTAACCAAGAGCTTGCTGTTCAGCTCAGCGCAGTATATCGCTGGTCCCACACCAGAATCCATTTTGGATCCATTAGGGAAGATGTATAGCGTGATCGTTGCTGCAATCGTTCTTGCTAGTTTTGCAATGAGGCGTTTAATGGACACCCTCAGAAGCGCTTAATAGTCGTCCGAACAAAAATTCATTATCATTAAATAAACAAATAAAAAAGGAACTTAAAAAAAGTGATATCCTTTACATTTGTGGAGTTTTTCTTGAAGGTAAAATCGCGGGCTTTGTTGTAATTCATTCATTACTTCTGAAAAAATATTGCAAACATTTGAGATCTTTTAAAAATGCATGGAACTGATCTAAAAAAAATGTACATACCTAAAACTGGGCTCTTTTCATTCTATTACATTTCCATTCCACTATTTATTTATTCATAAGAAACAAGAACTTACTGTTTATTCATTTTAAATTCAATTAAAAAATAAAGTAGTTCTTTTCACAAACCTTAAATGTGGAAATCAATAAAATTGTTATAAAAAATAACCACACCCAAATTAAAAATTTATAAAAATAAATAAATAAAAATCCATTATAACTAGTTGCTTACAAAATACGCTACAGAGTGCTCCTACAGAAGTGCCAACATATTAAAAAATCAGTAAATAAAAATTAAAATTAAATAAAATTCATGAAATTAACATACAAACTGAAAATCATGTAAATTAGAAAAAAAAAAAAAAATAAATAAAAAATCAAGCAAGAAATTGTATATTGAATTTTTATGATTTTGCTATGAACGAACAACTATTGAACAGGCTATACTATCTAAGTATATACAAATGTATCTATGTATCTAACTTGAATGTATTATTCTTCATTCATACGCTGTGTATTCATTCATACTTGTCAAGACCGTCCATCCATCCATCCATCGTTCATGAGTAATGGTTTAATTCGTTGCTCTTAACGGATTTTTTCATGGCGAGCGTTTTAAGGTGTCCAAAAAAAAATGGATATAAAATATATATTTTAAAGCTAACTGTTTCAAATAGAAATATCAGACGAAGAACAATAAAATCAAATAAAATTTACGACTCTTGGCTTCTCTATTTGAATTTGTGATGTTTTTTTAGCAAATGCAAATTGATTTTTGTGCTTTGTTAGGCAAATGTCAAAAAAAAAAAAAAAAAAAAATTTATAGAAATAAAATAAAAATAATAAATAAATAATTTCAAATCAATTTGCGCATCAAAAGCAGCGAAACGCAAACCTTGAAAAAAAATAATAACCCAAATAAGATACCACAACAAGAAACAACAAAAACAAAAAGATGCTGAATGAATAAAATAAATATGTAAAATGACAACTGAGACAACTACTGAATCGGTATCTTTCGAGATAATAAAATACAAAAAAGATTAATAAATTATGCAAATATAAAAAAAAAAAAAAAAAATTTGCATGCCAAAAAAAAAAAAAATAAATCGAATTGAATTGAATTGTGCACAGTTGCAGAGTGTGGTGGAGTTGCTGTTGCCAGTTTAAAATTAATTTGATTTTTTTTTTTTTGAATTTTCGTTGATCAATGATGATCTGATGCTGTTGACAACGCCTTCGCTTTTTTTTTTGACAAAGTTTATATACATTTATACAGTCCAGTTTATATAAACGCCCATGTAGCCTTTTTTTATACGACGACTCAACGACAAGTTTTTCATTCAGTCAGTCAGTCAGTCAAGCAGTCGGTAAGTCAGTTGTTTGATGATCTTTTAAATTTATGTGACTTCGCTGCTGTGTGAATTTGAAATTCTTTATTCAATTTGGCAATTAATGAAATTTAATACTTTTTTTTTTGTCGTGACTTTTGAGGTTTTTTTAAATTTTTTTTCTTTTGTGTTAAGCGTTAAGTTCAGATTTTGGTATTTGGAATTAATCACAGAAACACAAAAAATAAAAATGTGTGTAAGAATCGTAAATATTTTTATATCAGTTATTCGAAAATTTTGTAACGCATTAAAGGAGATATTGTAGATCCCATAAAGTATATACATACATATATTCTTAATCAGCTCGATGATGCGAGTCGAACTAGCTATGTACGTCTGTCCGCCTGTCTGTAGTTATGCGTTTCATTTGGTCAGTTTTAAGAGTATTGAACTGAAATTCAAAATCTTTCGCAGCACGTTAAGAAGAAAGAACCAACCCATTTTAAAAAGGACCCATGGTTGAGGGGCCCACTATAGCGTATAGACCCCATGCAAATATGCTGTAATTTTTTAAGTTTTTATATAAATTTAAAGAAATTTATTTATTTAGGCATTTTTCACAGTAATTTAAAAATCTAAATGTTGCACTAAGTATGAAAGTAGTGATTTGTGATTTTCGCTCTTCGCGAACAGTGAAACTGTTTATTCATTCATGATGATTGTATTTTCGCGAATCGTTTATATTTGCTTGACGATCGCGTTCTATTGAAACGATTAAATGGTGCAAGCCAATTGCAACAAAATATAAATAGAAAACGAAGCGGTGATTTTGTATATCACTCTTCGCGAACAGTGAACCTGTTTAGTAATCGCTGTTGGTTTTTTGGGAACTGCGTTTTTTTCACTTTTTGCAGTCACTGTGACTTTCAAGTTGCAGTCACTAATCACACTGAGACTCAAAAATCACTCTTTTTGTCAACACTAATTCATAACATATAAAAAAAAATAAGTTTACCGATATAATTATTGCACCGTGAGAAAATCACCAAATGTATATGCGCCAACAACGTAATTTCTTCTTTTTTTTGTGACAATATTTTTAAAAATTAATGCCACCAAATTTTTTATACAACAAATTTTTTTTTTTATATA
Organism: Leucophenga varia; assembly: GCA_018903435.1. Taxonomy (NCBI): domain Eukaryota; kingdom Metazoa; phylum Arthropoda; class Insecta; order Diptera; family Drosophilidae; genus Leucophenga; species Leucophenga varia. The sequence continues at coordinate 930,595 of JAEIFJ010001509.1, read as the reverse complement.
AGAGTAGCACTACTGCCAAAAATGTTTTTATTCATTTAAAAAAAAAAATGTATTTCAGAGGCGCCTTAAAAAATCATTTTCATTAAATTTATTTTTTATTTTATCGATATACAACAAAAACCCGCAGCAATAATCTTTACAAAAGAAACAAAGCTCAATAAAAACAGCTTCAATGTAGGCTAACAAAGCCAAAAAAAAAAAAAAAAAAACAAAAACTCAGTAAATAATGTCGTCTTCAAAAAGTCTTAAAAAACAAAAAAAAAAAAAAAATAAAACATTTGTATATATTTTATTACAACTAATTTGCATATAAATCGGATGGATGCGGTTGAAACGCTTTAACTGTTTACAACCTGGGTGTCTACGATGTTGTTTCGATTTACACGTTAAAATGAATGAAGAAGATGAAGATGACGATGATGAACAGCGTAAAACGCAGTGTGAGGTGTCCGAACATGTGCGCTTAAACAGATACAAATGACGCCCAACTATTTAGATATAGTGAAAAAACAAAATATAAACAAGAAAAAGTGAAGAGTCAAAAGCCGCAAACTTCGTTAAAAATTAAAAACAAAATTTATATGAATGAATTTATTGGAAATGAATGAAACGCCATACCCTACACCTCTCAGCTTCATCTGGCTAAGTGGCTTTTGTTATATTAAATCTTAAATTATGCACACACAAAGCTATTATTTTCGATGTGAATTTTCTTCAAATGACAAAACAAATAATTTTTTAACAAAAAAAAAAAAAATACTTCTACTATCTTTTTTTTGTTTTATTTCTATCTCACTCATGCTCTCTCTTTCTCTCTCCGCTGTGCCATAATTCAGTCATGATTTTTTTGGACAGTTCCCGCTGCCAACATTGTCGGCAACTATGTCGTGCTGTATTTAAGTATATATTATATGCATCATGTATCTTATAGGACCCCACTCTATACCTTCATTCATTCTATCATTGCGCATCTCTAGCCTCCAACTTAACAACAGTAGTCACCCGCTGTGCTCGCCAAATGTCTTTTCGTTCATTTAAGATTTCATTGAACAGCATCATTCAAATATTCATAAAATTTATTATTTTATTTATGCGCTTCGTTTTTTTATTGCATTAAATTTATTAGCGCGTCTTTCTTTTTTTTTTTTTTTTTTCTTACGGACTTTTTTTTATTTATTTATTAAGAAATTGTATGCATCAGCAGCGTTTTAGCTTTGAATCATCTTTTCATTTTTTTTTCCTTTTTTGTTTTGTAGGTGGCGCCGTATTTTATTTATTTTCTATGTGGCTAATCCAATTAGAAAAGCTTGGAACGCATAAAGTTTTGTTAGAAAGAGAGAGAGATACAAATTCTTAATTTTATGCATATTAGCAAAAAAAAATAAGTTTACACCCGGTATTGTACAGAAATTCTTTATGCTTTGACATTCATTTTAAAAGTCGTTCAGTGGATACCCCAGCGAAAATTTTTTTCTTTGTTGACTTGGTCACTAAGGACGCATTGGTGACATGTCATCGGTTGTGTTACCATTTGGGAGTTTATAATACACAATATGTTTATACAATTATTTCGTAAAGGCAGAATAATCGCGGTTTCGCATACAATTTCTTTGGTTAAAATCGTAGACTGTTAAATTTACTATTTTTTTAAAAATTCACTAAAGACTTCTTTCAAAACATTTCATGCATGAAGGTTTGCAAGATCTACTTGTCAACCAAAATAGTCTTCCAAGACATGTCATCCAAGACGACAGCGACATTTTGTATGAAAATGTCGTCAACGACGTGTATGGGGCCTTGTCGTCGGTATGTCAACGAGGAAAGAGACTAGTCATCAGCGCAGCATTGATGCCGCAATTACTCAGAAATACCTAGCCAAAGAATCCTTGGAAAAAGCTTAAAAAAATTAAACTTTAAAATTCCTCTATATGTTCCTTGACGGAAGAAATTCTACTTACGAACAAACATGATAAAATTTTTATAAATTGTATAAACAAAAAAGTATTATGTACATGCATAAATCTGTATGTGTGTATATTTTTGTGAGAGTGCACACACATTGAGCTCATTCAACTTTTTAATGCAAAAACAAAAGCAAAAAATTTTAAAAAATAAAAAAATAAAATCCATAAAGCCACGATTTACAGAATTTGGCTTGCGGCTAAAGACAAAAGTTACAACAACAACCACTAACTTTTATTCATTCAATATTACTAAAAAGCCCCAACATACCAAACCATACCATATACCATACCATACCATACCACTCTTCTTTCTACTCTACTATGTACTACTACCACTTATGTATGTATGTGTATGTACGTCTTTCCTTTTTCAACTGAAGACAAGTACAACAAATAATTTAATAACAATGAAGAAACTAAAAGACTAAAACCGATTTGCAGAACAACAAAAGCAATAGGATTTCTGTTTATCTTATACGCTACGTACATGTAGAGTATTAAGGCATATTAGTTTTGTGGAAATGTATGTAACTGTAGCAAGGAAAAATGCAAGATGCAATCCTCAACGTCCATTTGGTTGTACCACGATTATCCCGGAGACGAAACTTGGAACTCAGAGTTTTTTAAAGTGACGCTAAGCTAAAATGTTCTAATTTTTAACGCTTTTTAATCTATTCAAATTTTAGAGCTTTTGTAACGACATTTTTCTTATCCTTGAGAAATAAAATTTGGAATGGATTACCAGAACATAGTTCGTATTCATAGAGACTGAATATATGCATGTATGTAGAGTATCTTGTTGTTGAGCTTATTTAACTTTAGGCTTCTTACTCATTTCAAGCTTTACTCTCGCAACTGACGCAAATTTGTACTCTCGCAACTCGCAAACTCGATTGCTTTTGTTGTTCTCAACAACAATCTACCGTGGGAAATGCACAGTAGTGGCACGTACGTGAATAAGAAGAGTAGCAGAAAATATGCAAAGAGTGAGGGGTAGGGAGAAGTGCAATGCAGTCCAACGACCTACATACATACATATGAATTTACATATAAACACACACAAACAAATACAAATACAAAAAGCGCATCAATGCAAGTTTGCAAAGTAAATAAACTCATTGTCTTTGGTTTTTTTTCTTTTTTTGTGTTGTCTTTTGTGGTTTTGCAAGTGATTAAGGCGACCATTTTATTTCTTTGAGAGAAAAAAAATTTAAGATTATAATATGATTTTATATACAAATTTAATATAAAAATGCATGGGCTTTGAAGATTGATGATGAGTTGGGTAAAAATTTTAACGAAAAATTAGGCCTCGTTCTGGCACCTTTTTACACATTCAAGCTACAAAGTAAAAAGTAGATGTTTAAGTTAGAGCTGAATATTCGTTCTATAACAGAATTTCCTACGTCCAAAAACATTTCATTTGATCTCATCTGTACTTCTTTCCGGAGCATCGAAATCGACTCAGCAATTTGCTCACTAGTATAATTAATTCGAAAATTCTGGACCATCACAGCAATATTTGTCCGCAATCACCAAAACCCATTTTGGATCCGATAACATTGGATTCGACCTTAGTTTTCGGGTTATACGGCTCCTAGATATCTCTTGCCATTTGCGTTTTGATCCTAATCTGCACCGATTATATAGTCCATGTTGTTTGTAGTCGTTTAGAACAGTCACCAGACTTAAATATAATCGAAAATTTGTGAAATATTTAAAACCTTGCCTACGAAAACGATAAATTATTTATTGCAACGATCTGATCTCGGAATGTATAGAAGATAGGGTCACCATATTTGAAACTTAGGAGAGTATTCTAAGCCGTCAAGTGTGCACTTGCAAACGGTTTTTCTCTAGCCCCATTTTAAAGGGTACCCTCCATACAAATCTACCACAAAATTTTGGGTTTTTGCATAAACACGTGATTGTTTTTTATTGTAGGAAGTCTAAATTTAGTATTAATTATGTCTAGGGTAGTCCCAATAAAATATCCCAATATGGGTAGGACCCAACAAATTTTAGATATAGCCCCCATACAAATTTACCCCATTTTTGAAGATTTTGTTTGAAAATCTAATACAAAAAGGTTTGTTACTAGTATAGGACTTAATCTAAGGTACATAATGATTGAGTACAGGGTATCTTGCAGTCGAGCATATTTTTTTCGTATTTTAATATGAATTTTAAATACAAAATGGCGTTTTAATTTTTTTCGATGTATTTTATAGTTTCCGAGAAAGTTTGTGTGGCACATCTGTATATAATTTTTTTTCTATACTGCATATTTCAGTGCATATGGTCACTTTATTTAAGCTTTCGTTTAACTTATCTACTGTTTGTTGTTGTTGTTGCAATCTTTATATTGCATGCGGATTTTATTGTTGTTGTTGTTGCTGTGTCAGTTAATTAATTGAAATGTAATAATTAATAATGCCGCTACTAACTTAATTAAATTGTTAATTAAGATGTTTATAAATTTTGAATTAATTGAATGCAAAAGAAGAAAGGCTAATAAAATGATAAAAGCGATTAAATCAAATAATAATTTTTTACTGATCAAATCTAATATCTTTCTCGATTCAAATTGTCCATTGTACGTAAGCACTCCTTTTTTATTTATTTATTTATTTTATTTTATTTTTTTTTTAGTGCATTACTATCAAATTGTGTATTAGCTTAGCAATGCAATTAACACCGATAAGACATCCTTTTTGGACTTCACACCCGCACCGACATTTTCCCAGAGCGTAGACCACCAACGTTGCGTTGTGGCGCTGATAACAAGCTACAATTCTCTTTCTAACATTCTATACCCACGATTTTCACACCAAAATAAATTTTTTCATGCGCTATTAGCTCGTAATTGCTTGCCAAAATCAATATACTGAGAAATACTCGTATATCAGCTATCAGCTATCTTCGTTTGCAAACCAAACAATTACTCGCGCAAGTGATAAGCAAGCGCAAGTTGCAGCACTTACTCTACGTACGGGCGTAGACCGTAAACCTAAGAATATGCCGAATATGTACCGCAAATACATATGTTTGCTCAGAGTTTGGTTGGTTGCTGTGTGTTGCAATCGTTGAGGATCAGATCGCAACGATGAGTTGAGTTGAGGTTAAGGTGTTGCAACCGCTGTGGACGCCGCCGCGTTTACAAAAACAAACAAACGATATTTGTACACGTCGTCATCCTCATCGACGTCGTCCTCATCATCAACGTTCGGTTGTGGTGTTGTTGTTGCTGCTGCTACTCGTACTTCTGCTGTTTAAGTATGTAATGTGAGATAAGCGTGTTGGTACTTGTTGTGATTTAAACTGCAGAAGGTGCTAAAAGGTTTTCCATGGCCCAACGTAAAAAAAGCAACAGGTAAGCAAAAAAAAAAATATATATTTTTTTGAATTGTTTGCACAGCAATAAAACAAAAAAAAACTCATTAAATTTTCATAATCTAGAGTTTAATTTTATTTTATTTTTTAAATTTAATAAGCCATCTTAGCATGCGTTGTGAATGTGCTCTCCAAATCCGCCATATTATTACCAGTTTGACGTAGTATTACATCCTGATCGAATGCATGCACAAGCAACGCAACTTCAAGATTCATTTGTGCTACATCATCCTTAAGCTTGACTATTGCCTTTTTTATTTGCAGCACTGAACCTAAAAAAAAATATTTGACGAAAAAAAAAAAATCAATTGTGCTGTTCATGAGGTCTGGCATGAGTGCATAAAAGTATAAGTGCAAACGATTGCAAAAAAATATCACAGAAAAAAAGTTTTTTTTCGCTCCAAAATTAAACTTACTTCCATCGGACATCATTTGTCCACGTCGCTCCATTTCCTCCTTTTTGGCATCGTTCTCTGCTACCACTTCGCTGAGCTGCGCCATGGCACGTTCCGTATCTGCCTGAACTTGTGCATTTGCATGTTGCAATTGTTGTCTTTTTCAAAAAGAATTTAAATTATTTAAAAGAAATCAAAGATATTCATTTACTTACAATTCAATGGACACATCCTTATACTCTTTTATCAATTGCTGCAGCTCATTATTTAAGTGTTTCTCACGGCTTTCAACTTTCTCCATTGAAAATGTAAATTCATTATGCAATTTCTTTAATTGCGTTTGTGTCTCGTCAGAGATTTCGCCAATATTGGATTTTAATGCTTCCATTTGACTGAGATGTGCACGCCAATCACGCGCATCGGCTTTAACAAATACCTTCAAATGCTGCACAACACGTTCCAATTCTAAGCGCCATTCCTATGGAAAAACGCTGAAGGTAAGTATGGTCGACTGCAAGTTACCCTAAACCATTATGTACCTTAAGTTAAGTCCTATATTATTACCATTCCTCATTGTATTGGATTTTCATACAGAAACTAAATAAAATGGGTTATATTTGTATGGGGGCTATACCTAAAATTTGTTTTGGTCCTGCGCATATTGGTCTATTTTATTGGGACTATCATAAACATAATTTATATCAAATTGAGACGTCCTATAATAATAAACAATGACGCTTTTCCATGTAACGCAAAAACCCAAAAAAAAAAAACTTTTGTGGGTAAGGAAATTTGCCCTACAGTACATAGGCCAAAGGAATAACAAAATTTTTAAATTTAAAAAAAAGAAACAAAACTGAGCAATTGTGCTCGGTCGAAATAGCGTCTGTGCGTCTGGCCGTCTTAAACAATACTCCCGTACCTGTTGATCGGTCAAGCGTTCAGCGTTGTTATTAAACTCCTGCTCCGACGTTGCAGCTGCATCGAGTAGTGTATTGCCATCGGAACGTTTGCGCCGACGTCCAATCCAATTAAGATTCTTGAAATTGTGCGCATCCAGTTCCATGTCACTGTCATCGCTTAGTGCAGCATTTTGTTCATCTTCAAGTTTTTCGAGTATTATTTCGGCATTATCCTCCAAATAGTCGCCTACAAACTCTTCTTCCTGTTGAATGTGCAAATGTTGATAGGAAATCTGAAATGGAGAAAGTTGATAGAATTGAGAGGTGATGATTTGGAGCATGATCATTGACAATCTTGAGAAACGATACTGGGCCTTCAATGAAAAACTCGATCCGATACGGAAATAATTTAAAATTATTGGGAAATTCACAAATACCCTTAATTACCTTTGTCACCTTAAGAGCCTGCGTTGCAAGGCCATCAAGTACCATAAGACAACTGGGTCCGGCGCCGCGTATCAGCTTATTTGGCTGAAAGTCGACAGGCACATCCTGCAAAAAAAACAATTACGTTATTAATTTGACGTAGCAGTGCAGCAAGAATGCCAAACACTTACAATCTCTTCCAGAATTTGTATAATTTTCGCAATTACTGTATGCGGATCATCAAATTCCTGTGGTCGTTCCATATCCTTGCCCAGCTTGCGACACAGCCACCAGCAGATGAGCGTAAACATATAGAATTGCTCACCGGGATTCACTGCCTTTACAAAATAGAAACGTGACAGCGGTTTCAGTTTATATTCACGAAGCAATTGCTTTTCGTAGTTGAGCAATTTTAACTTTTCCAATAGATCATCTGATTGAAAGCTAATCAGTTGGAGTTGTTTGTCTTGTGCTGTGGCTTGGTTTAGATCCTCCGAACTAGCCATTTTATTTATCCTTATTTAAAATAGTTTTGTATATAAAAATTTTTCTTTTTATAAAATCGCAAAAATTTAATATTTGCTTTGTTTACGTTTTTAAATTGTTGTCAAGGCAACCGTTGAGTGAACTGCTTTGCCAACACTGTGCATAAAGAAGTGCAATCAGTTGTCTGCTGACACCCTGTGCTTTAAGCTTTCAAATGAATACCCAGTGTTCCCGCTAGAGAAACAGAGATAGACATAGTAATACAGCATTAAGTGTAAAGGAGAAAGAAAAGCCTCGCGCGCGTCGCTTTGAATTTCTTATAATATAAATAATAAATATAACAAAAACAATAAAATAAATAAAAACAAAAAAGATGGATCTCAATACTCTAACACGTGAGGATATACTAGAAGAATACAGATTATTGCATGAGCGTCATCAACAACTGAAAGAAAATTGTGAAGAGGATGCGCAGCGCATTTATGAATTAAAACGCAGTCTGGATACGGCAAATTCTGCCTCGGCATATTTGCAACAAGAACTGGAACAGCTAAGCGCTGGTCAAGGTAATAGTGCTAATGAAGATATAAACGCTAACAAACTGCAAAAGGAATTGGATGAACTGCGACGCAAATTTAAGCAATTAGAAAATGAGCATGAGACGCTACAACAGGACTACGACACAAAAGCGGCGGAGGCTACCGATTTGCGCGTCCAATGTGAAGCGGCAAAAGTTGGTAGCGGTGCCGCAGGACTAGTGCCTGCAAATATACATGATGATTGCTTGGAGCGTCAAACAGCGCTGGAAGCTGAAAATGCTGAACTTCTACAAAAATTAGAGGAATTCAATGATATGAATGTGCAGCAGACTTTTGTTTTGGCTGAAAAAGAGGTACGTAAGAGGTTTGCATTTAAAACTATTTATATAACTATAACATTTATGTTTTTATTTTAATAGAAAACCATTGAAATACTACGCGATCAAGTCAGCTGCTACGAAGAGAATATGCGCTCCAAACGTGATGAATTGGAAGAAAAATTGCAAATGTTAGAAAGTGCACAAGATCAATTGATGGAGGCAAATGCTAAAATTGCAGCGCTTAGTGCTGCACCGGCCAATGGTATGTAGCAAAATTATATAACCAATGTCCTAAACAATCTTGTTGCATCAAGACTATCGTCTCCGGCGTATGCCAGTGTTCTAGTGTACTATTATTATTAATATTTTACGTAACTTTACAGATCGTAAAGGAAATTCACTTTTCGCGGAAGTAGATGATCAACGGCAGGCAATGAAACAGTTACTTGCTGCACAGAAAAAAAAGCTATATGCAAATGAAGAAATCCTATACCGAGAGTGAATACGAGATTAGGCGTTTGAAGCGTGAAAATATAGCAATGCACACTGAGCTGCAAACGTGCAGCACAATTTTCTGTAATGCAGACAAAACATATCAAGGTTTGTGCAAAGATTTAGCTACATTAACCATTCCAGTTCATTTTATGTATTTATTTCACTTACAGATAAACTAAATGAACGCATACATCAATTAATTAATCAACAAGATACGCTGGAACGTAAACTGAATTGGACACAGGAACGTCTTAAAGATATGGCCGCCGAGAAGTCTGTACTCTGGCTCGATTCAATGTTAAATTTTTGCAAGTATGAATTACCCTCATGGGTATCAAAACTAATGACAAATCTAAGCCTTAAGTTGTTATACGCAACAAATTATGCCTATATTTTGCTTTAGTAGTTTGTGTTTGTCAAGTATCTTTTAGTAGGTACTCCTCTAGTCATATATGTTAATTAGTTTTTAAAATACAATCATATAAATAAGCAAGCAAAACAACAACCAAAACAAACTGCTCTACTTCATTTAGACAAGAAACGGATGAGCTCAAGAAACAGCTACATAGCGTACGCATACAAAAGGCTGGACTGGAACAGCAGCTACGAAATTCACAGCAAGATTTAGCACGGTGAGTTAAAAATAGTTTCTTAATAATTTTAAATTTTAAAAGCTAATTTATATTGTTTTCTTTTTTTTATTTTGGCAGCTGGCGATTTGAATCATTAAAGTCACGTTGCGTACTCATTGACCGTGAGAATATATTAACGGAGCATAAGATTAGCTATAAACCACATAATGTACTGGAATTTAATATTAAAGAGGCGGAAATACAAGCAGCACGTCCGCGTATTGTCAGCGTTGTGCAAAAACAGGAAGTGTGTACAACTGATGACGCAGCAATTAAGCAACCAGCAATGCAAGTGGATAAACCACTCATTAAGCAGGAAGCTGAGCGACCAGAAGCATTAAACGTCGTCGAAAGCAAAAATGTAATGACAGAAAATATGATTGATTTAACACATGAGCCTGACGTAGCCACTAAAACTGAATTCCTGTCAGAGTCAGAGCTAGCCGAAGCAACTAAAGCTGAGTTAAAGTCAGAGTCGGAGCTTGCCGAAGCAACTAAAGCTGAATTGCAGTCAGAGTCGGAGCTTGTCGGAGCAACTAAAGCTGAGCTGCAATTAGAGTCAGAGCTTGCCGTTGCAATTAAAGCTTTAGATTTAAAGTCAGAATTGAAGCCGTTTGTAGATACAAATGCTGAGTTGCAATCAGAAACTTCTGTGGCTTTAGAAATGGGAACTAATACTGAACTAAAAACGGAAAATAAAGCAGAATTTAAAGCGGAGCTGGGCTCACATGTTGATATAAAATTAACTTCTCATGCGGGCAACGTAGTAAAATCTGAAGCAGTTGCATATACCAATCAAAAGATAGAATATATTGCAATAGATACAACACCTAATGTGAAATCTAAAGTCGAATTCCAAGAAAAAATACTTCATTAAAAGTGAGAGCTGATCTTTATATACCACCGCCAACACCACCAAAACCTAAACACGTAGACCGACTGCCACTTACACACAATTTGAATGGCAACAACAGTAAGACACGTTCAATACTAACACATCAACGCGATATGTTCGATGAGAATAAAAAGAAAATGGTACATTTTTCCGAAGCGCAGCCAACGGTGCACGATTTGAGCCCAATAACATTGGAAACTGGAGATGATGTGCTTGAGGCTAGTAAGGAAAATAAACCAGTTATTGATGTTATCAAACAAACCACCAGACCCAAATCGAAGGTTATAATTAAGCGTATTATAGTTGGACCAAAGCAGGAACGCAGCTAAACAAAACAAAAAATGCAACGCAATTAACTATTTTTTACTGGCAATTTTCTTTTAAAGCTTTTATTAATAAATTAAATATATATAAATAACGAAATACATAAAATAAATTACAAACCGAACAATGACAAAAATAATTAATACTGAAACCATATCATTGCTACTGGAAACTGAAGCAGAAAGAGCTGCTCCTAAACATCGACAACTTCATTCTCGCTCCGGATTGATAATTGCGTTACTTCGCTTTCATTAAATGTTAAATGATCATAAATATCGCGATTATTATTACGCAATTCTACTGCAGCAACGGATGTTGTTGTTGAATCTGTATCATTATGTTCTTTAATTTCAGCATATACCTGATACGGTGATTCCACTGGTAACGCTTCATAGGTGACATGATGCAATTTCTGACAATCATTAGCCAATGTGATATTTTGGCAATTACAAATGGAAGGTACACCACTAACAGGTGTCTCATAACCATCTGCTTCGGCTGGTATATCACCACCATTACTTAGCATAGTATTAGCCGCCGGATAACGTACAACATCAAAACGTTCAGTGAAGCGTGTTGTGTTGTGCGAAGCAGCACCATATGACTTACAGCAACCGAAATGTGGCATGCCAAAACGATAAAATGAAAGATGAAACAGTTTCTGACAATGTAGCCACAAGTAGAGCATTACAAATAGAAATATAATACCCACAGGCAGCAGAAACATAATAATCAAAGCTTCTTCTTTTTGACTACGTTTCACGTTGTACGGATTGCCATAGATAAGCGTAAATGTGGAGACATTCATTGGTGGGTTGTTGGAATTTGATGTTTGCAAATTGCTGCTCTTAGCTGTTAACGAAGCATTTGAATTTATTTGCTGCTTAACCGCTTCCGATTGTGGTTCCTCCGGCTGACATGCCAAACCATTAACATTTAATTGCGTTATAAATTTTTCATATTGAAATAAACGAAATAATTCCGGACGCGTATGCGCAAAATGTACTAACCAGATGCAACTCCAAGGATTAGCATCGATTTTAATGCGAAAATATGCAAAGACATGCGTAGTACGTGCATTCATAATATCCGTAAGCTGTGCAAGTAAATTGGCACGTAGATCAATTAATTGCACTTGTGGCGCAAGCTGCAGCAAGGCAGTTAGCGATAATAATTGAAATTTATTACCACTCAGGTAAACTTCTTTTAGCGCAGTAAGATTGCGAAACCATTGAGTTTCTAAATGCGTTAAATCATTTTCACTTAAATCGAGTGTTTGCAGCGGCGTAGTGGTTGCTATCACAAAATTCCGTATTGCATTACCGCTCAGATTAAGCAGTTGCATGCTACTGAAGCGCTCGTCTAGCTGAAATTCAGTTATGCCACAATGCACAAGTGTTACATTCACCAAAGCTGCTGCTGTTGTATTACGCAGCCTAATCTTGCCGTGCTTTATTGGCGTATAAGCCACCGTAAGCGTTTCCAGTTCCGGTGGTAATTGTGCTAATAATTCAGCCTCTATATAATTTAACGCCACCAATTCAAGTTGTCTAACGCGCAATTCGGCAAATAATGTTGCATTTTTTAACGCCAACAATGGCTCCTGACGTATGGCAAGACGCTCAAGCGGATGCTTCATTTGAGGCAAATTAATGCAATCAATATAATATAAAGCATTCGATTCAAATTCCAAAATACGCAACTTCTGCAATCTATCGAAGCTATCAAAACCAATTGTTGCAATTTCATTATGACGAAAGATTAATTCGGACAACTGTAAATCCTCATCAACGGCGTCTGTGGCGGCGCAATGAATCGGCAACGTTTCATCACCATTGAAACGTTCAATTATTGCACTACGCAGTGCCGCGCAATTATCTAAATATTCCAAACCATAGCTTTGTGCGCCAATTGGTGCCTGGCAGCCATCAAGCAGTACGTGATTTTTACCGGCAGCGCGTGCTAGAGTTAATCCTTTGGTGTATTTTTCCACTGTAGCAGCAGTAGTATCATTATATTCTGTACAATCAATATCCAAGAGCAGTCCAAAATCTGCTGCGTTACGTTCTTGTATTGGCAGCAAATACAATGTAGCACGTATAGCGCACGACTCCGTTTGTTGGCTACTCCAGCAGTCAACAATTGGAACAGTTGGCATCGTCGTGGTGGTTTCATTTAACGAAAGCATTGATGCCACAGTGGAAATAGTAATAAAATAAATAAAAGCACGCAACTGCGTCATCATTACGGCTGCTTCCGCAAATCTGCTGCTCATTCACGCGTATCAATATTTTTAAAGAATCTATTTCTCCACTAATTATATCACCTGCGCCGTTAAGTGCAAAAATTGAACTGAGTGCAAAAATTCAAAAATTTTTCAAATAAGCAAAAATCATTTTCTCCGGCAGTTTTTTTTCCAATTCCTGCGCTGCGCACCGCATTATTTTAATCTAAATGCCACCCATTGCTAACAAACATTATGGTTTGTTTTTAGTTATTTTCAATGAATTTTCTTGTTTTTTTTTTCTTTTAGATGATTTTTAATTTTAGCAACAGTTTTCTCCCACTCTCAGCATTTTCTTGATGGATGGATGCTCTCCCTCTCTCTCTATTCCAAATCTTTAATGACGGCACTTTTAGACGAAGTGTTCCAATGTTTAAAGGTAAAATATATGTAAACAATGAAATGTATATACATATATACATGTGTGCCTAGTCTCTATGTAATGAAAATGTAATTGTTTAGATTTGAAATTGATTCTTGTTAAAAAATCAATCATTCTTTTCAAATCTCATCGGCAAGTTGGTTTGTGTCGTGCACTGACTAATTCATATTCGATATAATAATCTTCATTGTATTCTCCAAGTACTTTCTTCTCCATATCGCTGAATTGATCAGCATTTTCACATTCAAAAGCCTTTTAACGAGTCTTCTGAATGGAAGAATACAATCATGAACTTGAACTTTTAGCGACCTTGACGCAATTTTTTTGTTTGTGTGGAAGACTTTAAAAAAAAAGTTTATTTCTGTAGCTCAAATACCCAAAAGGTTATATTTCTCCTCAAACTGCCACTGATATCCTTCAGATGCAGCTGGATACACTAAGCTCCTGGCTAAAAAAATGGAATATAATGGTTAACTCGGAGAAATCTACGCAAATTACTTTTTCCTAAAGAAGACGATGTTGCTCACGGTTCAACTGGATGGTTCACCTATCCAAATCAGTGACACTGCCAAGTACCTAGGTCTCCGATCCGTAACTCATCTCTTGGTATGCTGGGAAGTATTTGGAAACTCTCTTATAACTTATTAAGGAAGTATTTTAACATATTTTTTTCTTTTGTAACTACATAATTTATTTCTTGTTGTACCTATGTAGTTTTTATATCATTTTACTTATAGATTATGCCAGAAAAGTTTTAAGTAACTTTATGTTTTAATATTCCATTGGCAGCTTCATTCTTCATCATCACTCGAGTAATCACCAACGTCACATATCGCTGTTCCACCATTATTTGTGGGACAAATGAAACATTTCTGTGGTAAGCTAAAATCTTCTTCCAAAGTAGTTGGCACTTCCAATTCACCATATAAACGCGCCGAGCCAGAATTTTGTAATCTTATGGCACAATTTAATAATCCATGCAATTTAATAGTTTCCTGCTCCAAACAAATGCGTAATTGATTGAGTTCCTCTGACTCCTTTTTGCTCTTACAAGGACGTTCGCAAAGCTCATTAATTTGTGACTTCAAATCCATAATTAATGCATTCTCATTGGAAATTTCTTCAGCGAGTGCTAAATAGTCTTGATATATTTGCAACTCTTCTGGATTATCTTTGGCATCGGATTCCTCATCGAGTAGTGGAAACAAATCCTCTTCTGACTCTGCTTCCTCCTCGCCATCTAAGTACTCATCTTCACTATCGACTTCAGAATCTTCTACCAGCTCCTCCTCTTGCAGTGTACCTTCTTCTTCTGCATAAAGATCAGCCATTTTTCTTTACTTTTTTTTACATGGATCAAAATTTGATGAGAATTTGCCAAAACTGAAAATTTTTTAATCTACAAAAATTTTGAAGTAAACATAAGTTTTAGAAAATAAGAAAAAAAGTATCTTTTAAAATGAAAATATATTTTTTCAAATTTTCGAAATTTTTAAGACACAAGAAATTTTTCAAATGACATAAATTTAACATGGCTGTAGTACACAATCCATGCAACTTGAACGTCGGGCTTACAAGGCTTTACATTGTTTTGCCCCATTCTCAAGTTGCCTGAATCCGAACGAACGAAAAGTAGACGACGCATTTAATTAAAACCGAAAATTATATACAAATTTTTTTTGTTTGTTTTTTTCAAGAAGTCTTCAGCTGCAACGGTATTTTAATGCTACGTGCATGTGTATTTACAATACGCCCGGAATTTGACTGTGAGCATGCTTTATACGAATTATTGGAAGCGTTACTTTGTTGATTGTGGCTGCTCATATTTGCACTACCAATGCCAGAGCCGAGCGTATTACCGCTACTGGCAGCACAACCACCACCACCGTTTCCGCCGCTGCTGCCAAGTGCCGTAGATGTTGAAGTCATTGAATAGATGTGACGCCGTAAAACGCGTATATGCTTCTGCGATACCTCAAAGTTATGCACAAGTGTATGCAACTGTGTCTGCAGCTCAGCAATGAGACTATCTCGCTCCTGAATTAAGCTCGTCGTCGAGTTCTGACTACGACTGAGCTTCAATTCAAGATCGAAAATACGTTTCTGCAGCTCACGTCGCTGCTTTTCGCTTTGATCACGATGTCGTGCCATCGAACGCTTATTAACCGTCTGCAGTGACTCCAGTTGCTCACGTACCTTACTCAGTTCCTCGCAAAGGCGTCGCTTTTCCGTTTTCAGCGCAGTATTGTAATTCTTAAAGATTTTCAAATCACGTTCGGCTGCCTTCAAACGATTAATGGTGACCAGTTTACGTCTGCCGAGTTCATCGATTTTAATCTTTAATTGAGCTGCCTCCGACTGTAAACAATGCAATTTCTCCGCCAATAGACAATTCTCACGCATTGCCTTTTCGTATTTATGATGCTCGTCGCGCATTTGTTGCGGCAAATGTGAAACATTTTTCAATTTGGCATCGATTTTGGAACGTAGCGCATCAATGTCGTGATATATGCTCGATTCGAGATGTTTATTGTTGCAATTAAGTTTCTCGATTTCCTGTTTTTGTGTTTTCATAATCTCCTGTGCCTTTACGCAACGCGTATGATAATCCTTAATGCAATCCTGTTGCTGTCTTATAATATTACGAAATTCCAGTTGTTCGCTCTTTAGACTACTTATGGCCGAGTACAATTCATTCAGCTCCAAACCATCGTTCTCCATGATGATGCTGCCACCAGCACCAAGACGTGTCGTCGTTTTCTGCTGTTGTTGTGAGTTGTGACTGATGACATCTTTCAATACATGATAGACATCCTTTAAGGCATTCTCTTTTGGTGGATCATTCTCCTGATTTAAACTTAACTCATCGAATGGTCTACGCCGTTTAATATGCCTTTGCTGCTGCGTTTGCTGTTTCTTGCCGATTTGTTGTCGCATTTTACTGAAGCCACCGCCACTATCTTTACTGTGTAAACTGCTGCCACTGCTACTTGTTGGTGGCTTGTACATGGTATTCTTCAAGCAATTGCTGCCACCATTGTTTGTGTAGTTGCGTAACTTTTGTAGCTCCTCAAGATCTTCGGCCGATGACATAGCCAAGACAGTCATAAAACTGGTATTGCGACTAAATGTACGATTGCTGCTGCTACGCTTGCTGCACAAACGCTCCGTCGCCGTTGATCCGATGCTTGTATTCGAATCATAATTTGAGCTATCGCCTCCATCAGCAGCATCCACCATTTGGGCACGTGCCATGGCGTGCCGTTTGGCTATAAATTTATCATGTTTCTGTTGCATTTCACTTAACTCGTAATTGATTTTCATATATTTCGCTTCAAGATCCTTTGTCGTATCATTGTATTCCTTTAATTCTTGTTTGTATTTCGATAGTTCTTCCTTTAACTTTCTTACCCATTTCTTGACGATTTGTATCCTGCACGGAATTTGGCTGCAATATGCTGCGTTTCTTTTTTGTTGCAGCGGCGGCACGTTTGCCCGATTTAGCTTCGTGTTCGCTATTTTCATCATACGAAGGGTCGTCGTCTGCTTCACCCTCGGTTAGCGTAAGTTCGTTATCTTTTTGTCGTCTATTGCTTTGGCGTTGTTGCTTTGCACGTTTAATTGTTGTCTGGCTGCAGTGGCGACTGGTCGGTGGTGTCAATTCGCTGCCACCTCCAATTGTCGATGAACATTGCGTTAGACTGCAATAACTCTGACGATCTAAATTCTCATCATTGTTGTTTTCTAAATGTTGCTGTTGTTGTTGCTGTTTCGTTGTTGTTGTTATTGAAGTTTTCGTTGCAGATCTTTTTCTTTCTGACTCAAAATTTTGACTATTTGGCTCCATAATTTTGGTTTATGAAACCTTTAGGCTACGAAAGTTATATATTTTTAAATAATTTTTTTTTAATTTGTTGTATATTCAACAATTTTGATGCACTGATAAATTTTTTCGCTTTTGTCCAACAGAAATTTTTTTATACAAAGATTTCAAAAAAAAAAAATACAAAATTTTGAAAAATTTAAAGTTCCGAAACAAATTTACATTCACATTCAAAAGTTTAGCGCCTTGATTACTGAGTTTATGTGGGTGCAAAGAAAAGTTTATAAAAATATAATAAAAATAATGTAGTGTATTGAACTTAAGATCGCTGTGCTGGAAGACCCTTTTTAATTCACCAAATCTTAAAAGCAAACCAAGGACAAGACAAAGCCTCACAGTACTACTGCAGAGAGCGAAACACAAATATTACCAAGGATCTATGTGACTCGTTGTGTAGTCGTTGAACTGCAATAAGAAGAATGATGGATTCAGTACTGAGACAAAATAACAGTCAAATCGGTGGACTTCTTCGGTTTAAAATAAACCAAAGTTTCTGAATATGGATCTGTCGTATTCAGATTTTACCCCTTACGACAATTTTCTGTTTGCAAAGCTGAATGTAATACTGTAATCAAAACGTAGTATAGACAAATCGTTTTAAATTTTCCGGGAATCGGACCACTTTTTTTCTTAAGTTGGTAGGACCTTAACTGATATTGATATCTAATGCAAATTTTGAGACCATAGCATCAGTAGTTAATAAGGCACGCGTGTTTTCAGTCAAAAAAAAAAAAAATATTTAGATCTTGGTTTTCGACTTGCTTTGGCGTGGTTTTTCGGTCTCGGCTTCCCTTTGGCACGGTATTCACTTGATTGGATCACAGTTACATGGTCGTATCCATGTCTCATCTCTAGTAATAATGCGTTTGATAGAGCTATGATAGTCCGAAATCATGGTTTATTAAGATACTCCATTGGACAGAAAAGACCAATCTCGGAACACAAACAAAAGCTTGAAATACAATGCAATTGGTGCTAGCTCTTTTGTAAGTGAGGCACAGATAGGCAGACGGAGTACTAACGAATCGTTATCTCTAAATTTTCATTTCGTAGTATCCCATTTTTGAATTCTATAAAAAAAATTTTTTTTTAAATATAGTAATATTTTGTTTTCAAATCAAATCATCTGTCATGATAGTCATCAGTTCTTTCAGTTAGTTTGTAGTAACAGATTTATTTTATTCCCATCCAAAAAATATAAAAAAAATTAGAAATATTTTCAATGCTAAAAAAAATTTGAAAATAGCAAAATTTCTTTAAAAAAAATTGTTTGAAATTTATTTTAAATTTTTTTCTTAACTCCGTAAAAAAAAAAAAATTTTCTTTTGGTTTTACAAAATTTTACCAGTTTTCCGTAAATTCTTTTTAAACGTAAGTAGCACTAAAACTAAACACAACCAAACAGCAACATGGCGGATACTGAAATGACTGAAGATGGAGGAGAATACGAGGATGACGGACAAGAGTACCAGCGTATGGAGGGGCTGGAAGGCGAAGAGGAAGCTGAAGATCTATTCTCGCGTCTTGGTGAATCTTCCGATGATCCAGAGCAGCAGCGTATGTACCGTGAATATTTGGCGTTGATTAAGGAGATCGATTGTCAAAATAAAATCATTGCCGAGATAAAGGCGCAGGTAATGGAAATGTGTGCGCGACCATGTAAAACACGCAATGAGATGCGTGAGATCAGACGTTTGCGCATCTGCATGGAACAGGAGAATATAAAGCTGCACACGATGATGAATCGCGCTATACAACTGCAGAATTTCGGCTCGCCGCGACATTATCGCGATTTGGCAATGTCAACGACCGTCGATGAGGATGCACTATCACCGTACATGTGCGTAACATGTCCCATGAAGTGTCAGCCGGAACAGAGTAATTCAGATTCATGTCAGGATCAACAGCAGGATGGATCCAGTTGTAGCGCCGCTGGCAGCGATGATAAAACAATGCAAGCGCTTTGCAAATTAATGAATAAAATGAAAGTTTGCTGTCCGGAAGATCGTAAACTAATACAGGAGATAGCAACAGCAGTCATGTCATCGAAAAAGAAAGAAGTTTGCAGCTCAGCGCCGCCATGTGGTGATGATGATTCAATGGAAGCAGCGCCAAAGAAATCACGACGTCCATCTAAAGCGGCAAAGTCACGAAATGGCGGAGCAGCGAATGATTCAATGGAAAAACTTAAGCAACGCATTTGTGTTATGCAGAATTCAGTAAAAATGTTGATGCAAGAGATAAGTAAGCGAGAGAAGGAGAAGAGTAGGAATGCAGATCCATGTAATATGTCAGAGGAATCGAGTTTCACGAAAATGATGCAAATGTGTGCTTGTGCAGCTAATATGAATGGCAACGGTGGTGGTGGTAATGGTAACGATGCTGGAAACGGAAATGGTGGTGGTGGTGAGAAATCAGTTTGCCAAGAAGACGAAGATCCAGATCCGATGATAATATGCGGTGGCAAGAATAGCAAATCAGATAAATATGAAAAGCTCAAGGAAAACTATACGCGTTTGCTAACCGAATTCCAACGTAAGGATTGTCAGATGAAAGAGTTGGAAAAACGGTAAGTATATAGTATATATGTAGTTGCTAAATAATATATAATTGCATGTTATCACTTACCCCCACTAGTATGAAAGGTCTCTGTGGCAGCTGCGGTGGTGGTGGCGGCGGCGGTGCTGCCGGTAGCCGAGGCGGTGATGCCGATGCTGCTGAATTGAATCTGTTACGCGCACGTGTCAATGAAATGAAAGAGGAGCAGGCAGAATTCAAGTGCATCATGAAGGAACAATCACAACAACTCGAAGACTATCGTAATAAATATTTGCTTGCGCAGCAAAAAGTTGAGGAACAATGCGTCGCGCTGGAGAAGCTCAATATGAATAATAAACGCATCGAACAGCAAATAAATACGGAAGTCAAAGAGATACGGCAGAAGTTTCAAGAGAAACTTAACGAATTGCTGCATTTTCCGAAATTGCTCGAAAACGAACAATTGAAATTGGCACAGGTCTGCAAGGAAAAGGATGATCTGCAGGGCAAGCTAGTTGTCGTTTGCAAAGAGCTGAAACAACATAAATCGCAATCTGATTCACCACAGGCTGTCGACTGCCGTCCGCAACTTGCCCAATGCCAACTTGAGCTATCACAGGCAAAGGCCGAGCTCGAAGAGCTATTGCGACAACGTGATCTCTTCTGCGAACAGTTGAAGGCAACTCAGGATGACTTGGACACGCTGCGTACAGAGTCGGCAAAGATTATTGCCGGTACCAAGGAACGCGCTGAATTGATAAAACAGCAACAACAGGAGCAAATAAATCGTTTGGAGAAGGAATTGGCGCAATGTCGTGCCACTGCTTCGTTATCGGTTAATGATCGTGAAGCGGTCATACGAGAGATGCAGGGTCAATTGAATACACTATCTTATAGTTTCGATGCTGCACAAAAGCAAATTAAAACGTTACGCAATCACATTGCCTATGTATCCAACGAGAATTGTTTCCCAGTTAAGTGTTAGCCTGTCATGAAGAAGCGGAAACCATGTGTTGCTTTATATAGTCAGTCTACCAAATTGCTTTCGAAATTTTTGTCTTTAAAAATATTTAAATAAAATAAAAATAAATGGGATGTAATTAATATGTGTTCTCCACATTCTGTGTAAACTTTTATTTTAATGCAAATCAAACTTGAGAACTACCTTCACCTGCAGCAGCAGCATCAGCACACAATCTGCGACGTCACAGACCGCGAACAATAAAATTATGCTGCAAAAATATTTTTTTTTTTTAAAGGTTCAGTATGGCACTAAACTATTGCTTTCATTTAAAGTGATTTGATGGCAACACGCTTCATCTTTGGCGCATTACGTTTTGCCTGACGCTTTTGCTCTTTAATTTCCCAACGACGTTGCTTTTCCGGGTCCTCCTCTGCCATGACACGTTCCTTCTCCTGCTTGCGTTTATCTTCACGGCGCTGTGCTGCTGCCTCAGCACGTGCAGCATGTGTACTCTTAAGGAATTCCTCTTCAACACGCATACGATTCTTCTCTGATTTATTCTTGCCCTCCTTGGACATACGATAGGCCTTCAAACGTTCCATTAAATAAAATATGAGTATTAGTAGCGGCTTAACCGTTTCTATGTCGGCAGCCTTGGGCAAGTTAAAGCCGGCCATGAGCATGCATTTTGTTTCAGGTTGCTTGAGCGTAGACTGTTGCTCATCTTGTTGTATTGGACCACTAAATTGATCCGAAATATGTAGGTAATCAATGTAGCTTTGGTATTTATTAAGTGCAGCAATAACACGTGATTCGAGTATGGCGGATGTGGCTTCGTTAATTTCCGAGAGCACACTAAAGCCAGCGGGTACATTGTAGCGATCCTCCGGCTTGTTGACTAGACTGCAAAATTTGCTCTGTTAACGGGAAAAGTGAAACGCGTTTATTAATATGCTAAAGGTATACTTGTCAAAATACTTACCAAATCAGCATACTCCTTAAACACCTTTGTCAACGTTTTCTTTGTGCCGACACAGAATACAAATGCATCTGCAACGCCGCGCGTTAATTCTACTTTAATATGCACCTGATCCTGTTGTGGTCGCATAAGTCCGGCAACCAGTGAGACCAAATCTTGACGTTTAATCATTTTAAGTTCAACTAGCATACCTTCACAGCATGTACGTCCTGAGCACCATAATGTATAGAGACTTTCACTCTCTTTCATTAGGCCAGGGTTTTCGTTTTCCACTTTGCCATCGTCACCAACTAAAGCAAAGTTATCATCAAGTAAGCCTTTATGCGTGCTAAACCACAGTTGTGCCAGACGCGCATTTTTCGATTTGCCCGCAAAATAGTTTGCAAAATAGGCTAAAAGACCGGCCAACATTAATAATTCCATCCAATAGGAGTCCCAATGTGTACGGAAGTGCATTGGTATTTTGGCAACTGTAAGCTTTGGTTCAGTCTTAACGTCAGCTGACTGTTCACGGCTATCACCCTCGTAGCCCTCGAACTCTTCCTCATCGGCAAAGTGTTCGAATTCGTCTTCATCTTCAATGACAATGCCATCGTCATCATCATCGTCGGCCGGAGTTGCTTTCGGTGGTGACTTAACCACCACTTTTGGTTTTACCTGCTCTCTGTCTGCATCACTGGGTACTTCTTTCACTGGTGCAGGTATTGTTGCGCCAGCCAACTCATCGTCTGCATCGAAATCTTCAAATTCTGCAAAATCATTATCTTCGAAATCAGCAGTCGCCGCTGTTGGCCGATTGCAGGCGCATATAAATGCAAGTATTAAAAAAATATATACTGGTCGCATATTGCCAGTCGCGCGTAACAAAAAAAAAACAAATAACGTGACTTAGGCAATGCAAGGGGCTATAAACTGTACTTATCTTAATTATACTTATCTAAATAAATTAATTATACGAAAAGAAAAAAAAATTAGGTTAGAAATGTCAAACCAGTGCAATCCAATTGGATTGGGGTTGACATTGATATAACATGAAAAGTGTTGGTAAACATTGATGACATTCGCACTTTTGTAAGTTTTCAGCACTATTTTTATTTGCCATGTAGGTGTGACAGAGCAAGAAACAAATTGGACAATTGTTACCATTGGTTTCCTCGTAAGTGGAACAGAGTTAGATAGATCTTGCCTCGCGTTTACACTTACTTGCGTACACTCGTAGACCATTGTTATTTTTACATACGTTCGCAAATGGTCTTTCACTATAAATAATAATAAACAATAATAATAATAAACAATAATAATAATAAACAATAATAATAAGACCTATAAATTATAAATTAATACTATTATATTTAATATTATTATATTATATTATCAACAAGCAACAGCTAAAAGATATTTGCTCACTTAAAAAAGGGATAAAAACACAACAAAAATAAAAATAATAACAAAATGGAATCTACCGGATCTAGCTCATCTTCGGGCTCCACATCAGGTAGCTCAAGCTCCGATACTGGTAGCTCATCAGATTCTGAGTCAAGCAGCACTACTAATGCAAACACAACAAAAAATCCAACTCAAACGCGTCGCGGAAATAAAACAACAACACCAGCGGAAAATGAGCACCCGCCAGCAACAACTACAACAACCACTACTGCGGCGCCCAAACCAAAGTCTACGGCACCAATGAGTGCTGCAAGTAAAATGCGCGCTGTTGCAGCTGGAAACAGTCAACGTAATGGTGGCACAACATTATCAAGTGATGATGAGGACGACGATGATGACGATGATGTCGATAGAAATTTGTCCACAAGAAAAACGACAACTATTGCAGCCGCTGTAGCAGCTAAACGTAAGCCATCGGTTAGTGGTGGTGCTAGTGGTGCTGGTGTTGCAACAAAAGCCACCAATAATATAAATAAATCAAATGCGCCGAAATCGAGTAATTCTATGCCTACGAAAGCCAAAGAGAATGGAGAACGTAAGCACAGTTCTGCAGCTGCCGCTGCTACAGAATCATCTTCATCACCAGATGCCACAGATGATTCTATCAAAGAGAGTACCAGAAATGCGCGCAAGATACCACCAAAAATGGCCACAACAACTGCAGCACGCGCTAAACAGCTTCGAAACAAGTTGCCGCCACAACAGAAAAAAACCGCAACCACGTCTAAAGCTGTTGTTGCTTCTGCCGCGACAGCCACAGTATCGAAAAGTTCTGAAAGCAGTGATGATTCCGAAAGTGGTTCAGGCTCAGATACTGGCTCTAGTACAGCAAGTGATTCAGAATCTGAAGAATCGAGCAATTCATATAGTTCGCAAATTGGCAAAAATACAAAGGGTAAACGTGCTAGCAATGCTGCTGCTGTTAAACGTTCCGATACGGATGATAACGATGCACGTGAACAATCGCATCCTATACGTAAACTAACGCGTTCACTGAGCATGCGACGCACAAAACAACAGGTTAAACAGGATAGTGGTGGCGATAGTGATACCGATACAGAACTTGATGCAGAGAAGCAAACGTTAACGAAATGTCCTGCCAAAAAACCAGCGTCTGGTTTAAACAATAGCGCTGCCAGTAAGTGTAAAGTTAAAAAGGAATTCCCTGTTGGTGGTTTGATACCCATCAAAGCACGTCCTACATCACCGCAAGTGCAGCTGGAAAAGAAATGTCCTATTGAAGGTTGCGATTCATCTGGGCATTTAAGTGGTAATCTTGATAGACACTTTTTACCTGAAGCATGCCCCATATATCATAATATGTCGGCTTCGGAATGTAAAGAACGTGCAAATGAACGTAAATTACGCAATGAGCAACGTCAAAAGTTACCCGCAAATGCGTCAACAGCAGCGAATAGTGCAACACAGGCAAATCGTACGTTGACAACGGAACAAAAAGAGTTTTTAGCAAAAATACGTGAATCGCGTGCACGTTTTCGTCCAGTTTCGAATGTTATCAATGATAAGGTATATCACAAAAAGCCTATTGTCTTGTAAATTTATTTAATTTGTTGTTTAACTTATTCTAGATAAAGCTAGAAAAAGACTGCACTGATGAAGATCGTGAACCGAATCTCGCCGGCCTTGTACCGGACTATGATCTGCAACTGTTTCGTGAGGCACAAGCGCTTGCATCGGAGAAAATTGAAGATGAACTTAAAGATCTTCCAGTAGGCAAAGGCATCAGGTAGTTTAAATGAAACGTATTCAGTTATGTGTTTTCTTTAATGCAATTTTTTTACACAGATACATCACAATGGGCAAATATAAAATGAAAGTCTGGTATCAGTCTCCCTATCCAGATGATGCTGCACGCCTGCCTAAAATGTATATCTGTGAATTTTGTTTACGTTATCAAAAATCCGAAACTGGCATTAAGCGTCATGCACAGAAATGCGTCTGGCGCCATCCGCCTGGTGATGAAATCTATCGTAAAGGCAAACTACAAGTCTGGCAGGTCGACGGCAAAACAAAAAAAACAATATTGTCAACATTTATGCCTCTTGGCGAAATTCTTTCTGGATCATAAAACACTCTACTACGATGTGGAACCATTTTTATTTTATATTATGACGTTGGCCGATGTAGATGGCTGTCACATTGTTGGGCTATTTTAGTAAGGTAAGTTTATGTTAAATATTAAAATAGGTTTAAGAGTTTTTCTTGTTTTTTTTTTTTTTTTTTGCATTTTCTTCTTTAAAAAAAATTAACAAGGTTCACCTAGCTATCGAAATTCGAAAAACAATAGAACACGAACAGGGCATACGTTCAGATATAATAACAGAGCACCTCACTTCTCTCTATTCTCTCTGTGTATGTGTGGAATTGTGTGAAATTTTGCATGTATTTGTTGTTTATGCGTATTGGTCAAAATTCAAAAGAAAAGAGTATAACTGAACTGCATAGCAAACATTCAGTTGTATTCACTGTGCACTCATTGTACTGAACGCTTAGATTTCCATTGAAGTGCTGAGAATAAGAAGAATAAAACTTATGTTTTCTTTATTCATATTTAAATTTCTGTTCTTTTTTTTTTTTTTTTTTTTGGTTGAGTCATGTCAAAGTGACATTTATACCACATACTCCACTCAGTCATTCAAATTTGCATCTTGATTTACTCAATTCCATTGTTCCGGATGCAACAAATTGATCTTATTTAAATGTAATTTAATTTTTATTTTAAGAGCTTTTAATTGCAAAACCATAAAAATTATAACTAGTGTTTTTCTTTGATATATGGTAAAAATCAGGACAAACATCTGTATGGGATTTTCTTAGCGTTATTAACCATCAATATTTTAGCATTACATCTTGTCTCTCAAACTTTTTGGCTATCCGATAGCCAGACATGTTGTTTGTGTACTCACACTACACTGCAGTTGCATAACTAAGTAGTTACAGTACATATGTAAATTACATATGTACAAGTTTTCTTTCATATAAGACTCAAATGCATATAGCAGCAGCTTATTCTTGACCATACCCAAAAATTATATTACACAAAATGTATATACTTTCCCCGCTTTTAAGTTCAAACAACGCCGAAATGCTGACAACTCCGCCCGCAATACACAATGTATATTACTTTAAAAATCTTCTATATATTTTTTTACGGTTTCTTGACCTCCCCCTGATGTTTGTTAACTTTGAGAAGCAGCTTTCATTGTACCCGGACCAGACCAGACTTTTAGAAGTCAATGGCAGTATTGTATAGGAGCATAACCGGCAGTGCCAATTCATTTGGGAGCCGGCTGTTTGCTGGCTGGCTGGCTGGCGGGTTGTCTGGCTGCTAACTGCTGACGTAGCGCAGACTGGGTTTGTGTGTTACAAATTGCGCATGTCGTGCTATTGACTTTGTTGCTGTTGTTGCTCTTATGTGTCGAGTACTACTACTACAACTATCTATAAGTATTTTTGTACATAATATACACATAGACAGCATATACAACATAAGAATTATCAGCATCGGCTGCTGCAATGGAACCTCTGTCAACCTGCGCCATATTATATATATATATATAAATATATATTTACCATTCGTATAAACACATTCCTATATACATATGTACATATTTACATATGTATGACACATATATTTGTATATAATATTTTTTGGCAGCCCATTACCAGCCACTTTAGTCGCGACAACGTACTTTTAGTACATAACGCTTGACAGCCATTGTACGCGAATGCTACCTCTCAAAGCAGCGTATTATTACAGTGTGTATTAATAATATAATTCCGGCGAAACTAATGAATTATAACTGACTTTTTATGAGTTTTCATTCTGAGTTGGGCTAAATTTTAATGGATTGATTAGGTAAAAATTTTTAAATTTAAATTCGAAATTAATATGTTTAATATGAAACTGTTAAATTCTGTTATGAACACTATAAAATTTTACTGACTCGTCCCAAAACTCTTTCAAATAAAAGGCAGCTTAAAGAAGAACTTGGATCTAGATCGTCTAACGTTTGAAGAACCATGAAAAACCATATTTCAAATGGTTAAAGGACGACTGGTCTCGCGGTAACCGAGTTTCGAATTCCACAAATGCAGCTTTGACCATTTTTGAAAATATTTTAAAAATTTTTACCAAGGTTTTTAACTTATTACGCTTACTTTATATTAAAAATTGTGGTTAATTATTTTGTGAGCTTTACGTTGCGGTTAGAATTTAAGCTATCGCAGTTCGATAACCCAGACAAAGAACGAAGGGAAATCCACTTAAACCTTTTTGAACACTAAATACCTAGTTTTTGATTAAAAAACGAGCTAAGTCTAACACACAGTATGTTTTTAATAAAAAACAATATATTTTTATATACCGAAGAAACTGAACCCCGGCTCGACTCAGTTATCGAAGTTATCGTGCACAGCTGAACCAAAACGATGTACATTTTCTTTAGCGGGTTGCTGCCTTGGTTATGTCCCAAGACTTGACTTCGGTTTGCACCTATCATTTTCCGGTGGAGGGCCTTTTCGAGGCTGGCAAAAAGGCTCATTAATTTAAACTAAGTAGTAAGACACTTAGACCAAATTTTAGTATTATAAATACAAACGGAATAACTTAAAATGCTTAAAATTTCAGCCAAATGTCAGCCATATTTCTATATGGTCTAAAAATTCGGGAAACATTTTGTCAAAACTAAATTGTTTGTACTTCTATTCCTAAAATATACTGTATGCTTTCTACTGCTCCATAACCGCTTAACCAGACAGACAGTACAGGCAGAGAACACGGATGCTGACAACGCTGTTCCAACTGATGCTGCTGCTGGTGCTGTTGTTGTTGCTGTAACGCCGGGTTTAAAGTGAATAGCAATGGCAACAACAACGACAACAACAACAACCACATTGACTGCAGCTCATTTCTATGCCAATAGTAGCGATGCTGCCAGACAGTATCCAGACATGCTTGGTTTGAGTAAGAAAATCTGCGACAATACTTGGAACGAGTGTGGTGCGATGCGGATGTATCTTCTCCGTTTTTTTATTCTTGTTGTTGTTGACGTCGTTGATTTCCGAATGAGGTCGTGAACCTTGCCAGACAGCTCGGATTTGTATTCGGATCGTTTCGGGATTCGTTTACGGTCGTTAGAACATGCGCTCGACATTAACAAAACAATGAAACCGAGCATGCATTGCATATAAAATGTTTTTTTTTTTTTGTTTTCTTTCTTTTCGGTTAGGTTGGGTTAGGTTTTGGTCTGGTTGGATATATATATTGTATATATCTGTACAATTGTCTGCTATATCTGTCTGTCCGTCTGTCTGTCTATACGCAGCTTCCAGACGTATTTCCGAATTTTACATTTACGGGCGTCGACGTGCGCTGGATTTAATACGATTGTGTAGTTAGTCACCCCCACCAATGAACACAATCAACCTGGCGCATTGTTTAAGGATGCGACTTATGTCTGAATTTTTGTGTGCTGCATATTGCATATACCATATCGCTCGTTGTATACCAAATATATTTTCTGTATGCAGCAATGTTGTTGTTGTCGTTCATATACATACACAGTTAGACTAACAGTCGTACTTACGTATGGATGGATGGATAGATGGAATAAGTTCCAATACTATTGTACGTTTTTTTGGTAGACGACGTTACCAGACACAGCAGCCGTAGCCGTAGCAGCAGCAGCAGACTACGCTGAATGTCTCCGTTTGTCGTCTGATGATGGCTAAAGCATCGATTCAATGCTTCTGGTCAATGAACCCCAAAAATAATAATGATTTTTAGTAGCTGAGTTGACTGCTTGCCTGCCTGGTCGATGTCGATGTCGACGCTGTAGTCGTTGTCGTCATCGTCGTCATTGTCGTGATGGTAATGGGCGTTTTTTGTGGCGTTGTAATGCTCCCGCAATGGAGTTCAATGCAGACGTGCATTTAAATGATTTTTTTTTGTTGTTGTGTTTTTGCTTTCTTTCTTTATTAATTGTTGTACATTCTTGCCTTTGTTTTATTTATTTATTTGTAATTTTTTTTTTTCATTGTTATAACATTTTATTTTATACAACATTTTAATTTGTTTATTAATTGCATTTTTGTAATATTTTTGTTACTTTTATTGTTTACATATTTTTTTCTTTATGTTTTGCAGGAGAAGAATTCATTCTACAATGTTTCGTGTATTCTCACACTGCCACCATATCAACGGAAGGGCTATGGACGTTTGTTAATTGACTTTAGTAAGTGCGGAAATATTTATTTATTGTTATTACAAATGCTATGTACATTATTATTTGCTATATTGACTATTAACATAAATATTTTCAAAGGTATTTTTACAAATAGTTGGTCATTTTCTTTTTTTTTTAAGAGAAATTGTTTTATAGAGTCGTGAGAATATACAAAAATTTTACCATTTGTATAGAAGTTTAAGTTGTTTAATTTGAAACCCATGAAGAATCGATTCTATGGTTACAAAATTTAATGACTAAGTGCATCGGACTTCTTCCAGTTTTTATTTGCAAAAAAAAATTTCACTGACAAAAGAAAAAGTATATTTTATTATGATTTTAATTCGTAAAATAAAAAAACATTCTAAAACAAACTTTTTGTCCAGTTTAAATGAATATGTTTACCCTAGGGTTGGCCTAGAAAGAACTTTTAATAATTCGAACCACGAACATTGCAAACAAATTTTATTTAATGTTTTAGGGTTTTTGAAATTTAAATTTGGCTACAAGTCATAAAATAGTTCATATGCAAAACTTTTAAGCGAATTTTATTTATAAGGAGTCGTCTGAAAAAAAGTATTCAAGGCTATATTCGGCTCTAAGTTTTCAAAGTAGGTATATAGAAAAACCCAATATGGAACTTCTGGTGTCTCAAAGCTACATTGAGCGATTTTAACAGTGGAAAGAGATAAGGGCTTCAATCGGAACATTTTTATATACATTTATACTTAACTTGTCGAAACTTTGTGAGCGAAAAATTAAAATTATCAATTGAGACCTCTTTTTTCGTCTGTTTGAAAGTTTGAAACGCATTGAAGGAGGCATCGTACACCCCATAAAGTATAAATGTACATTCTTGATCAGCTGGATGTGACGAACGAAATTGTCATGTCCGTCTGTCTGACTCTTACGATGTGTTTTACTCAGAAAGTTTAAAAGATATTGAATTGAAATTTTAAACTTAAGCTTTTTTTTTTGGTCCTAGGCTGTTTGTTTTTAAGAACCAAAATGCCACGTCCATTTTAAGGAATAACTCCCATAAAAATTTACCATCCATTTTCGAGTTTTTAAATGAAAATACTTTATATTTCTGCTTTTTTGTCCTAGTTAGTTTGTATGTCAGAACCAAAGCGCCACACCCACTTTTTGCTATAGCTTCCATGCAAACCTACTGCTCATTTTCGAGTTTTTATATGAAAACACTTATTATTTCTGAATGAACTCAATTAAAATTTGCGTAAAATCATTACTAATGACCACCTTAGTGAACACTGTCGATATAATAAGGATCGGTCTAATATAACATATATTCCCCCATTTAAATTTGAACAAATTCTTCATGAAATGTTATCTTAGCTCCTGGTGAACATATAAACTATTTAAAGTGTCGTGTGACAGGTATTGGAGCTTTTATTCCACCGAATTTAGCGTTGATCCTTGTTTTAAGAAAAATTATGTTTTGTATACTTTTGATTCGGTTGCTTTGGTGTTTTTAAAAAATATTTAATTTTAAATTGAAAACTTATTACAAAGTTGTAGAAAAACTCAAAATTTTAAATTTTATCAAACCCAAGAAGCAGCAAAATTGGTACATATAAGATGAAATTATATAAATTCACCATAACTTGCATACTCAACAAAATTAGATAGAGATAGTGGCGGAATACGTCACCTCGTATAATTGCACCATGTCAAAGTCGTAACAAAGATTTATTTTACAACTAATTTATTCAATATAGTATTACGTATTAAGTGCCAGAGATTTATTTGTATTGCTGGCCGAATATCATTTTTAAGCGAAAAATAAAGTTAGTTGCGTCAAAAACCGATATAAAAAGTATGACAAATTGATATCAATTACGTGCAGCTTTTGAATTCAAATTGATTCATTTCATTTCGCTGAAATTTGATACAGAGTTTTGCCAGTTGTTTTTAGCGAGAAATTGCTATCACAGGCTTCTCTATTTCTGCATAACTTATGTTTTATCTTTGTCTTATCAAATAGTATAAATCATTTATTTATTTTTTTGTTTGCTCACATAATTGCAAATTTTTTTTTCCAAATAAATCTGACGATTCAAATAAACCAAATCAAATTCATTTTATTCCATTAATATGAACTTTGACCTATGATTATTCAGCATTTAGGGAATTCAACATGACTCAACGGTTTTTTTATAACTTAATTTAACAAAAATTTAACCACATAAAGCGGTTGCGTCAGATCTGATAGTCATAATCTGCACTAAAGATAGCCTTTCTAAAAATTAAACAAATGATTCGTATGGCGAAACTTCATAATAGTAGCTGAAGTGATGAACAATCGAATATAAATAAATACAATAAATATCAAATAAATACAACTAATTTGAAATATTTAAAAATAAATCTCTTCAACACAACAAAAGCAGTCTCAGTAGTCAGTCAGACAGACGTCATCATCATCTCGTTTTTTTTTTGTTTTATTCCAGAAGCAGCTATAGACCTGAGTTATACTGTATACTTAGTCACTTTTTTTTTGTCTTTATATGCGGAGTACAACACTCCTCGTAGTCTTCACTTGTCGCTTTGTCGTTCAATGTGTGAGTTCAGTACTTTGTCTAAGCTTTGTGGCGTCAACAGACAAAGAACGTAGAAGTGTTTGACTGTGAGGAATAACAAAAAAAAAAAAAAAAAAAAAAAAAAAAAGTTGCCAGACACTTCTCACACCACAGCGACGACGACGACACAACCAAGCTGCCACCGTTCCCTTGCGCGGCCAAAGTTACCGTCGCCGCTGCCGCCGGCGCACTTGAGTCATACGCTTCTCTCTTCAGTTTTTAACTGAATGAGTTATATCAAAACGTAGAAACGTACGGGTTTGGCATTGGCAGTTAGAGTTGCAATATAAAAGAAAATACATAGGTAGTCGATACATGCTACAAACTTCTGGATAAGATAAGGTGCGCGGTGCAAGTTGATTTTCCAGTGCAGCGCAAACGACATTGACCTTACACCACTTCACATAAAATCAACAACAAAGAACGATTGCTGTTGTCGTCGTCGTCGTCGTCACCACCATTACCACCAGCAACAACACCAACAACAACAACAAAACACCTCATTCCGAACGTTTCATTCATTTTCGTCATCATAAACGTAGCACATATACACACACTCACTAACCCGCCCTTTACTTCGTTCAGACCGACCAAAAAACCCAAACTGATGCCGCCTGGTCACTGCCACCGTTGCTCATGCAATTGATTTGACAAACGGCACGGCACGGCAGTAGCAACAGCAGCCGCAACAGCGTAGTGAGGCATTTAATGCAATGCGGGCGTTTTTGGGCATGCCGGTAGTGGTTATTTTATATGCATGCCGCTCGGTTGACTGACTGACTGGGTTGGACGCACGATAGCTCAGACCGACCGAACGACCAATCGACAGACCGGTCGACTGGACTCCCCATTAATGCATATGAATATTACTAAAGCTACGGCATCGTGTCTGTTGTACATAAATGGTCTCTTTTTCAAGAACAACACACACGCTACCTGTCAGAGAGTGTGAGGGGTATAAAATTAGGTGCATAAAATTTCATAAATGCAACGAAACGACACGCGAATTATCCACAATAATTAGCTCATCCCAGACATACTATTATGTATTTACATATAAGTATCTACTTTATATACTCTAAGTACATAAATAATCCATCCAGTATTATACGCCTCTATACACAATTTTTTATAGTAAATGAAAATTAAAATCAAAAAGCTTCAATTAAATAATTAAACTTGAAATAAATTTCATAAAATGAGCGCAAGTTTTAAATTAAATAAAAAATTTAAAACTTCAAACGTGGCGCAAATTTTAAAAGATACAAAAAAAAAGCTATTTACTTTTTAAGTTAATTTAAATTGTTTTTATTGCACAATTACAATAAAAAAAGTTATTACTGAATTGTTTTTTTTTTTTTCGTTCATTCATCTGCTCTGATAAAATTATAAATAAAGAATGGACATGGTGCAAAAATTTTCGCAGACAGTTGAATGAAAAAAAAAAAAAAATAATAATAAAATGGAAAAAAAAACGCACGGTGTGGCAGGCGGCGGCAGCAGCAGACAACAAAGGTCAGAGCAGGTCACAATGAAAGGGCGTTGTACGCCATTTAGTGTCAACATAAGGTAAACGATTATTCGTTACATGTCAAAGGCAAAAAAACGGGCGGTTATCTCGAAAATGATAACCATGAAGTTTAAACAAAAAAATTGATTTGTAATTCTTTTTAATAAAGCACCAAAGTAAATATTTTTTACATTTACAAAATAAGGCATACCCGTCAAAATAATGGACATGATGTATTATTTACCTTTAAAAATTTAAGAGTGCCTCAAGGCACTTATTATCCATTAATGTCAAAAGTGACATAAAAACTTGTATTAAAGCAAATTCAAGGTGGCCCGAATATACATGATATATTTACTTTTTGAAATTTAAGAGTGCCTCAAGGCACTTATCATCCATTAATGACAAAAGTGACCAAATTCAAGGTAGTCCGGATACATGGTAAACACGGTAACAAAGAAACAGACAAATTAGCTCTAGAGCCAGGGCTACTTGTGACCTAGACTCAGGTTCTAAGCCTACCTGAGCCCAGAACTTTTGAGGATTGAGGAAAATGAAGTCAAATATAGACACTGGCTTGATTGTTTACTAATCAAGCTGTGCGAAAAAAAATTAATATATAAGTTTAGGCGGAAAAACTTTGTGCTTGGGATTTTTTGGAGGATCCCCAAAATCTGTCTGTTAAAATTAAATCATCTCTTTTTTTAAACTGATTTGAATTGAAAAAACTTAGAGCTTTCGAAAAATATATTTAGTGAAATATCAGTTCCTGTATATGCGTTTTTTTAGGCAAACTCATTTTTTTTTTTCTTATGCCACATTTTTTAACTTTATCGATATATTGTAACACTATTTTGTTTGAAAATTAAATCTATAATATACATTTTTTTTAAATATTCACAATTTTACGAGTAAAACATATGTTTAATGGGAAAAATGCAATAAAA
Organism: Leucophenga varia; assembly: GCA_018903435.1. Lineage (NCBI taxonomy): Eukaryota > Metazoa > Arthropoda > Insecta > Diptera > Drosophilidae > Leucophenga > Leucophenga varia. The sequence continues at coordinate 896,043 of JAEIFJ010001509.1, read as the reverse complement.
ATTGCCGAATTTATGTGCTACTGTTTTACAATGTAATTTTAAGCATTGAAATAAAGTATACAAAATTCATATAGCCACTTGTATTTGTTGTGATAGTATTTTTATTACCCATAAGTTCACATAAAGCAAATATATTCTTTTTGTTTAAGCATAAAATGTAAACGATTACTTTGTAACGATTTTATGCACGGCGCCTGTAAATATGCTACAATATTTTTCAACTCACACAACACGGAGAGCAAATAGAAAACAGCGACTGCGACTACGACAACAACAACAGAGAGAAAAACGAGAGAAACACACTAACAACGCGAGCCGGCAAAAATTGGATCGATAAAGTCGTCTCGACATTTCTGCTCATACTTTTCGCATTACAAAGAAATCAAAGCGCCACCAATGTTTTCAATGTGTCTGTATGCAGTGCAGCAGTGCAGATCGTGTAACGAGTAAAAAGCGACGACACACTACCATGCCTTCAACCCACCCACCCACTCAAACCAGCTGTGCGTATTGGCGAGGCCAAACACCCTTTGTCTGTGTAATATTTTAGGTAAAGGGCAACGTGAAGGAGGTGGCGGCGTCGGCGGTGGCGGTGGCAAGGCAACAACGCAGCCACAAAATACAAATACACACACACACACAAGCATATAGCAGCGCGCATTATGAATGTTCAACCCTGTTGGTGGCAATAGCGACGATTGAAACGACAAAGGAATTACATATACATACATACATATGTATGTATATAGTTTGAGATTGGGTTGAATCTTTCTTTTGCTCTATGTGGATAGATGCATGGGTGTCAAGTTGAGCCTGCCGCAGTGTATTTCGCGTTGAGTCATTGAGGGGTGCATATACTTTGTTGCTGTTCTTGTTTACTGTCGTCGTCGTCGTCGTAGTCGTTATTGTCCTTGTTGTTGTTGTTGTTGTAGTTATCTAGACTTGGTCTTCGTTCTCCGTCTCATTGTCGTTGTCGTCGTCGCCGGCATAAACATAACCGTAACGTATGTATGTATAGTATATATGGATGTAACTAAATTCATGTTGCCAGAAATTATAGCAAGAGCAAAAGCAGCAGTAGCAGACATACTAAATATGCTGGTGAGTAAATAGGTAGAAATGCGTGGGTTGAATGGACGCAAGAACGTTGTTTAAATGGCGCTCATTCGCTTTACTCATACCCACTGGGATACACATAGGAATCCTGTCTAGACAAAAACGCGTTGCTCACACTTAAACTTTACAGAATTATTGTTGTATTTATTGCTGTTGCTGCTGCTGCTGTTGCTAGAAAAGAGACAGTGGTAAAGTACGTTATGCATGCGTAATTTTCCTGGGCATGGCAAAGTTGGTCACCATAAATAATGCTACGGCGGAACTTGAACAAAAAGAAAGATTTAAATCTATAATAAAAAAAAATCACTTTCCCAGCCCACGTATTGCATCTAATGTATAATTACAATATTTATATGTAAAATATATTTGATTATTTTATTTTAGGCTATCTTTTGACACGCGTTGAAGGAAAAATCGGTTCACCTGAAAAACCACTCTCCGATTTGGGTCTCATTTCATACCGTTCATATTGGAAGGATGTGTTGCTAGATTATCTATGCAATCGCTCGGGTAATACGCTGAGCATAAAGGATGTATCGCAGGTTAGTATAAAATATTTAACAAGACGACTAAATCTTAATATTAATTTTTTTTCGTATGCATTTTTCAGGAAATGGCTATATACTCATATGATATTGTTAGCACATTACAAGCACTCGGTATGATGAAATATTGGAAAGGCAAGCATATAGTGTTAAAGAAACAGGTAAGAAATAATATTATTTACCGGGTATTTTATTTTGAGAATGACAATACAAAAATGTTACATTGAAAATAATTTTATTGTTCATTAAACGCAATTTGATATTTTGAGAGATTACAACAGTGGTTATTATCGATGTGCAAGAGTATGCATTATTGTGCTGAAGACATATACGTCTGTCCGTAATTTTTTCTACATTTGAGTTTGGGTTCCATTTAGAATTGAACACTCAAGAATCTTTTTTGGCAAAAAAAAATAAAAAAATAAAGAAAAGTTTTATTTGTCGACATAGTCTCCTTGATACTTTAGTCAAAGGTTTTATCAAATTCAAGACCTAGTATCTAACTAGGTTTTCTCAAGGTCCTCAAAATAGTCGTTTAAAGTCTTTCAAAGTCAAGCAACTTCTTTCTAGTAAGAGAATTAAATTGGTGTGACTCTTCCCTCGTCCCTTCTGAGTTGTGCTCTGATCTCATTTTCTCATTTTCAACGAAGTTTAAGTGAACGAAGTGTATAACCTCATAATGCTGCTATCTGATTTATCATAGAACAAACAAGAGTTTCGAATTCTCAAAATATAAGTAAATAGCATCTAATGTACTAAAATTAATGAAATCGAATCTAATATATAACTTTATCTTGCTAATATATTTTAGGATGTACTAGATGAGTATGAAGAGCGTGTAAAGCGTCGTGGAACCTTTTCCAAAATTGATGATTCCTGTCTACGCTGGCAACCGGTACAGCTTAATACGTCTCCATAACCCAGATTAAAATACACAAAAATGTGTTTCATTGACTCCTGATAAACTAGTTCTTCGATAGTTGTAGCCAAATATACCAGAATTCGATTATTAGCAATTTGATTAATTTAGTAAGTTTAGCTTAGAGCATAGTTAGAGTTTATAGTATCTCGTAGTTAGTTGCTGTAAGTAAGCTAAGAAATTTTTATAGTTAAACATTTAGTCTTAAAATTATTTATAAATATTTACAATAAGATTTTAAAACTTGAAACCGTAAAATAAAAACGTCTGTTTTGAAAAAATATTTGTTTAATTTAATATTCATGTACAATAATAATTATAATTCTATTTCTTAGCATGTTTTCTATATGAATCATAAGTACGATAAGACAGAAAACAACTTGTGACTTTATAAATCTAAATGACGCCCCGTAACATGGAAAGAAAAAAAAACAGCTGCGTTCAAGCCTGGCTATAGCAGCTTAAATTAACAACGAAATCAGTTTAGTTACTAAGCGCGGTTTTTTAAAGACTTTGACTCGGTCTGTATCTTGCAAAGACAGTAGACGAAAAAAAAAACTTCAACGTTGTTCATCTCTTTGTTTAAATAATGTATGTACGTGATGTATACATATATTTGCAAAATAGGTGTAGCAGATCCATGAGTTGGTAAAATATTTTTATTTTATTTTTTTTGTATTGGTAGTATGCACTTATACAACAACAAAAACCAGCTGTAGCAACAACGAAGCAAAAAAAAAAAAAAGTACTCTCCGAGCACATTGACATTGTCGTTGTTGTCGTCGTCGTCGATGTAGTAGTCGTCTATCAGACGCTTCTTAACTCATTCCATGCAACCAAACCGGCGAACAGTCTCTGTTTGAATCCCAGCCCCAACACACACATTCAACAAAAACACTACAGACACCAGAAGAAGAAGAATAATCATAGACAGACACAAAAAACGCGAAGCTCTCCATGCACCACGGTTATGGCCAAAAAGCATATGCAACAACTTCGTCGTCAGCGTCGTCGTCGTCGTAGTCGAAACGAACTAAGTGAATCGTGTGTTGAGTACTACTTTACTCTCCCAGCCACAAAATACTCGCGTGTTTTCGTTGTTGTTGTCGTCGTCGTCGTAGCCATCGTCATTATCATCATCATCATGCAACCATTGCAACCAAATAAAGAAAAAAATATATATATTAAGCTTTAGTCCCTCACTTGCAACGTCGCCAGGCAGCCGCTAGCCAACTCAAAATGCGCTTTAGCCGAATACGCTGTATGCACGAGCAGCAGTGGAGGATGTAGCACGCATATGACGATTCAACTTTATTGTATATAATGTATGGATAAACGGTGTAGGAAGCAGGAGGATTACTGTGCAGTGGTGGCTTTGTATATGACTCTTAATGCAAGGGATTTTAAGGAATCGAATTTGGTAAGTTGTCGAGATATTGCAATTCAAAAATGTTCAACATTCTTTTTAGAAGTATTTTTTGGACAGTACTAATGTTTGAGACAATTTTTGTAAGTTAAAAGTCCTTATGATGTACAGAGTAAACCTGTAAAAGTGTATTACCAATTTCCAATTGAATCTAGTAATAAATAACAAATTTATATTGATGTTCTACAGAAAAGAAAGACATAAATGGTAACATCACACAGGAGTGTCTGTCTGTCTCCCAACAGTAGGAACGCACCGATCAAATTTACCTTGAGACACCAAAATTTGCACAGATTCAGTGGAGGGGGATAGTTACGGAATTATTTTTAGCTTTTTACTTTAAAGTAGTTAAAATGTATAAAACTGCACCTTTATCAAGAACACCAAAAAAGAACAAAAATAAATAGATAAAGTTCTATCGCACCCCAATTTTCTGTAGATGGACGTTGGGACTAGGGATAGTCTGGAGATCTTGGTAAATCAAATTACATAAACTTATATTAAATAATTTTTTGAACCACATTTTATGAGATCGACTCAATGCAAACCTAAGCCAATTTTTTTTTTTTTAAATTCTTTTAAAGAAGGTGTAGTGTTCCCCCACTGACTCTATTTTGCTAACATAGTTTCGTGAGTTTTATTCAGTATGAAAGCAAACTGTGTTGAAAAGAGCAATGTAAATATGATTATCTCACTCTAGTCTTCTGCGAAGCTATAGAACAAATTTGTGATAAATTTATGGTGGCAAACAGATGTGAAATGTTACACCTGCTATAATTGCATCAGGAACATAGGCATGATGCAGTTATACCAGATGGAGTACTCCGGCAATCTTTGGTAACATGAATTTGACAACGTGGTTTGTGGTGAATTATATTTGATTTCACCACGACGAGAGAGAGTGAACGAAAAATTTTGATAGATTATAAACAAACATTATATTTTCTGTACTTTTGCTTCGGTTGCTTTGGTGCTTTTAAAAAATATTTATTTTTGAATTAAAATTATGTCGAAGTTGTTGAAAATTTTCAAAGTTTTGAAATTTATCAGCTTTTTGCTCAAAATCGAAAAGCAGAAAAACGAACTTTTATGACGTGAAATTATATAAATTCATCATAACATGCATACTCAACAAAATTTGTTACTAAATTAGAAAGAGACAGTGGCGGAATACGTCACCTGATATAGTTGCATCATGACATTGAGTTACTATAAAACATAGCCCTTAAAGTTTGATTTTTTTTTCACATAAATTTCTAAAAGTTTAATATTTTCAAGTTAGCTTTTTTTGTAAAGATAGAATCTAACAACATAACTTAATATTGGGTACAGGGTATCTCGTAGTAACTTTACCTGTTTTATTTTTCTTTATGTTCAGAAGCATTAGTTTGTCGCTGCCTCTATGCATTTAAAATATTATTGAAATTAAAGGGTTTCAATATTGATATTGCATGAATGCTTTTACGAGCAAATCCTATGTTTGAAAAAAAACCAAATCCCCTCCAAACAACGACGCCACTGAATACAATCAAACAAAAGGAAGAAAGACGAACAAGAAAAGTTCCGACAAATGTACAATATATATATGTATGTATGTGTCTGTGCGTGTACATACATTGAATAGTAAAGAGGAAGTCGCAGACGACGGACGCTTGAGCCGAGTAGAAACGAACAAACTTGCTTTTGCCTTTGAATTGAATTGAACGATACATTAAGCTTTTTGAAATTGAACATTTGATCGCCAACAACCGGCGCGTACGGTACTATACGGTCTCGAAATTTGGTTCATCAATCAGACAAATTTTTGCTACAGATGGTATTGTGTTTTATTAATAATAAAAAATAAAAAAAAAAGTAGCAATAGTATAATAAAAAAAATAAAAGATACAAAAGAAATAAGCAAATAAACTGAACAAAGTGTTTGCTGTGCTACGCTTCAGTGCATATGTGTCTGCTGTGGACTATAAATGAGCAAACATTTTTTATTAATTATTGCAAAAGCGTCTAATTATTGTTTTATGTGCGTGGAAAGAATTGAAAAAAAAAATATATATATATAGCGCGTTTATAATACAGAAACAGTTATTAAGTTTTTGCTAATAAAACCATATGATAAAAAAAAGAATTATGTAAAAGAAACGCGTAGCAAACGATGAATAAATATTGTGAAATTCAAACCGGCAAAATAAAATAAAAAAAAAAGTAAAACAGAGTGTGGAGAGCTACGAAACGAAAAAGAAGAAAAAAGTTGTAGAAAATTCCAGTAGGAATTGCTTTGTTGTTTTTGTAGTTTGGTCCGTGTTGCTGCTACTGCTCATTGGAGACGTCAATGCTAAGCAAATAAAATAGAAAAAAAAGCCAAGAGAAGATATGTCTTTTTTAGAAAAATTGAACAAAAAAAAATAAAATATATAATCGCCGCTGCTGCTCAATGGTTTATTTTTAGCGTTTTGATATCATGAACGCCTTTTGTCGCCGCCGCAAATACCTCTGTACATCTCCGCTGCTCCGCTACTATTTCATTATATTTGTCGTTTGAGCATGTATGTGTGCTTTTTTAATTTAATTCAACTTTTTTTTTCTTATATCTTCTCTACAACTACACATAACTCTCCTACAATTTTTTACTAGTTCTGTACGTGACGCAAATAGACGAACAGAAAAAAAGTCACAATAAAAAAATGTGATTTCAGTAAATAGAGGTTAGGTGGTGCTGCTGCTGTTGTCTGTTTTGGCGAGGTGTGCGTATTTCTCTTTGCAGCAGCGATCTGTCTGTGTGTGTGGTGCAACCACATAATGCCAAAAAAAATTAATCCTCCAAATCTTATTTATCTTTTGTTTTCTTTTTTTCGTTCAAAAAATATTAATTTTAGCAATAAGACAAAGAAAAAAAAAACTCGCCCAGACAATTCAAGTGGGTCGTCATCGTCTGTTATGCCGTCGCTGCTGCTGCCACCGCCACCACCACTATGTTCGCTAGTCTCCCCGGTAAAAGACAAGCAAGAAAAAGGAGAAACGGAAATTTGCATATTTTATAATATGTATACGTGTGTGTGTGTGTATCTGTGTGCGATCGTCAAGACAGAGCGCAACAAAGGCGCACACAATTTAAAAATTAAAACACGCTCTATCTTTCCTAGCCATGCATACATATATATTTTCTTCATATACATATATATATTGTATTTATATGTTTGTGTGTGCAAAGAGCGTGTTTTAAGAATTTTAGCCGAAGCTGGTCATGCAGGCACGTTCTCATCGTCGTCGTCGTTTGCAAATTCTTCTATGGCCAGGGTTAAGGGCGTATATTGTCTGTCTACTAGTTTGCTGATTACAGCATTTGAAATATTGCATATGACTGCATTTTCAGTTGCGGCGCTCGCTCATTTTCTCTATCTCTCTGTCTTAAAACGTAACAGCAGTAAAAAAAAAAAATTGTGCGAAAAAAGTGTTTTTTTTTTTTTTTGTCTTTAAGGTTAGGGTCTGCCCCACCCAAGCTAAAACGTTTTGCAATAAAGAAAGAAAAACCCACACGCATGTATTTAAATATGTATTTGTAGTCAGCCGTTGCCTGCTAGCTTTTAAATATATATACATATGTATAAAATGTTTCAAGTAAATATGTACATAATTTTTTTTAACGACTTTGTACTCGCTTATTGGCTCTCATTCATGCCTCGACATTCAAAATTCGCAATTATTCACAACGCGCTGCACAGCACACTCCGCATTTGTACGATCGTGACACATCACATTCGGCCATCGTTGTCTTCGTTTTTTCGTATCTTTTTTTTTTTTCGTTTATTCTTCGTGTTCACCGCCGGCACCACCAGCAATGAAACGAAACGACGAAAGCTCAAGCAAAAGACAAAAGCCGAGAAAACAGTTGAAGCAGCAGACAGTTGAAAGAGAATGGCATGTTGAGCAAGTTCAATATTCTTGCTTGCTGCTATAATAAAATAAAATATAACAATAAAATATATATAACAAAATTTTAGAAAAAAAAAAATATATTTAAACGTGTCGAGAATCGCGTAAAAAGAAATACAAATTTACATTGCGTGTTAAAATAAAAAAATAAAATAATTCAAAGAGGCACACGGTTTTCTTTGAAAATTAAATTTATAATCTTTAGATTTTTTTTTGTCACGCATGCTTATAAAAAAAGAGAATTCGCGAATGTAGTGGGGCACGTGTATGCCGTATTTCAAACGTGTATATGTGTGTGCGTAAATAGCGCTGAGAGCGAGAGTGTGAGTAATTGCAAAAGAGACATAGCCGTCATAAAAAAAAACAAAAAAAAAAGCTAGCCGGCCATGTTTGCAGCACACATTATGTGTGTGTGTTGAAGCAAAAAAAAAAAAAAAAACGTATATAAATTGAGTGGTAGCGCAAAGCTTACGATCGGTTTTCATTATACAATGGTGCGGTCGAACGACGGGAATTGCTTGGTAACAGCAAAGAGCGAGCGAAAATAAAGAAAGAGAGCAAGACAATGACAAAAAAAAAAAAAAAGAATTGCCGGTGCGCGAAGCTATCGAAATATTTGCGACGGTGGCTGTGTTTAGACTAGACAATTTGTTTTTTATTTTTTTTATTTTATTATTTACTTATTCTTTTATTTTTGTTACAGCCTTATTTCAAATTTAGAAAATCGGGGGTACTCAAATTCTTGCTGCAACTTGTCCGTTTTTATGATTGTCGCTATTTGGCTGTTGTATTGCAATTACTGCAACGGCAAAAGTCATTAAAAAAAAAACAGGCAGGCAGGCAGCAAAGAAAAAACAAACGAAAAAAAAAACTTCAGCGATAAGTAAAGCAAATGACGTCATATCCTGCTGTTGCCCATACAGTCGTTGGCACGTAAGCCATTAAAAGGAAACAACAAAAAAAAATATATATATATATATATTTCACTGGAATGTGTAAATTATTGAGATTGCTTTATTGCCATTTTTACTGCGTAAAACATGACTAAGCGTCGTGGCAAGCAAAAACTTTCAACTTAATGCGGAGCTCAATGCGGCTACAGCGACAAAAACACATGATCTCTGCAGTCATCGATGTCGACGCCATCATCCAAGAAGCTAGAGTTGCCATGACAATGGCACCGAAACCATAAGCAAAGCAATAAAGAGGAAGCATGCATACACACACACACACACATAAGATATAAAGCTGGTTAAACTTCGCAACAACGTACGTACGAGCCAACGAAAGCAATAACCAAATGAAGAACGAATGCTGCTACAAAGAGTAAAGATCAGTAATATCAACGGCGATATACACATACATAACACATCTCTCAATGTATTTGTGTGTGTGTGTACTCTCAACTTCGTTTTTTTTTACTCTTATGCATGCATGCGTTGCCGTCGTTGTTTTTGTTATTGTTGTGCGAGTCATCAGATTTGATTGTATCTCCATGTATAAGTATGTATGTGTGAGTGTATCTGTGTGCAGATCGCATGAAGTCATCAACGCTGCCGCTGCGCCGCCGTAGCACAGATCGTTAACCTTAAAAACTTGGCATGGCGCAGTCACAAGGTCGTTTCCTTAGCGCTGCTTTTTGTCGCTGCTGCTGTTGCTGCTACGGCTGGAATGTGCATATTTGCTGCTATTGTTGTTGTGGTTGTTGTTGTTTCATATTAACACACTCTTTAAATCTTTTCACTTTTTTCTTCCGCTTCTCTTGCAGCTATTTCCAGTTGACAACGCCTCATTTCTGTCGTCGTAGCTTCGAGAGGGAAACACGAACACCAAAAAAAAAAAGCTTAACATCTGGTTGCCTGGTTTTATTTTGTGCCAGCCTGCCGCCATTATTTGTTCATCGCATCGCATCGATTCCGACACATCTGTTTCTTGTACTGCGCGCGCTAATCAGAGACCAGGGCTGAATAATTTTTCGAATGCAGTCAGGTACCTGAAGTAGCGCGCGGAGTGCTGGAATGTAATCATCATTTTTTTATGGAAGCTAATTTGCAGAAGTGAATGATAAAAATTTGCAGAAATATGCGTTATACCATCGAAGCCATTCATGTCTCCCATGTCTATTGTACTTCATCAGGTGCTCTGGTGACATTTGGTTCCCGGCACATGTTGAAGTACATTCAATATGCGGCGATATGCATTGAATGGTGTTTTGGTGTAAATTTATAAAATATACAAAAAAATTTTACTGTAAATATTAAAATGAATATGTAAAATAAATATAAATACAAAAAAAATGTTTTATATATTTTCAATGGGTTAATTTAAATATTAAGGTGGGAAGGAGTAGTTAGAACTATGTAATAAGACACTAGTTGCATATTGCTACGTTTATAAGCACATCTATTTGACAACAAAACTAGAAAAACGATAACTTCGGTTGGACCGAAGCTTATATACCTGACACACATCATTTGACGTGGATAGATCTTCATGTTTTATTCAGCATTTGTATTAAATTTTATCTGAAAATACTAAACAAAAAATAATCTAAAAACTTTTGAAATTCGCTGTCCGATCTCAAACAATTTTAGACTGAAGATTTGGCTTGATATAACAAGCACTCGTATCATATTTAAAGTCCTTGATAAGATATTGTATTTTTGTATGGGAGCTATACATAGAAGTGGGCGTGGCTCAAAGGACTGCGAATAAATTGCGCAGCAACAGACATACGGACAGAGCTAAATCGACTCACTCATGAATATAATTTATAAGTATAGAATTTAAGCCTATATCTGGGCTAAAAGTCATTTTGAGCATTGATACTGAAGCATGAATGAGGGATAACATCTTTGTTTTGGAATTTAGAGCCACTTTTTATTTATTTTTTATTTTATTCGAATATAATATTTTCTTGAAAATATAAAAACATGGGAGGTAATTTTGGGTGGGAACTATATATTATAGTGGCTCGATCCTTATTAAATCGGTACTATATAAATAGGATGACATTAGAACTGCTTTAACCAATATGAAGTGAAGGCATTTATAAAAAAAAAAACTTTTCAATATAAAAATTCGGTAATGGGAAGTCGATTAAAATGTGTGCTACGCCTACAAATGAGCGTGGCACCTAATTAGACCTAAAAAGCTTAAGTTTCGAATATCAGGTCAATATCATTAAAACTATATAAATTTAGCTTTGATGCTCTATGAATTCCGCCATTCAATTGTCCGAACGCTTAATATAGCCTTCGTGGATAGAGTGGAAAGGCGCCATTGCCGACCATATAAAGAAAATATATTCTTAATCAGCTTGACGAGATGTGTCGATCGAAAAAACTGTCCGTCTGTTTGTTTGTTGCTGCGCGGTTTACTCGATCAGTTTTAAAGATATTTGACTGAAATTTTAAACTTAAGCTTTTCCAGGTCCTGTGCCCTTTCAATGTGCCACGCCCTCTTTTAGGTGTATGCACCATTCAAAATATTATCCAGTTCTTATATGAAAAAAAAAGTAATTTATAGAGCCGATAGCTCAAATGTGGTACAAATCGTTTTATATCAAGCTAAATCTTTGTAATTTCACAATATATTTATTAACTTCATTCTTATAATATATGTAAATAAGTAGCATTTAATAAAATAATTAATTAAAATATAATAATAACAATACATGCGTTTTTTCGCCAGCTAGACGCAAATGAAATTATTGCAAAAGCAATGAGCGGTTCTTTAGAATAGGCTGAGTTTATTCAATATTAGCTATGCAAAGTGAGCAAATCATAAAGGAACGAAGGCTGTACATTGTACAACACGATTGACGTGTTCGTCAGTTACTGGAATTGAGTAGGGTTTTTTGTGTCTGAGCTGACTCAAGGAAAGTGTGAGTTTTGGAGTTCTCTGGTTGCTACAAGCTTCATGGCAATTGGATGCTAATGGCAGTTTTAAACTTATTATTACAACACCAGCATATATGGTCACTCTATACACTCATTGTATTTTTTAGTATTATTATTCTCTCACACAACGGCAACACTTGCCTGTCAAATTTCGAATTTGCCATTCACAACGAATCGATACGATACGTCGTATGACCTACTAAAAGCAATAAGGTCGGTCGCGGAATAAAAAACTTCGTAACGACGTCGAATAACAAAATAAAAAAAAAACATTCGACGATTTAAACGTCATAATACGTATTACGTTAAATTTAAAGTTCATTCACAATCAACAATTAGAAATTAACCAAGTTATTAAGTGACGAGAAAACCAAAAATGTTGCGAACAATTGCGATACGAAACCAAAAAGTTTTTGCTTTGCGAAATTTGCTGGCGGCGCAAGCAAAAGGCCGTAGTGATGCGGTACGTGTGCTGAGCACTCAATTCGTTAATGGCAGGAATCTCCAAACTCTCAGGTTTGTATGATTATGAGGAACAATGAAGCAGACCCGGGTTCAAATGCAACAAATGCAAGCAAGGAACTGCAAGAGTTAAAGTTAAAATTTCGCAGCTAATTGCTGCGTTATAGGTTAGAAAGCTGTTGTGTAATATTGTTGTGAAAATATCTGCAACATCAACGCACACAAAACGCAAGATTGGAGGACAGCAGAAGTAGAAGCAGCAACAGCGGCGAGGCAACGTCAGCGGAAGAGTTAATGACAGTAGTCGTCGCGGATTACTGCACGGAATATTTGTATATTTTGATAGTTTTTTTTTGTGTTTGACGGTGTATGTGTGTGTTTGGCAATCTGTTTTTGTTTGTGTTGTTGTTGTCTATTTGATGCTTTCGTTTGGCATACAAAATGGACAGACGGACATCAATTGAGTCGCATGATAAATTTATGTACTAGCGCTGATAATGAGATTTGATAACGCAACACGAATTACCGTGTACAAAATTACGGCAACAAATTATTTTTGTTTACACTGATACTGATAGCGTGTTGAACACGCAGCGTAACAGCTGTAGTTCGCATGACTATATTAATTTTTTTGATAAGAAAATTATGCTAATTGATTAAATTTAATCTTATCTAACTTCTTCCTTAATTCCTATAGATCATCAACGAAAAGCTTATTGGATAATCCCAAACCAATACAACCATGGAGCACCAGTAACAATAATTATGCGCGTGCTTATGCCAGCTATCCGGATCATATTAAGGTCGCACTTCCCGCATTATCCCCGACAATGAACAGTGGCAACATTGTTAGCTGGGAGAAGAAGGAAGGTGATAAGCTAAACGAAGGTATGTAGTTTGATTTTATTTTTTTCTTTAAGCTTTATTTATATTTTATGTATTTGTTAGGCGACCTTTTGGCTGAAATCGAAACAGACAAAGCGACTATGGGCTTTGAAACACCAGAAGAGGGTTATCTTGCCAAAATCATTATACAAGCCGGTGAAAAAGATGTGCCAATTGGCAAACTTTTGTGTATTATTGTAGCAGAGCAAGGTGATGTTGCTGCTTTTAAGGACTTCAAGGATGATGCAGCAGCTGCTCCAGCCGCAGCAGCTCCAGCGCCAGCACCTGCCGCACCAGCGCCTCCTCCACCTGCAGCAGCACCCGCGCCAGTTGCAGCACCCGCACCTGCAGCAGCACCAGCAGCAGGTAGCCAAATGACTGCAGTAGAACAACGTGGTGAACGAGTGTATGCAAGCCCTATGGCTAAAAAGCTTGCCGAAGCTCAGAAACTACGTCTACAAGGTACTGGTTCGGGTGTTCATGGATCTATAAAATCAACTGATCTTGCAGGAATGTCCGCAGCTGCAGCTGATGTAGGCGCCCCAGCAGCACGTGCTGCACCTGGTGCACCTGGACCTTATGTGGATATTCCGGTAACAAATGTGCGTGGCGTGATTGCTAAACGTTTATTGGAGTCGAAGACAACTATACCGCACTATTATGTTACCATGGAGTGTCAAGTCGATAAGGTAAGTGCTTGCAAAATTGTTTCTTTAATGCATTTTTAAATGATTGACTTTTTTGTTGTTTTATTGTAGCTAATGAAATTCCGCGAAAAAATCAATAAGAAGCATGAAAAGAAGGGTGTACGTATATCCGTCAATGATTTCATTATTAAGGCAACCGCATTGGCCTGCCGTAAAGTGCCCGAAGCAAATTCGTACTGGTTGGGTGATAAGATCAGACAGTGAGTGTTTGCAATTTTATTTATATTTATATTAGCAATTTTCATCACTCACACTATTTTGCTTCTCTTTTTCTATCTAGATTCGATAATGTCGATGTTTCAGTGGCTGTGTCTACGGACAAGGGTCTGATTACACCGATTATATTTAGCGCTGATCGCAAAGGCGTTATTGATATCTCGAGTGAAGTTAAAGAACTGGCGAAAAAAGCGCGCGAGAATAAATTAAAGCCAGCAGAATTCCAGGGTGGCACTGTTAGCGTATCCAATTTGGGCATGTTTGGTATGTCTTTTACATGTAATAATTGCCTGAATAGTTAATACCATTCCATTTTTTTCTTTTTAGGTGTCACCAATTTCTGTGCTGTTATTAACCCACCACAATCACTTATTTTGGCGGTAGGCACGACAAGTAAGAAACTTGTTGTAGATCCAGATAACATCAAGGGGTAAGTTTTGCTGTACAAGTTGCTAATATTGTTGTCTGTATTAAAGCGGAGTAATTTCTGGGATCTTATTTATACGAACATTAAAAAAATCACGATTCAGTTTTAGATATTTTATATGAAAACAGATATTATTTACAAATACCAAAACATTGTTGCTATTCCCCCATACAAACTTACCGATTTTCCAATTTTTGTATAGAAATGGTTATTGTTTAGGAATGTATTGACTCCAAATTGAGTAACAAAACTTCTAACATCATCCAATATCAAAAGCGCCCAATTGTTAGGCATGCGCCCATACAAACTTACCGATTATTTTCAATTTTTTTGAATATCTGTATTTTTAGCTTAAAATTTGATACCAATATTGTGTTTTAAATTGAGTTGTGTTAGACCATTGATCCCCTTCCATCATCCAGTCTCCAAGTTCTATCTAAGCCACTGTTGATAACACACAAACTATTTAAAAATTCCTTGAGTTTTTAAGTAAACTTTTTTCTTTTTTTTTTTTTTTTTTTTGGTATGCTCAGAAAGTTTCGATTTTCATATTTTCATTTCTTTTTTTTGCCAAAAAATTTGTACGCAATTCATATTGTGTATGATCTTTTATTTGAACCAAACTTAATATACTCTTTAACGCCCTATCTCGTCTACTTTTCTGTGCACCAAATCTCTAGTAAAAGCATTAAATTTGAAATCAACCAAAGGAGATATTGTCAGACACCCCCGATAGGAGATTAGGAATCAGTAAATTGTGATTTCGATTCAGTTGAGTTACCAGAATGTATATACTATTTTTGGAATAACAGAACAATAATATTCGGAATTGCATTGTTTTTACTAAAAGATGTATAGAAAATTAAACAAACTAACGGCCATTTTCTCAAGGTAGAGTTAAGCACAAATTAGAAGTTAGATATATTGGGTAACGGTTAGTTACTGTTTACATGGACATGAACATGCAATAATGACAATTAATAATTTTTCACTAGAGTTAAGTTTGTTTGTTCCATATTAAATTAATTTAAAATCTCTTTATTTACAGTTTCAAGGAAGTCAATGTCTTAAATGTCACAGTCAGTGCTGATCATAGAACTGTTGATGGTGCTGTTGCTGCCCAATGGCTACAATACTTCCGCGACTTTATTGAAGATCCATCAAACATGATACTCTAAATTGTGTGTGTGACATAAAGTGTGGTTTCATGTTATAAACTCAAACCAACGCAAAGATGAAGACGAAGACAAAGACCACGCAATAGAACATTATAGGCTGCCTAAATTGAGTTGCATTAACGTTAAACAATAACATAACATAAAGAAAGAAAAAAATGTTCTCTTCAAATTTACACAAGACACACAAGAATCCTACACCATAACAACACGCGCATAGAGATATTTTTATTTTATAAGTGGAAAAATATATACTGAGATATATATATTTTAAAGTCAAGCTTGTTGTAGTCTTATATATAATTGGATGTTGTATATTTTGTTTAATATTTACTTTTCTTTTTCCTTAGTTCAATTTAATTGGCAATGCTTTTTTTTTTTTTTTTTTTTGGTTTAGTAAATTACTGCGATATAAGTTGCAACCAAAGCTGGCTGGCGTTGCCGCAACGAATTAAATTTGTGGATGAAATGATGATATTTTTGTTATTAAAAAAAAAAATTATTGAAAAATTACATTTGTTTTAAACATTTTAATTATTTTTAAGAAGCTTCGAAATTGGCTTTATTGCAGCAACACGATATGAAAAACTTGTTATAAAAAATGATAAAGAAAAATGTTTGGCAACAGAAAAAACCGAAAGAAAATAAAACACTAGCCATTATTAAAAAAAAATATATAAAACAATTTTTGTAAATTATTTTTCACTACATTTATTTATTATTAAAATTAATAGTAATTGTATGTGAATGTTTCAGTATTTAATTTAAAATTGGTTTGGTTTTTTTTTTTTTTTTTGATGCTAATTATTCCTAAATTATTTTTATTTAATAAAATTGTTATTTACATGGTAAACTTTTTTTTTTGGTTTTGTATTTGTTTAAACTTAACAAAAAAATTGTTTACCATTTAGCTGGGCCCAACTCTCCCCAATTTCTAACCCATTCTGCTTGCTTTTCTAATGTAGGAATCCATTCTTGGCCAGCATAATCAATTTCAGGTAGCGTTCCCTTATAATTTGCTGGAAGTACAGATGGATCAAGGAATTTATGTAGAGATTTCATATCGCTGCCGTGGAAGTGCATCTGAAATGAAAAAAAGGAGAATTGGTAAAAATTATTATATTAAAAATATGCTTCAATTTTCTAACTTACTCTCTTATTTAGCTTTTCACGCACAAAAGGCTTAAATAGCGACCAAACCATCTTAAAGATAAATGGTTGCTTTACAAAGTGCACTTCCTTCATGCGTAGCGGCATAGCATCCTGTATGAAGGTCAACAAACGCTTGGAGAAACTTGGCGATAGTGCTTTAACTTGTTTCATTGATAGACCATCGAAATCCATTAAACAAACGACACCACGTATCTAAAATAGAATAATAAAACAAAATTGTAAATGTAACTAAGTGTTGGCAGATTTAATATTTTTGTGGAATGTCGTTAAAAATTCTTTTCGGGATATGTCTCTCACCTGTGTTTCCTCTTCAAGTTGCGCTGCAATGTGTACCATATATAACATACGGAAAACATCATCTGATGGTATCTCACTTGGATCCCACAATTGGCCACAATTAACAACAAGCATGCGACGTCCTTTTTGATCACAAGTTTTAAGCACATTTATAACGCCGCCTTTAACAAATTTCTCCTTAAGCTGTTCGATAACCAAACCATGTACTAATGCAGCATTTTCTTTACGGAAGTTGGCGGTGCTTTTCATCTGTGTTCATAAAAGAAGTACATTTTTATATACATAATTAACATTAGGTAAGCGAATACTAAATATTTCAATTATAAAATAAAATAATCGATAAAACGATTATTAAATTAGTTAATAGCTCATAAACCAAAAAAAAAAAAAAAAAAAAAAAAAAATTTTTGCGATAAACATTTATTGATTACGAACGTTGGTGTTTGGTCACTTGATAGTCCATTTTGCTGTTGCTAACGCAGCGTACTTTAACCCCCGACAACATCAATAATGAGAACAGCAACACAACAATGTAGTCATCGTGTTTAATGCCACGTAGATGCGATCCGATCGA
Source organism: Leucophenga varia (assembly GCA_018903435.1). NCBI lineage: Eukaryota > Metazoa > Arthropoda > Insecta > Diptera > Drosophilidae > Leucophenga > Leucophenga varia. Next base: position 878,289 of record JAEIFJ010001509.1, on the reverse strand, counting down.
TCGCATCGAAACCGAGCCACAGTAATGAATTATGTATATAAGTCTCTGTTCTATATTAAATTGAGAAACGAAAATACAAATCAGGCGTTACAAAAAAAAAAAGCGCATAGCTCAGCTAGCTAGCTATGAAGGAGAAGCGAATGGACGTTTGATGAAGCGTCTCCGGCTTATCGCAATACATTGTGTCATTGAGTTCAAAAGCGTATCAACATGAGTCGGTATTGCTGTTTGTTTAATCGCATATATATATATATTTTTGGTTTTTTAAATGGTGTCTGGGACATTTGAGAAGATATTTTATGTTTTATTTTTTTTTTTTTAACAGGATCAGATTATAACAATAAGGGAATAGCGGGTTGAGTATTTTAAACCGGATCTTTTTGATTTAAAATTTAAATAGGATTTATTAAAATATACTAGAAATAAATATATATTTGATAAATGATGTAAGAAGTTCTATTATAGATTGCATTTGTATCTATCTTGAAAAATCAAGTCAAAGAAAATTTAACTCGCTCCTCACACTATAGTATATCATCTCAAAATAGTTACAATATCTCCCTTCAGTGCTTCAGACAATCTTAACATCATCAAAAAAATTAAATTCTTTCAGATAAACGGACTCTACTAAAAGTCCCGAAAAATATAAGAGCACCATTAAACTATAACCTACAAAATTGAAGAATCTACACTTTTCCCTCTTTAGATACCACATATCAAACTTGTTGTTCTAAACCCATTTTAAGGGGACCTAAGGAAAAACCCAATCTCCTATTTTTGTGCAAATCATTAAATATAGCCCTCATCAGAAGGTCCTGGAGCATCATTGAGAATTGAGGAGAGGGGAACTATGTTCGTTTCTTCGTTCATCGGTCCTAGAGTCATCTGAATCGTCATAAAATATTTTTTATTAAATTATTTTTCGAAGCCCATTAAAAGGGGGTAGTCACTATGCCAAACTAAGCCAATTTTTTAGTTTTTTATAAAAATACAATTAATTTCTCAAGAAACTGTATACTTTTTCAGTCACCGACACTCAATTTAAGTATTATAATTTTTGAAAAAATTTTTTAAATACAAATTCAATCAATTCAATTTTTCAAAAATATTCTAAAATCATTTTTTTTTTAAAGTTTTTCACTTACCTTTTCCAGTGCACTCTGTGGATAGAAGTGACATGCGCGCAGAAATATAGTCAAAAATTCATCACTATCTGCGTAATGGATTTCCGGTGTTGCATGTAAGAGTTCACGTAGCTCCTTGATCGCTGCTGTTTTAACTTCCTCCGTTTCGCGTAGCTCATTCTTGGCTATTTCTAGTGTATCCGGCTTTAAAAAGCCAATACGTAAATTGAAAGCTTCTTCACCGTTCGACATGTTCACTAAATCCGTATAGTGCTAATGCTGCGGATGCTACATGCATTTCAGTTGAACAGAAAAGGGGGAAATGGGGAGAGTGGAGGAAGAGAGAGACAGAAAGTTTTAACAAACTATTACAAAAGTGTACTGAATTTTTTTTAACAAACAAACAAAAATTGAGTAGAAAATCAATGAAAATTTTAGAAATCATTTTTTTTTAATGACGAAGATTAAGCCGTAAACAAATAAATTAAATTCAACGCTTTAATTTAATCCCGATGCGTGCATTTGATTTATTTTGATTAGAATTTCGTGCTTTCTTCTTATTACCTTTTTTTGTTTGTAAAATAATCGACGAGCGAAAATGCTAATAATCCAAAGATACGAGTTGTTTTTTTTTTTTCAAATTTAAATTCCAGTTAAAATTGCGTTCTTCAAATAGCGGCGCGCGCGTTTAGACTATGTTTTTTTAGATTTAAAAATTTAGAGTACGATTTTTGCTTTGCTTCCTCGCGACTCGCATTACTTTAGTCAACTGAAATTTTATTTGTTTTTCGGGACCCTTGTGAGTTATTTATTATAAAAGTACTATCAGAAGGCGACGACGCAGTTGACTTTAACGTTGACTGCGACGTCGTCTTATATAGCTTTTCATTTTGGTTACAGTATAAGTTTTTTAAGCGCTGCGACGTTGTGATCGACGTATAGGTTCGGTTCGGTTCTATAATATACTAAGTACTATGTGTGCTGTCTTATCTGACTTTATTTTTATATACATTATATGTATATTTTTTTTTTCGCATAGACTTAGTATAATAAGTGTGAGCGAAGTAGCGTATATTATGTTTAAGCGCCTCCGATCACTATTTTTTTGCTATTATTGACAGCACGACAGGTTTCACTCACCTCGGTTGCCCTTCGACTTCAAAGGCGCCTTTGTAGCTTTTTTTTGACAACCCATAAAATCGACACATCCCAGACGCATTATGCTCCATAGTTTTTTTTTTTTTTTTTTATTTTTTTATTTTATAGTTTGCATGCTTCTTGAACTTTGATTCAACTTCGTCATTTCATTTTTTGTTTTAATTTCATAATTTTTTTTTTTTTTTGAAGTACGTAATCGTGCCGCTCGCGCGTTTTTAATTACAAGCTCGCCATATCTCAGATTTTATTGCAAGGTGCGCCTGCTTGCTATATTTTGTCATTGTCAGAATGGTCAGAATTGCTACACTTAGTAGCAATTAACTTGTTTAGTTTTATTTTGGTAGTCTTTATGATACTATTTGGTTCGGCAAAGTACCTATAAAATTCGGCAAAAGATTACTCGTGCCACACTGGGGGTTTTTTTTTATAGTTCTATTGACGTTTGATCTGCAATATAAATGGAAACTTTGTGAAATTATTTTAATAGAATACATAAATTTGTGAGCATATGTGTAGCAGCTAAAAGATTCCATGGTAGATCTACCATGGGATCTTCCAAAAGTATATATATTCTTAATAAACATTCTTGATTGTTCATTCCGAATAGTATAAAAGCCGAAACCGTCAAAATTGCTAGTTACATTTTTCTGAATTTACTTAGAATATGGTAGAGGAGATTGAAGCTTTCTAAATGTTTTATGTTTCGACCGTACTGGTGGACGTAAAAATTGACTTTGTACGCAAAATTCTTACCCTATAACTTTGTTAAGCCAACTGATCAGAATTGAAAGGAGAGTCGATTAAGCCATGCCGATCTGTTCATCCGTTTTGTTTGTGTTATATCTTGGAGACCATATGAGCCACTATATTTGATACTTAGACTGTCTTGGTTTTTCTATAGTCCTATTTTAGGGGGAGAATCTTGGATACGGCAAAAGATGGATCCTTAAGATATTCAGAGCCCTTTGCAGATGAAGTCTAACAGTTTTTTTGATATCCCCATTTTTGGTGTTAGCTGCAATACTACCAGCTAAGGAGGTTTATTGCATTTAATGAAACGTAATCTTTGACTAATATGTTTTTGAGACCCGTCTTCAGTATTTTTAAATTGAAGAACACAGCTGTATCATATTTTTCTGTTGACTTTGTTAAATACAAAATTATAAAATGAGTTTACAGATCACCCGAGCGATTTATAATAATAAAACCGGCCGTTAGTTTTAAACCCGAACGCATTGTGTACCGTATATTAAAATCTAGGAAGATTGAAATTGCAATTTTATAGATAAATGTAGGCACATAGTAACAAAATTATAGATTTACATATTTCGATGTGAATCGTGCACTTTTATATTTTTTCAAAAATTATGAAATTTTGAATTTTTTTTCAAGGTTGTTCAAAAAGTTTACTCGCAATGCTAACTGTCTAAAAATAATCAAAATCATCAATTATAAAACCCTAATAAAAGAAAGAGAAAGTCAATTTTGTGTTTTACTGATAATATATATAGTACATATACATATATATATATATATATATATATATATATATATATATATATATATATATATATATATATAATTATTTCGTACATATAACGAAATTTATTCGAGTGCATTCTTTCAAATTTTATATTTCTTTGTTTATTGCATATCTAAAGTTCAACTTCTTAACCGATAATGACAAATAAAAAAAAAAACTTATCAATTTGCTGCTTCATAGTCGTCCTTTCTCTTTCTCTTTCTGACGCTCACTCTAACATTATCACAGCAAACACAACAACGATTGACAGTAAACTAATCCTTATCAATAAAACGAAATGAAAATAATATACCCGAATACTCATTCGGTAATCGATCGATCGATCGTTTTTTTTAGCGTCGGCAGCGCAGTCACTTGTTGCTGTGTTGTTTGTTTGGATCGAATCGGATGGTTGTTGATGTTGTTTTTGTTTTTGTTTTGCTTTTACTGCTGCAGAAACAGCGAAGCTACTGCGACGTTAACAGTATTGTTGCTGTTGTTGTCGTTGTGCCGTTCAAACAGAATTTCTTTTCATCAATTATGCATTTGTAGTGGTGACGTTAACGCCTGTTCATCGATCAAAATTCAATATTTACAAAAACAATAATAATGCAATACAAAAAAGAACACAAGCACAACAGCGATGTACATACTTGAACTTGCTCGCTTTATGACAAAGCTACGTTTTGTCAGTATTGCATTTTGGGTTGATTTAGGGTGTGGGTAGTTGGGTGCGCTTGTTGATGTAGCGGAAAGACAGTAACTGCAGGAAATAGGTTTTCTGAGATTAATATTTTAATATTTAGTTATTTGATAATACTTAAACAAGGTAGTTTGAAACAATTATAACAACATGTTAACAGATTTCATTTTGTAGAACAAAAGATTTAATGACCTGCACTCGAAACTTAATACTGTATCATATCATATGCTACCATATTTATTTCCCAATCAGATAACACCACCATATCATGCATCCACTTTATTTCGATGGCTTTTTTGTACTTTTTTTATTTTAACGCAACCAAAATATATTGGGACTAGTATGAAAGTGTACTAAAAAATACCAGTTTTTTTATTGCAGGAAAATATGAAAATCGACTTCTAAATGAGATGTGCCTTGCATTATTAAATTTACTTGCATTGTTGCCTTTCAAATGGAGCAGGTTTGGAACTCATTAGTTGGATAGTTTCAAAGTTGATAGCGGACATAGAAACATTTTACTATTTTATATACTTATGTCTAGCTTTATTTTGCTGGGTACAATATAAACGAGCATATCAACTAAAGCTTCTTAATTATTTATTTATTTTTTGTTTGCTTAAATAAAATTATTTTAACAAACATTATTTTATATGTTATTTTCAATTTTAATATTCTTATTAAACAGTTATTATTAATTGTTTTATTTTTTGTATTTTGGGACGTGTTCTTATTTTATTTTTAATTTTTGTTGTTACTTTGTTTCTAGATTGTTGTTGATTTTTTTTTTTTTTTTTGCTTTACTTTTTCTCAACAAAAGACTGCACTGTGGGCAAGTTTTCGTTAATTATTGCATATAATATGCGAACTCCCATTATTTTTAAAATATGTTATGTATTGGTATATATCAAAATCAGCGTTGCTTGTGGGTTGGTTCAGCGGTTTACGATATCTTTGAACCCATAGTTTTGAATCAGAACCGCTGTTTTGTTGGGTTCAAAAGTGGCCCTTACTGAAAACTAATTAAAATAATTAGAGTGACCTCAACAAGTTTTGTACATATGTATTTATAAGCACTTTATTAATCCAGACTCCGTAGATTAAAATAAGTTGTGGTTCGGTTCAAAAGCGGTTTTCAGCTCTGATCAAAATATTCTAAAGTCTGAAATCGGGCAAGTTTTGTGTATAAAGAATTTGGTGCTTTAAAAAGGCATGGCTTGTATTTTATTTTTAAAAAGGCAATACTCTCCTTATTAATAGTAACTCACTGTCAAAAAAACTTCATAATAATCTGTCGATTACTTTTTGAGTTATGAACCTTCAAATTTGTTTTCTCTTAAAGGGGTGTGATATCGCTCATTTTTTATATATGATATATAGCCCCTTAACTTCTAAAGATGCAAGACACAAAGCTGTAAGCGTTAAGTCAAAAAGTTGGCGTTTAACAAAGGAAAGTTCTTTCAAAAATTTGTTTATTTGCTCCACAGTGCAACGAAGTTATTGTTTTGATTTTGAAATGTATATGTTTACTTGTTTATTTGTCAATATGATTAAATATATTTATTTATACGTAGTATTTATATCGGGAACTCGTTCTTCGGTTCTTCGCTTCGTCTTGTATTCGTTGTCATTATTCGTCTTCTGTTTGCTGGTTCCTATGGGTTCATTTGGGTACCTAAGGGGGTATGTGGTTTGTTGTTGAATCGTATTTGATTTCGTTGTTCTTGATGTAGTCATAGGGCAAAGTCTTTGCACTTGTTTCACAAACTACAACACAAGGCATTCACTCACATATCTAAAGAAAATAAATGTATAAATGTATTTGTGTATCGTATCGTATCTGTGTGTCAAGTATCTATCATTCTTTTGTTTCATTTTTACTGCTGCGCTAGCTGTAGTTAATGCGCGTTTTAAATATGTCAAAATATTTCAATACTTAAATGCGCTATTTAAGCCGATAACACTAATTTTGTTATGCATGCAACACTATAAACTTCGACAGCTAATTCAAGCAAATAATACCCATGCAAATACTTAACTATACCTGATGATAAAAATATAGAGAACACCTTTTAATCGTCTAATCGAATAAATTTCAAATACATTCGAAATACACTTAATAGAAATAATCTACATGAAGTATGGAGGGATTTTTTTTATTGTGCTAAGACATTAATTCAAGGTCCACATTTCGATTTTGATTACGTGTGTTGCTTTTGTTGGTTTTATTAGTGGGTTTGATAATAAAGATATGCTAAAAATCAGCTGATATATAGTATTTGTTTGAACTATTTTAAAAGTCAGCTTGTGGTAAAGTGGAGTGTTACGTACATATAATATATGTGTTTATAAAATTTATTATTATAGGAAGCAATCACCTGTAGTTTTTAGTTTTATTGGGCGTAATTTGATAAGAATATTTTTTTACACATTTGTACATTTATAGATAAACTTTTTACGCATTCTTTAATTTAGGTAAAAAAAAATAGAAAGAAATATTTTTAGTTTACTAAAATTTTTTATTGATAAATTTAAAAATTTTATCTTGGTAAGTATTGAATGGGTAAATTCCAAGAATGAAGAGATCAAAGGTTATGTTTGGTGAATTTTATTTTTTTACTGCCAAATTTAAACATCTTTTGTACACTCCTGAATCAAATATTCTTTTTAAATTCATATTTTATTCTTATTCACAGTTTTGAACACTTTTAGGGAATCCCTAGATTATCGATAGATTAGCAGTTTTGATAACTTTTATTGTAAAATGAAAAAAAAATAAATTATGTTTGCAAAAATTATTTCTTTTTTTGTTGTGTATATTAAATATTTATTTTACAGATGGAAGCGAGACCCACAGGACAATTGAGAAAAGTGTCGGGATGAGCGGGTTTGGAAAAGAAGTTCAAAATTATCGGGAATATACAGTCCTGAAAATAGAATCAGACGCCATTAAGCATTCCTAAGAAGAAAGGGGTTGTGGCTTCTGGTTTTGATAATTGGATGATATTAGAAGAATACAATAATGAATTCATAATTTTCTTGAAAAAAAAAAAAAAAAAAGTGGTAAAGTCGAAGAGGTCTGTATCTTATAGTGAACCCGGAATCCTTGTCATATCGGAAGTAAACTCTTAGGATGACGTTGTAGTGATTTTACCCAGATTGGACTGAATATATTCATAAAAAGAACTTTTTACAAAAGCTTAAAATTGTTCGTAAGATTTGTATGGAGACTCTACCTAGCAATGGGCTGGCTTCTGGTTTAGATATTGGATGATATTTGAAGAATAAATAATAACGGAGCTTTGACCTTCGGAAACATTTTAAGAAACAAACCCGGAAAGGTGTAACCCGGACGAAAACAAAAATTTAAATGCTCAATTGTAAGTAAGAATGTTTACAGTTAAGAAATAAAAAATAAAAGTATTCAATTTAAATTTGTTTTCATTGGTTAAATAAGTTGTTTTTAGCATAATTTACATTATCGAATTAATTAATTACTTTGTACTTTGTACATACATTTACTAACTAGGCTTATCTTTTATAAATAAAATATTTATGGTGTTATAAATTGTAGTTACATAGTATATATGTATGAATCTATGATAACAAAAATTATAAAATTCTAAAAAAAATTATTATTCATACACAATTCCGCACAGCTGCTTTAAATTTTTTTTTTTTTTGCTAGAGTTGCAAAAAACTTAAAAAAAAAAAAAAAAAAAAAAAAAAAAAAGACTAAAATAAAGCCATGCGCATAAAATGAACTTAACCTAGTTTACGGTGAGACTAATTAAAATGCATGAAGCGATTTTTTTTTGAAGTCAAAGATTGATTAAAACTAAATATTGTATCTGTTTGTAAAAAATTAAAAAAAAATACCGTTAAGGTGCTAAATAATAGCAAAAACTGATAAGAAAAATTAGTAATTGAAATTTAATTGTACAAAACCCATCGAAGCGCAACGAAATCATTTTATAGATTTTTATACAGTCGTGAGCAGTAAAACAAGATTAGGTTTTACTTTTCTGAAGCAATGTTGTAGGAAACAAAAAGTATAGAAATAGAATGGCAAAAGTTCTTGAAAGTTGGATTGTGCGTTAGAGAATGTATCTAAGGTAGCCTTCACTTATAGAGGTCACTACTAAAGAACAAATAAAAGCAGATAACGATAGTAATTTTGGTTGAAACGGTTAAAAACAAAGTACTTGGCACACAAAGAATCTTAATCCTTAGCAATTTTTTAGCACCTTTTAGTACTCGCTCGTCATTATTTTAGTGACAATGACTGCAACTGTTAAAAAGATACAATGTGATATCAGATTATAAAAATGCATAGTGCCGTTAGGCGTGACAAGAGTAAAACAGGAAAAACATTTACTTCGGTTTAGCCGAAACTCAAATACCAGCCACACGAGACTTTGGAAAGTTTCGTGAAGAGGTGAAAAGCTAAAATTATGGATATAAAAATAATTTTTTTGAAAAACTCGAAAGTTCAATATGAGTTTGTATGGAGGCTATGTGTTACAAAAGTATCCTGATTCTTATCAAAGTGGTAGTGTATACTTGGGTTGATGTTAGAAGTGTTTTACACAATTTGGAGTGAAAATGTAAGGTAGGTTTGTATAGGAGCTAACTTTGAATGGACTTAGCACCTTGATTTTTATATACAAACTATTTGGGGCCCAAAAATCTTAAGTTTTCGAATGTTTGTGTGGAGATTTAAAAATATTATAGTTTCTAGTCACCATACTAATTTTAAAAATTAATTTAATAAGCTAGTTTTAAAGTTAATATGAAGTACGTCGGACAGATGGCTAGATAGATTTGTCTCGTTGAGCGGATCAGGTAGGAGTATATTTTATATGTGTATTTTCTGTTTCTCGCTTTATAAAACAAAGAAACTGTTATACAGCGGCTTGTGTGCATCATAAAAAAGGGTCATGTAAATTTTGAATACCGCTAAACTGCATTAAAAGTAAACAAAAAAAAGCTTACTACTCTCAAAAAAAAAAAAGAGCGCATCTCTACGATCGTATTTAAACTTATTAAGCGCTTATTTACATTCTCGCACAGGTAATGTGCTTTTTTACAACAACAACTCAATACATTTCCTTCTCTTTCACTCCTTGTTTTTTTGTAGCTTTTCGAATCAGCGACAACTCTGTAACTTTTGCGCTCATTATATCAAAAAGAAAAAAGCTTAAAAAGCTTTTTTATCTTATGTTCTTTGCCTATGTCTGCTCATTTTAATTTTACATATTTCTATAGGCGGTCGCGTCGTCGTTTTGCTCGGTCAAGCTCGACTTGGCAATTTAATTAAATTTCAAGTCACTGAGTAGTCGTAACTTCAGAGTTAGTTGAACTACGATACGATTTGGACGTGTCTATAGAGAAAATCTAAAAAAAAAGACGAATTTAAAGTAGAATAAACGTGAGTTATTTGAACTCACCTCCTCACCTCATCCTGCTGCTTAACATCAAAAAAAAAAAAAACTTCCTTCCGTGGTTATTGCAAAACGTGTTCCGGTTTTAACTATTTCGGTGCATAATAAAAAAAAAAAAAAAAAATAAATAATTTTATCAATTAAAAATTTATTTCGGTAAGTGTTTGTTTGATATTGACTACTGTGTTTGTGTTTGTAGGCATTTAATGCTTTTACTAAGTGTGTATGTGTCTGTGTGTGTGTGGAAATATTAATTTGCAGTACAACAACAAAAACTGCAGAAACTTGCCTTTTTTTGAATTGAATATAAAAAAAAATAAAAAAATAAATAAAACGTGCTTAAGAATGAACGCATTGTCTAAATGTCTGTCGATGACGACACTGCTATTTACTTCCAAGCTTATTATTTAGCTAGTGGCTGCATACATTTTTTCTCTCTCTCTTACCAAAAAAAAAAAAAATTGAATACTCTTTCTCTTTTGCTCTTATGCACTTACAAAAAGTGCGCCGCTGCGCATGCGCTTTGCTTCACTGACACACTTTTTTCGTATTTTCGTATTTTGTTTTTTTTTCCGTTTGTAGCAGCGGAATTCGGTATACAGATGTATGCCGCAGGTGTGCGGGGAGTTGTTATCCGCATGTCTGTAGTAAAACAATTACCGCTTCCATTTCGCAAGTGCAAAAAAAAAAAAAAGTAAAACAAAAAAAATAAAATTGTTATTTCGGGGAAATAAAGTAAAAAAAAAAAAAATTAAAAATAATTTTGACTTTCAGTTGAAGAGTTTCATATCATTAAATGTAATTAAAAAGAAAATCTTATATGAACGTGTAAAGTATTGTATTTTTTTGTTGTTGTTTTCAATATTTATACAAATAAACTGAATGAATGAAAGATTGAAGGTTGGTGTTGCGTTTCACACGAATGAATTTTTGTTTGTATTTTAATTTGCGTTGTCTTTTACTGTTATTGTAATTAGAGTACATACATACACACATATTGACATGCATTGTATATACGAGTATACATACATATATATATATATATATATATATATATATATATACATAAGTCGCCCTCTAAACTCTGTTCCACAAATCTGCATACATTTGTGGACATATAAAGTATAATGAAAGAATGACGAAGACGTTCCAATTTTATTTAAAAAACATTAAAAACAAACACATGCAAATGTCCAAAGGTGCTAATAAATAATCGCTCTATGTTATAACTATACAAATTTTTGATAAGAGAGTGGTTCAAACATTTTTTGAGTTGAATTCTAAGACTGACTTCAGAGTAAAGGCGTTGCGATAGGCGATTCCATAAGGCACAGGGTTGTATTTCGCAACAAAACTCTGCTTAAATTTTTGAAAATTCAAAAAAACAACCCCTCTCTTTCTCCCTAAAAATAATAAATGGTTTCGTAGAGTTATAAATCGAATTTTAAGACAATCTTACAAAAAAAAAAAAAAAAAAAAAAAATTATATCTCTATAAATTTAGTGAGAAAAAGTATAAAATTTTGGGTGTAAGTTTGTATAATGGTTACCTATAAAATGAGAAATGTAGAATAAATCTATATAAATTACCTCTTGATGGATCTGAAGAATTGGTGGCTTTAATTTTTAAAGTTTTCAAGATAAGTTTTACATACGGTGGACAACAGAACAGATGGATATATTTTTTGTATCAGTTTTTATTCTGATGAATAACATATACCAAATGTGGACTATCATGTCTGTTAAATTATTGATTATTGGTTTAGGAACAATTTATAAATTTATCAAGTATAATTTGTCCAAAGTTCGGCAATAATTGTTCAGATGGTTGCTAGGAAATAAAACGACGCTGATAGCTTCCGTTATAATCATGACGATCAGATCATTGCAATCAAAGATAAAAATACATTTTATTTTCGAGAAACCTGCAAATTTCAGATTACAAAATCTTCGAAACCTTTCGACGTAGAAACAAATCTTATCTTATTTTTGAATTCTTTATGAAATGTTGCATTCAAAATGGGTGTTCAATACATAAGATCAGAAAAGCAATATATTATTTACATACATATAAATCTAAAGTCAAAAGATATGTGTTTTCATCTTGTCAAAATAATTGTGCCTGCCATCGTCGCGTACATTTCCAACGTTGAAAGCCGACCAAAAAACAAAGATTGTGCGGCATTAATCAGGACTGACACTATAAATGTTTTATAAACCGATAATTTCCAAAAGTGTTTATAATTTTCTTACTGAGTTTGAAGGGGGAAACACATCTTGATTCATATTGATTTTAAACATAAGTAAATCGTCACAGAATAAGAGCCTCGGCAAGGCCCACGTAAAAAAATGGTTTTCGGTACCTCGTTCTCGTTACCTAGTTTTGCCAAAAATACAAATTTAAGATGAGCATACGACTGGTTTTGGAAAACTAAGATCAAATTGGACCGACCGTAGAAAATTTGCGACAAACTTAGAATTATAATTTTTTTGGAATTCTTGTAATTAAAAACGAATAATTATAATACAAATAAGTTTTGTCAATCAAAACAAAACAAAATATTTAATATTTAATGATAAGGATACGAAGCTGGTTTATGCTTCCTCAGATATATCCAAATTCAGTCCTATGCTCATCTTAAAATTTTGTATGGATCATCGATAACTAATTTTTTTACTAAAAACTTTTAAAAAATCGATTTGCCGAAAAACCGGCACTTTTTGCCAAGACTCTTTACCAAAATTTAATTTATGTGGATTCATTATAAAGCACAGAATGCTTTGTAGCGTATTTTCTTGGTAGTCAAATTTTGTATACTAATATTAAAAATGCTTAGACCACCCTCGCATTATATTTTTGTATATTTTTGTCAACTCAACTTTGCACTGTTCGCAGTTGTTTATCTGGCTAACTGGTTAACTGTCTACTTGGCTGCCTACCTTGCAAAAAAAAAAAAAAAAAAAACTGAATCCATTCAATATGCTTCGCACAATTCTAGTTTAGTAGGTCTCGTCTTGCTGGTTTGTGTGCATCATTGCTATTGCTGCCGCTTTTGCCGCTGTTGCCGCTTTTGACATTTTGCAACCTTGGCGCGCAAAGAGGGGGAATATTGAAATTAAATATTGTAGTTGTTGGCTAAAAAAACCAGTTCAAAAAAAAAAAAAAAAAATAAAATAAATAATAATAAAAATAAAAAACTTGTTTTGCACTTTTTATTTTAATTCTTTAATTGACTAAAGGATATCTATCATATGCAACGATGATAACATGCGATAACTACAAAATAATAATATTATCGTATCGTACATAATTCAATCGTTGCATCTCAAGGCATATTTTATTTTAATATTCATATTCATATCTACTCTATATACACGATAAATAATAATTAAAAACAAAAATCAGATTACACAGCAATTTAGAATAACACTTTTCTTTTTATATAATTTGATAAATTAATTATAATTTATAATTTATATATAACATATAATAATTATTCTATTAAAAAAAAATTGGTTCTAGAAAATGTTTTTGAATAAATACATAAATTAACGATTTTTTTAAAGTAGATATCAAAGTATCTTGTTGTTTTGTATTTATTTTATAAATTTGCATTAATTTAAAGAAATAATTAAAAATTTGCACTTATTGATAATATTAAAATAATTACAACCATTGTAAATAGGTTTTACGCGTTTAAAATTCCATAGGCAGTTCCGTATTTAGCGAACATTAAAAATCTGTTGTCTATCGTAATTTTAGTAAATTAATTTTATGCGATTGTTTTTAAATGGCTCGTGTTAATATTGTTTATATATGTTAATGCCGGCTTTTTATTAGAAAAAAAAAAAAAAATAAATAAATAAATAAAAAGAATATCTATGAATTTTGAGATGTTGCTATGTGTAGTCGAGTGATCTCATTACTAAACCGGATGGGAACATGACGAAAGCCGCTTGAATTTAAACTTCAAACTTATTACTAAACTAAATTGAAGTTGCTTTGGGATCAAAGTTCTTTTTTAAAAATTATTATTTAAGTGACTAAAAGAATTTTTTTTCTAGTCATGTATTTACTTACACGTGTAAATGTTAAGATTCATTTGTTTCTGAAGATCACTCTTACAAATGTAGTTCAAAACCTAGAAAAGATAGATTTCGATCGAAGAGAAGTTTTCGAGAACAAAGTATCATGCTTAGATTTTGAACTATGTCTGCTCCCTAAAGGCATTTTATTGATCAATTTGACATTAATAAGAAAACTGCAGTATTTTTTTTTAAGTTGAAAAGATATAACTAAAAATCTTAAAATAGATAGAGAGATAAGATCCCAAATGGGAAAAAGTTCAATTTATTGGCTACATTTTTTTTAAGACCAAAACTTCCTATCTCTTTTAGATTTTCGAGATATAATTTAGTTTAAGCCTGACATCCATGATATTCCATTAGGATCTAAGCTTTAAGTTTCGTCACCTCTCCTTCTTATGTCTGTTTGTGATATAATTATAAAAGTTTGAAAAAATCTGGATACCTAAGAAACACAGAACCATTTTGAAGAAGCCTGGGTAGTGGTGAAATTTTGGCTAGGTTTAATATTTTCGAATTATACTATTATCGCCGAAACTATTGTTGATTTGCGCATAAAGCATTTCAAGATGAAACCTTTGACCAAAATTTAAAAAAAAAAAACCGTCTAAATACGCTTTGATTGGCATTGAGATTTGCAACGAAACAAATTTAATTATTCATGTAACATAAATCTGATATTTTTGTACTAAAGGAAACTAGTCTCACAATTTCGGAGATATGTGTACTGATTAAATACTTTACACGTGTCACGCTTCGGCCGACAGTTTTCTCTAAATATTTTTTTTTTTGATTATTCAATTTATACGTAACATCGCAGTAAAAATATAATATTAATTTTAATTAATTATTTTTTAATGAGTGTGTAGCAACTGATTTAATTTTAATATAAAAAAAAATTATTTTTTAATTCGTATTAAAAGATTTCAACGTACTTTTTTATGTACTTTAAACCCGTTTGCTGTAAACGCCACCTGAGCTGCATATTATAAATTTTTATTAGCCTTAAACTAGTACAGCGGGGGAAAATAATAATATGATATAGTGTATAACTGAATAGACAAGTCACCACTCTAAAACTTTTCCACCCATTTTCTCAATTTTACACTTTAATAAGCCGTAAATTGTCAATGCTCATTGGCTACGGTTTTTTTGATAGCGCTACGGTACGTCGCTACTGTAAACAATTTGGAACTTGGAAATTCTATTCTATTCAGTTCAGCGATTTATGCACACAAAATGACTTAAATAAATAATTGCAGCCTGCAAACACTTAAATTAATAATTATAGTTTGCGTACTTTTAGAATTACTATTTTTTTGTTTTGTTTTCGATTTTGCAATAAATCGTTTTCTGCTGTCTGATTGCAAAAATAATCAATTTTTCGAATTTAATTTGAGTGCGTGCCTTTGCGATTAGATTTTAAGACATTCCACCTTTTGTTGTGTTTAATCTAGTAATTATGTAAAAGTCGCATTGAATTAAGTGGTTTAAAGAAATTAAATGAAATATGTACAATAAAATAATAATAATTGTAATCTAGTCAATGCATTGCAATAGCGGCACTTGCACTTGCAAAGTGAAAAACATTTAAAATCCGCTCAATTACTGCAAAAATTGTATACGCTGCAAAATGGTTTTGATTTTTTTTTTTGCGAAATTATTGGTCATAAAAATTGAAAACTGATATTTGTCTGTTAAAAAGTTTGTTATTATTTAATAAAAAGTTTTAGCTTTTTTTTTTTTTAGAGTAATTTGTAGTTAGTTCGATTTTTGTTAGTGGAAATGTATTATTATGAAGATTTAATACAGTTAAAAAATTAGAACAAAATTGGAATTTTCTTCAGCGTCGGATTTAGAATATTTTAATGGACAATGGGAAATAGAATAGCCGAAATATTAACCCAAAATATAAATTTTTTAACTAAAAAAAAATTATTTTTTTTGAGAAAACGTTCTGTAGTTTCCATCCCACCTCTGGTTCCTCTCCTGATTTGCTAGACATTTTTTACTCAATCTCCCACGTAAGAGTACTATCAGGAACTTAAAATAATTCCATTCCATGAACTGCAAATCACAGAAAATTTTTAGATTTTGAAGGTTTTACTGTTAAGAGCCGTGAGATGTTTGACAGAAGCAAAACATTTTTGTGATTTTCGAAATTATAAATAAAATCGAAGGATTTTAGATAATAATCAGATGATCTAGATCAATAGAAGATTTTGATACAAAGCAGCTCTCTCTTCCATTAATTGATTTAAAGCACAAAGTTTTTTCGTTCGCTTTTTACTTTTAGCAAAATCGTTTGGTCTTTTCAGCTTCAAAAGCTACTTTGTCATGTCCTTTTGAACATCTTAATACGTCGGGTATCAATATTCCATGATTTTTCCTTTTTGTTTTTGGTTTTATAAAAAAAAAAAAAAACATTCGAAAAACAAACGAATTTGTAGTTTCGCATCTGCTGTTTTTTATGCAATTGCATTTTTTTTTTATAGCATTTTCGAAATTTTATGTTCTTTTTGTGAAAAAACATACTAAAAAATACCAGTTTTTTATTGCAGCGATACCACAATATGCTGGAGCTATAAATAAAACATATAAAAGTGCAAACAAATTTTTGAATTGAAAATTTGAAAATCGACTTCATAAATGAGCCGAATGTGCCACTTGCATTGTTTTTGTGGTATTTTAATTTACTTGCAATGTTGCCTTTCAAATGAAATCGCATTTTTTTTAAAATTATTTATTCTATAAAGTTTATAACGCATTAAAGGAGGCATCGGAGACCCCATATAGTATACATATATATTATTGATCAGCTCGACGAGACGAATTGATTTAGCTATGTCCGTCTGTCTGTCCGTCTGTTGCAATGCGTCTTTTTGGGAATGTTTTAAAGACATTAACCTGAAATTTTAAACTTAATCTTTTTGTGCTCCTAGGCAGTTTGTATGTCAGAACCAAGGTGCCACGCACATTTTTTTGAAATAGCCCCCATACAAATCTAGCCCCCATTTTTCAGATTTTGTATGAAAATAGTTTTCAATTATGGATATATTCACAGCAAAATAACTTCTACTATCTTTTCTACTGTCATCCTAGGAATATGCAACCGATATGACAAGGATCGGGCCACTATAATATATAGACCCCATACAAACCTTCCCCTTTTTTTTTTTTTCAAGAAAATTATTTAAGTTTCTTGTGACAGGTATTTGAGCTTCGGTTCTACCGATGTTAACGTTTTTTCTTGTTTTTATTTTTTTCTTTCATTTCCGTTTCAAGTGAATTTATCTTTTTAGTAGTTCTTCCATTTAGCATAGACTCTGCTCAATATCAAAATTAAAACATTGCATTATATAAATATTTATCTATGAAGTGCTCCATAATACTTTTACACTTGGATTAATCTTACGATTTTGTTCATAAAAGCCGCATATCTTGCTGCTAATATTTATTTATATGAATATCAGAAAGAAAACTTTATATTGCATTTACGAATATAATTGAATATAAATCGCCGATACCGGTTATCGTCAAAATAAAATAAAACAAAGCCTTTTGGCATATTAATCGTTTCTACAATAAAATTATTCAAAACTTGACTGCAAATTGCTGTTTTTGCTGTTGTTGATTTGATTGCAAGCAATAAGAGCCAGAAACGTTTGTCAATCAGTCAAATGATTTTAGATTTGCAAGCAGCACTAAAAGCTATAACTAAAAAAAATCATTCTAGAAGTGTTTCAAATCTATTTAGTAGCGTAACAAGCGCTGTGAGTAAAAGTACTGCAAAATAAAAAAATCATTTAAGTGCTAAAACTATTGAGGCAGTCACACACAGAATACACATAACAATTTACAGAGTGAGTGAGTCAGATACTTATTTACGCTAAAAAGATACAATATCTGAATTAAATGTTTTTTTGCATTCAAAATGAAGCTGTAATGTAAAATGCTGACATGTGTTATTATTATAAAATTATAAATGATTATTGGAAATATATATGAAAAAAATAAAATAAAAATATTTGAAAAAAAGCAATTGACTTTTAAGTTGAAAACAACAAAATGTATATAGAAATAAATTAAACGTGTTAATACTTCACATACAATCGATTGCAAATTATTTGGCATTTTATTTTATTTTATTTGCATAAATTTTTAGGTTACTGAACTTGAGCTAAAAGTACTGAAAATTTAATGAATATATTTCAGTTATTTGCAAAAAAATTAATTTATGTAAAAAAAAAACTTTGCAAAGGAAAAAAAAACCATGTAGGCAGCTGGCAAGCTTTGAACTGCCAGTCACCATGATAAACTTAGTTTAGATATTTTAGATACAATACAACAAACAAATAAAATGGAAGCGAGTATTATTGACATTTTTGCGCTGTTTGTAACACTTTGAAGTAGCTATCCGAAGCTGACTTTTAAGCCTTGATCAACTCAAAAGATCAACACGAATCAAACGGTTCTAGCCTTGACACTTTGAACTGACAATTTGGGTTAGTTAGCAAATAGTCAAGTTTATTTAAGAGTCTAGCCACAGACCAATGACACCACTGCTTTAACCCAAGTACACTGTTATTTCCTATGCTATTTTCTTTCCGGAACAGACAGCGATCGATTCATTGAACCCATTGTCACAGGCCTGTGCAGTTGGCTCTTTACTAATTTTCTACCCACATGATTCGGTCAGTGACTGAACCGCGCACTCTGGTCAATTATTATCCAATATTACCCAATCTTGATGTATCTTAAGTTAAGTCCTATCTTTATAATTGGATTTTCAAACAAAAACTTGAAAAATGGTGTAAATTTGTATGGGGGCTATACCTAAAATTTCTTTGGTCCTACCCATATTGGGATATTTTATTGGGACTATCATAGACATAATTTGTACTGAATTTAGACTTCCTAGAATAAGAAACAAGACGTTTTTATGCAAAAATCCAAAATTTTGTGGTAGATTTGTATGGGGGTACCCATAAAAATGGGGTTAGAGAAAACCGCTTGTAAGTGCACATTTGACGGCTTAGGAGAGTCTAAGCTTCAAATATGGTGGCCCTATCCGAGTGTCCGAGATAATCTCTCTCATACGGCAGACAGAGACAGACGGACGGACGAAGGGACAAACAGACATAGCAAGTTCGACCCCTCTTCCAAATATATATATAATCTATATCTAGCCTCCTTCTATCTGTTATACATAAATAAGCTCTTTGTTTAGATAGACTTTCCACGTACTCAAGCTTTTTCTATATAGCGCTGGACAATGCCAGAATAGGTGTTCAACATTTTTTTTCTCCTCTTCATTATCACAGTTTCTACAAATATCATCAAAGGGAAGGGCTAGCCTCCTATTACAAGGGTCTTTAAGATAGTGTCCCATTATTACTGCTATCAGTGACGATATCTCTGTTCTGTTTATTTAGAAAATGTCACCTTTTACGAATGTTATCAGTCCAATTGAATCATAACAATATTTTCTAGAATTTATGATTCTCATCAAAACATTTAAGTGGCTCACTTCACCCTATATTAATTTACTTATTGATCAAATTGTGTTATATTTTCCCTGCTAACTAGTCACTAACTTATTGAAATATCGATCTGAAGGCCGAAATCATTGTGGAGGTCAAAATCATAGCGCTTTATTTATTTTTTTATTATTATTTATCGATTTAAAAGTACCTAAGTATGGATAAATTTTTTGAGCACTTCATTATTCTCGAATAAAGCAAGTTTTTTTTTTTTTTACTTTATTTTAATGAAGAGTTGTAATGTCGCACCTAAGCTTAAGTTAAAATTTTCTATTTATTTTTAAAATTATTTCTAAAATAATTGTTTGCACTTTAAACTTTTTGTGTTGTTCTTGTCATACGTCATTAGCGTTTGTTCGCAAAAAAAAAAAAAAACGAAAAAAAGAGTCATACTACTTAAATTCGACCTTGACTTTTACCTCGAGCAAATTATCGTCTGATAATACCAAGACAAAAAAATAATTCATAGTCACCGAACGTCTTAGCAATAAAAGCATACACACTAATATTTCTTTCTGACACACACACACACACATAAATACGTAGTCTTTTCAGCTACTTTACACAGATACAAACTACTGCGCATGTGTATCGAATTTGATTTTTTGTTTGGCGCTATTAGTTTTTTTTTTTTTTTTTTTTTTTGACTTTGACCAAGGCAAACCTTTTGGTATTATTATTATTTTTTTGTCTTTTGGTGCTAACGCGGCAAAAGGCACGTTTTTTTATTTCTTTTTTTAAATTTAATTTTTCTTTTTTATAATATTTTTTTTTCTCTTTTGTTTCGTATTGTCACTTTTCATTGATGAGACTTTGAATTTGTTTTGAAGCGCGGAAATAACCCAGTTCACTAAATTCATTATTTTTTTTGTATTTATTTAAAGTAGCTAACTGCAAATTAATTTTGCAAACAAAGCATGTACGTCTATGTTATTTTTTTATTGGTTTTAAATTTTTACTTCCGCCTAAGTTAATATTGTTGTCTTGTCTTTTCACTTTCAGTTTCAATTTACCAAAAAGATGGTAGCTGAGTGCATAAGCTATGATGAGAATCATTTGCCCTACATTGATTTGGGTATAGCGCGTATACGCATGGAAAAGGAACCTGAACCTGATTGGGTATTACAAAAGGCTGCCGATGAATTACGCGAGTTGCCTGGCATAAAGGAAAATGCTATCAAAGAGTTGCGCGAATTAATACAAAGTAAGTAACTACTGAAAAAAAAATGAAGTTTATTTTATTAACTAACGGATTTGTAAATTTTCTTATAGATGAAAGCTATCTAAACTTGCCAACAGATGATGAATACATAATGATGTTCCTGAGACCTTGCCATTACTATCCGGAAAGCGCTTTAAAACGTGTAAGTTAGACAATTTGTCGTAGAGTCGCAAATCATTTGCATACGAGTATATGAGTCAACAAATTATCAATGAGCTCGCCCATATATTTTATATTTTTGTTGAACTGGTTTTAAAGTATAATAAAAGTTCAATGAACTTTAAGTTACACCTTTTATTTTTGAATAAATATTTCATTTGTCAAAAGCAATATTAAAGGTGATCATGTCTATATCATGTTATCAGTTGTTTTGGTAAAATTTCATGATAATTTCGTGGGAATCATGGGTCCGATACAATCCAAGTTTAAATACAATACTCGTTTCGTTTCAAGTTTTAAGATAAAATGATAATACTCTTCACACTATCCCTGTCCACCATAAAATAACTGTCGGTCTATAAATATAAGCGATTGTTTTTTTGTTAAAAAATGGTCTGATGGGTCCATTGTGTTTGATGGGTCCATTGGGTAAAGGACAAATTCTTGATCGGTACTAAAAACCGAGTTAATATACGCCGTATGAATGTACTAATCTTAAAGGATAGATTTTTTTTAAAACAATGTGAGATACATTTTGTTTAAGCCCCAAAAAAAATTTTTTTCTTTGAAATTTTCACCCACTGAACCAATCTCAGTTGTATGCCAGGAATTCAACGCAAACCAGAGTTAGATACTTTTTTTATGTTTCTCCATCCATAATAATTTTTTTTATATTACAGTTGAAGAATTTCTATCACATGAAATTCAAATATGGCGCGCCATGCGAAAATATTATACCATCTAAAATGCGTAATGTCTTTGAATCTGATATAGTCCATTTGTGTCCAAATCGTGATCAACATGGACGCAGAATTTTGATACTCGAAGGCGGCAGTAAGTATTAATAACAAAAAAAAAAAAAAAAATATGATAAACGTCTCTATTCTTCCATACTCTATTTCTTCATTCTACATTCCAGAAAAATGGAAGCCATCAAAAGTGCCTGTAATAGATCTATTCCGTGGCGTACAGCTTACTGTACTCGGTTCCATGATTGAGCCTATTTCGCAGGTGTGCGGTGCTGTTGTTATTATCGATATGGACAGTTTGCCCTTGAGTCATGTAACACAATTTACGCCATCGTTTGCCGCTATGTTGCTTGATTATGTACAGGATTGCATTTGCATGCGTCTGAAGGCTGTGCACATTGTTAATAATTCGTATATTTTCAATATGCTTTTTGCCATTTTTAAGCCGTTCATACGTGAGAAGCTGCGAAAACGTATATTTTTCCATGGTAAAGATTGGAAAGCGCTAACATCACATATCGATGCTGAATGTCTGCCCGTAAAATATGGTGGCACTGCAACATGGGAATTTCCGCCTGGTAAACTGCTCGGTGAATTCTTTGAGTGTTATACGTCAGATTATGAGAGTAAGTAAAATTAATCGGAAAATTATTTTTGTCTATTTTGCTAATATTTGTTTTTTGTTTTTATAATTACAGAAGCCGACAGTTATGGTTTTATGGATGGTTATCAGATGAAAAAGAAATGATTGATTTTGGTGTACTTTTTATTTTAATTTACCAAAATTGTTTACTTGATAAACAAAATTTTTTTTTAGTTTTAAGTACATTTTTGTATGGTTTTTTGTGATATTGTTAATTGATATCTCTAAGGGTTTCGTGTAAATGAAAAAAAAAAAAAAAAAAAGTAACACTTACATTTGTATATATTAACTACGAAAGACATTTTTTAAATATTCCGCAAAAGTGTAAAAATAAGTTTTTTCTATTTTTTTTATACATAAATACATTCAATATATAAGTTTGTTATAAGATTTTTGCATAAAAACTTTAGTTGTGTAAAGAAGTTTTTAGTAGGTTTTTTCTGTCATCGTCATTTGTGTGTATTGTTTGAGAGTACTATAAATAAATAAATTGTTGGATATTTTTTTGTTAAAATATAATTGTTTTTTACTTATGCCAATATGCATTTCTTTGGATTTAAAATTTAGTTAAAAAATAAAATATCAGAACATTTTAAACATTTTTGAATTTAACTGTCAATAATTGCACAGGGTGTTTATGGTTCTATCACAACACAGGGTATTGCACTAGCTTATTAGAAAGAGCTTTGTAAGCTCACTGCTATTAACATTTAGCTTTTTACTTTAGTAAAAACACACACCAGCGCTTTATCGTCAGCCCTGTTAATGTTAATTAACTGTTAATTAACATTATCGGAGTCTGTTCGTTTACTGTTAAGTTACGGGACCCTGTTATCAAACCTTGTAATTAACAGTAAACTAACAGAGTCCGATATAAATAAGTATCTAACGAATGCGATCAGTTTAGTGTGTGTGCGTGTGGCGAACAGATGCGCAACGTTTTGGTTATTATTATTGAAAATTAATTAAATAAATTTACTTAATTAAATGAGATATTTTTTTACGGTGTGTAATTAAAATTTTTATAGTAATAAATTTAATGATTATCAAAAATAAATCGTTGCTAAAATCAAAATGATGAAATACATTCTACAAATACAATACTACAACAACAACAATTAAAACATATGATATCACTCTTCTTCTTCTTATTCTTCTTTAATTGTGCCGGTAGACAGCATTTAACAAACGCACAGTGGGACAAATACTTATTATGACGCGGATTAATTAAAGATCGCAAATAATGAGAATATTTAAACATGCGTTATAGTAGTGTTGGCACTACTTTCGGTAATTTTTTCACAGTGATTTAAAAATTGCAGTGTCGCACGGCAGTGAACATGTTTAGTTATCGGTGATTTTGTTTATAGCTACAGATCATTTAATTCACTAAAAGAGCGGCCTATTGAAATGTTGATAACACAAGTGTTTTCCCAAATAATTTTTTTTTTTGCAACTTTCTATCAAGTCAACTTCAATCATATCAATATCAATCTTTTTCGCGAGAACTGCGATTTTATCACTGTTCGCCCTAATCACACTGCGGCTCAAAAATCACTCTTTATGTCAATACTACATTATAGACCCTTAATGTAGTGTTGAACTTTTTCCCTTCTACAGGGTGCTCCGCTTTGTGGCTCCCTGTGATTTTGTGAATAATGAGAAAATTCCTTTTATGTATGAATATGGTCACGATATTTACGCCATAAATTGTACTAGACTGCAGCGATAATCTGAAAGCAAATGCCAATTTTATAGCAGTTTTACATCAGAAACCACAAAACGAAGCACCCTGTAATATTTAAAAGTTATTATTCTAAATATGATTTTAACGTTTTTTTTTTTTTTTTGGGTTCACAACGTGAACTTTACAATAGCAAAAAACTTTTAATATATTTTGAACATTATACATAATTTCAAAGTCCAAAAGTAAGTCATCTACAGTGCAATAACCGGGATTGTGATTTCTATTGTTGCAAAGTTCAAATATTTTTGAACGACTTTTTAAAAACTCCTCTAGGTCTTTCCATTTCAAAGATATGACTCTCCAGTTTTAAAGATCCACAAAGGACCCAGATTAAAATTTTCCAAAATTCCGTTTTAGTGTTCACCTAAATTGTAAAATGATTTAAACCTCATTTCTGAAGCCGTTTCGCCTGATGACTGAGCGGCTGTCAGTCAGTCAGGAAAAGAAATTTATACAATATGTATATAGACTTCAGTTAACTGTTTTACTACACAAACATACGGTCAATTTCGAACAGACCGACCATTTCTTCTATTCAATTTTTAGTGAACTTGCATTTATGACAAAAAAAAATTGTCATTTTCGGCCACTGTGCACTGTTTCAATTTTAAACCTTATCTTATTTTTTTTTTATATGTAACACAAATTTATAAATTATATTATTCTCTTCTATTCCAGAGCTAAAACGTGACTATCAAAAATAAAAAAACCGGTTTAACCGTTTCAAAAGCGGGTTAATTGTGAGCGCTGTTTATTGTTATCAATCATTCCGAGTATAAAAGCAATCACTTTCTTTGCAAGAAGTTTTATTTAAAAAGTTCTTTTTAACCGAAAAAAGCGAAAATGTGGCATAGAATCTTACTACTAACAGGATTAACAGGATTACTAATATTTACACCAACGGCAAATGGTGCAAATATCCTTGGACTTTACGAGTCATAGTCCATCACATCTCGTCATACATATGGCTATGGCACGTACACTCGCCGAGCAAGGACATAATGTCACCGTAGTCTCATCAATGAAATCGCGTGAAAATATTCCAGCAAATGTGACACACATTCTTATTGAGCCAACGGAGAGGCATAAAATACAATTTCGTCATACGGTCGACGAATTGACAAATCGTAAAGCAAACAAGCTGCAATTATTTAAAAATATACAGGGTACTGTGGACTCACAATACGAACTGATGCTGGATCCACGTTTTACGCAACTCTATGAGAATTCAAAATTTGATTTAGTAATTGTTGGCTATTTCATGAACGTTTTTCAATTGGGCGTAGCAGCTAAGTTCAATTGCCCGCTAATTGTTAGCTGGGTTGGTGGCCCCGTTGATATGGCTGATTATCTGACTGGTAATCCCAGTGAGATATCATATGTGCCGGTGCTCTATATGGAACCCAAACTTGGTGATGTTATAACATTTGAGAAACGTTTAAAATTCTTTGTGGCGCATATGTACACAAGATGTGTTGTGGCCGTATTGGAATATCGTATGAGAAATTTTCATAAGTAAGACATACATACCCTATAAATATATGGCTTACCAAAATTGTATTAAAAATTTATTTTTTTATAGCATAATTTATGCCAATGAAACCAACTTTCCAACATATGATGAAATGAAGCGACGCATCTCTCTAGTATTCTCGAATTATCATGCACCTAGTGAGGGTCCTATTAGACCTATAGTTCCCAATTATATTGAAGTTGGTGGTTTACAAGTTAAAGAGACTGCAGATCCATTACCAAAAGTAAGTCAATATTTTTTTTTATAATATTTAATTGAAAAAAAAAATAAACGTGTTTCTTTTTAGGATATTGCCAACTTCTTAGATAACGCGCCGCATGGTGCTATTATCTTTAGTTTGGGTTCGAATGTTAAAACCGCAATGCTTAAACCTTCAGTTATAGAAGCCATCTATAATGTTTTGTCGCAACGAAAGCAACGCGTTATTTGGAAATGGGAAGATTTAAATCGTACACCTGGCAATGCCACAAACATACTCTATCGTCAATGGTTGCCACAGGACGATATATTGGCGCATCCTAAGACGAAACTTTTCATAACACATGCTGGCAAGGGTGCCGCTGCAGAAGCGCAATATCATGCTGTACCCATACTTGCGCTACCCGCTTATGGTGATCAATTTGGTTTGGCTGATTCGCTGGTTAAATCTGGTTTTGGTCTAAAATTAGATTTGACAACATTAACCGAGTCCGATTTTCGTGCTGCGGTTACGCAAGTTCTAGAGAATTCTACTTATGCCGAAAATGTGCGTAAATACTCAAATTTTTATCGTGATCGTCCGTTAAGCGCTAAACAGAGTTTTATCTATTGGACTGAATATGTGCTGCGTCATAAGGGTGCATTGCATCTGCAGACCCCATTGGTACATATGAATTTTATTGAACGCAATAATTTAGATATTTATGCTTTGATATTTTTAATAATTTATGCAAGTTGTTTAGTTGTGAAATTCGTTTCACGTTTTTTAAGCAAAAAATTATGTAAGAAAAATAAGTTGCCTAAAAATAAAGTTAAGCGTAATTAAATTATTTTGTGTTAAATAAAAGAAACTATTACAATTATTATTATTTTTTTTAAATTATTATTTTTAATTATTCAATTTTAAATTTATTTATTTATTTATTTATTATACCCGTCACACATTGTTTGAAACAGGTATTACCAGTTTGTCGGAAAATTTGTAACACATTGATGGAGGCATTGTAGACCCCATAAAATAAATATTCTCGATCAACTCGACGAGACGAGTCGATCTATCCGTTTGTCTGTCTAGGCTAAAAATTTAAACTTAAGCTTTTCTACATCCTGTTTACTTTATATGTTAAAATCAAAGTGCCACATCCACTTTTGGTCATAGTCCCCATACAAACGTTCAACATTTTGTCAAGTTCTTACAAGAAAAAAAAAAAATATTTATAGAGCTAATGGCCCCGAATATGGTACAAATGCTTCTTATATCAAGCCAAATCTTCACTTTAAAATAGGCTCTGATCAATCCGCGATATCTAAAGATTTTTAAGATAAGATAAGATCTATCCACGTTAAATGATGTGTGACAGGTATATATGCTTGGGTCCAACCGAAGTTTACTTTTTTCTTGTTTTTGTTTGTTTTTAATAGAGAGAATGTGATAATTGATAAAGCTTATCAGTAGCCAATGACTGATAATAAAATAAAAACAGATGTTTGTTGCCACCATGTGTAAATGGCAACAATGTAGCTTCGTAGCAGGGGACTATAGTATCTTGAAAACAATGACTTGCTAAATAAATCATAAGACACAATGCTGCAATATTGTTTATTTTCCATGATTTCCATCAATTGATTGCCGTCAGGAACACGTCCGTGTAAAGGAAACTGCAAACTGCTATCACCGAGTGGGCTTTTCTCGCGTGATCACTGCATAGTGTCAACTGAAAGACACATGAATATAAAATGTGCATTGATCACAATAAACCACGCTCACCCTCACTCTCTGCGACAATTAGCGCCGCTACATGATCCATTCCAGAATTTGAGGTAGTTTTGTGTAGGTTTGCCTCTCTGAAAAATAATAATAAACTAGTGACAAAATGAATATTGAATTAGAGATGGGCGCCGGGCGGAAGAGCCGCGAGTCCCGATGGGTCACAAATGCTTTTAAATTAAATCGATTTCGACAATACTCGATTAAATTTTATTTTAAAAAAAAAAAAAAAAATTTATTTACTATGCGTTTGCGCAACCGAACAACCACATCTCTACACTAAATATCGAATATAATTTTTAATAAATCTTAAGTTCACAAAAAGAATGTTTTTTTTTTTTTGTATTTCATACAAATTTCTTTTATTTTTAGTGCCTTTTAACTTTGTTCTTTGACTTCGTTCCTTTGTTTTTCCTTGCACGCAATTTATTTGCAATTTTCTTAAGAATATAACTAAATATAAGCGTAACCACAAATAATATTAAAAATATTAACGCATAAATATCTAAATTATAATATGCTATAGTACACATATGTACGGCTGGACTCTGTAAATGCGGTGCTCCATGATGTCGCAGTACATATTCCGTCCAGAAGACAACACTCTGTTTTACGCTTAACGGACGATCGCGATAGAGTATCGAAAAACTCTTGACAGCATTCAGATATTTTGGATTTTGTAGAACATCCGTGATTTTAGATTTAAATTCAGTTTCGGTAAGTTGCAATAGCTCCAAAGCAACACCATAATCAGAAGCAACCATTTTTATCGCATTGCTTAGTTGATCACCAAATATTGGTAACGCTACCATTGGTACACCATGATACAATGCTTCGGAAATGCCACCTTTTCCTGCATGTGTTATAAATAATTTTACTTTGGGATGTGCTAGTATATCGTCTTGTGGTAGCCATTGCTTGTAGAGTATATTAGCTGACTTGCCGGGTATATTTTCCAAATCTTCCCATTTCCAAATGATATTTTGCTTAAGACTGGAAAGTGTTTTAAACATAGTTTGCACTATTTCCGGTTTAATGTGTGTACTCTTCACGTTGGAACCGAGGCTTAGCAATATAACACCATCTTTGGATTTGTCGATAAAGTCTGCAATATCCTAAAATTTAAATATTTAAAGTTGATTTTTTATTTTTGAAAGTTAAAATTTTATAGTTTATAATTTTTATGGCATTCACTAATACAATATATTGAATTTAGGAAACCGATGGTTCCGGATATTGTGGGGCATTTCATTTGTACCCGCCACACATAGTGTGAAATCATGAATTTTTTTTTGTTGTTTGTTAAACTTATATTTTTTTTACAAACCTTTGGCAGTGCATCTGGTTTTTCTTTGATTTGTATGCCACCAATTTCCACAGTGCCCGGTACTAATGGACGTATAGGTCCTTCACTGAGCGTGTGACTGGCAGTAAATATCAACGAAACATTACGTTGCATTTCAGCAAAACTG
This sequence comes from Leucophenga varia, assembly GCA_018903435.1. NCBI lineage: Eukaryota > Metazoa > Arthropoda > Insecta > Diptera > Drosophilidae > Leucophenga > Leucophenga varia. The sequence goes on along the minus strand of JAEIFJ010001509.1, from coordinate 849,218 downwards.
CGTATATTTTTATCATGCGAAAAGAGGCGCCTATATTAACAAAAATAAACAAAATTAAATTAATAAATTGTTATAAAATTTTATTAGGACTCATACTCACTCATAATACTGCGTAGCACGCCATTTAAAAATTAAACTAGCAAAACGTAAAATTAACGATTTAAAAAAATTATTTAAACGTTTGCCAAAATTCATGATTTCACCGCTCACTGAAGGCGTTAACATTGTTGGCACATAGGAAATCTCACGCGGATTTCCAACATAATTATCCAGAAATTCCATTGGTGTTTGCATCCAGCTTATGATTACCGGACACCCGAATTTCGCAGCAACGCCCAATTGAAAATCATTAAGAAAATAACCCAAAATAACCAAATCGTATTTATTTTTATACAATTCGATAAATCGTGCATCTTCCAGTAACTCAACTTGTTGCTCAATCAGTGCTGTCATCGAGTTTATTAAACGCATCAATGTGCCTGTTATGGTATTCTTAGTTGCGGCCATACTTTTCTTTTGTTCATCCAAAATTTTCACATGTTCCGCACTTGGCGGTATAACGATTATATTTATATTTGGATGCGTTACTTTGGGTTTGACACTCGAAACTACGGTTACATTGTGTCCACGCTCTGCAAGTGCTTTTGCGACGGACATGTGTATTATCAAATGTGATGTACTGTGACTGCTGAATACGCCAAGTATATTGGCACCATTTGTAGACGTGGCACTTAACGTCAAAACGAGCAAAAGTGCTGCAACAATTAAACACAGCCGCGCCATGCTTTTTTTTTTTGTTAAGTTTCACCGGCAAACGTTTGCTCGAAACTGATTTTTATTTTAGTTTGCATTCAGCTTAACGTTCTTTTTTTTTACTTTAATCAATTTAATTTTTATTATTATTATTTTTGTTTTCATTCGAACGGGTTTGTCTATCTTATCAACACTGCGTGTGCTTCATAATCTAATGATATTGGCCGGCAATGTTTGTTTACACCAAATAATTGTGAAATTGCTGGTCGCAAAGTGTGTTGGAAAAGTATTATACCTGTCATACATATAGTTTTTTTTTTGTATGAAAATAGCTTCAAATTGAGTAAAACTACGAAGCAGGGTTCTGTCCAGAGAAACAAAAAACTTAACTCTACAAGACGCTAATAATGCATGTCCTGATGTATGGCTTAGAAGCATGGGTCATGGCAGAATCGGATACGTCGGCGTTGGGCATGTTTGAGAGGAAGGTACTTTGGAGAATCTTTGGTCCAGTTAGAGTGAAATATTACATCCGTAAACGCACGACCGATGAGCTGTATGAGCTATATACTGACATTGACATAATCGAAGGGACGTGGCAGAGAGGACGTTCACCGCTGCTTTGGGAAGACCAGATCCGCATGATCGGTATCCCAAACTGGTGTATTGTAGCACTAGATTACAACCGCAGGTGCTGCCAAGGCCAACAATCGGCTGTAGTGCGATTTATATATACATTGTATCAAAACTTTGTTTGTATCGGATTATTGACTCCATGCCATCCCTTTTCCAAATTTTACCAAAGCTACAGTGTATCTAAAATAAACTAAACCCAGATGTGGCGGGTATTTGAGCTTCCGTTCCACCGAAGTTGACGTTTTTCCTTGTGGTAACAAAAATCGGGCATTAAACATTACTCTAGAAAACATATCATGAAGAACCGTAGGACCATCTGTTGCAAAAATATTGGAATTGCCAGAAAAGGGTAGTTATTTAACAAGATCAAGCTTTTATTTTATTTTTTTTTTAACTTTCCATGCCATTGATTCATATTTCTGTTAGGCCTCATCTGTGTGATGAACCAGAAATCAGTTCATTTGTTTTTGATTTCTTGTCAAACGACGATTGTTTTTTCATCGATGTTTGACAATAATTTACATAAACAGTTTAAACCGATCCTTTTATTAAGACTACTCAATAAAACTATATTTACTGCACTTACATTTTAGAGGTTACCCTCGCCTTAGTCTATTAAAATGTTATTTTTGTATATATTTCATCTATAAATAACACACAACACATAATGCAGTCTATTTAAATTTCTTTGCACCTGGTGCTATAGGATTCGGTTCAGTGCGCAACAATTGTTTATTCTGTCCAATAATATGTTCAATATGTGTTATTTCACGTAACTCTGCTTTGTGTTCTTGCAGTGTACGTAAAAATTCCGGATAGAGTAACTTCAGTGCACTGTGATCGAGCGTTGGAAACAAATGATGCAATGTATGTTCACCAAAATGTGTCAGCACTAGGAAATCTGAGCCTTTAATATCACCACGATCGATTATGGTATCCACTTGAAATAGACCCCAATCAAGATCTGCGCGTACAGCATCACCATCATGATAGATGCGTGGATCATGATGTGCAGCAGTAACGCCCACCAACGAAAAGATAAAACTTCCAGATGTGAGTATAAAAAGCCATTGTCCGATTACAGTGATTAGTGGCGCCTCAGAAACAAGATACATGAGTGTGGGCAGTGTAAAAGCAATCAGATCATGCCAAAACATTAAATTCTTTTTGAAAATTGAGTAAATTATGCTGAAAAAAAAAATATACATTTTATTTACATAAATTCCGGAACCCATTTTTTCTGATAACCACAAAAAAATTAAATGCAATACTCACCGTCCCACAAATTGTACATAAATAAGCACTGCGTATACAAAAGGTGATATAATTAGTGATACAATACGCCGTACTTTTGAACCGTAATGTATGCTGGGTACCCAGCACAGGAATGGCTCAAAAGTGACATTTCCAAATCGTGCAAAGAATTTGGATAGATATGATGCGATAATGCATGCGATATGCGCCATGTTGAGAAATTCATTAAAATAAAATTAAAAGTGTGCATTTGCCAGTTGTCGCGCTGATGAAAGAAGTTATGCGATGCGGTCGCTAGCCAAGCAAGTGAAAGTCCGGCGAGCAATTTGAAGATGAGCAGATCAGTACGTGTGGCGGCAATGCTTAAGAGTAGCAAAGCGGAAAGAATACCAAAATGAAGCAGCTGTTTAGGTGTAAAACATTTTAAGTAAATATTAATTAAGTACTTAATTAAGTAATTTCTACATAATTAACAAGTAAGGTAGTAGGTGTTAGCGTGTAATCTTAGTAAAGTTGGCTTGTTTAATATATTTTTCTATAATTATAAACCATAACAAGAATCTAAACTGTTGCAATTAGACGAGGGCTGTTTAATAACTTAGTGTTTATTAAAGTTCAAAGTCAAATTTAAAGGTGAACTGCTGATTGAGCTATTTTAGCGCAATCAAAGTTTTTTTTTTCAATAAACCTGTTCTATATTCAATTTTTATTGAACGCTTTCTTAGCTTATCGTTCAATTTGCATTCAGTTTGCATTCAACTGTAATGGTTAGCTGTGTCGTTATATGGTAAATGTAATAAACTTTTAGTGCTATTTTAATTTCAATATTCAGACTTGATATAGAAATTCTAAATGATTTTGCGATGAGCTAAACAAAAATTGATCGTGCGTTTGCATATTTTTTTATGTTAAAGAGTGAAATAGCTTTTCTTTGATTGCTATGGTACCCTACATTTGTTGAGTAAAATGTTATATTAAATATATAAGAAAATATGCAACGTGCAAATCGAAACACTCCAAATTCCAGATACAAATCCTAATATTTGCATTCGTTCTTATGTTAAGAACATTCGTTTTTATATTAAGAACATTCGTTCTTATATTAAAAACATTCGTTCTTATATTAAGAACATTTGTTCTTATGTTAAGAACATTCGTTCTTATATTAATAAGTATAATACATTAGTTTCAAATACTGATTAGAAAGTGCATAACAACTCGTTTTTAAAAAATAAATAAATGGTAAGTGCAGTGGACTAATCCACTCCAAATCCCGTCAGCACATTGTAAATTCCACAAAGGAAAAATAGTTGAAAATTTCATTTTAAAGGATTCAAAACTTGGTGACCTACTGGATAACAAGATAACTAATGTTAGGCACAAATAAGTGCTTCACTCTTCATACATATATGGAAAAAATGTAAGTGTCAAGAACAAAGTCAAAAGTTTAGGTATTCCCTTTAAATTTTCTGTTATCTGTGCTTCTAAAAATAAAAAAATATCCTTTATCTATTTTCGAATACTTACATTAGTTTTTTGACTTGGTTTATAATCCAATTCCTTCAAACGATTGCGTACACGACGCTTTAGTGTCATATAGAACCCATTCTCATGCAGCGTAAATTTATAATTTCTTGGTTTTGACGCTTCGCGTACTTTGTACTTTTTTAAAATTTCTTCAGGTTCCAGAAATATGTGATGCGATGCAAAGGGTTCGGTTATATCAGTGCCTTTAGTTTGTTCAATCCAAAAAGCACCGCCCGGGTGTCGTTTAGCAAAATTCGTAAAATCGTAAAGAGTATTGCCAATGCGCCATAAACCTTCGGCGGCATCATCACGACGTTTGCCCGCAAGCCAACTAAATATGTTAGATTAAGCAAAAATATTTATGATAGAAAGAATCAAGATAGAAGATTACAGTAGTCACTGACCTTTCATTGCTGATGAATTTATTCAAGCGATATGATGGATATTTATGTGATATGCCCGATACTCTCCATGCTTCAAGTTCTGTTTGCTTTGTTGCGTTTGGTGCCATTATCACGGATTTGTTTTTATTTTTATTTTTAGTTTGTCACTGATAGCTCATGCATATATTTACAATATCAATAGCCATATACCATAGTATAGGAATTTTTTTAATACTGTCTTTAAAACTTGTATCACACACGATTGTATTCGCTTAGTTTGTTGAAAAGCGACTAAACTTTTTTTTATTGTAGCATGTCCAAGTTTTGTTTTGTTTCTGTTTTTTGATTAATTAAAAACAGAAAAGCGCTCAGAACTACGTCATTGATTTTTTTTATTTTTATTTAATAAAAGCTTTAAGAATTCTAATCGAAGTGTCGAACGATCATTTCTGTTTGCTTTCAAGCGTGGTGGAACACTGATCTTTGTTGTTTACTCAGCATTACTTGCACGAACCGAGAATAGGGCAAGTGGATTAGAAACGATTATAAGCGTAAACGCTTAGCATTTGTTTTGTCTCAATAGATTGTTTTTATTATTATTATCATCATTGTTATTTTAGAAAGAAACGACTATTTTTAATTTTTCGGAAAGTTTGTAACGCAATAAAGGAGACATCTTAGATCCTAGACAAGCTGATCTTGCTATGTCCGTCTGTCTGTCTGTCTGTCTGTCAGTTTGGTGCTGCTCGGCTCATTCGCTCAGTTTTGGAGATATGGAATTTGAAACTTAAGAATTTCTATGTTTGGGTACTTACGTTTTGACCAAATCCAGCCTCCTTTGCTATGTCCGTCTGTCTGTCTGTCTTGGTGTTTATTCGCTCAGTTTTGGAGATATGGACATGAAACGTTTTGACCAAACCCAGCGTTTTTGTTGATGTTTCTAATGTTGTTATCTATATTCCTATGCAATTTGTTTCAAATTTTGTGTAAAGGGTATTGAAGCTTCGGCTCTATCAAAGTTAAAGTTTTTATTTTTTAAAGTATTTTTCCGTTTACATAAAAGAGTTCCCGTGACACATGTAGTGTAGATCTGTTGTTATCAATTTTTTCAATGGGCTCATAATTGTTTATTACAATATTAAATTTTATATTTAGATCTTTACAAATAAAACGTATTTTTATTACCTAATACCGTGACGTCTGTTGACTAAGAAAGAAAACAAGAATCACGTTCAGTGATTTATTCACAGTGATTTAAAAATTGCAGTATCACACTGCTTCTAGAAGTAGTGATCAGTGATTTTCTTGTTTTTTAGTGAACATGTTCAGTTATCGCCAATTAGGTCTATGAATGAATTAATTGATTAATCAAGGAGCAATCGATTTTTTAGTAGTAATCAATAGATCAATAATAGATTAATCAACAATCAATAATCAAGCAAGTTGATAGAAGACAATATACTCGGCATTGACTAGCAAGCGTGATAAGAAATTTTTATAAGTGAACGGTAGATAAGCGGTTCTTCACTTATTACCGTTTTAATTACTGAAACCACGATCATCAAAAATATTTCGTGATTATCATGATTAATCAGCAAAAATCAATTTTTTCTTACAATCATCAACAATAGATTATTTCTAACAATCTCAAAGCCCTATTGCCAATTTTGTGTATCGCTCTTCGCGAACAGTGAATCTTTCATTTATCAGTGATTGGTGCATTTAACAATCTCCGCGAATCGTTCATATTCGCTTGTTGTGTTGCTGTATCCAAATAGTTCAGTTAACGGCGATTTTGTTTATCGCTCTTCGCGAGCAGTGAAACTGTTCAGCAATTGCTGATTGTTTTTGGCAAACTGTGATTTTATCACTGTTCGCAGTCACTGTGATTTTCAAGTCAAATATCACTCTTTTTGCCAACGCTAGTCGAAATGTTTAAAAAATTTGTTCAAAATAATTGACGATTCAGACCAGTGTTTATTTTAATCAACGCAATTATTTGCGTTGTCATGCATTTATGCCGTGGAAAGTGATAAGCAGTTGACACGATCTCTAATCGTATTCAAACGATTTCTAGCATACATCAATTAAATTGAGTCTGCCCACAGCAGCTTTATTGCTTATCTATGCATTTACCGATTTGTTTACGTTTATATAATTTAATGTTAGGTCGTTCTAACATTTATAAACCTGTCGATTAGTGCGCATTTAGCACCAGTTTAAAAGTTTCACCCCATGTGAGCGCAAGTACATACTAATTCGGGGTGTAATATTTAAAAGTGCTAAAGTATTAAAAATAAATTTTATTTATTGTTGTCCTTTAAAAATACAAAAATGGTGATTGAAACCTGGAAAAAGTCCGGAATAGCAACGAAATTTCCCACCTATCGTAAATCAGCGCTAATAACAACGCATAGGTTAATTAAAATAAATTTAAAATAATTCAAGTGATTAAGTGATTATATAACTTTTATGATTTTTTTGTTATTTTTCAAATAAATAAAAAGCTGGCAGAAAGGCAAACAACAGGATGATGAAGCAGAAGGTCTATGGCGTATATACGATGGAATTTACGATTTTACGGAATTCATAGATAAACATCCGGGTGGTTCATTTTGGATACGTGAAACAAAGGTAATTTCAAGAATTCTGTAAAATTAAAATTTTCAAAAGACATAAAGTACCTGACTAAGTGACTGGACCGAAATTATAAGAACCGTGAGTGGTGTAAATGAAAGTGAAGTCTCAGATAAATAAATACACGTTCACACACAAGGCAAAACCCCTGAGGGCTCTCCCTAAAGTTGCAGAAATTAGAAGAAAACGAATCGAAATTTAAAATTGTGATTAGTTTAATGCCAGGAATATGCGAGCTAGATTTTTAGGCCCCAGACAGAGTCTACTCGCAAATTCAGTTTATGGAATCAGTTAACAGATTGCCAGATATGGCTCCTCCCCCTTATTGGTCCGGAGCCTTTCTGCGAGCTTAGTTGGGCTTCAGCCATACGTATAATTGATAGGTTCTCCGCAGAATCTCTTCAAACATAGGTAGCAAACCTAGGACTCCTGTCCAATCTTCAGGACTGGGTAGCTGGAGCCGAAGACTGTGTCTGTACAAGATTGTATATTTTTTTAACGGCAGCGATAGCTGTCCACTGTTCATAAGAATTAATTAAAGAAAAAAAAATATTTTGAATGTGTAGAAATTTTTTATTAAAACTTTAAAAATTTTAAAGATTATTACTGAGTACTAACTAAATAAAAAAATGTTTTTCATATATTACTGCTTTACAGCGCTAATTGCAGATTAAGAATGCAATACGTGATTATCAATTAGCACAAAATCATCATGATGCTCGCTAAGACTGGCTAATTTCTGAGCAATTATCATTGAGCGTCTCGGTTCCTCGAGCATTTTTTCGGGCTGTTTGCGGAATATCTGTTCTTGTAAAAGAATTCGCTCCAATTGCATAGCACGTTGAATTAATCCGACTGCACGAAATTGACGTATGTAGGACTCTTCTTCACTTATTTTTTCAAAATTTTACGTTGATGTTTGGTACTTTCGTCATGATAGCGATAAATTTCTATAAGTATGTCCGCATTTCGATTATAAATTTCATTGTTCGAATTAACCGCATCATTTGCTACCAGATTACTGCATCCGGAGTTGAGTGGCGTTGTTGTTGTTGTCGCTTCACGTTTTTTGTTTTCCGTTATTAACTGCTCGAGGATCATGTTGCGTACTGGCATTAGTATACCACGACGTATTTTACGGTAACCAATATGCTGGCGCAAAGATTTGAAGTTTAGTAATTGTGTACCCCATGACATGATCTGCAATGGTGTCTCCTGTTTACGTCTAGACTGATTCTTGGGATACAATTGACGCTTAAGTTGCTGCACTCGGGCCTCCGAGTCAATTAATGCTTGCAAATGTGGTTGAAATTTTGCTCGGAATTCGTTGTTGTCACATGGCTGAAATGCTTTTGATAGTGGCATTGGCAAACGTTTAACTTCATAGATTTTCCAAATGCATTCGTTGAGATATGAACGTTTCTGCGGATCTTGAAAATTCGGTGGGTTGTTATCGTTTGTACGGAAATACATAATAATTTTTTTGCAACTCTTGCTGCAATACGTTCCCAGTCTGGTTCTGCCATGATATACGGTTTATTATTATTTTGTAGACTATATTTTAATAGCTGAGTTCTAAGTTTGTGTTTAACTCGTCTAAGGACTTAAACAAACTGATATCCTTTTCCATAAAATCTACCGCTTTTATACAGTTACGCGATGTGAAAAGTAGGTAGAAATTTAAATCGCTTAATCGATTGGGTCGGTTTATGTGGGTTGCATACGCACATTTTGCGCAAAATTTTAAGTCATAAAATTGTTACGTTACAGGTAGACAGACGTTCCTTGACGATTGATGGGTTAATTGTTAACGCAACTGTTTTATAGCGCCACAGCTGTTGTCTGGAATTTCACAGAACACATTTTACTTTCATAAAATTTTTATTTCTTCGTTTTCATACTCCGAAATATCGTAAAGAGTTAAGATTCTCAGTAAAAAATTCTGGGAAATAATTTGACTTTCAAAAGATGTTGTTAAATGTACCATAACTGGAAATCCCTTCCTTGATTCTAAGTGCAATGAAATTTTGAAAGTTCTTCGTTATACCCGCCACAAAAAGTGTGTAGGGTATTTTCACAACGCATTAAAGGTGGAGACCCTATAAAATATATATATTCTTGATCAACACGACGATCTACGATTTAGTAAAGTCTTTCTGTCTGTCCGTCTGATTCGTTTAGTTTTGAAGATATTGTCCTGAAATTCGAAATTTAAACTTTTCTTAGTTCTAAACAGTTCGGGTGCCACACTCACTTTAAAGGCCCCATACAATCTCACCGCTTTTTTCGACTTTTAGTATGAAAATAGCTATTATTTATGAGTGTATTTACTTCAAATGGGCCCCATTATTGTGTCTAAACTTTGACAAGCCATTCCTTTTCCAAATTTTACCAAAGCCACTGATGATCAAAGATTAACTAAATTAAGATAAGGTGGATATTAAAGCTTCGGTTACATCGCTTTTCCTTGTTTGGCTTCATTTTGGTAAGATTTTGAGATTAGAACGAGAAAGCGAACCAAGTTTGTACTTTAGATTCGGATTCAGTGACCCAGAGTAACAAGTTTTCAAAACATATTATCCAAAACATACTTAAATTTGGGTAGGTTTGAGTGGGATTACTCCTTATATTGGGGTTAAAAAAATTTACTTAATATATGTCAACATGATTGTTCTGGAGAGTCTCAATTTTAAGTTTGGAGGCTCTATCTATGATAGTCTCCTAGATCGTTTGTCTCATACGGAAGAAGACGGACATAGATAGACCGATTTGGCTTTCGATGCTTATTAAATTAGTTTTAATATTTAAATTAATGATCTGTTCTACAATACATGGTGTATTTAGGGTACCGATATAACTGAAGCCTTCGAAGCACATCATCTAACTTCAGCACCCGAAAAGCTGATTACCAAATATAAAGTACGTGATGCATTGAAACCGCGAATCTATACGCTGACACTGCATGAGGATGGCTTCTATAAAACGGTCAAAAGACGCGTGATCGAGAAGTTAAAAACAATTGATAAGACGACGCCAAAGCGTAAAAGTGATGTAAGTCATTAATATAATATATAGTATATATGTAATAATGATTATTAAATTAATAAATATAACATTTTTACAGCTGATACATATTGGCATGATCTTGGCTACATTTGCTTTTGCCATTGCCAGTGTTAAATTTAATAGTCTTTTGGCATTGGTTTTGGCCAGTGTTGCACTCTGTTGGAATGTCATCATTTCGCATAATTACTTTCATCGACGTGACAACTGGCATATGTATGCCTTCAATTTGGGCATGTTGAATTTCTCGGGATGGCGTGTTTCGCACGCTTTGTCGCATCACATCTATCCGAATTCGTTTATGGATCTTGAGTTGTCCATGTTTGAGCCATTCCTTTGCTGGATACCAAATCCGCATATAAAAAGTTTAGCGTTACGTTACGTTTCGTGGATAACAGAACCGATTACCTATTTCATAGCATTCTTTTTGCAAATGCTCACCAGGTAATTTAATAGTTTTAATTTTTTTTTTCTACTTTACATAAACTCTTTTCAATTTTTGCTTTAACAGAATATATTACTCGCTGCAATACACCAACATTCTCTACTGGCATGATTTGATATCATTAAGTTTACCACTTACCATGTTCTTGACCACGGATGTGTCATTGTGGCTCTGCATACGCCAATGGATTTTTATGACTGCAATTGCTAGTTTTTCGTTTTGTGTAATTGGCTTAAATGCTGCGCATCATGATCCGGAAATTTATCATGAGGGCGATGCAAATCGTGAAGATCGTGATTGGGGCCTTTTTCAGGTTGATACAATTATCGATCGTGGCGATTTGAAGGGTTCACAATTTTTAGTTTTGACGCATTTCGGTGATCATGTTTTGCATCATTTGTTCCCGACACTGGATCATGGCATTTTACCGGAGCTGTACGGCATTTTGTATGAAACACTTGATGAATTTAATGGGGAATTGCGTGAATGTAATCATTTACAGCATATGATTGGGCAGCATAAACAATTATTACGTATTGAATCAAATAAACGTGCACCCGGATCGTCCAAATGAGTGTACAGTATGAGATATGAATGTACTCGTAGTAGCTGAGATACACAAATAAATACACCATTAATATTTGACTTTGGGTTTCGACACAATCTTTGTTGTATGTTGTTGTACATAATAAAAAAAATTATGTAATACAATTTATTTTTTTTGTTCAAGTTAGTCGCATATTGGGGCTGATGGGAAACACGCGTGGGACTATTTTCAACACATACTGTACATACTGTACCCAAAGGGTAAACGAGTATAATGAGTTTGGAACAACATGTACAAGGAAGCAAGACAGACTCCAGAATAATATGTATACTAGTCGGCATAGTCTGGTCAGCATAGCTATATCTGTTTGTTCAGTCGGATCGCTCGTGTCTGTATCTATCTGCCATATGAAACTAATCGAGCCCTTTCTAAGCATAAAACATTTTCAGAAAACACAGAAAAGTAAGACCCTGCATAGCCGAAAATGGCGCGTAAACTCAGACGTTTGTTTCTGGTACCAAGACCCACCTTCAGTTTTAATTTCCGGTGTCTAGCTCAGCTAAACAATTATTACTGAAGAAGTCCAAAACAGTTCTGTAATGTCCGGGAAAATACGAACTGTTGAACTATTCTCGATAATGTATCAGTTCCGTAGATAATATTTCACAAAGCAAGTGGGTGTTCGATGCTATCCAAGGAAAGACAATATGTTTTTATTGATATTCTTGAATAAATCAGAAATTGGAAAGTGAGTATGTATGGGACCTATATATTTTAGTGGTCCGATCTTAACGAAATCTACAGTTTATGCGTGGATTTTCATTGAAAGATTTATTATTAAATTTGGAATTTGTATATGGCCAGAATATATCGTTTACCATAAATGTTCTAGAAGGTCTACGGTGCATCTACAAATATTGAGTGTGTGGCTCGGTATATGGCATTAACAATATCATCGGATATTTTTGCGAACAGATGACGATACATGGCAACGATCGAGAGACTTTGCCGAATTGGCCGTCGCCATTTGCGGTTTGACAACTCCAAATTTTTTTCTCGGAGGCTACAACAACTTTTGCTCCAGAATCTATTGCTGCAATAATTTAATTTATTTAAATGAAAGATTTATTATTTTTTTTTTTTAAATTGATTTACATTTATTTTGTTCCTTTTTTGTATACTTTATATTATTTCAGTTGTTTTTCGTTTAATTTAAAAAAAAATTATTTTAACATAAACATAAGCTCCATGAGGAGGGATGTGTGTAATGCATTTTTTGTTTGTTTTTGTTTTTATGTAAATGAGTGACAGTGTATTCTCGTTTAATTTTTTTTTAGTGTATTTTAGTTGTTTTTGTAGACGTATACACTGATTTGATATTCCTCAAGCTTTTTTATGCTGAACACTTTTGTTGTAATCTTTTTTTTTTTTTTTTTTTTGGATTTTTATATTCTTTTATGCAACGTGGGGCGTTTGGGGTATGTCGCAGCGTTCTTAATGGCATCTCGATGTTTTGTATTCCCCAATCTATTTATATATTTTATACGAATGCAATTGAAATTTGTGCATAAAAAAATGTGTTTTTTTTTATATATACAAAATATAGATTTCCAAACAGAAATGTTGCATATGCGAATGCGTCTTAAATTCTTATTATGAAAATTTACATAATAAAAGTTTGCTTTTTTTTTTTTTGGATTTTCAAATGTTTTTTTTGTTGTTTTTTTGTGCGCTACAAACTCCGTCACAAGGTCTTATGTTACTCGAGATTCGATTTCTCGAGATCATTCGATGTTGTTTTTGAGTTTTTATGCCTAAGTGCATTGTTTTTTTGTTATACCTCCCGTTCGTTCGATAAATATTTAATATATTTGTGATTTATTTTGTTTCAATTTTTCTTTCTTTCTTTTTTCACTTTTTTTTTTAAATGTAAAAAAAAAAAAAGTTTTAAAATAGTTTAAAATTATAGTAAAAATAATAAACATAATAATTATGAAATATTATTAAAATAAATTAATTGTTTTTGTTTAAAAAATGAAATGGCATTTAGAATTCGTTTTCAGGATTAAGGTCGAATCTTGGTGGGAAAGCCAATCCGTCGAATTGTGGCCTAACGGATGTTGCACGGGGCTGTAGAAAAGAAATGGAAAAGAGTAAAGAAATTATTAAAAAATAATTTTAAAAAAATATATATATTTTAAATAAATAAAAAGAACATGCTAAAAATATAACTGGACAAGGGTGCTACTACAAGAGAGATGATTACTATTTTTTTTTTTATTATTATTTTTTTTTTTTTTATTATTATTGTTTTTTTTATTAACGCAAATGATTTGACAGTTTTACGAGTATTACAGTTTCACAAGCGCTGTGTGTCATACAGTTTCAGTAGCAGTGGCAAATGACACGCAGCGCACATACTAAAAAATGAGTGTGGTATTGGGGAATGAATGGAAACGAAACAAAAGTACAGCACAGCTATTTGGTTTTGATGAGCACTGTTGTTGTATTTGTGCGTACAGAAACGTAATGAAATATTTAAAAACGTAACGTAACAAGATGATTACGTGTTTTTTATTTTTTTTAAGGATAAAAACGCAACGCAAATGTGGAGTTTTTGGGTTTGTTGGGAATTTTATAATTTTTTTTTTCGAGAAGTACAGATGACACAAATGTAAACAAACATTTTGTTTTATGGTTTGTGCATTGAATTATTTGAACTTTTTTTGTTTTCGGCCCACTTACAAATGTAATGTGAGAGTAATTACTGCTCCAGTGCACTCTTGCGGCCACCTTTAGACGTTGCCGGCTGCTGTAGTACACATGTACAAATATTTTTTTTTTTTTTTTTTTTTTTGGTTTTTATACATAAATATATATATTATATAAATAGTAAAAATAGTAGCATAATAATAGTAGAGTATGTAGAACATGTAGAAAAAGCAAGTCGATTCACTAAAATGAACGCAATTGGATTGGATTTTGATTTGATTTTTTTTTTTATTTGATTTGATTTGATTTGACTGAGAGCTGTTTTCGCTGCTAGGTGGTATCGTCGGATGCATACTTTTTTAATAACTGTGCTGATCTGATTGATTAAGCTTTGATATAGCTTTGGAGTGGATTTATTTATAAATATATATATATTTTTTTTCGAATTTAATTTGATTCATTTTATTGAATGTTTTTTGTTTGTTGTTGTTGCATGATGTTGCATTTACAATGCTTTACGTTGCGTTGCGTTTCATTTTTGGTTTTATTTTGCGAATATTTTGTGGATTTTTATTTTTTTTTTATAAATATATATCTGCATACTTTCTGTCATTCATTCTATTATCATATTATTATATTTAAATAATTCTTATAAGCTATAATTCTCTTTGCATATGTTTTTTTTTTTTTATTTTGTTTTTATATTAATGAACCAAATTGTGGATCGTATTTGGATCGTAATTTTGGTGCCATTATTTTTAGATCTGTTTTTTTTTTGTAGTTGAAGCGCGCACATATGAGCGAAGATTTTTTTTTCGGTTTTATTTTTAAGCAAAAGAGAGAAAGAGATGGGTAGATATATGTAATTAATTTAACTACTTCGCCAATAAATAAATAAATAAATAAAAAAATATTGATAAATGTGAAAAAAAAGCATTTAATGCGCTGCTTTTTTGTGTTTTATGTAAAAGGAGAATTTAATAATTTTTTTTTTTTTGGGCAACAAGATTAACTTACCGCTGGGCTGGCACCACGGGTCACGGAACCGGCACGTCCCTTAGCGCGGAATTTGCTAATAGCCTGCTCAGCCAGATCGGCGCGTTCTTCAGCTTCTTCGAGTTCCTGTTGGGCTTTACGGAATTTGGCCAAGTTGAGTGCAGCAATTTCTTCGGCTTCTTCGATCTGCCTCTTGTAGGTCTTGATCTTCTGTTGCAGTTTATCAACCAAATCTTGCATACGTTCGTGGTTCTTGCGATCTTCTTCAGACTGGAAGCTCAATTCCTTAACGCGACGTTCAGATTTGCGCAAGTTCTTCTGTGCATCGGCATGTCTTCTCTGTTCACCGTCCAATTCGTTCTCCAATTCGCGTACACGCTGTTCCAATTTCTGAATGGCCTTCTTGCCACCCTTGAGTGCGTTAGCTTCGGCTTCATCCAAACGGACTTGCAATTCCTTGATTTGCTGTTCGAGTGCCTTTCTCAATTTCTCCTGTGTCTGAGCATGATCCTGTTCAGCGCGGAGTTCATCGGCAAGACGTGCAGCATCAACCATAGCCTTCTTGGCCTTCTCTTCGGAGTTCTTGGCTTCGTTCAACAGTTCATCCAAATCGGAGTGCAATGTCTGCAATTCGGATTCCAATTTCCTCTTGGCAGCGGAGATGGAAGCGTTCTGGGCGGAAACTTCGTTGAGCTGTTCGTGAGCATCGGCCAATTCCTGTTCGGCTTGGCGACGGCCACGATCGGCCTGTTCGAGCAGAGTGCGGGATTCTTCGAGTTCGTTCTGCAAAGCGTTGGCACGACGTTCAGAGATGCCCAATTGTTCGCGGGCATCGTCACGAGCGCGCTGTTCTTCCTCAAGGGCGGTTTGGATGTCCTTGAGCTGCTGTTGGTAGCGCTTAATGTTCTTCTGGGCCTCGGCGTTAGCCTGAATAAAAGAGAATAAAGAATAGCAGCCAGTTAGCATTGATTTTTCTCTTTCTTTTTTATACTGAATTGTATGGTTTTTTTTTTTTTTGTAATTAAAATTTACCTTGTTGGCATGATCCAGAGCAATTTCCAATTCGTTGATGTCGGCTTCCAACTTCTTCTTCATGCGGAGCGCCTCAGCCTTGCCCTTGGCTTCGGCTTCGAGGGAGGCTTGCATGGAGTCGAGTGCGCGCTGGTGATTCTTGCGTGTGTTTTCGAATTCCTCTTCCTTCTCTTGGATGCGGCGATCGATTTCCTGGCGAACTTGGGACAATTCCAATTGTGCGCGCAAGACCTTGTTTTCTTCCTGTTCCAAAGCAGCTTCAGCTTCCTCAAGAGCAGCCTGGAGTTCATCCTTTTCGGCTTCAAGACGCTTACGTGCCTTCTCAATTTCGTGAATGTTGCGGCCACCCTCACCGATTTGGTCGAGCAGATCCTTAACTTCATCAGCCAAGTTCTTGTTTTCACGACGGACAGCTTCAAGTTGTTCCTGGCCTTCTTCGTAGGCACCCTTGAGACGGAACAATTCGGTCGAGTAGTTGCGGCATTCCTTCTGGGAAGCATCCAATTCAGCGGCCAAATCATCAACCTTGAGTTTCCATTCGCCAATGATCTTGTCGAATGCCTTCTGTTTCTTCTCAGCAGCGTTGGCAATTGCGTTGGCACGGTCAACCTCAAGCTGCAAGTCTTCGACTTCAGTCGACAGACGCTGCTTGGTCTTCTCGAGGCCAATGCATTTCTGGTTGAGCGATTCAATGGTTTCCTCAGCTTCAGCCAAACGAGCCTGCAACTTCCTCTTGGCTTCCTCCAATTCTTCGGAGCGTGCAACACCATCGGATTCGTACTTGCTACGCCAGACCTGGGCTTCAGCGTTAGCCTTGCTGAGTTGACGCTGCAAATCAGCCTTGCCCTCAGCTTCTTCCTCAACCTGTTCGCGCAAGTTGTCGAGGTCGTGTTCCAAGTTGCGGAATTTACCCAAAAGGGTAGCACGTTCGCGGGATTCTTCATCAGCCAGACGCTTGGTATCTTCAAGCTGAGTGGTGAGCGAGATCTTGATCTTGGACAATTGCGAAACCTGAGATTCAGCTTCCTCCAACTGGCGCAAGAGATCGGAGTTCTCAATGGACAGCTTCTTCTTGGAGGCATCGAAGTCGTTGAGGGTTCTGTTGGTCTCATCCAATTTGGATTGGACTTCGTTGAGGGTATGTTGCAACTGCTTGGCGATCTTCTCTTGGGCAGCCTATATACGTCGTGTTAAGTGAGTTGAGAAAAGAAATGTATTAGTCTCTTTCGATGTTTACTTCATGTTGCTGTGCATTGTGATTGCGTGTTTTGCATTTTATTATGCAGTGTAATCTGTACAAGATTAATGGTAGTAGGCATATATCTTTTAAAAGCTTTTTTTGTATCTACGGGATTTTTTTCATTAGCTGTGTGGTTAGTTTAAAATCGAATATCTAAATCCGATCGATTTTTTTTTCTAAGCAATTTTCTCTACGTTGAAAATATTTATACACAAAAATAAAATAATAAAAAAAAAAAAAAATCCGGTACGGACTTCAAAAATAGCAAAAATTTACAGCGGCAGCGTACGATCTCTAGCGAGCTCTATTTAAATTTTGTTAAACAATTTTTATACCTTCTCGTTGGTAATGTGGTCAACGCCGGCGCGGAGATCGTTCAATTGGCCGTAGTATTCGTTCTTCTCCTTTTCAGCCCTGGTAGTTGGTAATAGAGAGTAGAAATGTAGATATGTATGTGGTTAGTTTTGTGTTATATATTTTTGTTTTGGGAATACAAAGGATTTGTTTTGCTTTTGAACATTTAGACTCGAGCTGACGTTGTTATCCATGTTGCGGTCGTATATATTTTTTTTCTTTTTTTCTTTGAAAATATTTAAATATAAATCTAACAGAAATTAAAAGGGGAAAGTTACATAGAAGATACACAAATACGCTTGTACACAGTTTCTGTGTGTTTTGTTGTTTTCAGAGATACATTTTAATATATCATGCGTGTTTTTTCATTATTTTGTGTGTGTGTCGTGTCTTTATTTTTAATTTTTTGTAGCGTAGAATAGTTTTGTATCTGTTTCTTGAATTGCAAAGATAGATACAATACACATTCTATGGTATACGACATTATTACCTTTTCACGACCAAGTGAATCGCAGGCAGAACGAGTTTGATTCAACTCATTATGGCAAGTCTGGCGATCGTGTTCAGCCCTGGTTTATAGCAATAATAAAAAAATAAGTTTTTCATGAAAAAAAAATTGAATTGAATAAAATTGACGCAACAAACATGGACACACATAGACGCTTCTGCTCTTACTGTAAAATAACTCAAAAATTTCTTTTTTTATATGAACGACGATAAAACGAGATACTTACTTAGCCTTCAATTTGTTGAGCTGATCAACCTGTTCAGCCATCTCAGCAACAGCATCGTTGTGCTTCTTGCGCAAGTTGGCCAAAGTAGATTCATGCTGAATGTTGGCTTCCTCAAGATCACGACGCAATTTGCTAAGTTCAGCTTCACGTTTCTTGTTGAGCTCAATCTGTGCAGAGGTAGCACCGCCAGCCTCTTCCAGACGCTCACCCAATTCCTCCAATTCACGAGCCAAATCGGCACGTTGTTTCTCAGCCTTGGCGCGTGCTTGACGTTCAGCTTCAACTTCTTCTTCGAGTTCTTCGATGCGGGCCTGCAATTCCTTAATTTGGCGTTGATGTTTCATAACAACAACCTGTTCGTCTTCCAATTTGGCGGTGATTGAGGACAATTCCTTGTCCTTGCGCTGAATGGTCTGTTCCAATTCCTTCTTGTTACGTTCCAAATCGGCAACAGCTTCCTGGGTCAGTTTGAGGTCACCCTCAACCTTACGCTTAGCCTTCTCAACATCACCGCGCAATTTCTTCTCACGCTCCAATGAATCTTCCAATTCATCCAAAGTCTGTTCGAGCTTAGCCTTAACCTTGTTCAAGTGATTGATCTTATCTTCGGCAGCCTGGAGTTCTTCACCAGTCTTCTGGTTGGTCTCACCCTGCATCTTCTTCTCCTTGTTCAACTTGTTGATGAGCTCATCCTGGTGTGCGATCTCATCGTTCAAGTTGCGGATCTGGTGATCCTTGGTGGCCTTATCTTGTTCGGCCTTCTGGATGTTCAATTCCAAATCTTCGATATCCTTCTTCAGGCCAGAGATTTCCTGATCGGCCTTCTTCTTCTGCTGGAAGAGCTGGTTGCGTGCATCTTCCTCCTGAGTCAAACGCTCTTGGATGTCCTATATGGTTGGTAAGTGAATATGCAAAATTGAAAGATGTATGAAAATAAAGTTTCTAGCTATTTTTAGAGTATTTGCCAAACGTCAGCAGCAACATTTTGTAGCTTAAAATAGCTGCAATTGTTGTGCTTCATTGCATTTGATAAATGTTTTGAAAATGTACAAAATCAAAGACAACATTTTTTTTCTTCATCTTTGCTTTGATAAATGTGGTAATAATTGGCAATGATGCTTGACAAACGCAATGCTGATTGATTTGTGTGTGTATCTTAAAGATCGTTTTTATTTTTTTTTTGCTTGTATCTATACTTACGCGCAATTGATTGTCGAGGTCGTTCTTCTGGGCAGTGAGCTTAGCATTACGTTCCTGGTAATCCTGGAGTGCACCCTTTTCGCCGGACAACGAATCCAACAAGGCAGTCTTTTCAGCCAACAATTTGGCGTTGAGTACTTCCAATTCCTTGCGTACTTTCACTTCAGCGGCATGCAATTCCTCAGCCTTCTTGGCCTTCTCTTCAAGACGCTGTGAATCATTAGAAGATGGAGTAGAATTAGTTTTTGTATCTGCGGCAGTTGCAGTGGCTGTAGCTGGTGCTGAAGTTGGTTCATCAACTGTTGCTGCAATTGGTACTTCTGCTGGTGCAGGTGCTGGTGCATCTGTTGCTGCAGCAGACTCTTCTGCAGCAGCTGGAGTTGCTGCTGCTGCATCACTGGGTGCTTCTGCTGGTGCAGCAGCATCTGACTTTTTCGATTTTTTAGCTTTTTTCTCGTCAGCCATTTATTTTAATTATTATTATTTTTTAAATAAAATTATAATTATAATTGTTTAAATTTAATTTATTATTAAATTTTTTTGTTCGTTTCGTCGTTGCAATTAAAAAACACAACTGGAATGGCTGCACTCGTTAAAATACTCGATCGTTCGATCTAACAGCGACTGCAGTACTTTTTAGACTGCTTACAAAATTGCTAAGTTGCGGCTGCCTGTGCTGCTGCCTGTGCTGCTGCTTCTAATTCTTCTTTAGCTATTAAATTATTTTCCTTTTTTTTTTTTTTTTTGTTGTATAAAATTAGCAACGCCCAACTCACTAATAATTCATAAGCAAATTATTTTGTGGTTGGTGTTGGTTTGGATATCATTTGCAGCGGCAGGTGTAATTTGTACATCATCAATTTTTCTTTGATTGTGTGTGTGCGTGTGTTTGTGTATCTCATTCGCACTTATGCAGAACATTATAAATTATGAATGTTCAATAAAATGTAAGCATATGAAATAATTTTTTAATACATTTGTATTTGTATATTTTATGTATTTTCAGTACATTGCATATTACTCATCTCGGAGAAACGGAAGAACGGGAAAAAAAAATATGAATAATAATTTTCATTTTGGGCAATCATGGCGTATGCGTAATATTAACAACGCAGCAGAGAGGCGTGGCTCTAATATGAAAACTATTCTTTCTATATTTTTTTTTTATGTTTAAAAAAGCCAATTTGCTTTTTGCTAATAAGCAATTATAATGCTTACTAAAAATAGCACACAAAAAAAAAAAAAAAAAGATTGAGATACATTTCTTCTTGTGATAAAAAGATACATTCTTATTCATTTTTTAGCTTTTGCATTATTATTATTATTATTGTTATTATTGCTTTTTGGCATTTTAATTAATGCAAAAACGCCTGGGGTTCCGCAAATTCTTGAAATTTTAAGCAAAAATAGTTGCATTGCAAACGCGTGCAAGCAAAGTGCTTTCATTTATTTTGGGAAAATTGTGCTTCGTTGTTGTTGTTTTTGTATAATTCAGATGAATTTTCCAGATTAAATATTTTTGTTGTTTTGTAGGCTACACGGAAAATGACGTTGACGTATAAATTAAACGCGAGTGTGAAGGCAATTTGTAAATTTTGTTGTGTGCTTTGCTTGTGTATATAAAATAAATACGAGAAACGAGAACCGTTTATGCTATTTTTGGCAACAGAGATCCAAAAAAAAAAAAAAACAAAATTTGAAAAGAAAAATCTATCGATCGATTGATAGTTTCGTGCAATTTGGTAAGTAGCACTTATATATATCGAAGAAAAAAAATTTATATATATAAATATATCGTCTATATTTCATTGATGAAGTGACCGCGAGAAATATTTTGCAGAGAAATATTTCGAAAAATAAAAAGCGTGGGTGTAATTTAGATGTATATTTTTTTTTGTAACGCAAATAGTATTAAGTAGCCTCCTCTTCTAGTTAGGCTAATATGTCAAATGCAGTTTAATTGGGCAACCTGACGACTATGACTGCTTGTATAATTCAAGGCATTTATGCAGCTGCCAGCATCAATCTGTTGTCTATTTTTTTTTTTTTTCTAACTGGCAACAATGTCGTCTTGCATTGTTTATTATTTTTAAATAAATCATTTTTAATAATTTTCTTTTCGGTTGATTGTCAGCTCCAACTGTTTGTAGCCAGCAGAATACCAATTGACAGACGACAGCTAGACTTGATTATCAAGTTCAGCACTATTCACAAAATATGAAAAGAAAAAGAATAGAAGAAATGAATTGAATCATTTGGCATACTTACAGCAATTTCATCTTCAATACGGCTGACGTTGAGCAAAGGCTTAACCTTCTGCCACAATTTGTACCATGGCCAGGTGCGGAGCTGCAAGTATTTACGCAAGTTACGTTGCACAACCTTAAGTGCAACACGCTGTTCTTGCAATTTCTTGAAGCCCTTACGCGACAGATAACCACGAGCCCAACCTTGCATCCAGGACATAATCTTGCCAAGACGTTCATCACGGAACTCTTCCATCTGACCCAAGACACCAGCACGGAAGAAGACCTAATGTTTTTTTAAGTGTTAAATGGGGGGAGCAAGTGTGTTACAAGTTGAGAAATAGAAGAAAAAAAATAGGTTAGCTTAAAATGCTCTTTTGGGTTGGCAATTTTATTTATTTTTTTTCAGCGCGTGCACTAAGCATTTTTTTGAGTTTTAAGTGTAGCAAAAAAAAAAATATAACTTTTTTCTTAATACAAAAATCAAGTTTCAAAATTAATTTTTACAATTTTCATATTTCCGCTTTTGTTTCATTTTTTCATTTTGTTTCTTTTACATAAAATAGCTTTAAATTACAGTGCTGCATAACGTTGGCATTGCCAGCTCAGTACAAAAAAACGAGCAGCAGCAATTTAAGTTTAAAAATTTAGATAAAAACTGATTCAATGTTTTTTTTTTTTGTTTTTGTTGCTACACTTCTCAAATTTCCATTTTAAATATTTTTTTTATGCATAAGCGGTTTCTTCAAAAACACTTTTTCACAGGTTTACTGGGGGTTTTGTTTTAGGATGGATTTTTTTTTGACAATAAACACAAAAACAAAAATATTTTATATATTGTTTAAATATTAAAAAAATAAAAAAAAATAGTATAAAATTGTATGCATTATTAGGCGCTAGACAAAATAAGCGTGAAGTATAAATATTTCTAAGGCAACATAGACTTATAAGCTAAGCTAGAGTTTATCAAAATTATATAGTATATATTGTATAAAAAATTATTGCAGCAAAAAGTTTTGTACTAAAAAACACTCTGTTGCAAAATTTTTATACAAATATTTTATTTAAAACTCCAGGATTTTTTTTATTATTATAAATAATTATTTGCATGCCAAGCTTTTGCTGTATTTATGTTATGTATGCAGTTTGTATGATATCTTTTTTGGTTATACTAAAAGTATATTGTCTCTCATATACCTTAGTCTGACCCAGACGGTATTGATCTTCGGGTAAATCGATATACTTAATGATTATTTCAGTGGCCTTCTTGTCTTTATCAACGCCAATTAATTGTTTAGGGCACATGATCTGGTAGCTGTAGTGGTGGAAATGGGTTTTTTTGGTTTTATGTTGTTTAATTTTTTTTTTTTTGTTTTAGAGGTGTGTATGTGTGTTTTGTTTTAGTAGTAGTGTTTTTCGAAAATTTTGAAGTACATATTTTCGATATAAATAATACTTTTTGACTAAAATTTTTAGTAATTAATAACTACAACTAAACAAAAATAAGTAAATACTAAATACTAAACTAAAATCCAATTAAAATTGTTGCTCTTTTCATGTAAAGAGTTTTCAATTATTCAGTTTTTTTTTTTTTTTTTGATGGCATATTGCAGGCGTAATATCTGCTTTAAAGATATTATTTAAAAAAAAAAAGAAAAGAAAAATTACTTTCATGCGCAACATTTCACAATTTTTATAATTTTTTGCAAATTTTTTAAACTGTTACTCTGTTTATTTGAAGTATCTTGTTTGTTTGTCATATTTAATGGACATCCGTTTTGGAGCCATGTTTTTACTGTGTTCTATGTTTCTTGTTTTTTGCTACGGTTTTTGAAGTATGCGGCATATTTTTGAGTAGATAAAAAAAAAGAGAATAATGAAAAGAATTTGTGTTTCGTGCCTTTGTGTTACCCAAACGGTATTGATCATCATCCAATTCGGTCGATTCAATAAGGATCTTAGTGGCTTTCTTGGGATCTTCAAGACCCTTGATGCCTCTTGGGTTCAGGATTTGGTAGCTATATTTTGTGGTTTACATACAGTAAATGCATTTAATAAACGTTTTGTTTTTTTTTTCCGTATGCTTTTTGGTTTTAGTAGAATTTTTTCTAGACTAAGACTTAATTTTAATGTTATTTACTTTATAAACTAAGATGAAAAAATTTCAAACTACTTTTTCAAATTCAAACTACAAATACTACGAAAAAAATTAAATAATAATAACTTAAAAACAATAGAACGAACGATTTGTGGTACTTGTTTGTCGTAAGATTTTTTTTCTAGGGTGGTAACATTCATTTTGTGGATTTTATGGAAACTTTTTTTTTTTTTTTTTGATTGTACGCGCTTTTTGGTACTTTTCAGAGTTTGGAAATAAAAAGTGTACGTGTTGTACGTTGACAGCTGTTTGTGCTTGATCAAAAAAATAAACGGAGAGAGAGAGAAAAAAAGAGAGCGAAAGAAAATAAGTGTAACATCTCCTGCTACTTTAAAGCATTTTTTGGAGATGAAAAAAAATTATTATTTTGTTTTTTTTTTTTTTGAATTTGGGGAAATGAATTTCATTCAAAAATAAAGTTTTGGGAGTTTAAAAAAACTTTTTTTAGAAGAAAACTTGGAACAATTCAATGCCTTAGTATGTCCAATACGATACATATCAGGATCCAATGATGTGGATTCCAAAATAATTTGTCCACATTTCTTCTGATCATCTACACCAACAATACCAGCTGGATTTAAAATTTGATAGCTGTGAATATATAGAAGAAGTCACATATATGTTATATAAACAAGTTCCATTAATTTATTTATGTTCCACATGTTTCCGTATGTATGTGTGTGCGTTATGTAGCATCAAGTTGCGTATTTGTTTAAATTTTTGTTGAACGCAGCGCTTGAAAATAAAATTTTTCAAATACTACTGATATTATTTACTACTACAAATTTCTACAGAGTCGCAAACGTATTTATCCATCACGCAGCAATAAAAAGTGTTCGACGCAGAAAATTTCGAAATTTAAAAAATCAATCAATTAACCTTAGTATGACCCAAACGGTAAAGATCATCGCTCAATTCAGTTGATTCAATAAGAATCTTTGATTGCTTCTTGGGATCTTCAAGATCCTTGATACCTCTTGGGTTCAAAATCTGGTAGCTAAAGTTCGAAAAAGAACAAAGTTAAAATAGTGCGCTAACAAATCGTTTTATACTTTAGTGTAAAACATGCTAAATTGTATCTATAAGATACATAAATACATAACTTAAATTACAATACTTTGACTATATACGTATACTATGACTAGGAGAGAGACAGATACATACTATATTTTTGTTTTCTTTTGGGGTTGAATACTATTTGGGGCGTACACTACAAACAATAAAATAAATAAATACAAATCATAAACACAAAATAAGGTTTGGACACTAAATCAGTTTGGAAGATATTTTTTTTTTTTGTTTTTGTTTTGGGTAAAGATAGGTGTGCTTGCATATATACTTGGAGTCTGTTTGGATGTTTTGGTTGTTTGGTGTTTGACATTAGGTTGCGCTTATACATAAAGATTTTTTTTTTTAATTCTTATTAATTTTTTTTTTTTTAATTTTTTATAAACAAATAATTTGCGTGCCTTGGTGTGACCAATACGATACATATCGGGATCCAATCCAACAGATTCCAAACACTTTTCAGCTGCCTTTTTGGGTACCTTTTCAGCAGCCATGATAGCAGGCGCCAAAATCATATAACTAAAGTACGAAGAGAGTATAGACATGATTCAATTGTTTTTTTTTTTTAAATTAAACAAAAGAAGAAAAAAAAACTAAAAAGGAACACCTAAACCTATGCAAAATTATTTCAAATGTTTCGCTTAAGATAAGATATAAGATAGAATAATTAAACTATTACTATTTTTATACTTAGTATATATGTACTATGGAAATGTTTATTTAAAGAAAAAATACTTACCGCTGCTTGAAATCGGGGTAGACCATTCTGTTGGGGAAACCTTTACGGCAAATACGGATACCTTCAAGTACACCGTTACATGTCAGCTGGTGCATAACCAAATGAGCATCAACAAGACCAGGTTGTTTCATTTCATTGGGAATGATGCAACGGACGAAGTGAGGTTGTGTCGAACGCAGAGTGGTCATCAAGCTGTTCAATTGTTCCTTGTAGGCCGATGAGACAGTAGCAAAGCCACCACCCTTCTTGCCACGACCGCCCTTAGCCTGTTCACCGCCACCAGATTGACCAGCATGATCGGCAAAGATTTCGATAAGCAATTTGTTCTGTGACTTCTTGAATTGATCGACAACAGTGTCGTTCAATGGATCCTTGTTCTTCTCCAACCAACCGGTGATGTTATAGGCGACAACACCAGCATAATGGCCAATAGCAAAGTGAGCAGCTTGCTGACCGGGCTTTGGTGGTTTGGGCTTCTGGAATGGTGCCGATTTGCCCAAATGAGTGTTGGTCAACTTCTCAGAGAAGGTCTGATCAGTAGCCTTGGGGAACATAGACTCTTCCTCAAGAATGGACAGGATACCCATAGGCTGTTTTTTGTGTGAAGTTAAAGAAAATTAAAAGAATAAGTTAATGTGTTGTTGTTTTTTTTTTTTTTTAGATTGTAATTTTAGTTTAGACAAAAGCACTATATTATGTTAAACTAAAAAAATAGTGTTGCAAAACACATACATGCATTGAGACGTTTTTTTAGTACATTTTAAACTTACCACTTGACTTACAAATAAAGTGAGTAGATTTACTGAAAGTTAAGCGGTTTACAATTTTGTGTTTTAAAAGCGTTTAATGTAAGCAATGACCTATTTTTGTGTTGTGTTAATGATTTTATATGGTTCGATTTGATTTGATTTATTATTTTCTTTTTTATTTAGCAGCGCTATCGTTACAATTAGATAGTTTGGCCGTGCTTTATCTTTTTGGTTTTTTTAGTACATCAATTTTGTACCTTTTCAATCAAATCAATACACATTTGTAGATCCATGCCAAAATCAATGAAGGTCCATTCGATGCCTTCGCGTTGATATTCTTCTTGTTCCAAAACGAACATGTGATGATTGAAAAATTGTTGTAATTTTTCATTTGTGAAATTGATGCACAATTGTTCGAAACCGTTGTACTGTTTGGTTTTTTTCGGAAACGTAACAATTTTTATATATAAAAAGGTTAGTTAATGTGTTCTTTTTTTTTTTGTTTTTGGAATGTGGAATTAGTATTTTCAGTCGATTTACGTACAGTGTTGTGTAATCCTGTTTATTTTTGTGGTAAGTATTTTCGCATACTTTTATTGCCACAAAAAAAAAAAAGAAAAAGCCGAAAAATATTGGATGATCTTTGTAAAAAATAATAAAATTAAAGCGCAAATTAAAATTTAGAAGAGAAACCAATTAAAACAAAACTTGAGATCAACAGTTTGTCAGAAGATTTATCAAGTTTGTTTAAAGTTTTGGTGTTGGGGGAAAAGTATTTCCTTTTTTTTCTCTTAAACTCTTAAAATCTATAAAATAATTTTGTAGGGAAACATATTTTCACACCTTTTCAATCAAATCGATACAGGCCAACAAGTCCATACCGAAATCGATGAAAGCCCAATCAATACCTTCACGCTTGTATTCTTCTTGTTCCAGAACGAACATGTGATGGTTGAAGAATTGTTGCAACTTCTCATTGGTGAAGTTAATACACAATTGTTCGAAGCCGTTGTACTAATTATGTGTTTTTTGGTGATAATAATAAACAATAATTTGGGGTGTTAAAACAGAATTATTGGTGCAAAATGGTGCTTTTATAAAGTGTGTCAAAGGAGTTCTTTTTTTCTTTTTGTGCAGTGTCATAAAAACATAAAACTAATGTGATTTACCATACAATTCCATATTCAGTGCTCTAAAACATTTAACAGATTTTTTTTTAAGTGCTCGAAAATAGAAAAACATAAATAAAAACTTGGACGTACATTTAACAAAAAAAGAATTGATTATTTTATAATTTTCTAATAAGCACCTTTTCAATTAAATCGATACAAGCCAACAAGTCCATACCGAAATCAATAAAGTCCCAATTAATACCCTCTTTCTTGTATTCTTCTTGTTCCAAGACGAACATGTGATGGTTGAAGAATTGTTGTAATTTCTCATTGGTGAAGTTAATACACAATTGTTCGAAGCCGTTGTACTAATTAAGTGTTTTTTTTTTTATTAAAGGTAGTGTTTGAAAATTATATTAAATAGTTGCTGTGGTGTAATTTTTGTTTTTAGCTCCCACAATATTTTTTTGTCAACATTTGAATGAAACATGAACATTTGTCAGAAATATTTGACGCGAAAAATTTAATTTCTACATAAAATAGATTTTTTAAAGCGGCCCAGTAGGCACGAAGCGAAAAAAAGAAGTTGCCAGTAAGCACAAAAAAAAAGTTATGCCAACGAAAATTTTTTCAACACTGGAAATGTTTTTTTTTTTTTTTTTTATACTAAAACAGATGATTCCCCATAATAACCTACTCTATAAGTAACTAACAGTCTTTACGTCAAGTTGTTAGCTGAAGTGCTTTTAATTTATATTCATACTATTGTATATAGTATTAAATATAAACCAAAAAAAATGGAGCATATATAAAACAGTTCTATACAAAAAATACAACTAATAAATTTAATAGTTTGTATCTTCACAACACAACTGTTTTAGACTGCACTGCACTTGTGTGTGTGTGTGTGTTTTGTTCATTATCATGAACCGCGCATACTTACGTCGAAAATTTCAAAACCAGCAATATCCAGTACACCAATGAAATGTTGACGTTTCTGCTTGGTATCCAGAGTCTCGTTACACTTCTTGACCAACCATTTGAACAGACGATCGAAGACACCCTTGCAGAGGGCACCAATGGAGTTGCTGACCTGTTGCACGTTACGACCTTGTGTAACGAACTCGTTACCGACCTTAATACGTGGCTTAAGCAAGTTCTTGTACAATTCAGCGGTATCACAACCGAACAATTTAGCGACGCGAGTACCTTCTTCTTCACCATCTTGTTCAGCCTGTTCTTCGCGACCACGTTGCTTGAACTTCATGCCACCCATATGCATGACAGCGGCGGTAATTCTGTATACATTTTCCTTTTCTTCCTTAGTGAAGCCCAAGATATCGAAGGCTTGCTATAAATTGGAGGTTTTTTAGGGGAAAAAGAAAAATTTTATGTGAATATTTTTTTGTTGCAAATTTTTTTTTTTTTTTTTAGTTTTTAAAATTTTTTTTTAGTTTTTTTAAGCGTTTTATAAATATTTTTAACATAATACAGCGGTTTTTATGTCGTTTTTTTTTTTGTGTATTTTATAAAAGTAAAAATAGAAACCAGTGTTGCAAAATACAATACAATACAAAAACATGCTTGAAAGTTTTCATGCAATTCTAAAGTTTTTGCTTTTTTTTTAATTTTGTATTAGTTTGCTGATGCGCTTAATCTAGTGCTAGATACTCTATAATTCTATATAACAGAAGAAAGCGTTTTTTTTTTCATTTTTTTTTTATTTAACGCTAACATATTTTACACATATAAAAAAATAAAATTCTTTACATTTGACGGGTTCCATTAAACATAGCTAAAATATTCCGGAATTGATAGAAATTTACAAATAATTCAGGCAAACATTTTTTTTTGGGCATATCATGGATCACTTATATACTAAACATACTCATACACAAAGAAACTCGATTTTTCGGTGTTGGTAAACGTGCAATTTTGCAAACTTGTTTTTTTTTTTTGAACTAAGCTAAACTTTTCTTAAAAGAAAACAAATTTTTTTTACAATCAGAAAATAACGGTCAACAAGTCTGTTTTGTACCGTTATATGAGGCGTAAAAAAAGAAATCATATCGCTTATAAACTATATAACAAGACAGATAAATGCTATAAAGTATTTTTGTACGCGAATATTTTTGTAATTTTTTTTTTTTTCCGTACAAATTATTCCAAGACGCAAACACATACCATAAGGAAAAGCAAATAAATATATCAAAACTTTTAGAACACACTGTAGAGGTTCGAGGTTCAAGTGCCAAAACAAATTCTTACATAAATGGATCATTTGAATTTAATCCGACGAGAAAAAAATTCATGGATCATCAAAAAAAAAAAAAAAATAAAATAAAAATAAATGAAAACAGAGGAGCACAAATATCTTTCAAGTACATTCCGGTGATATATACAATCAATAAAAAAATGGACAAATAAAAAAACAGAGACGTAGTAGATACATATATATAAACTGTTTTTTTTTTTGCGAAACGTGTGGTTTTCGGTGTATTCGTTAAGAATAGTTTTTAAAAAAACTGTACTCGAGACACAAGCATTTAAAGCGTAAACATGCTTGTGGTGTATTTCTTGATGGTGTGTACCATCGAAACATTTATATTATATACTAAAAAAGTTTTTTTTCTTGGCATATTTGAAAAACTTACATCTGCAAGCTGGAATTCCTCACCATCATCCATATTGGGTACAGTAACTTTACCCTGAGATACGTTAAAATAATCGTAAATGTTGTTTGAGAGGAAGCACATGTCTGCATAGTCAGAGAGGTTTTTTGGATTCAATATATATATATTTTTTTTTTGGTTTAGCTTAGTTTGTACTTAAAAAATATATATAGTGTATATATATTTTTTTATTTTTTTCACTTAAACTAGCGTATTGTGGCACAATGTCAAAGTGTATAAGGGTGTAGGGTATATGTATGTGTATGTGTATTGTATGTACGTAGTATTTGTTTAACTCAAAATGTTTATTTACACTGAAAAAAAAAAAAAAAAAATATGTGCTAACTTATGTCTGTGCATTTTTTTTACTAAGCCAGGAGCGGGCTTCTTGACGCCATTAGATATTATAATTATATATACAAAATATAATAAATTATAATACACAAACTATATTCTTTTTTTTTTTTTTTTAAATAAAGTAAAACAAGTTCCGGTGTCAAAATGACGTTTGAAAAATAATTCAAAATACTAATAATATAAGTTAACGTCTCAAGGCCCATTGAATAACCTGCTCCCAGCTAGATGGGAATAGTGTATTTACATTAATTAAATAAATTTGAAAATTAATTTAAAAAAAAAACATATATCAAACTACAGGAACAGCTACAGGATACCAAATTTACTACAAAATACTGTGTGTGTTTTTATATTAAAAAAAAGCCTAAAATAGAAAGATTGTAGAAAGATAGATAGTTTTGAAAAAAGAGTAATTCCGGAATAACACTTGAAAATTAACCATATATACAAGATAAAGTTGTAGTAGAAGTCATACGCTGGCGTGTTTTTTTCAAAAGATTTTTTTTTGGGACTATAATAAAAAATTATTTTTAAAAAATTATTTTATACAATTGCATTTGGTTTTTTTTTATATATATAATTATTTTTTTTTTTTTTTGTAAATTTATTTGGTACCTTGACAGCAACTTACATCAGTTAATTCAAATTCTTCACCATCATTGACACCGGGTATCCTTGTTTTACCCTGACATATACCGGGATAATCACCAATACGTGGTGTTAGAAATGTCATCTCTATTTTGTATTGTATTTTTTTTGGTTTTTTTTTTTTTTTTTGAGTGTAATTTATGCAAACAGTAAATACTTAACATATTAACACATTATTTTTATATATATATATTTATATACTTTATAAAGAGTGTGTGTGTGTGTGTGTGCGAAAGAGAGAGGTATATATAGATAGAAAAATGTTTATATGTGTGTATGTATTTATAGAGAGAAAGAGTGGTGCTACTAAATAATAAAAAAAAAATTATAAAAAACCCTAAAACAGTTCCTACACTATTAAATAAAATATTACCTAAATTATTTAAATACGCATTAAGTTTTATTATTATTATTTTTATTAGTAAAATTTAAAGCATTTAGTTGCGCTTTTTTTTTATACGGCTTTTTTATGGCGTACTATTGAAGCAGAATTTTGAGAGAGAGAAAGGTAGAGAGAGAGAAACATTTAAATGTTTCTAGACAAAACTTTGAAAAGTTTTACAATACTGAAATTTATTTATAATTTTTTTTTTTTTTTTTTTTTTGATTAGTTACACATTTTTTAGACATTTAAATACATATATATAGATAGGTTAGGTTAGATAGTAAGTAACCATGTTCTGTATGGTCTTACATCAACTTCGACCCATTCATCGGCATCATTAACACTTGGTATTGTTGTTTTGCCTTGTGAAACAATACGATAATCGTAGATGTTGTTGGATAGTAAACAATATTCTGTATAGATACAATTTGAGATGTATAGATACAATAATGTACATCAATTTATATAGGATTTATGAAATTAGTGGGCAAAAACGGTTAAAAAATATATATATTTTTTTTTCTTTTTTTTTGGAATAAATTGGAAGTTGTGCTGAGTTTTGAATGGATTTGTGTTAAGTTTACTTTTTAAAGCATAACTTTAAATTTAAATTTTGTATTTTTCAACACTAGTTATTATGCCAGTGAGAGTGAAATAATAAATGGCAATGCCATAACAGAACCACTCGAAAGTTTTTTATACTTTAAAAAATAAATTTATCAAGGAATACTCATAGGATATTTTAGGTATAGACAAATAGTTACGCACTACAAAGCTTATTTATAAAAAAAAAAAAATTGTGTATATATGTAAAGGCACGCATTATAATTATACAAAATATAAATAAACCAATGATCCGTATTTTAAGGATTTTTTTCTATTGGCATGTTGTATATTTCAGAGTTAAAAGCGTCTCAACTGCTGCTAATAATAATACTTTTCTGCCTACGAAAACAATATTCAAAGTTACTGAAAGATAATTAAAGGCGTTTTAGTTGGCAAATTTACCAAAACAATAATAAAAAAATATCTAGATAAATAGTAGTGGTAGTAAGTAGTTGAAATCAAAAAAACAACGAAAATAACGAATTTTTTTTTTTTTTTTTTGGAAATTACATCGGTAAGTGTGAATTCATCGGCATCATCGATACTGGCAACAGTAACCTTGCCCTGGGAGACAATATGGTAATCGTAGATGTTATTGGTCAAAAGACACATTTCTAAATTTGGGAATTGTTGTTGTTGAGAATGAATTGTAGAAAGTAAAATATTTTTTTTAGATATAACGTAAATAAAAAATAAATCAAATATTGTATGTGTAAATGTGTTTAGTGTGTGTGTGTGTGTGTATATATGAAACCTAGAGTTTTACTTTTTATACTTTGTACTGTTTAAAAACAAAAAAAATATAAGTTGCTGTTTTTAAAGTTGAAAAATTTTTTGTTTTGATGATTATGATATGAAATGTAACTAACTTTAAATGTAACTGAATATACCTTTGACACCAGCAACGGAACCAGACATGATCTGGTAGAAGATATGGTATGAACGCTCAAGAGATTGCTGCGAGATGACACGAGCCTTCTCCAATAGATCTGTAATAGTAGTAATAAAAAGAAGCGTAAGTTTAAAGAATTATAAAAAAAAAAACATCGAATGAATACAAAAAATGATTTAAAAAAAAAAAAATTGAATGGCAATGCCACAATTGTTGATCACAAAAGTTGATCACTTTATTAAAAGAGCGTGAAATATTTTTTTCTTTTTAATTTCATTTCTTTTACTATTTGTTTATTAAAAATACTTACAAGTTTCAATATCAGCACCAGCCAGTTTACCAGTTGGACCGAAGTGAATACGGATGAATTTACCCTAAACAATTTAGAAAAAGTCTTTTTTCAATTGTAATATTGTTCATTATGAAAACGAATAAAAGATCTAATACTTACGAAACGAGAGGAGTTATCGTTACGCACAGTCTTGGCGTTACCGAAGGCCTCAAGAACAGGGTTAGTTTGCACAACCTGATCTTCCAGGGAGCCCTTGTTCTTTTGCGACTCATCTTGCTTCTTGGCCGAAGCGCCGACAGTGGCGAAGTACGCAATGACCTTCTTCGTGTTCTCAGTCTTACCAGCACCAGACTCACCGGTAATCAACATAGATTGATTCACGTGGTTGGTCAACATGTCGACGTAGGCACCGTCAGAGATGGCGAAAATATGGGGTGGCACTTCATTACGGCGCTTGCCACGGTACATCTTAGCGCAACGGTTGGTATAGACAGGGTAGCGCTTGTAAGGATTGATGGCAACGCAGAAAAGACCGGAGTAGGTCTATTTTTGTGTTTTATGAATAGAAATGGAGAAAATTATAGAAATTAATAAATGCACATATTTTTTTTTATGTTTTTGTTTAGTAACATTTTTTTTCGTTTTTTGGAAAATTTTACTTAGTCATAGATAGATTTTTTTTTGATTAGTTATAGATTTTTTTTGAAGCGTTTAGTTAGCTGTAGCGCATTTGGTAATGCGTTTTTTTTTCTCCTAAACGTTCTCTAAACTAAATAAGTTAGTAACAAAATATTTTTTATGTTGGTTTTTGGGTCTACCAGTTTTTGTTTTTTTTTTGTATAATTATTAACAAAACTATTTACATAATTTTAACATATTTTGTGCTTGTTCAAAAGTATTTTACAGGGGGGTTTTTTTTTTTTTTTTAATATTTTATGAAACATATTTTGTGTATGTTTTTTTTTGTTGTGGTTTATTTCTCAGCTTTTCTGCAATGCTTTCCAGTGTTGTAGCTGTTGTTGTTGAAATTGGTGAAGCCGTTGGTGTAAGTTGATTTTTTTTTTGAAAAAATACCAATGCAGTTGTGTATCTTTTTAACTGTTTTATGTATTTTTTTAAATAATGATTACCAATACGTTGCCAGTGCATTTTGTTGTAGTTTTTTGACTGGTTCTTTTTTTTTTTTTTTTGGTGTTGTTGAATTTATGTCAGCAGTTTTTTTTTTCTGATTAGAAGCCATATTAGTGCGTACAGTACAGTATGTTTGTTAATGATGTTAGGTATAGTGTTGTAAAGTGTTTGAAAATCTACCAAAATATATTAAAAATAAAGCATTAAGCATGATCTTTTTTTTCTTTTCTTTTTGTGCATTAAAACAGAAAGTGTACTACTATTTTTCTATTTTTTTGGGTTTGTTTTTTTTTTTTTTTTTTTTTTGGTGCATAAAAATTTTGATAAATGTTTTTTTTTTTTTATGTAAAAATTTTGATAAATGTTTTTTTTTTATGTAAAAATTTTGTATGATAATTTTTTTTTTTTTTTTTGTAAACAAAGACATTCCAAAGCAAAACATAGCACATAGATTTAATTTTTTTAAGGCTGACTTTTCAACTTTTTACATTGTTTTTTCGTTCTTCCAAAAATTACTTACATAGATAAGCTTGTTGTAGTATCTCTGTCTCAAGTTATGGAGCACAGATGCATCGTTAAGATATGTCAAGTTAGACATATCCTCGGCTTTTTCGTATTTTGGTGGATTCACTTGTTGGAGCAGATCTTTCTTTAAATCTCTGGTCTACTCATTTACATTTTTTTTTTTTTTTTTTTAATTTTATTTTGATATGACCCATTTTTTATTTTTTATATTATTTTTTATATTATTTTTGTTAAGCGTTGTTAATTTTATTTTCGTTTGAATTTATTCCAAACATATATAATTTTTTCCCATAAGATATAAAAAAAGAAAGAGAAGGAAACCTAATATTAGTGTCATGTTTTTAATTGAACTTACATAGATAAGTTTAGCATAATAACGTTGACGCAGATTGTGCAGCACGCATGGTGTATTGAGCACAGTCATGTCAGCCATATCTTCAATTTTTTCGAATTTTGGTGGATTCGTTTTTTCCACTTTATCAGATTTGAAATCTCTAACCTATATAGAATAGGTGTGCAAGAATGACATGTTTGTTTGAATACAAATAGATCATAATTTTTTTTTATACATAATAAAAAAAATATATAAACAAAAAAATGCTTTAAAATTGTTTTTTTTTTTTCTTGTTATTTTAACGCTTCATAGCTTGTAGTACGCAAGCTATGCGCGTTAAAAACAAAAAAAAAATAATTTTTATATTTTAAAGCATAAAATTTATCTTTATATATTCATTTTTTATTTAAGCTCAAGTCATTCTTTTATTGTTTTTCTTTTTTTGGTTTTTTCTCAATTTCTGCTTCATTTCTTTACCTCACCACCTTGCAAGCCAACGGAGACAATATCTCCCTTGGTGGCTTTAATTTCACCAATGAGATAACCCTCCTTCTCATCGGGAATCCAGCAATTCTTCTTCGAATCGTAAGGTTTCGATTGATCGATACGTCTTTGTTCCAAAGACACGAACAAGTATGGGGTTGGATCTTCATCCTCCTGGTTAGCTGCTGGTCTCGGCATCTTGTTTTATTTCGATTTTTTAACTAAAACTCGAGAGAAAAAATTTGGGTCTAGTTTTTTTGTTTTTCTTAAATAATAATTATAGTCGCGTCGTGTGAGCCCAAATGCTTCCCTGTAAATTAGAAGAGAAGAAGAAAAAAATATTTAAAAACATGTTTTTTTTTTATTTAAATTAAAAAAAAAAAAATTTATTTTTTTTGGATTTTACTAAAATTTTTAATTAATTTTGTGTATTTTTACACACAGTGGGCTAAAATGTGCTTAGTTTTTATACATATTTTGTGTGCTCTTTTATCAAAATATTTTTTTTTAAAACTTTTTTTTCGCTCTTTCTTCTGCAAATTTTCGAACTTCCAAATAAGCATATTTTCGAAAATATGTACGAAATATTTTCTTGAATTTTTATTTAATTTGGTAATCGGATAGTTTTGTATTTGCTTGAATATTTAATTAAATTTTTTTGTTTTAATTGCTTTCAAATTATTTTTTTTTCTTTCTTAAAACTTCTTTTTTTAATTTTATTTTTAATTATTTTTTTTTAATTAAGGCAAATGAGTAAATAGGCTTTCACATAGGCAAACTTTCGAAAACAACAACAAGTGAGTATTGCTTGTGTGGGTTGACGTCTAAATATAGCAGCAGCACATCAGTGCCTCTATCTATGTAGGCAGACAGACGGACAGCATAGACAACATCGCACTATCTCATTTGCACTATTTTTTCTTCTTCCGAAATCGAAACGTATAATATGGGGCGTTGGTATTGTTACGTAAAATTTTTATTTT
The DNA here is from genome assembly GCA_018903435.1 of Leucophenga varia. Lineage (NCBI taxonomy): Eukaryota > Metazoa > Arthropoda > Insecta > Diptera > Drosophilidae > Leucophenga > Leucophenga varia. The sequence goes on along the minus strand of JAEIFJ010001509.1, from coordinate 812,325 downwards.
CATTTTATTTTACTTAAATTTTTTGCAAAATATTTTCGGTATTTTTTTTTTTAATGTGAACTTATTTTCGATTGCGTAATCGAAATTTTAAAAATTTATATCTTTTTTTTTTATTTTTAAATTGCAAAGTTTTGAGTCATAAAAAAATTGGCACTCAATGAAAACGTTTATTATTTTTTTTTTTTTAAATATATTTTTAAAATAATTTTTTAAATCATTTTTTTAATTAATTTTTTTTAATAATTTTTTTTAAAATAAATTTTTAAAATTATTTTTTTTTTTTTTTTAATAATTTTAAATTTTTTTTTTTTTAAATGCTCAACTTTATAATCACTCACTTCAAAGCACTTTAAAAACACACAAAGTACGCTTGTACACTTTATTTTCTAACTTTTTTGAGCTTTGTTTATTTTTAATTTTTCGTTTAACTATTTCAGTTCAGTTTAGTATCGATATCGTTTATTATCGCTAACCGTTGTTAAAACACCGCTGGCAATTATACGTAATATAGCCTGGCTGTGATCTAGAACGACCGAGTTGCGAGATCGCAATGAATTCTTAAAATGTTCGAACTATAATACAACTATGTATCGGTACCAAAAAAAAAGAAAAATTCGTTTATACGAATGCGTTATTTATAAAAATTTCTCGAAAAAATTTCGAAACTAGACACACATATACATACATACATACATATATATGTATAAAAATAATATATGTATATCTTCAAAGCTTTATTTTTCTTAGATATATGCTATTTCACTCTAACTACTAAGGTTATTTTTAAAATGTATCTATATGTAAATTTTCGTGTATATATATAATTCGATGTATATATATATACATATGTATCTGTAATGTCCGAATTTTCGACTACAGGTATTTATGAAATCATCATCATCATCATCATTTTTTTCGCGGTTTATGCTTTTCTATGTAGTTTCTTAGATAAATAAATCTATAGATACTTTTACTGTAGATACTTTTTTACTGTAGATATTTTTACTGTAGCTACTACATATGGCGTTCTCTTTCTAATTAGAATTTATTTTTGTTGTTTTCTTTTTTTTTTTTTTTGTATTAAACAATATATAGGAAATATTTGATCTTCTTAGTTCGCGTATATTGAATATCTTAAAAGTTTAGAGTTTTTTGATTTTGTAAATTTGATCTTGCTGTATCTGTTTCAAAAGTTTTAAGATTTTTATATGCTCTAAAGCTTCCATTTCTTATTTTCATTTCCATTTTTCGTTTACTTTTTTTATTTTTATAAAGTATCTTTTCAAATCAGTTTTTTTTAAGATTTTGTATTCAAAGATATTTAGAAGGATTTCTTTGATTTGAAGTTTTTAGTTTTAGATTTTGTTTAATATTTTTTAAATCTTCAAAAAAATTTTGAAAAATCCTGACGGTTTTTTAAAGTAATAAAGGAAAAAGTTTTTAAGATTTGTCAATATTTTTTAAATTTTTTAATACTTGCAAAAAATGAAAATAATAGAAAAATTAAAGAGCTACAAATTAGTTTTTTCTTTTTTTCGAGTTTTTGAAAGATTTTTGAAAAATTAAACAGAAGTTTTCATTCTTAATTTTGCGTACTTTTAAGTCTTTAACGCTTCAATGTAGTTCAGAGCATAATAGAAGCAATGAAAGATACTAAATTAATTAATATTATTTTTTTCTTTCGACTTTTCTATGATTTAATCGAATATTTCAAAAAGTTTAAGATTTTGAAACGCTGACTACTTCATAAGTTATTTTGAAGATACAACTTCATTTAAGTATTACACAATTTCTGATTATGCATTGTGTATGTATATTGTAGCATCTTCTTTACTGTTAAAGTAATCCGTAATTCGTTTGAGGTTATGTCACAAAATACGATTTGTATTTTTTTTTTTGTGAAAATAAGAATAATCTAAATTAGAGTTATCAATTTTATTCATAATTTGTTTAAAAATAATCCTTTTGTAGTAGCGTTGCAAGCGTGCTTTGTTTGATTTTAATGTGATCTGTTGCGTTATGATAATCCAGTTGAGTTGATAATCAGCTGCTTAATCCTTAGTAGGTTAAAACTTAAAATTAACTTTTTCTCTTTTTAATTTTTTTTTTTTTTGATTGCATAAAATGTCACTGATATTCTTTTTATATTCACTGTTCAAGAGTTTTTTTTTTTTTTTTTTTTTTTAATATTTTTGCTCTATATAGCATTTGAAGGTTACTTTAAGGACCTTCAACAGGATACAACACAATTTTTTTTTTTTTTTTGTTCAGGCACACACTATTGTTTTTCTATATATATTTAGCTGTATAGATGGAAATATACATATAGTTATTTATATATAGTATAAAAACTATTTATATATAGATTTCTTTTTTTTTTTAACTTTTCTTTTGAAAAAGGTCAAATATTTTCTTTTGTCTCTTTTTTTTTTTTACACAATTTTCTTATAGAACTACAAAATTTTCTTTTCTTTTAGTTTTATCCAAAAAATGTCAAGTAAAATCCAAAAAAAAAACCAAATTTGTTTTTTTTTTAAAGAATTTTTTTTTTTTTTTTGAAAAGCTGATCGCACAGCAAAAAAAGTTGTTACACTTACGCGCTCGAAAGCCGTTCTGAACCGTGCTGCCGGTAATGTTCCTTTTTATATGAGGCAATTTGATACCATAAGCAATTCGTATACATATGCATATGTTTTGCTGCCAATACGAAAGCTTTGCATACACACACACACATACACACAGACATACAGAGCCATCAACGAAACGAAACGAAGAAACGAAGGTAGAACATTTCCAACGCATAGTTTTCCATGTGTATGCGTTCCCCTATCGAACGCGATCGTGCAAAGCATACACAACAACAACAACAAAAATATAGTTTGGAGGGAAGTTGGCGACGTTTGGTGTGGAAAACAGTTTTCTTGCTCCCTTTTTCGGTCTACACATGTTTATTTTTTTTTCTTTCGTTTCTTTATTTGTTTTTGCTATGCTCACAGTTAGCCAAGATGATGATCGCTAGGCGAGTTGTGTTGTTGTTGTTGCTGTTGCTGTTGTTATTTTTGTTATAGTTGCACGCGCAGCAAGTGGCTGAAATTTTGTACTTGTATATTGTATTGCATGTGTGCGTGCAGCATCTTTGCTCAATGATTCACTTATGTATATCTATCTATGTATGTGTATGTGTGAGAGTCAATTAGCGGCATATGATGCAATAGCATGCGTTGTCGTAAAGTAGTAAAAAAAAATGGCGCCGTTAGAGCGAGCTTTTTTGTATGCAAGAAAATTGAAATCGAGAGAGTTATAGGAAGAGAGCGAAAGTATTTGATTATAAATGTGCTTGTGTTTGTGTTTATTTTTCTTTTGCTCTCTCTTTTGCCTAAACGCTCACTACATTGCGTATGAGTGATATTTCATATTATTTTTTTTATTACTAATCATATACCTTGCTACCTACTGCATACATAAAAATTTAAACTCTTTTTTAATGATAATTAAAACTTTTTTCTATTTGTGAAACATTCTTTTTTTAAAATGTATGTAAAGTCTCTCACATACATAAATACATACAATATGTATGTATTTCTATAAATATTAAGGACATCCATTAAGCACGTCATTGCTTTTTCGGCAACTTTGGACCTCTTTCCCCGAAAATGTTGCTTAGTTTGTCAAATATCAGTTCAACCATTGTTGAAGGTAATATATGACGGAACTACCTTTATTTACCGCTCCATTCAAACGAGGCTCCAATGTATCATTCTCTTTTCGCTTCTATGGACATGCAAGTTGTTTGGTCAAGACCTTCGCCCATCTATTCATATGATCATACTACTCTCGTTCCTATTAACATGTTCACTGAGTTTAATTCCTGTTGAAATCTTGACCACGACTATGTTTTTTAATGGACTAGACTTTTCCCGGTTCTAGCATAATATACATACACCAAAAATCTTATCGTGTTAAAATTTGAAGATTTTTTGTTTCGCTTATATGGTATTTTTTAGTATATTTTTATTTTAGCTCCAACATGTTTTAAAAAAATAAAAAAAAAAAAAAAAAAAAATAACAAAAAAAAAAAAAAAAAAAAAAAAAAAAAAAACAAGAGGGGTCGAAAAGTCCGTACAATGTAGCCGCAATCGCCGGGTATTCGCTAGTTTTAAATAAAATTATACGGAAAAGGTTAATGCCTACTGTGCCCTGGCAGTGGTGCAAAACTGTTCCAAGAAATAAAATCGAACTACAAATCGAAATTCTGATACGTTAATTAATCAGACTTCTTGGATTACTGGATTACTAGGGTACAATTCTCATTAAACATTCTGTTCTCATTGAATGGAAAGCAGTAAAACTATTAGCTACGAATTCGTAATCAGCGATCCCAAAAACACACCGTTGTGACATGTTTCAGATGAATCCGATGATTTTTAACGTCATTTTGAATTTTAAAATATCTGACTTCGAAATCAGTGATCCCAAAAACCTCTGTTTTGACATGTTTTCATTCGAGTTATTTTATTCCAGATATTAGAATGGAAGAAAACTAATACGCCATATAAGAAAAAAGGTTCTTGATGACCAACATTTTTAACCCTTTTCCCAGACGATGTCACATGTACTCTTTCAATTTGGGTCACTAATGCGTAATATATCATTCTCTACCGAAAAGGACTGCAATTACCCTGATCTAGCAATTCAGTTGACCTCAATTAGATGAAGCATTTTTATGTATATTTCGCATAAATTGAAGTAGTGTATTATGTAGTCGTATATCATATTTAACTTAAGAAAAAAACTCTTACTTATTTTAATCGCATTATTGAAAGAAACAATAAGCTTTCTATTCTTCAAAATACCTCTTTCACTTCAACCTTGTTTGTCATTTTATTTGGGAGCATGATTTTTTTCATTTTTTTTTTTTGTTGTAGGTGGTGATCATTTTTCGGTTTTTTGGTTTTTATACAAATAGTGTTTCTTCTATATGTACAATTTGTGTATAAGTATGTATCTTATAGATATATATTTTATTTAATTTTATTTTTTTTTTTTTTTCGCTTTTCAAGTCAACTCAATGCCAATTTGATATAAAGTACCTAACAGCATATATCCTACACTTCGGCTAACGTTCGGCATTTCACACTATAATGGTTTTTTCTTTTTCTATTTTTTTTTTTTCTCATATTATTCATTTTCTTACATTTGTGCGGCGCTTCCTACGTTTTTCTTTTTTAATTTTTTTTTAGTTTGTGCTAGTGCGATCATTTTACGATATCAGCAACACAGATACACACACACACACACATAAAAAGTACGAAAAAAAGTACGAAGCGCAGATATGCTGCATCAGTTGATCGTCAGTAGCAAAACAGCTGTAAACGATTTTGTTATTTGCTTAAGAACTCTTAACTCTTTCAGAAACTATTGAGGAAACTTAATTTGATCAGCTGATTTCTATTTTTTTTTTTGTTTTCTTACAAGATTCCTTATCTTTCGATTTTTTTTATATTTAAAACAATGCACAACAACTTGATTTATTTTATGTGTTGACTTCTCGATCAACATTTTACGTTGAGTGCCATTGAACCTATTGGATTTTTTAGTGCAAAATGTTTAAAAATATATATTTTGTGTTATAAATAACAAAAAGAGACTAAATTGAACTTAAATTAAATTTTTAGAATTTTGTTTTTTTTTTTTTTTTGAAATTGTTTAATTGAAAGGATCATCTAAATAAAAGTAAATTGTGTAAAAGTTTTTTGTCTTTTTATCTATTAGTACGTAATATAGAAAAACGTAGAAGAGTTATGTGCATCGTTTATAATTCGAATTTTTATTTGTTTGGACAACCCCACGGTGTGTCTAATTAGAACATACTGCTCTATGTTTATGATCCCACAGGCATCTTCGAACCTGAGCCGGATATTGCACCAAGGCGTGTCATTAAGTGATTATGGACACCAATTGGGGATTCCAAGACCTGGTTTTCCCAACGTTGCCCTCCGATTTGGTCCATTAATTTATAAGGTTCAATTTAAAAGTTTTTTTTAGAACTAACACACATAGTGTGAAACAGGTATATTCAGTTTGTCGGAAATTTTGTAAATACATACTATATATTCTTGATCAGCTTGATAAGATGCATCGATCTTGCTAGCATCTGTCAGTCTGTCTGTCCGTCCGTTCTTATTTCCGACCTTACTTACGTCCGTCTGTCTGTCCGTCTGTTTGTTTCTTCGCAATTCAATCGGCCAGTTTGAAATATATTTTAGGCTGAAATTTGAAACATAAGCTTTTCTCTCCAACGACTATATCAAGTATGATAATGAAATCGCCATGCCCCTTTTTAGGTATAGCCTCCATAAAAGTCAACCAGTTTTTTTTTCTTGTTTTGTAGAAAAATATTTATTATTTAAGAATGAATTCACTCCAAATTAGGTAAAATCACAGCTAATATCAACCAATGTCAAGGTCAAGGTGCCACGCCCATATTTAGGTATAGCCCAACACAAACTTGTCGCCCATTTTCGAAAATTTGTATGAAAATAGTTGCTATTTATGAATGTATTCACCTCAAGTTGGTAAAAACACTTCTATTGTCATCCAATGCCAAACTAAGGTGCCACGCCCATTTTTAGGCATAGGTCCCTACGAAGTTTCCACCTATTTTGTAATTTTGTGTGAAAATAGTTAATATATATGAATGTAATCACTTTTAATTGGGTAAAAACACATCTAATATCATGATTTTGTAAGGATCCCTTCTTCAAATTTTACCTAAGCCACTGATGATCAAAAATAAACTAATCCCAGATGTGGCGGGTATTTGAGCTGCGGTTACACAAAAGTAAACGTTTTTTCTTGTTTGTTCTTTGATTTTCCTGTAAAAATATATTTTACAACTATTTAACTTTTAATTATGCATTTTGTTTGTGCATATTTTATTTTCTTTCTAATTGCTCAAGTATCTTCTTAGCTGCTATATACATTAAATATATCAACACTAAGCATCTATATTGATTTTTTCAGTGGTTTTGTAAAGCTTTATATTTATCTAAAATTTATAATAAAGCGATTAATCGAAGTAATTTAAATGTATCTAAGCTCATAAACGTCTCTCAACATTTCATTTTTAAATGCGCTTAGATACGTAATAAATGTCTTATTTCTCCCGTGCATTTCAAATGTGAAACGCATGCGGCCGACATGAAACACTTCGTTGCGTATCATTAAAAATTGAATATATTTCAAGCGTATAAAAGCGATCGAACATTTGAAAATATCTAAAATATCTATATAAAAATCAGACGATTCGATTAATAGAAAGAAGACTGCCAATTATTTGCATAGATTTAATTGAAAAAGCTAGAAGCAACCGAAAAAACAAAAAAATGTATCTGAACTTCAAAATAAGCTAGAAATATCAAACGAAAAAAGAGAAAAAATTAAATTAAAAAAAAAAAAAAAATGAACGAACGAAATGTCTGCGACCTTCAGAGAAATGCATTTGCGGTATTTTTTTTTTTTTTTTGAATTTCAATGCAAAATTTTAACGAAAAGATACTCGTGTTGGCAAATGCGTGCTGCTGCTGCAGTAGTTCTTGATTTTTTGAAAAAATATTTATTTTTTTTATTGTTAAAAAAGTAAAGAACCAATGCAACACACAAAAGTGTACTTTAATTTAAAAATTTTGTATAAAATTGTTTTATTTCTTTTTGTCTAATTTTCTGAAGTATTTTGAACGACATTGATTGAGCGTTAAATTATATTTTACACATTGCAATAGATTTGCATTGGCTTCAATTGGATTAGTTATCAACATAATCGCAACAAATATTCATATAATTCATAATTATTTATGCGTTAATATGTCAAAAATTTTGACAATGAATTATGAGAGAAATGTCATTAAAATTGCCACAAATGTGATTGTGTGTGTGTGCCAACTATATGCCTCGAGTTTGTCAAAATTAGAAAGAAATTTCGCGTTGACATACTCGCATAATATTCGAAATAATATTCATAATTTTCATTTATTTTCTATTGCCAAAAAATGCATTTTGCCAACAAAAATATTTGCAATATTTGCGCGAAAAATTCCTGTGTTAAATTAAATGAAATGCTTTGAAACGCCCACAATGGGTCCTAGATTAGATTTGCGTTTTTTTTTTTAAATATAAAATATTCCGTATTATTGGTAAAGAATTCAGTAGCGTAAGTGCAAAAAAAAAAATTAAATCTAAGAAAAAGATTATTGTGTAGTTACTAGTTCTTATATAAAAACTAGATAATCCATTTACATTTATTAAACTACGCCACTGCACTATGGTATTAATGTTTGCATTAGAAAACGTGCCTAATAATATTATACACAATTACCCTCGCCTATAATCATTGTAATTCATTTGGTTTGTGCCAAGAAAATAAAAAATAATATAATAATATTGAAAGTATTTCTAAAAATGTTAGTTTTTTAAATTCATTCAGATAAAGAGAATAACGATTAATTCCGGTTTTGCCCATTTAATTAGGCCTTTTCCAGCTTTAAAAAATTATATGGATCGAATAAAATTGACAGAATAAAATTTGATCCTAAAGTTTTTTTTAATACAAACATTCGTTTCCTCTGGGATTATGACAGATGTGCTGGGGTAGAATGCGGGTAATTTAAACATACGGATACGGATACGGACACTTATTTATAAACATGGCTAACAATTACACAGCCATGCAAATTTCCATTTTTCGGATGCGAATAAAATGGGACCTAGTGTTTCTGAAGGGAATTTTCGTGCTGAACACGAATCAGGGCTAAAAAACATTCCCTTTATTCGGAAACAGGCTGGGTTATTATTATTTGTTTTCAGTAATCCAGAAATTTGAATGTGAGCTTTAGAACAAGTAGCTTCATTTTGACTATTTTCCCAAAACTTTCACTAAAAATACTTATAAGTTTATTAGGATCATCCAAAAAAAAAAAAAAATGTTTTTGGTAACACCTCCTAGGATTGTTCTATATCGAAAATAAGAAGACCCGTATTTTTTTTAATCGGGTAATATTTAATGGTGTCGCCAAGCCCCTAAAGTTTCCCATGCATTATACATGAATAAATAACAATTTTTCGTAGATTTGATGTAGAAACCAGGCAAATAAATATTTAAAAATTAAATAATAAAAGATTGGATGTTCTTATAACCATTTAAAAAGAAAAGCATCGTTTTCCGGTTATTTATTTATTTATTTGCCAGGCTTCTACTAATCAAATCAAAATCAAATCTACGAAAAAGTATTAACTTCTCATGTGAAACTTCAGGGTCTTGTCGGCACCATTAAATATTATCCGATTAAAAAAATACACGTCTTTTTTTTCTATATAGAACAATCCCAGGGGGTGGGAGCATAAAAATTTTGTTAAAAATTGTTTCCATGTTTTTTTGGACCAGTCTAATGTACATACATACATATATACTATCTAAAATACCCATCCTTTGACCCAAGAAGTTCTTCTCCTATTTTTAAATGAATCATACTTTTCCCGCTCCCCAATTTACACTATTTTTACATACCCAATTTTTACCAAATTTTTACCCAATTTTTACCCAATTTTTTACCCAATTTTTTAACAATAAAGTATATAAAAGTAGGGTATAGGGTGTCTTGGAGTCGAGCATACTCGTAAACTTTGAAAATACTTATTTTTATAGGTCACCAAAGGGTACAATGGGAATCATGTATGCTGCTAGCCATTCACATAGAATTTCACGCTAGGCACACCATTTTCTTGTCTATTTATGCAGAATGCCCACGACAAAAAAAAAAAAATAACAAGAAAAAAAAATAAAAAAGAAAAATAAAAAAAATAAAAAAATTTAAAATTTTAAAATAAAAATTTTAAAGAAAAATAAGCAAATAAAAACATTAAATTAATATAAGCAATAATATGAAAGCCAAAGGCAAGTTGTCTACATGAGATAAACACGAATCGAAAAATATTTTTTTTTTTTTTTTTTGCTTTTTTTGCTATTGCTGCTGTTGAAACACAATATTTTTGCCTTTGACAATACAAAATTTTTACGCAAACAAAATTTTTTGAAAGCAAACATTCGCAATTTTGTGAAAAATCTTTCAAAATATTTTTAATGTGTGTCTTTTTGTATGAAAATATAAGGAAAATTGTGGCATACAGATATATTGTATAATGAAGGTTTATGTATATAAAAATGCTGCGTTTATATACTGCGTGACTATATACTAGTTTAGTATATGAATTTAATTTAGTACATACTTACAATATATGCCATAGTTAAATAGTTGCTAATTTTCAGGTTTTGACTTTATATGGTTAACAATAAAATATAATAATAATAAAAACAAGAAACAACACTGAAGTCAAGTATGCTCGACTCCAAGACACCCTATACCTAGATTTTATATACCTTATTTTATTGTACTGGTTGTCATATACAAAAGTAAAAAACATTTGTTATAGCCCCTTTGGGCTATTTTATACTAAATTTGGAGTTCCTAAATTACACAACACAAAAGTTTTCCTGAAAAAAAAAAAAATTTTGGAATAGGTTTTTATGGGTACCCCCTTTAAATGGGTTATGAATGACCACTTGACGGCTCAGAAGAGTCTAAGTTTCAAATATGGTGGCTCTATCTCTGAGACAATCGTTTTCATAAGGCAGACGTCAGGACGGACATTCAGACATAGTTACATATATCGACACTCATTTCAATGCTGATCAAAAATATATATACTATAGGGGCCTAGGGCCTAAAGCCTCCTTCTGCCTTTTACATTACATATAAATATAAAAACTCGATAACGAGCTACGACAAAAAAAAACTGGAGTGCTCCTTTGGTTTCAATATATCATATGACTAGGGAGCTGAGAAAATAATTAATATCTTCAAAACGGCAACGGCAGACAGAAGAACAAGAATAGAGCGACCAGTCTCTTCGTGCTGATCAAGAGATAGGGACTCCAATGATTTCCTTAATGCTTTACAAACTTTCCAATACCTGGTAAAAAGAGCATTCATAGAATATTTGAAGACAGCCTGGTCTTATTGTCATTTTGTCAGAAATTTTTTGAAACGCATTAAAGGAGACATCTTAGACCATGTAAAGTATATATTCTTGATCAGCAAGACAGGACGAGTCGATTAAGCCACGTCCGTCCGCCTGACTGTACGTCCGACTGTCCATTTGTCTGCCCGTCTGTCTAAAGCTGAGTTGTATCTGAACATTCAGCTTTGGTTCTTCGGTCTCTTCGAAATTGAAGGACGGTCGGACTATGTTACTCAGTCACACTTACCTTTATTAATGAAATCTTTTTTATTTCATTAAAAATACAGTTCTACGTTGAAAAATTTAAACTAAACTACTTGGGTTTTGCGACAGACATGGAACCTGGCCCATCTGAAGGGATTTTTCGTTCTGAATACAAATGAATGGTCAAAAACATTCCATCACGTCAATTTAGGTAAAAATCATTACATTCACGTTTTTTGACAATTTTTAAACTTTTGTAGAGCTGAACAAGACATGGTCGCGGAATTTCTGGACCCACGGGACTAGCGGTACTCTGTAATAATATGGTATGGCAAGAAAATGTTGGATTGGGTTGGCCAGGACAGGGATGCTCGTTAAAATAGTACCACCCTCAAAATATGAAGTTACTTTGGACCACTTATGCATTTGGACTTTGACTTAAGGTAAATGTTTTATCCAACAACTTTTAGCTTATTTAAATTTTCATTCCCTTTTTAATTTTTTGTTTTGTAGCACTGTGTATTTTCTATTTAGGTAAAAAAAATTATGTATAAAATTTCTAAAAATGCAATTGAAATATTTTTTAATTATTTTCAAAATTAAATAAAGAATCTGGCTGGTTTTGAGTCATTGACGTAAAGCAATTTTACATTTTAGTGTCAAGAATTGTTCATTTTATTTTTGTGATTTTTCTTTTCTTTTCATTTAATTTTTCTAGCTTTTATCTTGCATATCGCACTATAGGGGGTGGGTATGTGCGAGTGTATGTGAGTGCCAGAAGACGTCTAAGAAGACGTCAAGACGTCGACGTCTATTGTCGATGCCGGCGTAAAAATTTTTTTGTGGCAACAATTATTGCATGCAATGTTCTATTTCAGCAACACACTTCCTTTGCCCTTTGCGGCACTTACTCCGCTGCAATACCTTTGAATGCCAGGCGGCGGCGTTCGGCTTTTGAATAGCAATTTCCTCAGTTATACCCGAAACACTTCTTTTTTTTCTTTGCATCCTTTAGGTTTCGTTTGCAGATATTTTATCTAAATGCATTGGAACGCATCCAAATTGTTGATATAAAAATATCCATCGTCAGTCATGTCCGTCCGTCCGTCCGTCGATCGGTCGTCGGTCGTCAGTCGTCGGTCAACGTCGCACTCTCTTTTTAGTTGAGTTCTCTTTGTCTATTTTGAATGTGAATCGAATAGCCTCAGCAGCATCTATTCTATCTATTAGATGCGCCATGATATGTTCTGTTGTTGTTCATTGCAAATTTAAGATACTATTTTACGATTTGTTACCATGTTGCGAACGCATTTCGTATTTTGTGTATTTTTGTTTTTGTTTTTATCTGATTTTAAGTACAGCAAAAGGTGCTAAGACTGCTGCTGCTGCTGTTGGTTTTCCGTTTGCTATGGCGCTGCCGCACGTATTACGTTAAAAATGACAAATGAATGAGCACTTCCTGAATTACGACATATTTATATAAGCTAGATCTATTAAGATTGAAATATTTATAAGATTGATTTACTTTGAGTATAAAAATTTTATATTTTGCTTCTTGGGAAAATAATGCATTTGGTGCACCAAAAACTAGGAGCAGAAAAGAATGCATTTTAAAATGTTGATTTTAAGCTATTTATTTGGCATTTGCACTTGTCAATCAATGTCTTTTGAAGTAGATACATTTTTGTACATAGTTAGCAGCTGTTCATTTTAAACTTTGTTGCACTAAATAAACTTGCAATTGCCGAAATGTCAGACTCAGAACGCTCTATTTACATAGTTATTATGAACAAACTGATTTGTAGAAGAAGAAGTAACTTCCACAGCAAACCTGTAAAAGAAATTCAAAAAATGTTTAGAATTTTTTACTCCATGAGACCAATCCGTCTGTCCGTCTATATCGCTAAGTTTTAAAGTTTTTTGGCCTCGCCAAAACAAACTTACCGTCAGTTTTCGAAGTCGTATATGAAACAAAAAAAACGTTAACTACGGTAGAACCGAAGCTAAAATACCCGCCACATCTGGGTTTGATTATAATCATCCTCTGATAATTATCAGAGGATTTGAAAAATTGGGAGAAGGAATAGCTTGGAGTCAATAGACCGACTACAACCAAAGTTTAGACACAATAATGGAGTAAAACTTTAACTCTAGGACAGAATAATAAACATTTTCTTAAAAAAAATAGAAAATAGGGTCTGACTTTGTATTGGGACTATATGTTATAGTGGGCTCATCTAAATATCAGAAGTAGCAGATACCTTTACCCCATTTGATGTGAAGAAAATCTTGTAAATGGGGCCTATTTTCACACAAAAATGGGGCCGGTGCCTCTAAATGGTACCTTGGTTTCGACATTGGAAGTATTTTTAGCCAATTTTAAATGAATACATTCATAAGTAATAGCTATGTTCATACAAAAAATCTAAGAAATAAACGTTAAGTTTGTATGGTGGCTATACCTTTAAATTAGGCGTGGCACTGGCGGGATTGGGAAAAGTTTAAGTTTCGAGTTTCAGGTCAATATCTTTAAAACTAAGCGAATGAACCGCATAAATAATACAATCAGACAGACATGCGACAGACAGACGGACAAACAGACGGACAGACAACGACAAACAGACGGACAGGCAACGGACGACAGACGGACAGACAGACGAACAGACGACAGACAGACGGACAGACAGACGACAGGCACAGACGGACAAACAAACAGACAGACAGACGGAAGGACAGACGGATGTGGCTAAAACGACTCGTCTCGTCCTGCTGATCAAGAATATATATAAATAGGATACCTTATAGGGTATATGATGTCTCCTTTAATGCGCCACACACTTTCTGACAAAATGAAAATACCCTCCACACTATTTGTGGCGGGTGTAACAATTAGCGGAGCCATTCTGTCGGAACAAAATCAAGCCAAAACAAAACAATCAGTGGTGTCACACAAAATTATCTTTTGGTTGTTTCAAATCCCTTCTTAAATTCAATGAAATTATGAATAAAATTCACTATTTTCTAACTTTTTCGGCCCACGAAAAGGGCGGGGCCAGTTGTTTTAGGTCTCATTTCAAGAAGCAAGAATCAATTTGAAATAAAAGCGATATTATTTTAAAACGTTAGAATTCATCATCGCAAACGAGAATTTCAGGTGCATTAAAGCCGTCTTTTCTCAAAAACGTGATTTGGTAGTTTTCGAGTCCACTTTCGTATATGTTACACCACGAATTCTTGTCCATGTTAATATTTTATTTTAAAATATTAAAATTCTACATTCTAATCCGTTAAATCAAAAAAAATTGTCAAAATCATTTCTTTTTTACAAAATAATTTTTTTAATTGGTTTTACAAAAAGTAATTTTCAAAACAATTAACAAATTTTTTTGTAAGATAAGTCAAAGTGATATTTAGCTGCTTATTTACCAAAATTATATTAATGAGTATGGCTAAGTAAACCGATTTAGCATATGCCACTTCGCTACAATATATTAATATATAAAAAAAAATATTTTTGCCAACAAATAAAAAAAAAACAAAAAAAAAAAAAAAAAAAAAAAATTGAAAAACAATCGAAATCAAGGCGAAAACTAAAAAACAAAATAAGAAAGCAAAAAAAAAAGGCGTCCAGAAACCCAAAATCAACATTTTAGAAAATTCTTCAGTTGTGACGTAAAGTTAGAAACATCTTGAATATAATGAAAATGAGAACTTCTAGATACATGCATACAAATAAGATACAAATACAATGAAAGTTGTTTTTTTCTTTTTTTATTTGTATTGAGTAGCGCAAAACTAATAAACAAAAAGAAACTTGTAACTAAAATTAGAAAAATTGAAACATTTTCGAAAAACAAAAAGATGAAACGCCAAGCAAAAACACCAACACATGGATACTAGAAAATTCGGACAGATCGGACGGTCAAGAAGTAAAATCAAATCTAATAAAATGAAATGAAAATGGTTTTTTATTTTTTTTTTTTTTTTTTTTTCTTACTTTGAGCGTGAAAAGTTTTTGTATCTTATAAGCACAGCAACGATCTAGAGATATGGATGGATGGATGGATAGATAGATGGATAGATGGATGGATGAATAGATTATTTTATAAAATGTGAGATAGAGAGAGGCATACAGTGAGTTTAAAAATGTATCTGTGTATCTGAAAGCTTTACATATATTTGTATCTTTCTGCAGAGCAAAAATATATATATTTATCTAAAATAAATTTTTAGTTATTTTAATTTTGAAATAGCTACAGCGCGTAAGAAATTCTTTACTTGTTAGAATAAAAGCAAACCATACAAAATTTATTCATCTTTCAAAGTATTTGTGAACTTCTGCTTCAAAATACTTTTACGAACGCAACTAAATAGCTTTTTTTTTGTTCTTTGTATGTTTTATATTTAGAATATAGCCGATGCTATATTAAACGCATATGAAATTGTTTTTTAAAAGATTTTTGTTATGCGCTTTTTTTTGTATCTTTTTTTTTTTGTATCTTTGTATCTATTTGGATAATTTTCTTCGTTTGCTTGTTTATTATGGTTGTGATTTTTCCTGTTCCTGCTTTAACATACATTTTTTTTTGTTGTATTTTTTGAATAAAAATACATACATGCATGACCCATATACATATACAAAATTTTTTACCTGGGTGAGCAGTATTGCGCAGATACAATTATGTATCTACAAAAATAAAATATATATTTTGTATATTAATATGCATGAACGCACTTATGGAGAACATATTGTAGCCAAAATATTGAACAACATTTTTTTTTTTTGTTTAAAAATACATTTTTTTTTTTATACATAATAAATTCATTTATGTCTCAGCACTGACTCATTTTTGTGTGTGCTGTATGCAGATTACATACATAAAAATCTATCTTTAGTAAGAAAAAAAAGAATTTTATATGAATAATGCAAATGAAAAATGATTTAGTTGATTTTATACTATATACAATATTATTATAAAATTTTTATACATTCCACTCATCATTAAGAATAAATATTAGATTATTTTTGTATGTCCGTCTGTCTGTCTGCCATGCTGCAAACTATGTATCTATGCAATTATATAGATATTTTAACTAAAAAAAAATTAGGTAGATTGCTAGGTACTTGCATTTTTATAAAACATATACTCGATTAAATTATTCATCAATATGTAATTTTTTTTCTATCTTTATAGATACTATTGGCGAAAGCTATTTGGCTATTTGCCGCCTTTGGAGGCGCATTCCGTAACGTTTCGATACATATGAATCGTTTTGGTTCGGTACAGCTCGGTTCGTTTCGATTTTCGCCTGGTGTACTCAATTTAATTGGGTGACAAATGCTTACAGAAATACTTTTAATTCTCCACACTTCAATGACTAATACAAATTGATATATTTTTATTGCCTAATTAATAATAATAAAAAAATGCATATATGCAATTTGTGGTTTACAACAATTTTTGTTTTTCTATTTTATTGAAAAATTTTTATTGGAATTCGTTTAGAAGAATATGAAGAATTAGCTGCTTCTGTCTGTCTATTATGGACGCCTATTGAACTACTGAACCGATCGTTATAAAAAATCGGGCTCAATCGAAGTCTCTCGTCGAGCCTATTACGAATATATGTTCCCATATCTTATAGGATTCTCTGATGTTTATTTTTTAGTCAAAGCTTTTGATATCATCTGACATCACAATGAGCCTCTGTTTGTGCTCGCCTAACCATGACATCATCCAAATCATCTTAATTCCAGCATAATTGATAGGTCTTTAAATTTTTTTCTATCAAAAATCGTTGCTCTAATAAAATTGATAATCCAAAAAATCCGCGTTAAAGCAAACAAAATCATAAATTTTTTTTTGTTTTTATTATATTGCGGCTTACACGCGCTGATTTTAACAAAAAGTTGTAATTCATACTTTCTTCTTTTTGTTTTTATACCCTGTACCCAAAGGGTATATAAGTTTGTGCGAATATATGTAACAGATAGAAGGAGGCTAGATAGACCCTATCAAGTGTATTTATTCTTGATCAGCATTGGAAGGGAAGTCGATCTAGCAATGTTTATCCGTCCGTTTGCTTGTCTGACTGTCTGTCCTGAGAGAGATTATCTGGGAGACTATAAAAGATAGGGCCACCATATTTGAAACTTAGACGCTCCTAAGCCGTAAAGTGTGCAATAGCAAACGATTTTTCTCTAACCCCATTTTAAGGGGTACATTCCATACAAATCTAACCCAAATTTTTTGGAGTTTTACATAAAAACGTCATTTTTGCTTATTCTAGGAAGTCTTAATTTGGTATAAATTACGCCTTTGATAGTCCCAATGAAATATCCTAAAGTAAATAGGATTAAAAAAATTTTAGGTATATCCCCCATACACATTTACCCCATTTCAGTACAATGAGATATGTTACTAAAATAGAACTTACCTTAAGGTAGATAAAGTATGGCTACAAGGTATCATGCAGTCGAGCATACGCAACTTCAGCGTTCTTTTGTTTTGTTTTTTTTCTGATATCTCACTCGTTTTGGCAATGTTACGGCTTTTGTATAACATGTGAACATACCTTGACGTTAGATTATAACTGAACAGAAGAGAACATATGTAAATCTAATCAAATCAATCCAAAAAGACGAAGGGATATAGAGACGAAATGGCGCTTATCATTGTTTATCATAGTGCGATACGGATTATATATTAAAATGCAACGCTTATCTTGACACTTGGTGAGAAAAAAGCCAATAGGATGTTTACTTAGTTCAAGTACGTACATATATGGACAATCGATATCATTGGTACCGAATGAAAAATCAAATTCAATTTATTGTAGAATTTGCACGAAATAAGTCTACGCACGCAGTTAACATGGGATACTGGGCTGAATTGAGTGCCTGGATATTTCGTGATCCTGCAAAACTAATACGTTATTTAGTCTTGTTTGTGTGTTGCATTGTCGTCATTGTGCAGGTTAAGTGTTTTTGTTGTGGTTTTTTGGAAAAAGTTTTGAATTTAATTTTATTAATTGGTAATTTTTTAGTTATACGAGTGCTTTGCGAAACTTTACAATCCACCGATTTCAACGCATTCCTATTATGATTTAAACGAAACAATTGAAATGCCTGCAATAACAATTTGTCGTGATCCACCCTATAAGGAAGATGTGTTAACTGTAAGTTTTTTTGTATTTATTTTTTAAAACTTTTACTTTGTTTCTTATTTAAAACGGTTCCTAAACAATGCCATCTGTTAAGTAAGATGGTAGAATATGAGACAGGGACTGGTTAAATTTAAATTCTGAATAGAAGATTCTTAGTTATATATATTTTTAAAAGTCTTCCAACAAGAACAGAGTCACTTAATCTTCTGCATCTTAATAAACCAATCGAAATGATTGCTGGAAACAGCTTGTGGTAATGAGATATAGACAGTGGGGTTTTATACGCTGCCTTGGTAGACTGCAGGTCTAGCAACTCTAAAAGCGGACACAGGTGATATGGTGATGACTTGTATAATATAAATCCTGAAGTAGTACCGAGTATGCTCCACATAAAAATTACCTCTAATGGAATACCCAAGGTGTCTAGCAACTGAAGAAACTCTTTTCGAAAGTTCTATTGCTCCGATTATATGGCTGTACCGTTCGGATGATTTTCAATAAAGTGCTCAAAACTATTTCATCAGTTAAACTAAAATGAGTTTCCGAAACTCAAAGAACGTCTAAAGCTATTATATATTTTATATTTTTTTTTTTAAGGAACTTTCCGGCTCATATTGTCCACATCCAAAATATCCAACTTGTTGGATGTATTATCCTTTTGATGATATTGAATTGGATGAATTTTTTGAAAATGGCACATTTACACGCAACGAAACATTTTCATTATCTGGCTTAAATGGCGAGGAGTATAGTAAGCAATAAACGCATAAAATAGTAAAAAAATGAATTTTCCTATATAAACATTTATATTTATAGATATCGATATTGATAGCAGTCTACATTTTTATTTGGGACGCTGTTATACGGTGCGTCCAAAGATATTAATGAAACGTGTTTCGAAGAAAAATGGTTATTCCATAACGCTTAAGCATCATGTACCAAAAGAGGATGCAACTGATTTACTGTACGAAAAAGAACCAGGTTGGCATGTCTTTGTGCATGATCAAAGTGAAAATTTTACAGGTTGGCAATGACATATTTTATTGTAGTACTTAAAATACTTTAAGATTTTTTTAGAAGTACATATGAAAGGTTCCGGACGCGTGGAATATGTTTTTGTTGAGATTAATGAGGATATTGAAATAAAATTACAAACGCAGTATTTCTCAAATGTGGAAACGCGTGAAGAGTCCTGTTCTAGAACAGAGGGTTACAGTGATCTAAAGGTAAAAAAAAATATAGTACACATTTGCAAATATTTAAAAAAAAAATTATTTTAGTGCGGTGAACTATGCATGTGGCAGGATTTAGCGAATGGCGCTAATTGTTCAGGTCCTTGGATGCACGAAACCGAACACGAACCTTGCAATGATTACAATTCAATGCGTAATTTAATAACCGAATATAAAAAGTATGTTATTTCATTTATTTATTTGTTTATTTGATTGTTTATTGTATTTGCAATAAAATATATTAATAAAAAAAAATTTTTTTTTTATAGAGTTTACGACAGTGACGACGATTACGATTGTGATTGTTTGCAACCGTGCGAATCGCGTATCTTCTCGACTTATATACAAAATCGTAAGCCATATGCGCAACCAGAACCGAATTCGCATATTTTTGTCTACTATACAACCAAATTGATTTCGGTATAAATTATATTATAAACATTTTTGTGATAAACATTTACAATTTTTTATAACTTTGCTTTCAGCAGATGATTGAAGAGCGCCCAAGTTACGATACAACACAATTTATAGCTGATATTGGCGGTTCATTGGGTTTTCTATTGGGTCTATCGGTGTTGGGTCTGATTGGCATTATAGAACATGTAAGTGTATAATTTTTAATTGATATATTATTGGCAATCATTTTTATTGTTAAGAAGCGATTTCTAAATGGGTGCTACTGGGTTAGCTTACAGTCAATCACAAATGGAATTGCTTGACTATTTTGATAAGCAATAAGAAAGGCGTTTTTTGGGAACAAAAACCATCAAACTAAGCAGTGGAGTTCTTTTTCTCACTAATCAAAAACCAAACCCTAAGTCGTATTTCGAATTCCCAGGCCTTTTCTTTAAACATAATCTCTAAACATAAACCTTAAACTTAAACCTTAAACTTAAACCCAAAACTTAAACCCAAAACTTAAACCCAAAGCTTAAACCCAAAACCTAAACCTAAAACTTAAACCCATAACATAAACCCAAAATATAAAAGCACCCGAGGGACTTTCCCTATAGACCCTCCCCTCAAATCTCGTTGCGTCTACGTTAACCTCAACCTTTCCCTTAATGCTAATCTTCAATCTTAGCTCTTAATCTTAACAAACCATAAACCTAAATCCAAATCTATAATTCCTAAACGAAGGAACCCGGTATACAAAAATGAATCGCACATCAGAAGAAGGGACCTCTCGATTAATAAATATACATGTACATACATTTATTAGGGATCAAAAGTCAAAATTAAAAATTTTTTTTTTAATGATTTTTTTTATGGATATCTTTGTAAAATGCATAAGAAGTATATAACGAACTACAGCCAATATCCTTGAACCTGCCTAACCCGTTCATAATTTCTATATTTGGTTTTAAAGGAGAAGATTTCATTTCACTGACTCGAACTTGACGATTACAAATCGAAAATACTTAGCGATTTGCGATTTAAAAAGTAAAACGCAAAATGTTTACGGTTACGATTACGGGAACATAACTGTATATGTCCTAACTATCTTTTCTTTATATAATTTTATTTAAAATTTCCTTCAATATTTTCAGTTAACGCTTTTCTTCTGTGGTGGTTTCATCAGACGCATGCAGCTACATCATGAAAAACATAAACTAGAGCAGGACTTAGAAAGTGAAGAACAACAATCACAGAGCAGCGAAGAGACCGCAGATATAGCGATTATCTATAAAAAAGAAGACTTTTTGAAAATTTAGTTAATCAACAAAAAAAAAAAATGGATGGCAGTAACAAAACGATAAAGAGGCTGGGCTTCTTCGTATACCATAAATGTATTTATATTGTGTATTTATGCTTAATAAATTATTTATTGAATGCATTAAATACTTTAATATGCTACACTGTAAAAAATTAACTGTTTAATAAATTTTTTTTTTTTTCAATTTTTGTTTCACAATAATACCACATTTATTTATTTTGTTTATTAATTATAATTTTTTTTTCAATTTTTTTTATTCTTAACTAAAAGTAACTTAATAACTAAAAATATTAAAATCTACGAGAAATAAAGCCTACAATTAAAATAAACGCCAATAGGCTACTACTGTGACCCATTAAACTGGCTGCTGCATTTGTACGTGGTGCTTTTGTAGTTGGTTTAATTATATCACCCAAACGATTTATAATATCCGGTATAGGATTCATTTCAACATCACAAACTGTATGATGAATAACATCCCGAACTGGTGCCTTAAATATGCGAAAGTTTACCGTTTCAGCTGATAGCTCATCATAGATGTAATCCTGTAAACGATTCGATAAAACCCATAAATTTTCTTGTGCATCAACTTTAATTTCGCTGGGAAAAACCATTTCAGTGGAACTCAAAAAAATGGTGCCTTGTGTATCGATGCTATAAACATCATCGGATGACTTCCAACAATCTATAGCATTTTTATTTAATAAACTATAGAATAGCACACCAGTATTTGTATCTAAAAATGTAGCACCCGATTGTCCATTTTCACCACGATTTCCGACAATTTTAAATTCACGATAGATTTCACCCGTTGTCGCCAGAGTTTTATTACGCAATATAGCAGTGCTGACCGAAAACTCCATCGTAGAACTAAGTGGATGAAAATAGAGTGTTGCAAAACCATTCGCTTGGGGTTTACTTAAAGCCAAACCGTAAAGACCATCATCCCATTGAAATTCAATATCATTAATTGTAAAATTGCCCGCCAATGGATCAGGATGGAAATAATGATGTTGTACACGCCATGATTCCTGTTGTTGCCATGAGTATACGACCAGTCCTGGACTACCCAGATCAGCAGCATAGGCAAATGTATTATCACAATCCGTATCTTCTACGGCAAGATTAGCAAAAAAGGAATTTGATTTAACCTGCGCCGCGGGCAGCGTGTGTCTTCGTAGTAGATTATCATTGTGTAAATCGTAGACAAGCAATTGTGGTGCACCATGTAGTTTGGTCTTGTGCAAAACACCCTCAATGCGTGAGTCCAGTACCCAAAGACGTCCACAACGATCAGCGCGCACGCGATATGGTGAAACTAGCTCCGGTTCACCATCGCTCAAGCTGTGTGCTTCCCATGACGGATATGGTATTAGCGCAGGTGATTTTGTGGAGGTGTCTGAAAAAAAATATTATTATTAATGACTCTGACTCAAATCGTTGCGAAGGTGATTGATCTGTAAATTATTTATTGAATTTTGTCATTTTTGTGCAAATAAAATTAAAGTATTTAACGCAATTTACTCTCCGCCCCTCTCTTTCTCTCTCTCTCTCCCATCTTTCTCTCGCACACTGCACGTTAATTAGCAAATTCAATGAAATGTCAAATATTTTAGGATTTTTTTTTCCATTTTGTCTCAAGTCTACACCTCATTGCTAAATAATTTCTTTGAATCAGTGCACAAATTTAATTTTACACATTTTATTTTTTGTTTTTTTTTTTTTTCGGTTTAATTAGATTGCAAATAATTTGATTTAATATCCTTGCAATTATTGCCAAAATCAGCAAATTAAGAAAACAAAAATAAATAAATTTTGTTTGTCTGCACTTAAATTAGTGTTTTGACTCGTATTGAATTTTCTTAATTAAAAAATGAATTATTTTAAAATGCTTATTGGCATTTTTACACATTAACAAAATAGTCTTCTATTTGAAACATTTTAAAAATAATGTACAGATACGCAGACTAGGAATTACTTAAATGAGAAACAAATGGAATGGAACAGTAGAGCTGGCAAACAATCGATAGCATTTTTTTTTAAACAATCAAAGTCGTTGATGTGTCCTTTTGAAACTATCGAAAACATCGACGTTCACAGACATTGATGGTTTCCGTAGACAGATGACATTTACATTTTTATGGCAAACAATTAGGAATAAGGAATAAGTCATTATATGTAAGTCTAAAACTTGAAGATGCATGGGTGATATAAAATAAATGTCCGATTTAAGCCAGTTTGAGAAATTTTTGAAAAAAATTCAGTACCCATTGAACAATTTTGAATAAAATATTCTGTCTTGTGCTGGATCCCGATAAAAAAATTATAACCCGGGATGGACGGGACCAGGATCAAATAGTTAATCTTGCTCCCTTCTCTAATTCGAATAGGTATCTACCATTTGCGAGATTAACTTCACTGCCCGTGTCGACACACTTTGCATTTTCAAATTATTATTTGAAATTTCTTTACAAGAATATTTTTTTTCTTTAAAATGATTTTTAATTTATTTATTTTTTCTTTGTAATTACAAATAATTTTTAGTTTTTTTTTTTTTTTTGGCAAAGTACACTTAAGGTTCTTTTCAGTTTATTGCTTATGACGTAAATTGGCGGAAATATCATTTATAGTCAATGAGAGCCTCTATTTGTGTGTGTTTGTGTAGGAGGTGTAAATCTTTTCCAATAATAGAAACAATAGATTAAGTGTTTCAATGATTGCTATTGTTGTGATTTAAGATAAACAGTAAATAAGAGATTGAATTGAAAGACACTCAATAAAGTATGCGGAACCTGCAAAGAACTAGTTTATTCAGAATATTTTGACATATGTATTATAACTTTTGTGTATAATGAACCAAATAACTAGGAAGATTTATAGAATGGAATACTTTTATCAAGTGTACATACATGCTAGAGCCCTGCACAATTACCCAAAAACGATTAAAAAGGACTCGGAATAAAAACAATTCGAGTCACTCAAGTCTACAACTATCAATGGTGACTCGACTTTTAAATGGTACGAGTCGACTCGGTTTATTCAAGAATAATAAATTGAGTTAGTTTTATCTATTAAAAATAATAGAATCTCATTATAAAAAGTGTTCACTGAAATATTAAGTATATGTCAGCACGGTTAATGCATAGGCTTGTCTTTATCCGAAAGATCGGATAATCGATCGAAACGATTCACTTCGGTCGGATAACCGATTATATTCTGTTTATTCGAGTATAAACGAACGAATCCTTCTTTAGTACCCGATTAAGTCAAGACTCGATTATATTGGCCTAAAGTTTTGTGTTTATTTTTGCGGGTATAAAAGCTTTGATTCCACCAAAGCTAATATTTATCATAGTTCATTATTATGTATGATTTTTTAACGACTTTGTAACAGGGTTATTCTATTTTAAGGTTTATTAAATATGTATCTTTTTATGTTAGAACAATTGTTTGTTTTATGTGTTTTCTGTAAATTTTCACACTACACATTTTTTGTTGAAACAATGCATCTAGAATAACATGAATTTATTTTAATTTTCACACAGACTAAGCAATTAATACCGAAGGCCATGTACAAAAAATATTTGTTATGTAAATACAAATTATTTGCTGAATGTAATTAGTCAAAAAAAATGTAAAATTCAATAAAATGCAACAAAATAAAAACTGCGGGTGCGGCACACTTTCGGCCAAATGAAAACCACAAAACCAGTATGATTAGTTTACGATAATATAAAAAAAAAAATAACAATACAGCTGCTCAGTGTACCATTAACTTATTCACTGACTGACTGACTGACTCATTCACTTACCATTTAAATTAATATAGGCCAATGTAGCCGGCACACCATCACGCCATCTGGGTAATGTAATGAATAGGCGTGAACCATAGACTTCCAGTCCGAAGGGTATAACATTTTTCGGCTTGAACTCTTCTCTTTCTAATGCAGTCCAACGTTGATCGGAATTCTCATAATTGTAATCGATTTCTTTCCATTCATAGACAACTTTCAGATTATTATGGGCGTTGGTGAGCGATATTAGCGCCAGAATGCAGCAAGCTGCATGGTGTAGTGTAAAATGCATGGTAAGCAGTTAGTTCTATAAGGGAATATATATCAAAAATTTAATATTACTTGAAATATTTTTTTTTATTTCGTATTCGTAACACGTTTACACATTTTATCTGCGCCAGACAATCAAAACTTCAATTAAAATTTCAACGTTTTTAAAAAATCATGCCGACCACGACGACGTATTTGCATTTGCCGCTAAATAAATTTTGTCAAATTTTGTTTTGAATTCAAACACGAGTTGGCTTTAACAAAGCCCATTTTTTTAGTTTTATGACTTAAAGATCAAAAAGACAAAGAGGCGAATGGCAAACGACCTTCATCTTTGCTGTTGTATCTCATGGATTAATATGAAAATTCAAAAAAAAAACAAGTTTCTCTGAAATATGCTCCAAAAACTTTTTTTTATTAATGCAGCAAAAATTTATAAAAAAAAAAACATATTTTTATCTAACTAAAAAAAAATGTACTTGACACTTAAAAAACAAACAAAATTTTTATTTAATTGAAACAGCAATTTTGTACTAGTATCTTTTGCGATATATCTTAAGTATATCTTCAAAATAAAAACGACAAACGAAACGTAGTGCGACCAATGAAATTTATTGAATCTTAAAAACGTCTGTGCATCTGCCCTGATGTCTGTTGGAATCAAGGGTTAGGTTTATGGTTTAAAATTTTAAGTTGAAATTTGGCATATTGCTTAAAGTTTTGAGTGAGAAAAAGTTTATATTTAGGGTTGAGTTTAGAAGCCATCGGTATAGATTAGTGTACAGTTTAGATTAAAGATTTAGGGCACAGATGGGACACCGGGATCCTTAAAAAAGGCTAGGATTGGAAAAGAACTTCAAAAATTTCGGGGTGCATACCTTAAATAGTTTTTGGTTTTTGTACCTAAATGTATGATAATTTATTGAAACTATCATACGCATAATGTATAGTAAACTTGAAGTTCCTAGATTAAGAAACAAAGAAGTTTCTATGCAAAAATTCAAATGGGTTTTGGCTTATGTTTCCATGGGGGATATTTCTTAAAATGGGGTTAGAGAAAACCCGTTTGTAAGTGACCACTTGACGGTTCAGGAAAGTCAAAGGAAGTCAATATAAATTTCATGTAGACTTTAGGAACAGGGCATCTCATAATCGTGCTTACTTAACTCTTATGATTCTGTTGTTTTTTTCTATTTAAAACTTGTTTTGTTTTTCACGTACGCGTTGTACTCAAATCTCTTAAAAAATTGTGTTGGCAAAATTATACAAAAAAAAAAAAAAAAAAGTTCTTAATCATTTGTTCGCAGCTATGTGTAAGTAAACCAGACTCGATTTCGTTGAATCATTTGTCAAATATAGCGACAAATGATTTTTTTCAAGTTCTCAAGAACGGACAGATTTTTAACCAAGTATTATTTAAATTTATCAATATATGTGGAAAATTCCAATTGTATCCCCTTAAAAAAAAAATTTTTTATCATCTAGAAGATTTAAGAGGTCGCACTGAAGACAATTTAGAAATAAATTTTTTTTTTTTTTTTTTTTTTTTTTTTTTTTTTTTTTTTTTTTTTTTTTTTTTTTTTTTTTTTTTTTTTTTTTTTTTTTTTTTTTTTTTTTTTTTTTTTTTTTTTTTTTTTTTTTTTTTTTTTTTTTTTTTTTTTTTTTTTTTTTGTTTTTTTTTTTTTTTTTTTTTTTTTTTTTTTTTTTTTTTTTTTTTTTTTTTTTTTTTTTTTTTTTTTTTTTTTTTTTTTTTTTTTTTTTTTTTTTTTTTTTTTTTTTATTTTTTTTTTTTTTTTTTTTTTTTATAAATAAATTTTTTTTTTTTTTTTTTTTTTTTTTTTAATTTAAATAAAGTTTTTTGTTTGTTTGTATAAATAAATTTTTTTTTTTTTTTTTTTTTTTTATTTATTTAGTTATTTATTTTTTTCATTTTAATATTTTAATATTGAATGTGAAAGTCAAAAACCCTGAACAAGTTAAGCGGTTGAATGCATTTGACTAAGTCACTAATAAGTAAGCCAATTAATACAAACCAACTATTATTTTTTTAAATTTTTTGTTTTTTATTTATATTCAAATCATAAAAACCATTTTTTTGAAATGCAGTGCAGCTGTAAAATTTGAACCAACACTCCCATAAAATCGTAGTCAACTTTGTGCCCCAATTTATGCTTAAATCTTAAAATAAATTAGCTCACATTCACTCTATTTTTTTTCTATCTTTGTATGCCACAAAATCAATCTGACGATTAATTTCTTGTTACAACATCAACGAATCATGGCTCATTTACACTGAGACGCGTTTGCCGCTTAAATCTTTCGTTTCATACTCGGCCGGCATTCATAAGTTTTTTTTTTTTCAAACTAAACAATATTTTGTAATATTTTTTTTTTAATTTTAAATTTGTTTTCATTAAAAAAAAATCAATTTATAGCTGCAAGCAAATTACTTTCACAGTCAATTAAGCCTTTAAATGAATGCAAGTGATTTATAACAAAAATATTTTTAATTTTTTTGTTAATTTTTTTTTCTATTTACGCACGCAGTATTAGATTGTTGTTTAGCTGCTTTAGTTTTCGCAAACGTTAAAAACAGAAAAAAGAAGTGAATTTAAGCGATAAAAAGTAAACGAACCGCTTCAGACAACGCTCAAAATGAAACTAAAAGTTATGTTCAGATCAAACTCAGCATGAAGCGTTATAAAGCTCTGAAACTGTATCTATAATATAGCATGTTAATGTTTAGGGTATGTATAATTCATTGGGACAGCTGAATATTTTAATAAATAAATAAAAAAAAGGAGAATACTCAGCGTGGAAGTCATCAATGCTACGTTCATGACTAGTCTTTCTTTTTGATGACATACCAACGATAGTACCATAAAAATTTCGTGAATGCCATGCATGACATGTCTTGCACGGCGTCATGTCATGACATGTCTTGTACTATGCAATGACATGTCTTGTACAGTGTCATGCATGACATGTCTTGTACGATGTCATGCATGACATGTCTTGTACGATGTCATGCATGACATGTCTTGTACGATTTGACATGCCTGATATATCTTCGAACGCTTCCGTTATAGAAGCAGGCCGAGAGCCATCGTGTCATATCAAAAATCACGGCCTGCGCCCAATCCTAATTGGTATTTCCAGTAGAACCGTTTGGGATTTAGTAACTAATCAAATTAACAAAAACTGTGTAGAGTATCATAAACTCGCAGCATTGTTAACACGTGCGAAGTCAGCCTAAACGCATTTATGCTACTCAAATGTTGTTAGCTTTTATCTGAGTAGAGGAGTGTAAGATGTGTTTTGAGTCGGCGTCACTTTGGCTGATCTTGAATTTTTTTTTTTTTAATTTTTATAGCATGCGATATTTTTTTATAAATCCAAAGATTTGTTTCTTAAAATTTTCTATTATTATCAAATAAAATATGTCAACCATTTTTTGGACAACTAATTACGAATTTCTCACTTTCGCAGATTAAAGTATTAAGTTTGAAGTGTCCCTCAGCTATCAAAAAAAAAAATAATAAAAAAACAATTATTAATTATTATATTGTACATAATTTGCGCCTACTACAGATATTTAGAGTCTAGAGTATTCGTTAATGTAATAAACTTTATATTGTGTTCATATAAAGCTACTACATTGGGGATTTTCCCGCATTGAGTCATGTTCCGTGGTAAACTTAGATTTTGTTCGTTTTTTTTTTACGAATTTTTAAGAAATCAAATGAATGCGCATCTTAATAATGACGTCATAAAAGAAATAATACTGAATCATTGCTCAAAAGCATTCAATGAAGCTTAAAAAAATAAACGCATTGTTGAGAGATTGTTTGTTTCAGAGTTTGCAGATTAAAGTAGTGACGCAATGAATTGTAAGAATTAATATTTTATTAGGCAAAGTATCAAAGTACATATTGTGACCATTTCTCATTGTGGAGATTCCTTCTTTGAGTTCCTTAATTGTATTAAATTGTCGACCATTTTTGTAAACTCGGTCCGACAGTACTCCCCAGAGGTCCTCAATGCGGCACACATATACTTTTGAGTAGCCAGATGACGAATTTAAACATAAGCTGTTTCCTATAAAAAAAAACTTTTAGTATAATTAAAAAAAAAAAACACAATGTTTTATTATTTTTTTTTTTTTATTGCATTTTATAAGAATATTTTTTTTATATACTTCTTTTCTTTATTTATATATAAAACATTACATTAATGCGTTAAAAACTTTTTATATGTATTATTATAATTATTTATTTTTCTATATATAAATATTTAAAACTGTTAATAAAGAAAAAAATTCAAAACAAATTAACAATTTGAAAAACATTTAACTGGTATTTGACTTCTTAGAAAATAAAAAAATAAAAAACAAATTGCTTCTTTATATTTATAATTATTATTCACTATACAAAATTTATTTATTTTTAATAATATTTTATATTGCATAATTTTTTTTTTTTTTTATTTTTTTTTTTTTTACGTTTTTAGACTAAATTATTTTGATTTTCATAACGCTTAGCTTGAAACACAGAAAAAAATGTATAAACCAAAAAAAAAAAAGGAGAAACTAGCATTTCTGCAGCACTAAAAAAAAATAAATGCATTAAATTTTAAGAGATTAAATATTAAAATAAAAAACATAATTTAAATTAAATTTAAATGACTTTTTGCTGCAAACATATTTTCTTTGGCATTTAAGGCTAAATTTTATTTTATTTTTAATTTTACTTTTGCACAAATTTTATAAAGCAAATAAATTAAATTTTAAAATATTTAAACGAAAAAAATCAAACATAATTTTTGGCTTATAACTAAATTTAATTAGCAGAAACATGAAACGCAGCCATGTAACTTACTTTTGACTTTTGACGTAGCTTTAATCCTTGATGAATTTTTATTAATTTCTTTCTTTTTTTAAGTACAGCTAAAAATCGTTTTTATCCAATAGAATTTTTTTTATTAATTTCAAAAATGATCTTGTAATTTTTTTTTTTTTGTAATAAATGACAAGGACCGAAAAATCCAACAGTTTGCTAAACTGTGATATCTAAATGATCGCCTGCGTATATATATTTTTTAAATTAATTATCGCATGCGATAAATAAAATAATTAAATTTGAAATAAATAAATTGCTCATCTAGCAGGGAACTTTTCGCTCAGCAAAATTAATGTGACACGTTTTCGACTGAACGTAAAAATAACGACAACGCAGCAACAGCAGCATTAAATATTAACATCGAATTTGAGGAATTTTTATTTTTTAATTATAATTAATTAAATGTGTGTAAATGTGTATTAAATTTTAATTTTCTTTTTATGTGTAAAAATGTGGTTAATGTAAAAAAAATACGTAGTACAAGACAAACTGCGCATGCGTGCGTTTTTTGTTCAGCTACTAATGTGTCGCCCAGCGCAAACGGATATAATTGATGGTCAGTTATATATTGTATCATATATAATATGTATATAGAAATATATATAAATTGATTTATATTATAAATGCTTGCTTACAAGCACAAATTCATATTTTCTTTAATTTTAATAATGTACGCCAAAACAATTTTTTTAATGCGTGCAATTTTTTCTTTTTTTTTTTATTGTAGAATTAAATTTTTTAAATGACAAAATAATTTTTAGTTCGCTTCTTTGTGGGGTAATCGACATTCTTGAACAGCATCCAAAGCTGCATAGAAATTGCAGTCGGTAAGACGGACACCGTCTGCTACAAGAATTAATTATTTCAGAGACTTTAAGAGATACAACTTAAAAACTTAGATTCTGAAAAACCCTTCCGAGGTTTCTCTTCATATTTTTTTCCATTCTAATTTTGTAGGGCTAGCAGCACCCATACAAGCCTATCCAAACTATTTATTATTTTCCTAAAAACGCCTAAAAAATATTTAAACGACTCAATCAACTATTTTACTCTAACTATTTTGACTTTTTATGCACTTTCATCTAGGTGACATCAGACACCCCGACTCAAACCTTATTAAAGAGGCGGTAAACTCTCCATACATTTTTACTTGCAATAACTCCTTTAAAGTCGCAGCCTTTTAATTTCCAGGTGTTACCATGCACTAACGGGAAGTCTTTTACCCCTTTCGTGACCCCGTGTCTCACGGCTGGCCCAGACAACATGCCTAGGTCTAGGTTTCTGCCACAAACAATTTTAAGGTAAGTTGTGCTCCAATAAAGATTTCAGTAAAACCTCGATTACCACACAAAGAATACGCCGTAATTCAAAAGAAAAAGTTACTACTAGAGTTTAACTTTCTGAATAAAAAAAAAAACTGAATTTTTTCGAAAATTCTAGCAGAGAAACTCTAGTTATTTTGCTACAATACAAAAAAAAAATCAATTTGCATATAAAGATTACTACAGAGCAAAATTTATAAAGAACAACAAATTTAGATAGACCACCACCAATTTTCGAAAATTTAAAAAAAAAAAAAAAATATTTACAATATTAAAAAAAATAATAACAAACTAAATAAATTTTCTTTATACCATTTAAACTACGCAAAAAAAAGGATATAAAATAAAATAGTAATAATAAAATAAATACAAATACAAATAACATTTAGATTGCGAAGAGCGAGAGTTAGAGAGATAGTATTGACCATCAATTTTTAGATTTTTTTTTTTTTATAATGAAATTATTTTATCCGTTTTGCATTGAGGTACTTTCATCTGAAGCACGCCGCTTTGCATGCTATCAAAAAAACAAAATTTTGATAGCTTTAAAATGCAGCAGCTATATTGCCAGACCAAAGTCCAACATCAATTTTGCGCCAAACTGCAATGAGCCAACGCGTTAAGACTTTAAGATTTTGTCTCTACGTGTCCGTTTGTGTGCTCTGCAGTTTGTTTCACTTGTCATTATTTATTTTTTTTTTGTTTTAAATTTTTTTTTTATAATTTTTATATTAAAAATTTGCTTATAAATAAAATCGTATATATCTATTATTTTTTTTTTTAATTTTCAGTTAGTTTAAATATTTTATGCATTTCATATATACTTTTTTTTTACTAAAGCCACCTAAATTGCATATCCGTCTTAGTGTGTTTTTTTTTTTTTTTTTTTTTGTGAAAAAATGTGTAATTAATTTTAGGCAAAAGGAAAAGGTTTTTTTTTTTATTAGTTTAGTTAGTTTTATTTTTTTTTTCAATTCTTAGCCAAGCAACATTCTAATAATGTAAATGTAAAACTAAATATTGCTTTTGGATTTACATATTCATATGCTAGGATTTGATTATGTTTAGTTTCAAAAAGAGAAAAACTACGAAATTTGTTTAAATAGAGAGAGAGAGAGAGAGGGGGGAGGGGGGAATTCTTCATCGATTATTTACCGAAGTTTAATGCAATGCGCCATTGGTTTTCAAAATTGTCTTTTAATTAAATTATAATTAAAGAATTTTATTGTTATCGATATTAGTAAATAATATCGATACTAGTTCATAATGTATCGATAATTTTTAGTTGTAAATATCAATATTTAATTGTATAATTTATCGATAATTTTTAGTTGTAAATATCGATATTTAATTAGATACTTTCAGCATACGTTTCTAAATTATCTTGAAATATATTTTATATATTTATATATATTTTTTTAATAGAACTACCTATAACTCTCAAGAATTATTCTTTTAAAAGTCAAATTATCGACACTGTTTCCAATTTCACTTACTTTTGAAAAGTAGTTTTGATTCAATTCCGAAACGGTTTCATTTTGGTGTTTTTACATAAATGAAGATGTTTCCGACATGACATTTGACAAAATTAGTGAGTACCCCCCTGACGCTGAAGGTCGTTGTTCTACGGTTTCTGGCCATTTGCCATTTCTTTTGAAAGTGAAACTGAAAACAAAGCTGTACTTTTTTTCTTTTTGTTTTATTAAAAAAGTATCTTGTACTTTCATTTAAAAAAAAGTATCTCAAGCTAATTTACTCAACTACCAACTACGCAATGCATATTTTTATAGTTTTAATGTATTAAATGGGAACATGATTATCTAATTTACACCACCACTTCTCAGATTAGTTGTGCATTTACTATAAAGTATATCTCAATGATATTATTTTTTTTTTTCTTGTGATGTTAATCTTAAACTTTTTCTATTTTTTTTTTTTTAATTTATATGAAAAATCTAAGCAGTCAATAACTACAAAATCGTATTTACTAGTGATTATCGCTTTACGTTGTATCGTTTTGAGATAGAATAATAAATAAATAAAATTTAAAAAAAAAAAAACAAGATTTGTACTTACTAATGCAGATGAACACTAATTAAAACAATGTGTTTCTTTTGTATATGAAGTAATGCTGTCTGCGTGAAATCAATTTGATTTTAATTTTTGTGACAAATTTGTACAATGTATAAAGAAGGTAGTGACCCTTACCTGTCCGCTAATATAATAATAAATGTAAAAGCATTTCTTAGAGCTGTAGAAAGCACAAACAAGAAACAACAACGAGAACATAGAAAAGCGGACTTTGGGGAATATCTTTTATATAACATAAATTTTATTTAATTTAGTTATTAAATCAATAATATTCGTGGTAATTAATTAATTTGTACACCATAACCAATGCCAAATAAAACAAGAAAAAAAAATCAACGTTAACTTTGGTTAAACCAAAGCAATAGTACTCTTCACACAATTTTCATATTTTTTTAAATTTTCTTGAAACTAAATTATTAAACTGTGTAATTGCTACACTTTTTGTTTCTTAGTAATGTTATTTTCTATTTGATTTAGGTTTTTACTTGAACTCTTTTCTACTTGAAATAGTTTTTTATTAAGTTTGTTGTATCGCTCTTCTATTTGAAAAAGTAATTTCTTTTTAAAACCATTTTTTTACTACTAATGCAAATTTTTAGAAAATTTTGTGAAGAGTATAAAGAATTGTGTATTTGAAAAAAATGTTTATAAAAAAGCTTAATTATACCTACATGCCATGTTCGTTATTTGAGTTTATTTTCTAATTATGTATTTAAAAAAAATAAATTGTTGACTTACTTTTGTCAGAAGAACA
Organism: Leucophenga varia; assembly: GCA_018903435.1. Lineage (NCBI taxonomy): Eukaryota > Metazoa > Arthropoda > Insecta > Diptera > Drosophilidae > Leucophenga > Leucophenga varia. Next base: position 777,803 of record JAEIFJ010001509.1, on the reverse strand, counting down.
GCAGAAAAAATACTATCGACAGCAAAACATATCAAAAAAAAGTATTGTGTGTTGTACAAACCAACGAACAAATGTACAGTATAAACGATTTGGCTTTGAGAAATTTCCGAACATTTTTTAACAATGTTTTTTGTGTAGATATTACGTTAAAAATATGCTTATTAGATTGGAATAATTAAAGAAATAGTTATATACTGAGAGTTTAAAAAAATGTATTGAACCGAACAAATTAGGACTGTGTGATTGTTGGAAATAATCGATTGTTGATGATTGTACTCGATAATTGATTGTTGATTAATCCATTATTAATTCTTGAACTAATTGTTCAATTGATTATACAAAATAATCGATTGCTGACTGATTAATCGATTAATCACACATTCCTAGAACAAATTCTTCTGAAAGAAAATGATTTCGAACCAGAATCCAAAACATTTAAGCGATTATGATTTAAAAAAATGTTATACCCAAGAATGAGAGACCATGTCAAGGTGAATGTAAGTATGTATAGCCCCAATCACTTTTAAAATTTGGTAAACTGAACTGAACCACGAATCGGCTCCGCGATTTAAAATTTTAAATGTTGGAAACTAACTATTTTTAATGCAATATCTAAAAAACTTATAAATTATTTCATTAAAAAAAATCAGAAATTTTCCAAAGCCAAATCTGTGAATCTTTATAAATATATATTTTTTTTTTTTACTAATACGTATAGCACACAACGAAAGTAATGAATGTGTTTAAATGAATAATTACAAATTTGATACAAAAAAAAAAATTGTTTTAAATACGAAAAAAAATAAATATTAAAATTAAAAAATAATAATAATAATTTCATACAACAAATATTTCGATAGATAGATAGAAAGAGATAGATAGAGACAGTATAAATGGTGTCAACATACCCAGCTCAAAATGTAGCGGACGTTGAAGTAGTTTTAGGATCAATAAACAATTCAAATTCATATTTTTTTTTTCTTTTTACATGTGTGGGATTATGTTTTTCTTTCAAGATTTTTTTTCTTTTTTACATAATATTACTCAGAGTTCCTGTCAACAATCAATCCTGTAGCAAAGAGCTCATTAAATAAAAAAAAATGAAAAAAAAAAGTAAATGATTATTTTTTGCAATAATTTAAAAGTTTAAATTTTAAAGCTATATAAAGCATATAAATACATTACAAAATTTCACTAGAAAATATATATGTAAATATAAATGGATACATTTAGAAATGAATATTTGTATCTAAATAAGAACAATTTTGTGTTTACCACTTTTTTTCAATAGGTGTTGTGTATGTGTAACTGAATGTGTGTGTTTTGTTATGTTTATGCGTATAACTGAAAGTTTTCTTTAGTTAATTGTAAAGTAAAATTTAACCTTGCCTAATATTTTGACTACGACACGAATGCAAAAATAATTAAAGCTATTAGCAAAAAAAAAAACGTTAAAATTAAAATCAAATGCATACGGTCGAATTTTTATAATACAGACGCCGACAATATTTTAAGAAAGAAAAAAAAAAAACCAAAAGGATTTAGGAGCATTTTAACTTTTGATCAAAAGTGACTGACCAAAATAGCTCTTATTAATTAAAAAAAAAAAAAAAAAAAAAAATCCTTCAGTTAGTAACAACACATTACAATCAATCAATTCAGTTAATTTAAATTAATTAATTAATTATTTAACAAATGAGAAAATAGAAACTGTTAGTAGTAGTATACAACATTAGAAAGTGTTAAAATGCGAGCAAGCGTTCATCAAGTGTTAATGGGAATAAATGGTGGTAGTGGTGGTGTTGTTGTTATTGTTGTTATTGTTTGGTGATAGTTTAGTTTATATAAATATATATATAGGTATATAATGTTGAGAACAATATAAATATAATAAAAATTGTTGTACATAGAAAATATGTTGAATTAAACTTGCTTGTGGCGGCGACGTTAACGTAGAAGAAGAAGTAGGAAAAGTCATAGCAAGCAGCTTTGTAGAATGACGTAGTTTTGTTTGATTGTATATTGTTGATTTTTGTATTTTTTTTTATATATTGTAGATTCTCAATATATTTTAAATCGTAGTTAACTGCTCACTCATGATACAACAACGATAATGGCATATTTATAATAGGTTGCATTGTTGCTGCTGCTGCTGCTGCTGCTGCTGCTGCGGCCGCTGCATTTGTTTGTATTGCACCCGGAACCGGAGCCGCTGGTGTTGGTGGTGGTCCTGGTGGTGCAACACCATTATTAATGCACATTGGCGTCGGTGTAAGCGTTGGATGTGGATGCGGCATTAGCGATCACCTAAAACGCGGTTGCATAACTTGCAACATTGGGTGTCCAGCAGGTAACATAACACCCATACCGGGCATTTGTAGACCAGCCGGTGCCAGAGTGCCAGGCATTCCAGGCATTGGTATAGCTTGTACAGGACCAAGAAGACCTTTAAGAGCATTAAAAAAAGTAATTATTAAAAAAAGTAAAATCGTTCTTGCCTACCCCTAGTTACAATTTCTTGTAAAGTATAGTGTATGCTTTACTATTTGTCCTAAGTGCACTCCACCGATATGTTACGGATGGGGCCAATATAACATATAGCCCTACACTTACTTAGCTCTCACTTCCTGATATTTTCAAGAACATTTTATATTAATATTGTATATAAACTTGAGTTGTATCAGACCAATGATTCCCATCCAGCCTCATCTCGAAATTCTATCTAAGCCATTGATGAACACACAAACTATTTAAAGACTCGTGTGACAGGTATATATAGTGTCTTAATTTAATTACTCATCTTACCCGCAGGCATGCCATGTAATCCGGCTGCTCCGGCTGGACGTAACATATTACTGCTAATCAACGCTCCATGTGGCCCAATTGCAACAGGGCGCATCATTGGTTGCATCAGCTGCATTTGTCCTGGAAGTGGCAACTATTGTAGCAGGCATATGCAGCAGAAAAATAAAGAAACACAAAAAACATAAATTCAAATCAAATTAATAAAATCCACGAAACAAATTTCATACAAATATTTTTACACAAATTAACTATATTTAAGTTAATAATTATTTTTTATAATGTAACATTATTAATACATATTATTATAATATTTCATTTTTTTTTTTTTTATTTTTTTTTTTCGATTTTCTTGGGATAGTTGTGATGTGTATAATAGTTTTCATATATTTTTTTTTTTTTGAAAATTTAATGCATTGCATTACATGAATGAAAAACAGAAGAAAAAAAAAATATAAATAAAATAAAGTACGGAATTTTTTGTTTGGTTTTCTAAATTAATTAATTAATTTTATTTTCACAAGTTTTAAGTAGAAATATAGAAATAGAAATATTGATAAAAGTATTTTTATGCAAATAAAGTTTTGAAAAAGTACTTACAATTCGAATTGGACTGAACGACGTAGACGACGTAGTAGTTTGAGATGTACTAACTACGTTATCTAACTAACTACGCGTTACGAGAGTAAATTTTATTTGTACAAAATAAATAAATTAAACTCTCAGCACAGTCACAATCATTTTGTTAAAAAAAAAATAATAATAATTAGATAAAAATGAACTAAACTTAAAATTAATATTAAGATTAACAACAATATCCATTCATTTGGATATTTTTTATTTTTATATATAAAAAAAATAATTTTCTTTAATTTTTTTTTTTCTTTTTTTGTACTAACCAGCTTTAAATGGAGTTTGTTCCAATTCGTGGTACACACTATTATCATATAATATAGTTATTTATTTATTTTTTTTTTTTTATGAGATAGTAAATGTGTGTTTTGTAAATGTGATAATGAAAGGCAAAATAGCAGACTAGCAGGAAAAGAAAAAAACACACGAGTGACATAGATGATTGGGAAAAAGTGATGTAGAACACATATGAGCTTTTTTTTTTTTTTTTTTTAAATTAGAAACAATATTGTAGCGCATTGAACCAGGATAAAGAAAAGCGCGAGCAGCTAATGTCAAAGTGTGTCATAAATGATTTATCAAAAAACAGCTAACGTATGCTAAACAAATGTTTAGGTGTGTTAATGAAAGTACTACAGGTGAGGCGGGGATTAGTAATTTTTGTTGTGTTTGTTATGTATGGATTGGAATAAATGTATTTACTATATAGATATACAGGTAGACCTTGCTTAACACGTATATATATGTACAAGTACTATCTTTTTACACAGTAAAAATGCATTCGGATGCTAAATTAATTGGTAGTTTGAAAACAATGAATGTAGGCTTGGGTAGAGTGAAGAAATCCACTTGAAAGGTTTAAGGAAAATGAAAGTTTTGATCAAAGAACGCATAGAACTCAACATTCAATAACATATTTAAGACTTAGAGCTTGCAAGTAGATAACTCTACCCTACCAAATCTCACCATTCTCCTCAAACTAAACAAATGGCTAACTTCACCCCCAAGTGTGCACTTGCAAACGGTTTTTCTCTAGCCCCATACAAAACTACCCCAAAATTGTGGATTTTGCATAAAAACGTCTTTGTTTTTAATTCTAGGAAGTCTTCATTTAATATAAATAATGTCTAGAATAGTCTCAATGAAATATCCCAATATGGGTGGGACCAACAAAATTTTATGTTTAGCCCCCCAAACAAATATACCAATACGATGAGGAATGGTAGTAAGATAGAACTTAACTAAAGGTACATAAAGATTGGGTACAGGGTGTCTTGTAGTCGAGCATATTCGACTTTAGCGTTCTTTTTTGTTTATATTTGCAATAATTTATTGTCTCGTTTAATATGATTTGCCGTTGCTAAGCAAGGTTTTCCCATATATATTTTTTATTAGTTATCTTAAGTTAGAATTTGCAGAAAAGTTTTTATGAAAAAAAAAAATATATTTTTGTTTTAAAGAAATGCATATAACCACACTAACATTTGCCCATTTAATAAAATCGGAAATTGTACGAAAAAAAAAAAACATTTAAATAATTTCTTAATCTTTTTTTTTTTTTTTTTTGGAACACTTTGTCAATTAATATAGTATTATGTAAATATATGTGTTGGTTTGTGTTGTTTTGCTTTGATTTTTTATTGTTGTGTTTTTTTTATGCATTAATCAATCAATCAACCAATCAATCAATCAATCAATCAGTCATTTAACCAACCAACGCAGCAACCATTACGACAAATTCAAATTAATAGAAAATATTTTGAAATGTACTTACATTTGGCTGGCATTTAATATTATAAATTTTATAATTAATTTACTCCTTATACTAACTTTTCATAAATGTTATTCAAAATACATATTTAAATAAATAAAAATAAAATTATTTATTTAATAAAATATATTTCTAAATGACATTTTGCTGCAAGTCAGTGTAAAGAGTTTAATTAACTATTTTTTTGGTTTTACATATTTATAGAATAAAAAAAAAAAAACTTGTTACTTATCTTTGCACCTGAATTTCTTTCTCTTTCTTTCTCTCTTTTAATTTTCTTATTATTTTAAAAGTTTAGATAGTTTAAAAGAATACATACTGTATACATCTGTCTGCCCCATTTTATCACTCTCATTTGTCTTCACAATCATCTCTCTCTCTCTCTCATTTTAAAACACATTATAGCTGTAATATCAACTTCTTAACTGTAACGGTAACGGTTATAGTTGGGTTACAGCAGTAATTTTAATTTTAAAATTGTTTTTTATTACTTAAATTTATATTGTTTTATATTTATTTGTTTGATTCCTAAGTCAATATATCAAAAAGTATTACCATCGTAAAGATAGATTTCAACATAAAAAATAGTACAAGAGTTTCAACAATTTCGTAAACATTCTAAACTGTGCATCTAAGTCAAATATTGGTAAGACGTTTACGTATGGACAGACGGAAAAGACATTGTCATACTCCTCTATTAAACATGTCAATGTCATTACATAACACAATTCGAGTATTTATAGGTACATTTAAACGTTGCTAAAAATACAAAAATCTACGAATTAATAATGCACATTCAGTTTAATCGTTATTTTATTTTATATATTTCCTAGTTTACGAAATTGAAGAATTGCCCCATTTAATGGTAAGAATAAATAATACAAATTTTTGTTATAGCACAAAACCTATTAATTAGAGAATAAATTTATTTTTTAATCACATCAGGAACGATATGAAGCACAAAGAGATAATGGCGTATGGACAACGTTAAAAAAAAAAAAAGTTTAACTCACAATGAAATGTACATTATCTATAAGAAATTTCCTGGATTTTTTTCATAAGATTCTTTTACAATCGAAATGGTTTGTCATTTTTTTTTTTTTTTTTGGTTTTGTTTTTTAATTGTACAAATTAGGCACAAAATGTGAGGCAATGAAAACCAATACTTACCATGCCCATACCGGCTGCAGGACGTACTGCTTGTAAACGTTGTAGCATAACAGCACGATTGAGATCTTCCAATTGTTTTTGGTGATGATGATGTTGTTGCTGCTGTTGTTCCTGTTGCTGATGAAATTGTTGTTGCTGTTGTTGTTGTAATAGTGCACTGAATTGGATTGGAAAAAAATAAGAGAATATATGTTGATGAGATTTTCAAAGATCAAATTTTGCTATTTTTAATCGTTAAGAAACTACTGATAAACTGATCATCAGAACTAAAGATATCTTTGGGACTTAGAAAAATATCTAGGGCTATTTTCAGAATATTAATGAGTCGCTAAGATAACTTCGAAAATGTATCTCTATGCTCTCACAACAACTACTTTGGACTCTTCACAAAATTTTCGACATTAAAAATTGTGTAATTTACCATAAAAGAAAATAAATATAACAAAGTTATAGTTATTGTTTTTAACATATTTGTAACGTTACGTTTCTCACTAGTAAAAAAAAATTTAAGATTACGTTAACACAACTTAAATCTGCTACGCATCGAAAGTAACGCCATAACAAAAAGGACAAGACAGTGCGATTGCTTTCATTCTGGTTTAAGTTTTTTAAATAATTTTGCTATAAGCAGTAATCTTCGGAAACGCTAAATGATTGAGTTTTCTATATGCCTGTACTTGGCTAAAATCCTGAAAACTATATCACCAAGGTATTTATTTATTGCTTAAATGGGCATTTATACTGCTGCCTAGAGAGGTATATTGTACACCCTTACTGGCTAGATTAATGCTTCTAGCCCAATTCATTGAATGAATCTAATCATTTTTATAGGTACGGCTTTTCCTAACCTGCTCTGTTGAGATTATATATCCTCCTAACAATGACATCCTGTTTTTGGCTGTAGCTACACATTCTGATAGAATATGCATAGTTGTTTCCTCCAGAATGCTACAGAATTTACACTCAGGAGAGCCTGCTACACCCATCCTTAGCCGGGTTCTGCTCAACTTGTATCTTGTTGGTAGAAACTTAAGAACAAAAACCATAAAGACTTGAATATCTTTCTGTCAAACCTTGCGTATACATATGTTCATACTAATTATTCTATTTGCAGCTAAAAACAAAATGTTAACCAACAAATAAAAACCGACTCACTCATACCTTGTTCTTTGTTGTTGCTGTGCAACAGCAGCAACCTGTGCTGCAACTTGAGCTTGTACGTGCGCCTGTACAACGTGCGCTTGTGCCTGAGCCTGCGCCTGTGCAACAGCGACCATTGCAGCAGCCTGTAAAAGAAACACAATAAATTATTTCAAAGTCAAACGCTCTGTTGCTATTAATAAATAAACATAATTTTTTCTTTTTGACTTTAGCTTTTGAAATTTAAGAAACATAATTCTAACAATGACGCGACGACGACGCTCCGGCATAATATCTAAGAAGATTCATTCTGGCGCTGCGGGCAAAAAAATAACTTAATTGCAGGTTTTTTGGTTTTTTTCAAATTCAATGCTTTATTTTGCATAATTTAAAATCGTCTTTTAAAAATGTACACAATTTGTAATTTGTAAGAAATATGCTAAATTTATGTTGGCTTTTGTTATGTTATTTGTTTCCTCTTCATTATTAATTTATGGTGTTTGCTTTTTCTAATGGAATTTTGATGAAATTCGTTTTGAAATTGCAAAAACTAAACGGAAATTCTCAACCCAAATGTTGGGATATTTTCTTATTTTTTTTTATCAAGAAAAAAACAAAGAAAATTGAAAAATAAAAAAAAAAAATTAAAAATGATAGAAAAAAAAACAACGAAAACAAAAAAAGCATAAATTTATGGAAGAAAAAAAAAGTTATGGAATTCTTAAATGCAAAACTAGCGCGCAATAACAATGAATCACGTAAAAACGTAGAGCGTAAGCGCATATTGACAGTTACAGAAACTACGTTTGCACTACGTACACTGAGCAAAAATATGTTGCGCTGCGCTTAGATTCTGCATTATTATATATTTTTAATTATATTGACTATGATTTCTATATCTATGGTAAGAACTCACTTCCTGTGCCTTGGATATAGCAGCGCTAACTGCAGCTGCATTTGCTGTGCTGTTTGATAATGTTGCAGCTACTGAGGCTGGCGTCGTTGCTGAGGTCGTAGCCAAAACACCGCTACTGCTGCTGTTGACGCTATTATTGCTGCTGTGATTCACATTAGTTGTATTTGTGGGATTTGCTGCTGCTGCAGCAGCAGCTGCTGTCAACATTGTCTGATATTTTGGTTTGCGTGAACGCAATTCTTCTAAACTGAGGTCCTCTGGTGGATGTATTATCTTAGAGGTTACTGTTGCTGGCGCTGCTTGACCGCCAATAGCACTGACATTCGGCGGATTAGCGTTTATAGCAGGCGGTCGTATCTGCTGATCGGGTCCGGAGGCACTTGCATTTGTAGCTGCTGCAGCATTTGGATTATTTGTTGTTGGTGGTGCGCTTATTGTGGCATTGCTGTAAATAATAATAAAATATAAAAAAATTTTTCGAACTTTACATTTAGTACAAAATGTTATAATTAAATTCTTACCTATATGCTGGAAACGTTGGCTTCTGCTGTGCAACCGCTGCAGCATGTGCATGTGCTGCTGCCGCTGAGGTAGTTGGTGCGGCCATTGGAAACATTGGTCTGGGTGGCATCATATGTGGCGGCATCATATGTATACCAGCGCCACCCATAAATGGAGGCATTGGCGCCATGTGTGGCATCATATGACCCATGTGACCAAACTGACCCATTAAATGTGGTGGCATCATGTTTGGCGGCATCATCATTTGCGGTGGTGGCACCGACAATGGCACTGCAAGTAAGAAAAACACATTTAAAATGATTTTTAAATATGGTACAAGCTGCATTCTTATTTACCTTCGACCTTCTTTTTCGCCGCTGGCTCGTCATCGTCTGAATCTGATTTACCGCCGTTCTTTTGTCTTTCATGTTCACGTAAATCTTCCATTGGTATACCATCCATACCGAAAATCTCTACTTCTATGTTTGAACGATTCGGCAGAGAATTGGGTACTTTGTCGACGGTTTCCTTGTGTACCTGCATGCAGTGTATAGATAATCCCGGCCCTGTATATAATTTCTTATGACATATGTGGCACTTGAAGTGTTTTGCCTTTTGATGTTGCACCAATATTTTCTCATCGTCAAACTCTCGATTGCAGTACCTATTTTAATCGAATTAATCGTGGAGTTAAGGGAAAAAAACCAGAGCTAAAAAATTTTCTGAAACAAAATTTAGGTCGCATGCAGCGCGCGTTTTGCTGCAGCAACAACAAAAATTTGTACATTATATAAATGCCTACATATACATATATATAAAGTATGTAGATATTTTTTTTTCACCGCGCCGCTGCCCTTTCATTTTTAGCAACGCAGAAAACACACACATACACATGCATGTATAAAATTTTCATTTTTCGTTTTTTTTTTTTTTTTTTTTAGAAAAGGATACCAGCACCAGGGTTTGGAAGCCTTCTTCTTCTTACGGCCCATTTTATTGTATGTTCTATGTATTTATTAATTAGACAACAAAAACAATTAAATGCTATGCTTTTTAACAATTATTTTATACAAAAAAAATATTAGTTGCCTATATTCTGAGCGCGTTTGTGTGTCGTGAAACAAAATGGAGTGCTCTGCTTAGAGCAGCAAATAAAACGATAACACGATAACGAAAAAATCGATAATTCAAGTGTTATTTTCTTGTATCAAATTACATATACCCTGACTATTACTACATATACTAGCAGCTGTATACATGAATATATTTTTTATTGATAAAATTTATTGCTTATAATTATATTAATTCTTAAAACTAACAAAACTATCGTTTAACAGAACTATCGACCATAGTTCAGCACTAGCATACGTTTTAGTGTTGGAAGATGTCTAACTCTAAATGCAGCTCTATAAAAAGACAAGCAACAATAAGCTTGTTGCTACAAATTACACAAAACAATAACCTCACAAGCCGCTTGTAAATAATAAGAATTTATTTATTTTATTGTAATAATGGCTGACAAAAAGGTAATGTAGCATATTTAACAAATAATAAAACAACAGCTTAGTTTGCTAAATTAAATAATTTTTATGTTTAAAAAAAGAGTACCGGCAACAACGATAACACTGGTGGCGGCGGCAACAAGGATGGCAATAAACGCCGCAAAGAATCAATTTTAGATTTATCCAAATATTTAGAAAAACAGATACGCGTAAAATTTGCCGGTGGACGTGAAGCATCCGGCATACTCAAAGGTTACGATGCATTGTTGAATCTTGTGCTGGATAACACAATCGAATATTTACGTGACTCGGATGAGTCGTACAAACATGCCGACGATGCAACCGGAGATTCTAGAACTAGACCGTTGGGTCTGGTTGTGTGTCGTGGTACTGCGCTTGTTTTAATATGTCCGCAGGATGGCGTGGAGAGCATTGCAAATCCGTTTATAACACAATGAAACCGGTTACGCATGTTACACTTACGTTTAGTTGGGCCGTTTTAAAAAAAAAGGTAAAACCATTTTGTACAAAAAGGATTTAAAAAAAAAAAAAAAAAAAAAAACAAGTACATTTATAAACGTTTTGAATGATTTAACAAGAAGTTACAAATAATATAAATAAACCAAACTTATTTTTAAGTTAAAAAACTACAAATCAGTCAAAGCCAAATTCATTCCGTATCCAAGGATACTGTACCGGACACTCCATGCACGTGTAGAAATAACGATCTTCTTGCAAAACACGACTGCGTAGCTTACATGTGTTGGGAATATTGCAAACTTGCTCGTGTGCATCCAATTGTTTTGGCTTACAATGCCATGGTTCAAAGCTATGTAACTGATTGCTTGGCTTTGGATTACGCATCCATTGTATAGCCTGTTGATTTGTTACAAAATAAACATCAGGCAGTTTTTGTAGATCATCGAGAAATTTCTAAAAAAAAATATATAAATAAATACATATATTTAGTTTGATAACCAAACTAATGCTTTACTTGACTTCTTAAACTCACCAGAAATGCATTCAAATAGTCCACCTTCTTGAACCAGGTCGAATGAAAGTATAAACCCATGGGTGCACGATTCGAGAGATAATGTCGCTTAAAATTATGCGTTAACATGCGATATACATCGTCACCGGACATATGTGGTGGACAACTATCTACCATGCCGCATGTATAGTCACCAGCTTCCAATTGATTCATAATAATTTCCCAAATACCAGCGTAACTACGTGTTGGACAATTCTGATTGACGCCGGTGCAACTGTGTGGCATCTTATAGTCCAATGTGTATGGCCAAAGTGGAGGATTCGAGAATGGCGCTACCATAGAAGCATCATAAACAAAGCCAAATTCTTTCATCATTAAAAATTGACGATTCCAACCAACACGTAAAAATGGTACACGCATGCCACGTATTTCATCCATGCGTACGCCGGCAAATTTATTAATGATATTCGCCTGACCAACCATTTCGTCAAACCAATCCTCAATGGTAGCATTCTTTGACCACCACATTTCTGGACCGCGATGTCTGTACAAATAAACATAAATTAATTATATATAACAAAGATAACCCCGTAGAGAAAACTTTAAAAACTTACGTCACTGAATGCACTGCAATTTCATGACCATCATTCCATAACTTCTGCACATATTGATAGTTCGTAAAGGGATGTGAAACATAAAATGTGCTTTTAATGGGACAACCATTTGGATTACGTCTTTGTGGCGTAAATAACACTTTTGAATAAAGTTCCCAATTTTCATGATTTATAGCATCGTCAAAAGTTAACAGTAACATTTGTGGCACTTGTTGTGCCTCCAATTCTCCGGGTATTTTGGTACCATCACGTGAACAGAAACAATTTGGCAATGTACATTTCTGTGTATCACAGCTAGAAGCTGCATTAGGATCATGTGCAGCATCACACCAACCTTCATCGGAGGCATCAGGACAATCGATTGAACCATCACAGAAATATTCTTCCGGTAAACATGTACCATCGGCACAACCTAACTGTGTAGTTTCACCGCAGTCAGCAGCTTCTAGGAGTGGTTTTGGTGGTGGTGTCTCAGCGCTAATATCACAATTATCAACATTCTGTTTAAAATCACAAATCTGACGTACTACATCAAAAAGTAGTCCTTCCGAACATTTAAATTCAAAAACTTCGCCATCAAGACAAAGAAAATATTTAGCGCATTCACTATTTGTCCAAATTTTATGCACAGCACGTTTGGGATTACGATAAAAACGTGCATCCTGTATACAATCAATACTGGCACGCGGATTACGACTTAATATTGGCGTTGTTGCTGTTTCATTGGTAGCAGCCACTAGAGACAGAACAGAGAGAAGGAATAGTGATATATGAGAAAATTATAAATGAATCGAAATGAAAACGATTTGGACTGCACCCAAATACCAATACGATATAACCATAAATTGGCAATGATGCTGCAATAAGTTGCTGCTGTAACTACTTTTCGTTTTTCTTTATTTTGGTGCCACCATGCACGCATTAGACCAGACATGGAGTACAAGAAAATAATTACTTTTACGTCATATATTGACAGCCGTTCGAAACTAAGTAACAAACTAACTAACTAACGAGTCGATCAGCTTCAGATTGTAACTCATTTTCGATTGAGCAAGCTGCAATTGCGCGCATGCGTGGTGTGGAGTCTTTTTTTTTTTTGTTTATTGAAATATTCATGAGAAACGCATTCATTAGGCCGTTCGTTTGGTCTTCATTTAGAAAGTAAACTCTTTTTAAATAAGTTTCGTTGTGGGTTCAATGCACACGACGAATCATGATTGTTATGTAATATTTTTTTAAAAATATTTTTGTCAATTTAAAAAAAAAAAATTAAAAACTTTCTTCACACCCATTGATGCGACGCAATGCCAAAAAAAAAAGACGAAATCATTCATTTAAAATAGAGTTTTATTTTAGAGAAATTACCTATGCGCAAAGCATCCAACGAAGACGACATAATCAAAGCAATAACAACAAAAACGAAAATATAAACACAAATTTTGTAACGTTGTTGTTGTCGGTGCAAAACTGAAACTGAGTTTTGTATATTTTGCATTGATAACAACTTTAACGAATGTTTGCCACTGGACGGCGACGATCGATTTTGACCGACCTTGACTGTGAAACCAGTTTGTCGGCGCCGCGAATGAAAAACATTGAACATTTCCCTCCGTTGCCAAAACATTTTTCTTTTGTTTTTCTTTTCCCGTTCACACAATTGGCATTTGGTATGGGAAAAATTATGTTGCACACGCGCGCGTTTAAAACTGCAACGAACGAACGGAAAAACAAACGAAACACTCGATTTGAAACTCGAACACAAACTGAAAAGATTTAAGATGGGATTTGAACATTTATAGAGGCGTTTCTCTTTTTTGCTGCTGCTGCTGCTGTTGCGGTCGAAGAAAGCTTTTGCTTAAGAGCGTGAAAGTTTTGGCCGTTGATCGGTTTGTGCTTTTATAAAGAATTGAAAAAAATAATAAAAAACAAGTTACAACTTGGTTTATTTCGTATTCGTGCAACAAGCATTTGATGACCACGTGTGGCTTAAAGGATTGATGTAAAAATAAAAGCTGGGCCCATAAGCAACAAAGCTATAGTCGGCAAATCGACTCAGCATAAGCGATAACACAATCACTTGCAACATAGGCAAGTATCAGGTTACCGCTGCTGACCATTGTGGTCGGAGCGCTGAGTTCATGTGTTAAGATAAGTGCTGTGCAAGATTCTTATACAAAGTTATTTATGTGTAATTCTTATGTGTGAATGTAGTTCGAAGGAGGTTGTCACTCATTCTTCGAACTGAAATCCATCCCATATAATAAACTTGCTTACCTATAATTTCAAACCTGTGCGAACTTATATTTAGACTTACGACGCCAATCGAAAGGTCAAAACAATCAAAGGGTGCCTATTTCAGCCAAAGACGCCTTTAACATACAATTTAAATAATTTAAATTTAACGTTTTATTTAGGAGAAGCACTGCCAGAATATTTTATAATAAAAAAAAATTTGTACAGCCACGAAGGTGTGACAGAAATAGAAACAATAACAGTCTTAACAACCGTACAGCTTAAGTTGTCCAGATACGTTTGCTATAAGTGCAAACAGTGCTATAATATAAACCTATCTCATTTAACACAGCACAAGCGACGCTGTTGCAATTTGAAATAGCAACGCACAGAGAATCAAATCAATTGCACATTTTTCAATAAAGGTAATTTATTAATAATATATATATAAATGCAATACAGTATATATAATACTATTGATTGTAAAATATTTATATATTAACATTCACTTGCAGTGAAATAACAATAAACGGGTACATTCAAAAAGCGCGCAGTACGGCGCCAAAATGTTAGGCAAACGCAAAGCAAATGGTGACAAAACGCTCGGTGCCGATGGAGGAGCACTTAAAGCGCAACAAAAACAACAACAACAAGCACAACAAGCACAACAGGATTTGGAAAGTTCGACGACAACAAAAGTAGATGCACTCGACGATGCCGAAGTTTTAGACGATGAAGCAGGCGGTACGCGTATTGGTGACATTTATATACCGCCACCAATACCGGCGCATTGTTCCCAAGAGAGCAAAGGACCGCGTATGATTATTAAAAATATAGTTAATCGAAATTTTAAGAGCTACGCTGGCGAAGTAATACTTGGACCATTTCATCATGTAAGTTTGTGATTCTGTGTGTACAATAAGATAAACATTTATATGTATTTATATAAAGTAATATAATATTTCGTTGGTTATTTTCACAGTCCTTTACTGCCATTATTGGTCCCAACGGTAGCGGCAAAAGTAACGTAATCGATTCAATGTTATTCGTTTTTGGCTATCGTGCTAATAAAATACGTTGCAAGAAGCTATCAACGCTAATACACAATTCAGCAAAATATTCAAATTTACAATTTTGTTCGGTTGCTGTGCATTTTGAGCAAATTGTCGATATACCAAACAGCGAACACTGTGACACTGTGCCAAATTCAAAGATTATTGTTGAGCGTGTCGCGCATCGTGATAATTCTTCGTATTATACCATTGATGGACGTCGCGTACAATTTAAAGAAGTGGCGAAATTACTCAAAGCATATAATGTAGATTTGGATCATAATCGGTTTCTGATTCTACAGGTATGTACCAAAAACTCGTAGCATTAGCATTGAAAAGCGAGTTGATGCACTCATATGAGTTATTCAGGCTGTCAGTTTTGCCGTATTTGAAGTGTGTAAAAGATAGAGCGGTCTAATACACCATTTTTTGTTTTTTTATTTAGGGTGAAGTCGAGTCCATTGCTATGATGAAACCGAAAGGACAAAATGAAAATGAATGTGGCATGTTGGAGTACTTGGAAGATATTATCGGTACGACACGCTACAAGAAACCATTGGAACTTATTAATCAACGCGTCGAACAGTTGACAGAAGATCGTACAGAGAAGCACAACCGCGTAAAGCTAGCCGAACGTGAAATGAAAGACTTAGAGAAGCCTTTCAATGAAGCGGTTGACTATTTACGTCAAGAGAATGAATATACGCGCACTAAGAATATACGCATACAAAAGTATGTTAGTGAAAAGAATAAAAAACTTGAAAAATACACCAAGGAGCACGAAGAAGCTTCAGATGTTTTAAAGAAACACGATGAAGCAGCTGTAGAATTGAAAAAGAGCGTGAAGAAAAGGAGGCGCTAATTCGCAAGGAAATACAGTAAGTTTATTCACATAAAAACTAATAAAGTTCAAAAAATATATATTTAAACTTTTCACCAATTTTTTGCAGAGAATTTGAAGCATTGAAGAAGAAAAAAAGATGATATCATCAAAAGCCTGGAGAAGACAAAAAATAAACACACCGAAGTACTGAAAACCATGGATGTTACTAATGATCGACGTAAAAAGAATAAAAAACAAATTGAGCAAAATAATATAAAGATTGAAACTTTGCGCAAGGTGCCTGATAAGAATCGTAATGAAATTATTGATTGCGAAGCGCGTATTGAAAGGCTTAATAAGGATAAAACTAAATATGAAGAGCAGTTACAAGCGAACTATGCAGAGGTAGATAAACAATGCGGTCCGCTGATTGAAGAACGTAAAAAACTTGAAAATGATTTATTAAACATAAATACAGATGAAGCTAAAAGTGAGTTAGCTGTGTTTGAGTCACAATTAAAAATGTTAAAAACTGATGAGACATCTGAAACGCGTAAATTTGAAAGTCTAAAAGCTGCCTACGAAGAGAGTCAACAATCGCAGAAAGAAAAGCAAACACAGCTGGAAGAGATCAATAATAAAATTCCGGAGATACATAAGGAAATTAAAGATAAAACAAAGGAGCTGCATAATATAAAACAAGAAGAAGATACGATTAGCGCAAAACTATTAAAAATCAGAGCTGAGGTGAATTTATAAAATTTATACAATTTGCTTATAGTTCATGATTTTATATTATTTAATTTTTATCTTTAGATCAATGAACGCAATATGAACATACAAAGTCAGCGTTTTGAAAATTCTACGCTTGAGTTTTTAATGCGTAAGAAAAATGAGGGTAAAGTGCCAGGTGTATTTGGACGTTTAGGTAATTTGGGCGCCATTGATGCACGCTATGACGTAGCCATATCAACAGCTTGTGGCCGCTTGGATAATATTGTCGTTGACACAGCAGATACTGCAACAGCTTGCATAAATTTACTAAAAGAGTACAATGCGGGTCGTGCGAATTTTATACCGCTCGATAAAATCTCTTATATGAGCAATAAAATGCATCCCATCAATACGTGAGTAAAGGAAGACAAAAACATATATGTATACATAAATGTTTGCTTATATTAATATAAAATTTTTATTTTAAGACCTGAAAACGTGCCACGTCTTTTCGATCTTGTACGCGTTGAAGATGAACGTATTAGATTGGCCTTCTACTTTGCCTTAAGCAATACACTCGTTAGCAATGATTTAGAGCAAGGATCACGAATTGCTTTTGGCGCAACTCGTTATCGTGTTGTCACCTTAAAAGGCGAACTTATTGAACAAAGTGGTACCATGTCCGGTGGTGGTGGACGTCCACAAAGTGGAAAAATGGGTACTAAAGTACAAACAAAAACAAGTCATCAATCTGCTGACAATTCTCAAATGTCACAAAAGGCACTCGAGGAGATGCAAGTTCAGGCTGAAGAACTGCAATCGAGAGTTAATTATTGTCAAGAGCAGCAAGGACGCCTTGAACGAGATATTGAGCAATTAAGAAAGATGCTACAGAAACTAGAAAATGATATTAAGTATTTGAATATTGCACTCAAATCACTCGAACAACAATTACCAAGCAGTTTTAAAACAACTAGAGGCACAACGTGTGCGTATGCAAAAGAAGACCACCGATCCAATAAAGGTTAAAGAGTTGGAGAGTAAGATAGCAGCCGCACAAGAGCAATATGACAAAGAACAAGGCGCAGCCGATGAATTATCGAAAAAAATTAAACAAATCGAGAAAAACATAGATGATATACATGGCGATAAGGTGAAATCGGTACAAAAGAAAATACGCGATGCAACAAATCAGATAAATAAACTAAATAATAATGTTTCCAAACTCAACGTGGAGATATCTACCTCGGAACGTGAAATAAAAAAGATTGAAGGCCAAATTAAGAACTTAACAACTGAAATTGAGACAGCACAAGATGAGCTAAAGGCCTTAAATGAAGAGCACCAAGAATTGCTTAAAAAACAATCGCAGTTCGAAGAAGAGGTTGAAGAGGCGCAAAAAGCTATTGATGGCGCAAAATCCCAATCGTCGGATATACAAAAAGACGTACACAAACTGCAGAAACTTGAGAGTGATAACAAATTGCAACGCATTGAACTCGAACAGAAACTTCAAGTTGTAACAAATAAATTGAAAAGAAGTGAAACAACAAATACCACAATTTCATGCACAGCTAAAGCCGCTTAAGTTGAATACTATACCAGGAGATACAGAACCCTTGCAACCGCTTAAGTCTTATACTGAGGAAGAGCTTACCAGTTATACGCTGCAGGATGTGCAATACAAAGAGACGTTGCTTGAAGAACAACTTAGCAAAAAGCCAAATCTTTCGTGCATTGATGAATTTATTGCTAAGCGTGATGTTTATTTGGAACGCGTAAAAGTATTCGAAGACATTACCTCAAAACGTAATGAGATGCGCGATAAATTCGAAGAGGTACGGAAACGTCGTTATACTGAATTTATGGATGGTTTTCGTGTAATTACGCGCAAGTTGAAGGAAATGTACCAAATGATAACGCAAGGCGGTGATGCTGAACTGGAATTAGTTGATTCTATGGATCCTTTTAACGAAGGTGTTTCGTTTAGTGTGCGTCCACCAAAGAAAAGTTGGAAAAATATTGCAAATCTTTCTGGTGGAGAAAAAACACTATCTTCGCTGGCATTGGTCTTTGCGTTACATTATTACAAACCATCACCCTTATACTTTATGGATGAAATTGATGCGGCTTTGGATTTTAAAAACGTTTCAATTGTTGGTCATTACATAAAAGAACGTACAAAAAATGCACAATTTATTATTGTTTCGCTACGTTCCAATATGTTTGAGTTGTGCAATTATTTAGTTGGAATTTACAAAGCATTCGATTGTACAAATACAGTCTGCATAAAAAATAATCCGCCAATAATCCACCCAACCCTTGCAACGCAGCAGACAGCTCATATGGAACAACAGTTTAATCATTCAATATTGCTGCAAACGCCGCAAGTACAAAGTACACAGCTAACTGTGCCGGAAATAATGGTCACGGAAGGTAATGAAGAAAATTCACCACCACATCCAGCGCCAACATCAACGCAGCCGGATGTAACAAGCATGACGACGTCGGCGGAAACATCTCAATCGCAAAACAGTAATGATACCTTTGCAACAACACAGCTACATATACGCGAGAGCTCTTTTCAACCACCCTCGGAGAGTACAGCACTTTCGACGCAGATACAGTCTGATAATACAAACAGCATTAATTCTGATGATACGTTCAAGCGTCCAAAAACGCCATCAAACAACAATCCACTTACAACAAATGCTAACACTACCCAGAACGCTACAGCTTAGATTCTGATCAATTTTCTTTATTTTTATTTCAAACAATCTCAAATGCAAAAATATTATTCTTTGATCTAGTTTTAACGATTTTTGTTGATCTAAGTTTCTACTAGTGAAAAGTAGATATTTTAAAGTTGATTTATAATAAATAAAATTCAATAAATATTGAAAACATTTATGAAGAATATGCGATTAAGAAAATATTCTTTATTAATTTTATAAAAAATTACAAACCATTAATAATTTTCTCACAAATAACAGCCAACGCTTCAGTCGTTTCATTCTTAATGGCCGTAATATCTTCTCCAACATCGCATGACTTTGTTACATTCGGATCAAGCGGCAATGAACCAAGGAAAGGTACATTCATCTCAGCACACATGGCAGCAGCGCCGCCAGTCTTTGCTGGAAATATTTCCGAACTATTCCCACAATGGCCACAACGAAAACTACTCATATTCTCGATGACACCAAGAATTGGAATGTTTTGTTTCTTACAGAAATTTATCTCTTTACGTACAT
Organism: Leucophenga varia; assembly: GCA_018903435.1. Classification (NCBI taxonomy): domain Eukaryota; kingdom Metazoa; phylum Arthropoda; class Insecta; order Diptera; family Drosophilidae; genus Leucophenga; species Leucophenga varia. The sequence continues at coordinate 757,688 of JAEIFJ010001509.1, read as the reverse complement.
CGAGTAGTGACACCTCTTGCGGCGTTGTTACGATTATCGCACGCACTGCATTCGGTGCATTATCATCACGCAAATATGAAACAACCGACAAATGTTCATCCGAGGTGCCAGGTGGTGTATCCAACAGCAATAAATCCAAGTTGCCCCAATCAACTTCACTAAGAAATTGACGTATCATACCATTCTTTTTCGGACCACGCCATATTATAGCATCATCCGGTGAACTAAGCAAAAATCCTATTGACATCAGACAGATATTATCCTCAATGCCGACTGGAGACCAACCTGAACCTGATTGATGCACATTTTCACCTTCGGCACCGAGTAAACGTGGTTGTGATGGACCGCATATATCAATATCCAGTACACCGAAATTTTTGTCATTGTGTGCACGCGCCAAATAGCGTGTTAGTAAAGTTGTTACCGTACTCTTGCCAACGCCACCTTTACCGGAAAGTATAAGCAATTTGTTTTTGACATCTTTTAATGACGCAGCAACAAGCGCTTTGCCGGGATCTTCTAATTTTTTATTAGGATCGCTGCAAATACTTTGATTGGGGCAACCAGCACAAGCGCTTACTTTACCGGCCTGTGTGCTTTCAACGCCAGGACAATGTTCCGGTGCTGGCATCATTTTTAATAATGTTTAATCTAAACGCGTTTAGTTAAATGTGTTTTTACGAATATTTACGAAATTAAAGCAAATTGCAAAACAGCTGTGCTGTGGGTCGTGTTCACGTTTTTTTTTTTTTTTGCGTTTCATTTTGTCATACCAGCTGTTGCATGCATAAGCATTTTAATTGATACCCAATAGAAACTTGGCGGCATGTTTAACTCTGTACATGTCTATAATATGAACATTTATATAAATAGCGCTTCTAAGTCAATTATGCTATTTTAGCAAAACAATGTTTTCTAATTTTAGTTACATATATTTAGCAAATTATTTAATTATGCATTACAACATAACATATGTAAATTTCGCTACTGGGCTATACAATTACATTGCTCTCTCTTTGCTCTCTCTCACACTTCTAATTGGTCTTTTTATCTCTTGTTGCTTGATACGACTCCGCAGTTGCGTTTTGGTTTGCTTCCGGAACGGAACGTTTAGAAAAAAATACCGCCTCTTCGCTTTTTTCGTGATTTGGAAAACTTTTTTTTTCGTTTCATTTTTGTTGTGCTTTTCCGCCGCCGCCGCTGCCGCTTGTGCTAATGAAATTGTTACAAAAATATCAATAATGCGTTGTATAAGCATTTTAAACGAATACTTTTTAATTTGAATATTGCATAAATTGTGTTGTTGTCACATAAATAAATACAATAAAAAATAAAAAATCGATTAAATGCAATAATTTAAGATTTTCAACATTTTTCTTGTGTGGCAATTTTTCGTCAGTTTGTTTTGTTCTACGCATTCGCAAGCAACGAGTTCTCTTTTCCACAACACACATAATCCTCGCTACCCGCAACATCAATATTCCGCCTGCCTTAAACTTTCCATTCATTAAATAAAAAAAAAAAAAAAAAAAAAGCACTTTTTGATTATACAAATAAAAATAATGCAACTGGATAAATCTGAAGATATGGCTGTGGATCCTAAGGTAATCTATGAATATTAACTTACATTTTTTTCTTGTTATGTACAAAAACAAAGCATTTCAAAGTTCAACGTTCAAAGCTCATCGTTGCGCAAAGGTTTAAAGTCCTCAGTTAAGTTTTCGTTTACGATTTTAACTGGCACAGCCGGCAAATATAAATCTGAACGATGATAACGTAGCAAAGAATTTGTGAGAGAAAGTAGTCGCGTGGGTTTTATCTGTGCAGATAAAATGTTAAATATTAAAATTAAAACTTAGCATATTTGACAAAACTTGTTGAAACATAATCGTGCACACATTTCATAACATTAATTTATAAATTTATGATTTTATCTTTTTGAAAGTAAATATATGTATATCATTATCATTTTTACCTTTTTTATCATTCAAAAAATTGTTTAGTATTAGAGAAGCACGGTAAATACCGGCTAGGTTGAGTTAAACTAATGGCAGCGTAAATGCTGAAAGCGATGCGATGCGAGAGCCGATGCGATAAAACACTAATTATTGTTATACTCTGTACACATAGGGTAAAAGGGTATATTAAATTTGTGCGAATGTATACAACACACAGAAGGAGACTAGATAGACCCTATAAAGTATATATATATTCTTGATCAGCATTAAAATGGGAGTCGAACTATCTATGTCTGTCTGTCCGTCCGTCATGCTGTCTGCCGTATGAAAACGATTATCTCGGAGACTATAAGAGGTAGAGCTACCATATTTTAGACTCTCTTAAGCCGTCAAGTGTACCCTTGCAAATGGTTTTTCTCTTACCCCATTTTAAGGGGTACCCCCATACAAAACACTGTGCTATCGCATGACCTATCGTATCGCTTTTAGCCTTTACTCTAAAAAACTAAATAGAGTTTGACGTCACTATGAACGTTTCTACCAAGTTAAAGTTTTAAGTTTGGTGACTGTATCGTGAATAGTTCCCGAGATAATCGTTGTATATAATCTATGGTGTCTGTACTGCTTCACTCTGACGGTTCATACATTTATGCAAAATCTTTACTTTTCGAGTATATGGTATAAAAAATGTATGCGTAATATATTAATCCAAGTTTGAAAAAATTCGAGACCACGGCAAAATTTTTAGGGAACCGGGGATGCTTGGATTCGGGATCAAAAGTTGTGCATCTAGATGAATATTTGTCCGGCATTCATCTCTAATAAGTACATTTAAAGTTTACCATGTTTTCTTCTTTTTTAATCATACACTTAAAAATATATTTCTCTTTCAATCGCCTCAGCATCTCTTCTAAATCTTTTTGGGTAGTTAATTTATCGAACAAAAAAAATTAACAGAAGCAGACTTTAGGAGATATAGTATAAACAAATTTTATGGAAGACAAAAAAAATTTTTTTGAATATCATCAGTTTTGGTAGTAATCCAAATCAAATCCAAAATCAGATTTAAAAGAATGTCCTTCTACGCTTTCTAGCGTTAATTGGGTTACAGTTGAGCCATTATCATGTTTAGAAAAGTACAGATCATTATAATGGTAATTAAATGTCACGTATTTTTAACTAGCAGATGTCTTTGAAACACAGCTCGTATTGTAGGTACTATATAACATAGAAGGAAAAACTAGCTTGCTGCTTAAGATATGCAATATTTAATCTATATTTAGAGGACTTTATATACCAATAGTGACTTTTAACATTTAAATGAAATTAAAAAAAAAAAAGCTTTAATTAAATTTAAAGTCTGCTCAATGGTTTTCCATATGAATGAACTTTTATTTACATATAACACGGAGTGCAAAATACACAATGTTACAATTACAATGTTTAAAACATATTTTTATTAAATTCAGAAAAAGAGAATTGTAAACAAAAACAAATAAGAGCTTTAACTTCGGTGAAACCAAAGCTTCAATACACGTCTCACGATATTTAGACTAACATTTTTTGAAAGCACTGAAATGCTACAGAAATTCTACTTCAATCATGTGTCCTAATATGATCGTGGGTTGCTATAAGAATAATTTGAACATTTTTCAAATTTTAAGTATATAAACTATATGCTATAGTGATCGCAACTCAATTATGGTTCCTTTTCTGAAAATGGGTTACTATGAGAAAATATATGACTCGAAAAACTCAAAAATTTGTATGGAGGTTATGCCTCAGATGGGCGTGGCACTTTGAATTTAACATATAAACTAGTTAGGACTAAGTAAAGCTTAAGTTTCGATTTGGTTGTTAATATCTTTAAAATAGAGTCGACTAAAACAAAGTCTTTAAAACAGGGTCTACTATGTCTCCTGTAATGGGACACAAACTTTCTGGCAAAATGATAATACCCACCAAACTATGTGTGACGTGTGCAAAACTGAACGTAATGGAAAATTCATAACCTACATCTAGCTAAATAATATTTACGCTCATATAAACAGATGTATCTATGAAATAAAAACTTATTGTATTTTTAAGACACATTTTTTTTTAATATAATAAAATCCAATATCTAAACTAATCGAATTTCTATTTGGTAAAATTTACAGATAACCGAATTTGAAACAATTGAAAACTTTAGATTTACCATTGCTGATTATGTTGTCTTCCTGATGATGATCATCATATCAACTGTGACTGGTATCTATTTTGGTGTAATTAAGTATGTCAACAGATATAACCTTTTATTTTGAAACTATTTTATTGAGAGACATTATTATTTAAATTAACAGAGATAAAAGAAAACGTGCCGCAATCCAAGCAGAAGCACCTCCTACAACAGTTAATGCCAAAGAACATGATTTTGGTTCAGAGAAGATGAGTGAATATTTATTAGGTTCACGCAATCTAAAAGTTTTTCCAGTTGCAATGAGTCTTGTTGCTAGGTATGAAGTTATAATAAAAATTTCCAAGTATCTAAATAATCGTTTATCTTTATTTGATTCACAGTTATGTATCTGGCGTTACAATACTTGGCACCGCATCGGAAATCTACAATTACGGTACACAATATTCGCTTATAGCAATCTCAATTTGTTTTCAGGGATTTGCCGTAGCGCTCATCTATATACCTGTCTTTATGAAATTACGTGTAGGATCTTCATATGAAGTAAGTGTGTTAAGTTATAAAGATAAATTGAAGAGTAGGTACATACTATATAAAAATATACAACTGATTGTAGAAAATAGTTTATGATTAGACAATAAAAAAATATGATAGATAGCAAAATTTCAATTATACTATACCGTAAACGTACAATATTAATTTCTCAATGATTGAATTGTTGTATACTTTTTTTGTCTTTATTTTTTATTTTATTTTTTTTTGTTTTTATTGTTTCTAGTCATTTTTTGTTGATCAATGAATACACATTTTCAATTAAGAGTCATTGCATTGAGTTGTTTGGACTTTGTTCCAGAGCGCGTTTTGATTTGCTATATTTTTTTTTTTATTTTTTTCCATATGTCGCATGTTTAAGTTTATTTATATTTTAATAGATTGTTGGCTTGAAAAGCTGTTAATTTTAATTATGAAGAATTGAAGTCTCGATGCTCTCTATTATTTGCGTTACATTTTTATGGCGCTATTTTGAGATATTCTATTCATTTCATATTTAATATATCTAAATTTATTGACAGAAAATATATTCGTATAAAAACTCCAATATTTAGGATGGAAACAAATTCAATAGATAGACTCTCTCTTATAGATAGATTTTCTTGAACAGCATCTGAAAGCAGCATCGATATTTATATTTGTTTTTTTTTTTCGTTACATTTTTTAGATTTATATTTAGGAGTATCTTAATTTCAAATTTAAAAGGTTTATATCTTAAAATTTCCCAGAACATTAAACTAAAATAAAACCTATTTCTTTTTCTTTAGTATCTGGAAATGCGTTTCAATACTTACATTAGAAGTATTGCTTCCTTTATGTTTGTGCTGGATGAGGTAAGTGCAACTAAAAATATCCATTAGATATATTTTATTATAGCATTTAATATGTTTTAGATACTTTTTCTACCATTCGTTATCTATGTACCTGCGCTGGCATTGGAGCAGGGTAAGTAATTAATTTGTAATATTTTTAAATATTTTAATTTCGTATACATTTTTTTGTCATAGTCTCCGGCATAAATCTACACATTATAGCCTTGATTATTGTTGTGGTTTGTGTGCTTTATACATTATTCGGTGGCATAAAGGCTGTGGTACACACCGATGCCTGGCAAGTACTAGTCATGTTTGTTTCTGTTGCAGTAGTTGCAATTTTGGGCACAATATATGCCGGTGGCATGGAGAATCTTTTCAATGTTGCCGAAAAAGGCGGACGTCTTATATTTAGCGAGTAAGTGGCAGCAAACGAATAACAAATTATATTAATACTCAAATCATTTTCCTAAATATTGCAGCACTACGCCAAACATGTATAAACGGCATACACTGCATAGTGTTTTAATTGGCGGCTTCTCGTATTGGACCTCCTTCAACGCGGTCAATCAAACTATGGTACAGCGTTATGTTTCGCTGCCATCGTTGAAGAAAGCCTGGGCAGCAATGGCAGAGTTTACAATTGGCGTAGCGCTATTTGTAGTGCTCTGCTGTTACATGGGCTTATTGGTCTACGAGAAGTATGCCAAATGTGATCCATTGTCTGCCGATTTAATTAAGCACGATGATCAATTGTTACCCATTTATGTGGTACAAGCTGTTGGACATCTATACGGCATGCCTGGACTCTTTGTTGCTGGTGTTTTTGGTGCTGCATTAAGTTCACTCTCTGTGGTGCTTAATTCCACTGCTTTAGTTATATTGGAAGATATAACACGTGGCACATTTGGTTTACGTCCCAACGAACGTACTGCCACAATTATTGTTAAGTCTACAATAATAATTTTAGGCATTGTTGGTCTTGTTCTGGTGCTTGTACTTGAACGTCTAAGCGGTATTTTAAGCATTGCAACATCAATGACTGCTATATCTGCTGCTGCAACCTTTGGTTTATTTACCTTGGGTATGCTTGTACCATGGAGTAATAGTATTGGTACAGCAGCAGGTGGTATTGCAAGTGCATTAATTACCGGTTGGATATCATTTGGTACACAAATAGCTAGTATTAATGGACAGCTGGCATCACAAAAACTAGAGGTTTCCATTGATGCATGCCCAGGTAATGCCACATTGCCAGATACCTTGAGAATTGATGAAGCAGAAACATTTCCATTATATCGTTTATCATATCATTGGATCAATCCAATTGGCATTGTAACAGCTGTTGTGGTTGGTGCTTTGGTATCACTTATAAAAAGTACAAATGTTAAAACTCTGGATGCAGATCTTATATCGCCAGTAATACACAGGTAAATATTATTAATATTTATTTTTTTATTTATCTATTTTACAAACTTAAAATTTTAAATAATAGAATATTTACGCTGTAATTTATTATTGTTTATAAATTTTCTTTTTTCATTGTTTTTGCAGATTTCTGCCAAAGGAATGTTTAGCACGTAAAGCTGAAAAGGACAAAACACGTGCAAATCTTTTAGCTACAAATCAGGAAAATCTTACAACATTTTCGCAATAGTTAATCTTAGCTAATATTTAGTTAATCTATTCTTTTTTTTAGTTAATTCTGCTTATCTTTAGTGAGAAATGTATTTCCATTTTCCATTTCAATTACAATCAATGTCAAAGTAATTACTGCATGCCAAATTTACATGTGTTATTAATTTGCATACAGAATGATGATGATGATTTACTTTAGTTTTAGATAAGTTATCATTATGAATTTAACTTAGTTTTTAGTACATTTATAATTAGTTATACATGCATATATAATGCGAATCTGCGAAACACTTTTTTAGTACTTATAAATCTAAATATAACTTAATTACTTAAGATATTTCTATACCACTTTGGCATTTTACAAAAAAATAAAGTCAAATAGCAACACGAATAAAATTTTGATTTAAAATAAATTTTCATGAAAATAACACTAAAATACGATTGCTATTTGACTTAACAAACGAATGTCTGTGATAAAAAAGTAGAAAATCATATTGTTAACTTGATAATAATTTTGAAATTTAGTTTTTTCTTATTATTAGATATGTAGCTACCAATAATACAAAATAAATAAATGGTATTTATACACAAAAAATTTAACTAAATGATGTACAATTAATTTTGGCTTAAGTTCTCAAAAAATAAAAAAGAAAAATACTGTAATACAATTTAACTAATTATAATGCTCGCTGATGTTGCTGTTTTGCGTTTTTTTGGCTCCGATTGTGCTTTATTTGCACTACGTAACTTTTGCTTTGACAATGCCAAAAATTTTTTTATCTTGCACATAACATAAGATTTGCCAAAAGGCTAATGTCAAGCATGTTACAATAGCGACAATGTAACTAATCAGAACAATTTGTTGCTGTAACATATCGCATTTAGCTACGGCATAAGTATTTGGAGTAATGGAAGCTAACATAAAGCTTGGATTGACTTTATTGCGCCAACTAAATGAGGCTACGGTATACTCATCAATTCCCAGACGATTTTTACTGTGACAATAGTTATGCGAATGACCGGCAAATGCCAGACGTGGGCGTAATAGTTTACCTGTTGAAGATTATAAAAATAAACAAATATATATACATACATATATTTTTTTTATATAAATATTATTTACCCAATAAATCCGTAGCATCTCTTGAAATAACATGAAACCTTTCACGGTATGCTTCTATGCTTGGCGCATCATGTTCTATGCAATCATTATCGGATTTTCGATACGTTGGAAAATGTTGCAGCAATATTGGCTGACTGTAGGGCATTTCACGTTTGCCACGACATCCAGCGCTATGTGGTCGTTGCATGCAATTAAAGCGTGCTAAAATTGGAAAAAAATATGAAGAATATACACGGGTTATTGTTGTGTGTTGTGTAATATATTTAGTTTTTTTTTTTTTCTTTTTTTTCAATGTACCCGATAATTCCTCCAGTGCTTCTATGGCATTGTTGCAAAAGTAACAATCATCATTCTCCATTGCCATAGAATTGATAAGCACAAAGTGTACACGTTTAAGTGTATATAAATGTACTCCTGTATTATTCAGATAGGCGTGAAAGCGATCGATGAAGTAGGGATGCATTCTTGCAAAGAAAATATTACAGAAACAAATTTTAAATGGTCAAAAACTAAACAGTAGAATTGGCTGAAAAGTTAATTTATATAGTATGGACATACGCAAAGAAAAAAATGGAAAAATAATAAAACGCAAATGATTTTATACCTACCTATTACGGAAGAGATGGTTTCTCAGGTAATATACTATCCTGATAATTTTGTACTAAGCTAAGCGATAGATTTGAGGTTCTGTTTACAGTAGAATAGCTTACGTTAGAAAAGGGTTTGGAGCTAAGATTTGTATGATAATCTCTAAACTTTTCTATAGATTTTTAATGTGGCTAATAATTTTGATATGCTCAATGTGAAACAAAGTATTCATTTTATTGCTCTTACCATACTTAGTAATTAAAATTTTTAACAAAAAAAACTTCAAAGTTTAGATCAGTTTAATTGAGTTACTTTATCTTATTTGATCTATAAAACAAAAACTCACTACAAATTTTGTTTCGAACAGATTTACCGCTCTATCTCTTTAAATTCAGGACGTTTATGTTAGGAAGATAAATTTTGACTTTGAATCAAATGCTTGAACCTCTCTATAGCTTTCTTGATAGTAACGTTTTAAAAGCGGTAGTAGTTTAGGACCCTAAAAGGGAACCTTTTTTGTATAATTTATAAGATATGTAAAGTGACATTTCTCAATTAAATGTAAAAACATTAAGAAGTGCATAAGGGAAGTGGAATAGTGTGCAACTGACTGAAGTGGAATTGTTAAACTTGTAAAGTTGATTTTAAAATAATAATCCAATAATAATCAATTTATTTACTACGCATCGTTTTTTTTTTTAATACCTATCTTTAAATGTTTCTTTATAGTATTTCAAGTGAAGATGCACAAAAAGTTTTAATTTAATATGAAGCATTTCAAAACGAAGTAAGCGTTAGTAATTTAAATGAAATAAAAAGAAAAATAGAATTAAATTATAAAATAATCACAATCACTCACTTGTAATGAAAGCCCACATCATGATTGCCTACAACGCTGATAAGCGGCACACCTGCCGGTAATTGAAATAAACGCCAGAAACGATGTACATATACGGAAAATTGCTTATCGCTGACCATATCGCCCTCATCGAATAAGTCACCCAACACAAATACAACATCGGGCTTCAGTAGAGCAGATGCAGCTTGAAATGACGTTTTCATATGATATTCTCTATAAATTTTATCTAACCAATGACCACGATGTGGTCCCAGTAAATGTGTATCGGCAATTATCATTGCACGCAGCGGCTCTACATCTAAAAAAAAAAAAATATTATTGTGTTGTTGTTGTGTAAGCTGAAGTGTAAACAAATAAAAGTACCATTATTTTCCGATTTGATTTTAGGCCATTTACAGCGTTGTACAATGAGGGAAATCAGCTAAGTATTCACAAAATGCAACTGTTGTAACAATAATTACAATATATATAGGCCAGCAGCGCATTTTAATTAATTAAACTTAATTTATAATATATAAACAATAAATTTAGCACTTGCACAAATGGGTGCATACCGTAACGAAACGAAATTACAAACGAGTCTGTAGAAATAATATTGTGCAGATTTGTACTTCTCGTTTAATATAGCGCCATCTAGTTGCATAGCACATTCACAATAAACAACAGCGTAGCCATTGGATAATTGTGAATGCATATATTGCTCATTCGCACAATTGGGCAACACTCAAAGAAACAAGCGTCGCTTTTTCGCTGCTGCTGCCGCTCGCTATTAAACGAAAGAAATACGTTAAATATTTGTGTTTTGTGAAGCTAAAAAGTGTATAATTAAAGCGAATTATTAATTAGTTAAAACTTTACAAAAATAAAAACGTAAGTAGCAATAAAAATCTTAACTTGAGTGTTTCTAAAAGAAATATTTAACTTGCCCCCTGCTGCAGTGCGCGGCATTCGTACGTCTGCCCGTTTATTTTATTGCCGACAATTTAGCGTCAGTTTTCAATTAAAAATATTACAAGTTATACATGCAATAAGCTTAATATAATTAGAATATGCTAAGCAAACATTGGCATTACAGTGCATAATACGATATTGCGAAATTTCTAAAGAAAATCTTAAGATAATAAAAGTGCGTTGCCCCGCGCGCAATTTTGAACGCCCCACGCCCATAAACAAATATCAGCGCCGCTGCTAGCTGCTACCGCCTTCGTTGTACGAATTCGCTTCGAACATCGGCAGATAAAAAGCAGCAACGGCAGCTGCGAATTCGCCGTTTAGTACAGTCGCTGCGCTGCTCTATGCTGCTTTCTTGTGTTTATTCGTTTCGTTCGTTTTGATTTAACTTTCGCTGCTTGGATAGAGCGGTTCTTCTGGTTTTTGTTTTTTTTGTTCGTGAATATTTTTTTTATATATTTCCATATATTTTTTTTTAGTTTTTATCAAACAGCTTTGCGCGCTTATTTTGTGTTAAGGTCAGCCGCAACGTAGAAAGTTGTCGTACGTTGAGTGTTTTTAACTTGTATTTTGCTGCTCTTTTTCTTTCTATTGCTGCTGCTACTGTTTTAATTGATTATCACACACCACGTTTAGGCGCCGCAACTACAATGACATCGAAAGCAAAACGTGCTAGCACTGCTACACCACAACCGCAACCGGGTAGCACATCGACACCGCTGCCGGGCAGCTCACAACAACAACAACACGCAACGAGTCCACTGAGTCCAACACGTCACTCGCGTATACATGAGAAAGTTGAGCTGCAAAATTTGAATGATCGTTTGGCTTGCTACATTGATCGTGTCCGTAGTTTGGAAACGGAAAATGCACGTCTTAACATTGAGCTTAAGTCAAGTCATGAAACGAATACACGTGAATCTACGCATTGGAAGTCTATGTTCGAATCGGAATTAAGTGAAGCGCGTCGTTTGCTTGATGATACGGCACGTGAAAAGGCTAAGTTAGAGATCGACACCAAGCGTTTGTGGGAACAAAATGATGAGCTGCGCACTAAGCTTGATAAAAAGACAAAGGAATGCAGCACTGCTGAGGGTGAGTTTTATAAAAAAAAAAAAATAAATTGATCATATAGTAAATTTTGGCATTCAACCACTTTTTTTCTTATTGTTTTTGCTAGGTAACGCCCGCATGTATGAGTCACGCGCTAATGATTTGACCACTAAATTTAATACGGCTTGTGCTGATCGCAAGAAGGCTGCCGAGGAATTAGCTGAAGCTTTAAAGGAGCTAGATCGCTTGCGCAAATTACTTGATGAGACACGTAAAACTCTTGAGGATGAAACTTTGGCGCGTGTCGACTTGGAAAATAATATACAAAGTCTTCGTGAGGAATTGTCATTCCGTGATCAAGTACATCACCAGGAAATCAACGAAACACGCTCACGTCGGCAAGTTGAGATTAGCGAGATTGATGGACGTCTTTGTGAACAATATGAGGCGAAGCTGCAACAATCGCTGCAGGAATTACGCGCTCAATATGAAGATCAGATGCGTTGCAATCGTGAGGAAATTGAAGCCTTGTATGAGTCGAAAATCAAAAATTACCAATCAGCTGTCAATCGCAATTCAATTGCTTCAGTTAACGCTGTAGAAGAGTTGCGCAATGCACGTCAACGTATTGAAAGCCTTAAGGTACGCATTAGCGATTTGGAGTCAAATGCTGCAGCATTAAATGCACGCAATAGTGAGCTGGAACAGTTGCTGGATCATGAACGTGCACGTCATAATGCTGACATTGCTAACTTGGAAGCAGAACTACAACGTTTGCGTGATGAGATGGCACAACAGTTGCAGGAATATCAGGATCTTATGGATATTAAGGTATGTTGCTCTAAAGAATTTCTCGAATCAGACAAATATTAATTTTTCATTGTGTTGTTTGTTAAGGTTTCATTGGATCTTGAAATTGCTGCATACGATAAACTACTCTGTGGCGAAGAGACACGTTTAAATATTACACCATCAACAATTAATACCGCTACTGTAAGCTCCTTCAGCCAATCGTTGCGTTCATCACGCGCAACACCCAGACGCCAGACACCATCTCGACTACGCTCAAGCCCATCACCCAAGCGTAAACACGCTAAGGTACACGAATCGTCCGAAGATTTCAGTCAATCTGAGTATTTTGTCACAAGCAACGCTAAAGGTGATGTACAAATTGCCGAAGTTGATGGTGAAGGAAAATTTGTAAAGTTACATAATAAAGGCGCAAAGGAAATAGCAATTGGCGGTTGGCAATTGCGTCGTAGCGGCAGTGATGGTACTGTAACAACATCATTTAAATTTCATCGTTCCGTAAAGATTGATGCTGGTGCTACTGTAACTGTTTGGTCATCTGATACAGATGTACAACATGAGCCGCCTGCAAATATTGTGATGAAGTCACAAAAATGGGTTGTAGGCGATAATATAAAGACACAACTCTTCAATGGTGATGGTGAAGAGGTAGCCGGTTCAGAGCGTATTAAACGTACAATTATAACACACTCATCGCGTCATCGTGCAAGCCGTGCTGGTAGCAGACGTGCTGGATTGCATGGTTTTAGTACTGTTGACGGCAGCGAGGAGCTACATCATCAACAAGGCGATGCACCAAATGTTGAGAAATGTAGCATTATGTAATTGTACGGACGTACAACTGATTGTTTATGATGAGACGCTCAAGTTAAATCTAAAATATTTATAATACACAAACAGACACATACATTTATGGTTTGTTTGTTTGTTTATTTTTTTCTCAATATCATTTGTCGCCATGCAACAACAACATATAACACTAAACACAAAACAGAACAACAACAACAAAAACAACAAAGATACAAAATACTTGAGTTCAAATTCTTCTTATTATATTTTAATATACATAATTAATATTTATAACTAAATGTGCTCTTCTAATTTCTAAACACTTTCTCCTTTTTTTCAATGTTCTTCTTTCTATATAAGATTTTCTGTTTTCGTAATTGTTTTTAGTTTAGTTTTCTTTTTTGGAATTTAATTTAAACTAAACTAAATTCTTAGAATGCAGACTCGCTATATAAATGTTCAGTTTTTTGTTTTTTTTAATAAATAAATAAGAAACTAAATATTAACAAAACAAACCTTAACATTTTTACATTTAAACGCATTAAAAAGAAGTTCAACTAAATACACTGAACAGCATAAGAATTGAGTTTCATTACAAGACGCAATAATTTATAAAAGAAAATTTGATTTTCAATTAATATTCTAATGCACTGTTTTAAAATATTTTTTCTAAATATATTAACTAAACAAACAGTGTATTAGAAAATTATTGACAATCAAAAAAAAGTTTTCAACTATTTTTAATAATGTTCATTTATGCATTAAGAAACCTAATGAAAAATGTTCGCTGCTATTTTTGAATTGTCTAAAATGCATTCAAAAATAATATTTGCGAACGTTTAGCAATATTTAAAAAAAAATAAATACACATTTAATGAAAATATATAATATAAAAATATTTTCATATTTTTAGTTAATAAGAATTTATTTTCAAATAGCGTTGACATAACTCCGTAGGAGTCGAAAAAAAATAAAAAAAACATAAATACTTTCAACAAAAAAACTTTCAATAAAAAAAAAAAAACTAGTGCTATAAGTACCACAAACAACTAAATTACAAAAAATAAAAAATGTATAAAAATATTTTTTTACATAATATTTTATATACAAAGAAACGAGCCAGCCAATTGCTAAATAAAAAATACTAAAAATAATGCAGCGAAATTTCCGTAACGCATACCTCGTCGTACCTATTAAAAACTTATTACAAGTTTGGGCAAATGCTCTAAAGAAAATATTAAAGAAAACCAGTTCTACCAATTGACACAACTTCCTGTGTGCCCCACCCAAATAATTTATGCATTATTACAGGTATGCGTTATTTTTTTTAAATTGTAATTTTTAGAAATTATAAGAAAAACAAAAATTGTTAATTATTAAATTAATTATTTAAAAAAAATAAATAAAGCAAAAAAATCTTTTGTAATATCAAAATAAAGTAATTCACATTATTTGCTGTTGTACCCAATATTCGAGATACTTGGTTGGTAGATACAAAATAAAAATTTTCCAAAAAAAAAAAAAAAAAATTATGTTTGTCTAATTCGCTGCGAATACAGAGAGACGTCGCATGCCAGTAGGCATGGTAGCCCTTTGCTTATAATTATGTATGTGTATGTAAATATAAATAAACAAATGTACGCGTAGATATATATTTATGTACACATGTTGTTTTTATATATATTCTTATTAGCATAAATGTTTGTGTGTATTGGTGCATGCGTGTGTGCTCATTTTCGTTTAGCGTTGTTTTTGTAATTGTTTTTACTTTTAATTTCATTTTATTTTTTGGCTTTTTTTCTATTATGTTTTTAGCTTCACTTTCGTTATTATGCTGGCGATTGACAGAACGTTAGAGCAAGTTCAGTCGAACCGAAGTTTTAATGCACTACACCGAAGCGCACGGAGATACACAGCGAGCCCTCATAAAAAATAGTCGCGACCTCAACAACAAATGAATTCTGTATGTGAACTCCTACTAGAATTAGTTTAATCTTCTAAAGGAATTGGTTAGTGAACCAATCTTGGCTGCTGAGATTTTCGCTAGATTGTCTAGAAATGGTTTAATCCTAACAGCAAACCTTAATATTCATAGGGCTGTAGGTACTCTGAAGATTCATCCTCCTCTTCGTTAATGCAGCTTCTGCAAAAGTCATTAGTTTCAACACCAAGTCGAGCGTCGTGCATTTCAGCCTCAATATGGCCATTGAAACTCCTACCGCACTCCTCCCTTAAGAAATATCTGGTTTATTTGGTTATCCCGGAATGCACGTGAGGTGTGTTTGTGGTGTTATCAAAAGAGTCTAGGGCCTTCAAAGCAGTAATTTAACTGGCGGCCTATTCCCAGAGTGGCATCCTAGATGGTAAATGGAATCATGGATTGCAATAACTTCTGGCTGAAATACGCTACAGTTATCAGTAAGTCTGTATTTAAATATTTTTAAACAATTTTGCATGAACCCAAATGGATGGGGTGCACCCTATCCATATGTGACATTGGCAGTTAATATGAACCTTGCATTCAAAAAAGTGAAAATCTATTTTTAACTTACGGAAATGTATATAAAAGTTCACCTTCATAAAATATACATAAGTATGTAGAATAATTTTGCCATGGGTGTCTATGCGTGGGCCACTAATCTTATCAAAATTTTTATCAAAAAATTCACTCTTGACAGCTGATTATTATCGCATAAGCAAGATTAAACACATCACGATTTGAATAAATGCTTTGACATCAGACCATAGCGCTCAATATGTTCAACCTATCTTTTTATCCTCAATTATATTTATTTAAGAAACGAGATCTTGAGAAGTCTATCTAGCCGCCTTCATAGTAATGCCATATTTGGCAGAGAACTTACCAAAATGAAAAGACAGTCTAAGCTTTTTGGCAGAATCAGTTTGTCTGTTTATTTATTTTTTTCATTTAATGTTACACCTAAAAACCAATTTAATATTATCATAAAAAGTTTATGTTAGGCACTTTGTCTTAAGA
Organism: Leucophenga varia; assembly: GCA_018903435.1. NCBI lineage: Eukaryota > Metazoa > Arthropoda > Insecta > Diptera > Drosophilidae > Leucophenga > Leucophenga varia. The sequence goes on along the minus strand of JAEIFJ010001509.1, from coordinate 741,381 downwards.
GCGGCTCCAAAACATTCTCTTGGGACTTTGTATATGGTGAATTTGGTCATTATTTCGAAATTGATAGAATTAAAAAAAAAAACATTTTAAAAATGAAAACTTTGGGCTTCTATTCTTGTTTTGAATTGCCCATTCTTAAGTTCCAAATTTAGAAATAAAATATCTTATTTTCGCTTAATATTGCTAGATTTAGATTTTTTTGACCACTGTGCAACCGTGTGAAAAATAAAGTAGCTATTTGAATGGTAAAGTAAATTTATATATCAACCTTTTCAAGGTGAATTTTCTTTCTACATGAAGTTTACACGTTAATATTAAATCTCAAACTCAAAACGGAAATCGAGAACGTGCTATAAAAATGTGACCCCCAACGTGTATAATTTAATATTCAGTGCAATTGTGCTGCTTTTTAAAATACTAAAAAAAAGTTTTTTTAATGCACCCGAAACAACAACATGATTTCATTGCCAAATGATTAAATTATTTTTAAAGTTATTTATTGTGTTTTATTTAAGTCATTAATGCTTTTGCGATAGCATAAAAATGGTGTTTATTTTTTTTATAGATTATTGCTTATCGAACGGTTTTGTTATTTTTAAATATTTTGCTTGTGATTAGACAAATATCACGAGAGAATTAAATGATTAATATTTAAACAAACTATTAACCATTCTGTTAGCAAAATATTTATTTTTGGAAAAGATATACGAATCTTTGGATCTTTTTCACTACTGAAACGATATAAAGGAAAGTTTGGTCACCTTATCTTTACGCGCTCTCATTTCGCATTGCTCTCTGTTTGTATACCCTACGTAAAATGTTTGAAAATATATTATTTTACTATAAAGTATGTCGTCACAACAAATATAGAATGCTATGTTAAAAAAATACCTAAATGGCTATTCTGGGAATTTAAAGATCTACACCCTGAGGTAACTGTAGGCTTCAAGTTTCAAAACTAGTACTCGAATTTATAAGGGGTCATACTAAAGGGAACCCCATTTGGACATATGGAATCATCGATCTGGGCCAAACATAGTAACTGTGAATTGATTCAGAAACCTTTCAAAACAAAGTGTACCACCCGCTAGAAGTTGAACTGCTCCCCCAACCCCAGGTATTGTATATTAAAAATCAACTTACTCCACCTACACACCCCCAAATAGTTTTTAACAACACTGAAGCGTATAAAGTCGTCGACTCTATTCAATTTATTTACTTTATTCATTTAAGGTTTCTCTTGTGCGGCAGCAGTTCATTGAACTTGAGCATAAAAACAAAGCGGGAGAGTGCAAAATTCAGAGAGTGAGAGAGAAACTTAATTTGTTCCTTAAATGAGTGATAAATATAATTTTTTTTTGTATTTAATCTAATAGAAAAATAAATGCATACAAATAAGTTTTTCCATGACACCGCAGTGAGCCGCAAATGTGATAAGAGGAAAGAAAAAGTATCTCAAGGTTATTTACTATCGTTGCAAGCCGCTGCAGTAGCATTTGCCGGCGCAGCAATAGCAGCAGCAGAGAGTTTTTGTTCGGATTTGTAAATAAAAACGTATTTGCGCCGCTTATTCAGAACAGTACAATTTTCGACAGTTAGTCGTGAAGATACAACAAAAATCGTTAACTAATCTGTTCGGCTTTTTCGTATTTTTTTTGTTTTGTTTTAATTTATATTTTTTTTATTGTTAATTGAGATTGTGTGCTGTGCAGTGACTGTGTTGTGCTGATATATATAATATATATCATAAAAAAATAATTATTTTTAATAAAAAAAGGTGAGCCAGTCTATGACCATCGAAATCAAGTACAAATGCGCGTATTTATTTTATATTTTGTGTGTGCAAAATTCAAATTTGTCTGGAAATTTATGAATGAAAAGATTAACTGATAAAAATAAAATAATCTTGTTACTATTTTAGATAGTAAAAATAAAATAAAAAAAAAAAGTTATATAAAAGTCGGCCGTACTATTTTTTAGAATTTGTCCTTCAGCAAACCTTGTGGAAAGCGGCTATAAAACAGGTTTTTACAAAACAGGGAACTACTGTCTTCTCAATAAGTGACTGCTTTTTTGAAATGAATGCACCATACGAATTAAAAAAAAAAAAAAAAAAAAACCTAAGAAAAAACATTAAAATCTTTAGAGATCCGCGAGTTTCCGTGGAATTGTGAAATATTATGGAATAACAGGGATTACATTTTAGTGGAGCATAATTTTTTGAATTCCAAAAATGCTATTATTTCTATTTCGAAAATCCTGGGCCCGTGATTTTTTTTAGTTCCCCTTAACAAAATTAAAAAATTTAAATATAACAAAAATCAAATCTTTGCGAATAGAAATAATTCGGACAACACACTTAAAAAAATAAAAAAAAAAAAAAATGGTCTTGCATGGTGGAGGTTTGGTTATGATTCCAAGATCAAACTTCAGTTTACATTTCGGCTCTCTAGCTTAACAACGCCAGTAAATACAAATTAAATAAAACAGCTGTGTTCCGAAAAGCCCTGGATTGCCCTATCTTTGAAAAAAATTAGTTCCTTGAAATTTCTTTTTATAATTTGCGAAGTAAAATATGCAACTTATATGCACTTGTTCCTTTGGAAGTGCCTTTGAGGCACTTCAACAAAAAAAAAAAAGTAAAATAAAAAATAGAATACTTTACAAAGAATGGGTTTCTATGAAAAATTTTGATACCACACTCAAGAATTGTTTAAAAACTACGACTTCACCGAAAGTCATATTTTTCCACTAAAAATATATATCTGAATATATAGTATATAAAATAATACTAATTTTTTTCAGTTTAAGACACATTCAAAACTAAAATGAAATTGGTTATTTTGGATACTTCGGACTCCGTTGGCATTTGGGCGGCCAAATATGTAATGCAACGCATTAATGACTTCAAACCAGGACCGGATAGGTGAGCAACTTTTATCTCTTACACACACACATATTGCTCATTATTCACAATACAATTTTTTTTTTTGCAGATATTTTGTTTTGGGTTTACCCACTGGTTCAACGCCCCTCAATATGTATCGCAATCTAATTGATTTCCATAAGGCTGGCAAAGTATCATTTCAATATGTTAAAACATTCAATATGGATGAATATGTTGGCAAGTATTTATTGTATTTTATCATCATAATCGTTGATAATTTAACCAATATTTTGTAATAAAAAAAAAAACACACACACACACAGGTCTACCGCGTGATCACCCCGAATCTTATCATTACTTTATGTGGAACAATTTCTTCAAGCACATTGACATTGAGCCACAAAATGTACACATACTCGATGGAAATGCAAAAGATCTCGCTGCCGAGTGCAAACTTTATGAGGAACAGATAACTGCAGCTGGAGGTGTTGAACTTTTTATCGGTGGCATAGGACCCGATGGACATATTGCATTCAATGAACCCGGTTCAAGTTTAGTATCACGTACACGTGTTAAAACCTTAGCACAGGACACGCTGGAGGCAAATGCACGTTTCTTTGAAAATGATATGAATAAGGTGCCCAAACATGCGTTGACCGTAGGCGTTGGCACCGTTATGGATGCTAAGGAAGTTATGATTTTGATAACGGGTGCACACAAAGCATTTGCTCTGTATAAGGCAATTGAAGAGGTATGTGATTTCAAATTTTTAAATTAAAATTTTATTATTATACAATACAATTTTTTTTTTTTTTTTTTATTAAAATAGGGTGTCAATCATATGTGGACTGTTTCGGCATTTCAACAACATCCAAATATGTTAATGGTCTGCGATGAGGATGCAACATTGGAGTTGCGTGTCAAGACTGTTAAATATTTTAAGGTATGACAACAGAAATTTTATTTTGCTTATAAAAGTTCTGGCTTTGTAGTATGGTGACCTGAGTACCCTAAATCCCGTATTCCCATTATTAAATAAGTACGACTTTGGTAGTTTAGCTTTGATTTCCAACGGTTGCGGTTTAACTATTCGCGCAGTACTAATTTTTATCTTACATCGATTTTCGATATGCATGTAGTACACTCAGCTTTATAAGGTGGTTTTTTGATAAGGTTTTATACGATATAAATGATGATAATAATTGTGTTATTCCACAATGTATTCAGGGTCTCTTTACAGATGCAAATGAGAAATCCAAACAGGATACAAACTAATTTAGTGTATACAGCGACGTCGCTGCAAACGTATGTCTACAATAAATCTTTATGATATAAGATTATATCTTTAACAATGTATATTGTAAATTAACCTAAGTTTAAGATCAAATTTTTAACACTACTTTAGAGTCAATAGGTAAGCGACTTTGATTTGGTCTGTTGTGATAAAACAGCGATTAAAGCCGAACATTCGCAGAGAATGTGTATACTAGTTTCCTCGTTCTCCAAGCAGAGTCTACACTGTAACTCTCGGAACAGGCCTACCTTAGTCTGTTACGACCGGTAAGGTAGCCAGTTAGCAATCTGATGTCATGACGGTTGAGATATACGATAGGACGAGCTAATTACATAGCTTGTCGTAGGCGCGGATTTTTGAATCTAATATTGTTGATATTCTGCTGAGAACCTATCAATTATACGTTTGGCTGAAGCCTAACTGAGTCCCTAGAAAGGCTTCATGCTAATAAGAGGCCAGGGACCCAGCATATAGTGACTTTACGACCTTAAGAGAGATGTTGAAGTGTGTCATAACACTGGAGATAGAACTAGTATTTTATTTTTTTACCATATATATTTTTTCTGTCAGTATATTTTTGAGTTAATAATTTAAGTAGGAAATATGGTTAACTACAAATTTAAATTTTAACTTCTTATAGTATTTCTGGTATTTTATATTAATGTCAACGCTTATGTAGAGAAGCGTAAGTCTCCTAGAAACTATTCTGCCTGCTGTATAAGTGTTAATAGTAAAGCCAGCTGATTCTCAATTTACACAACAAATGTTTTCGAATCAAAATAAAAATAATTCGAGTCGATTAGAAATAACATGAAGACATGAAGATTGCTAACATTCGTTTCGACCAAGTAAAACCCATCGAAATGGAGAAATTCATATGATTTTTTTTTATTTTTTGTTTTGGAAAACACGTTGTCAGTTAAAATCAGTTCTCAAAAAATTCGGCAGTTGTTCGAGATAACTTTAAACCTTCTGTTCGGTTCTCGAACCTAACCTTTTTGTCGCCTAAATGGTTTGATGTTGGGTTCAAACTTTTGAGAAGATTATAGTAAGATTTAATAAATTATTAAGAATATTTCAAAACGAACATTAATATGTTTATTTGTAAAAAAAGACTTATACTTATTTTTTTAAATATTATTTTTCAGAGTCTAATGGGTGTGCATTCAAAGCTGATAGAAAGTTCCGACTAAATGTCTTAAAATTGCACCAAGGATAATCATCTAAATAAAAAAAAAAACAAGAATTTTAAATGGAAAGTCAGGGATGAAATTTTATTACAATTTAAATAATTTTAGTATAAAAAAATCAAAAGACATAAAGCTGACTTAAAACTAAATATTTTTACAATGTTTTTATTTTGTAAATAATTAAATTTAAATTCAATTCAAAAAACTGCCTAAAAATAAATTTATAAATAAGTAATTATTTTTATAAAAAAAAAAAAGAAATTATTGATTTATTTGTACTAATTTGGAATAATTCTTCTGGCGAAGCGCGAATATGCGTATATCCTGGTGCTCGAATGCTTGTTGATTCTCGATAAGACTACCCAGTTCTTTGGCAATTACTGTCGCACGCAATGAATCTTCGCTTACTAAATGAGGCTCGTGCAATAAGATCGTCTCCAGTTGTATAGCGCGTTGCAACAATGAGACTGCATACGTTTGGCGTTCATCAGACTCACTTGCACTCAATCGCGCCTGTATTTCACGTTGATGTTCTGTTGTTCCATGATTATAGCGACAAACTTCTGCAAGATAGTCGGAAACTTTTTTGAAAAGTATATCTCCAGTTTGATTAGGGGAATTTGGCGTATAATCGTAGAGTTTGAAGCAGTACTGCGATGCTGATTTTGTTTCACGTTCCATTTTTTCACGTGTCAACTGTTCGATAACCAGTTTTCTAGCAGGCTTCTGATAATCACGACGTATTTTAGGTTTTTTAATATTCTGACGTATTGGCTTAAAATGTAATAATTGTGTACCCCAAGGCTTCATCTGTACCGGTTTCGATTGTTTACGGCTAAACTTTTCTTTCTTTTCTTGAAACAATTGTCTCTTGACACTCAGTAGTGCACCATGTGGCTGGGTTGTATCTGTCGTTCGTAAACATTCATCAACTGCTCTCCACATTTCGTGACGATTTGGCACTCTCGCGGACGATGTCCAATTGATTCTATATTTTAAACCTTTGACTTTGTAGATTGTGTCAACGCAATTTGTGAGTTGAAAACGTTTAATTGGGTTTAAATAATCTGGTTCATTTCGAAAGATAATGCGATCGCGTTTGAAAACAATTGCTGCATTTAAGTGTTGTACTATAATTTCAGTGTCCGTATATCTGATGTATGGATATACATTTGCGGAGTATCCTTGTGCCATTTTTAAATTGAATTTAAATTTTATTAAAAAACGATTTTTTGTTTTTTGTTTTCTCCGAGAGATGTTTAAAGTGTGAGATACTTCAAGCGAATGATGTCCTGTTCGAAGGCTGCAACTGCTTTTATACAGCGCAGGTAGAAAAAAGGGATTTGCAAAATTATACGCAACATGTTAATCCAATTTCCCCTTTATTGGGTGCAATAAAACAAAAATCCAAAATATTTGAAAAGTCATAAAGTTCAATTTAATTGTCCACCTGCCATGATCTTGTTACACCTCTAAGCTGCAATAAAAATGTATTTTGTACATAATGCACCACAATTATACACCACAAAGGTCGTAAATATTTTTTAATATTAAAAGAAACCTTGTTTGCTTCAAAATTAGCCTCCAGAGCCGTGATTATGTATCTACTTCCGTGCTGTTGAGGTTTTAATAAATAAAACTATCAAACTTCGAACTACCTTCCGAAGCTTGACTTTATCAGCCGCGTACCTTGGGCTAGCTTTGTCCTCCTAGATCTCGTTGCTAGTAATCTTTACCAGGATGTGGATCGCTCTTTGATACTTTGTTTTCGCGGAGCGATTCCCCGCTTCGATCCAAACCAATTTTCAACTGAAGATTTGGCTTGATAAGAGAAAGATTTTTACAACATTTGGAAGTCAATAACTCTATAAAGAACTCTTTTTCGTATTATAACTGGGTAATATGTTGTTTGTTTGTGAAGTATATACCTTGTAGAGGGCTTGACCTATTGATTTTAACATACAACGTAAACAGGACCTAGCAAGACGATTTATCTTGCCAGCAAAAGTGTTTCTATTGCTCGGTTATTATTTGACGTTCGTAAACCTCTTCGAATAAGAAACTTAAGTGTATTGGATATTTCCTGGACTTTATTTTCATTGTTAGCTTTATCCTGATGATAGCGAAAGACCTTGAAACCAAGATGAGCTAATTTGTAGTATTCCATTAAGTAAGCATACTTTTAAAGATCAAGCAACCACTTTTCAGCGTCATCGATTCGAGTACCTTTCATTCTTCTATCAGATAACTACACTTCACCTTTCCTTACGAAACACGGTTTCACTTGACTTAAAAATATGGCATATTTTCGCCTTCCTTTGACAAAAAGGGTTGGGCCAATTACTGTCAGATAAACGTATCAGTATGAAATCTCACCGTTCTAAAGACACCGTTTTACTAAGCACTGACTAAACTTGGTATTCTTGCAAAGATTATAGGCCTCTGCAAAAATCAATGTGCAGTCAGCAGGGCTTTCGGAGAGATTGAAAAGGGAGCTACTTGGTATATAGTCGCAGATCAACAAGACGCCTTGGAGGTTCTGTGGAAATGAAGAGTTTCAACTTTGAGGTTGAAGACATTTTAGACTATTAAGGATCAGAGCCATCTAAGAACAACGTCATAAAGTTGGAAATCAGACGAAGAAGTACTCTGGCTAACCGATGCTACTTTGATCTTGGTAAGCAAATGCGAAGTAGATTTTTATACAAAAACAAACTTTACAAGACGTTGATACTCCAAGTCCTGATATATGGTTCAGAATCATGGGTTATGTCAGTAGCAGACAAATCGGCATTGGGAGCCTTAGCTCCGTCGAAACAAGTGTACGAACGAAACGTAAAAAAAAAAAAACGTGACATGTATAAAATTTATTAATTTTTGTACCTGTCACACATAGTGGGGATCTTGAAAAATATGGTATTATGCTAAGAAATAATTTGAGTTTTAATTTTCATGGCTAGGCCGATTAATCCCACAGACACCTCATGTAAATAAAGAAGCCGAATAAATATACTTTAAATGATTCAATTTTATTACAATTTATACAATTTTAGTCAACATTTGTTTTTTACAAACTTATTAAAAGCGCTTAAATAATTAATGAAGTAAACAATTTTATATATTTAAAAAAAAAAAAGTATTAAAATAATATTACTTGGAGTAATTTTGTTAGCAAATAAATTCTTTGTGTGATCCACGGCCATTCGGAATTTCTTCTGCAACATCGATTGCAACATTAACTAACACGGAAACTTATTTTTCTGTGTTAGTTGATGTTGCAATCGTTGCACTTATTCTTTTATGCACTCATGCTAGACCTCGTGAACAGCAATTGTTGTGAAAAAAAAAAAAAAAACAGAACAATGCAGGTAAAAACCGAAATTATTATTATTTTATCATAGTGCAGTACTTTAGAACTTCTCTCATTAATTGCACAGCTGCACTGGATTTTTTATTACTCTAAGTGTGCCGTTAATCCAGCGGCACACCTGTAGCAACCACAGTTTTATTATTCTTAAAGTGTGCCAGAGTTTACCTGTTCTGCGAATTTGTTGCGTAAAATTTTGCAATAACTTCGAATTTTATTTATTACCCTTTTCTTCTGTCTGTGCAAATTTCGTGAGTGTATAAAAACGGAAGCTCCTTTGAGAAAGGCATCAATCACTTCGAAAGTCTCATTCGGGATACATCTTGAGAAAGCAGAGAAAAAATCATTAAAAAATAAAAAAAAAAAAAAAAAAAAAAAAAAACATAAATCCAAATATGGCACAAGCACTAAATAAAGAAGTCTCAAATTCAACTTCAAGTTATTCGAACATGGAACATAAGGAACACAAACAGATTCGAGAGAAACCAAACTTTTTCAGTCCGAAGAAACGTTTCTATCTCAACGATTGCATTGAGATGATCTACGAAATGAAAGGCTTCGAACATGAAGTACATTGGAGTCCATCAAAAGAGGTTCAAGGAATTGACGATATACGGGAACAGGTGAATGAATGCTTACAATCGATGCCAGACTCTGATACAAATGCTGCAAAACGGCGTGCCAAGCGTCAGTTATTCCCTAAAGAAAAGTGTAAAAGCCGTAAACAAGCCAAACCAATTCAATTGGTAAACTTTAAGCCAATGCGTCAGTATATCGAAAAACGTGAAATACGCCGTGATTTGCTGAAGCCAGCACGAAAATTGGTTATCGAACAGATGATACGTGAAAATAAGGAACGTGAAATGACAGCAACAAAAACATCACCATGCACTGAATGCGACAAACGTACCCCAAATTGTTCGGCTACACCTGGCAATGTGATTTTTTATAGAATAACGGCCAAAATGAGTGCACCTCAGTTTCTTATTGGTCAGAATTAAGGAGGTTTATTGCCATTAGAGGAGATGCGTTCGACGTGCTTTGCTACAGAAGAAATTCCGAATGGCCGTGGATCACACAAAGAATTTATTTGCTAACAAAATTACTCCAAGGTAATATTATTTTAATATTTTTTTTTTTAAATATATAAAATTGTTTACTTCATTAATTATTCAATCGCTTTTAATAAGTTTGTAAAAAACAAATGTTGACTAAAATTGTATAAATTGTAATAAAATTGATTTATTGAATTTAAAGTACATATATTTATTCGGCTTCTTTATTTGCATGAGGTGTCTGTCTAGCCATGAAAATTAAAACTCAAATTATTTCTTAGCATAATCTCATATTTTTCAAGATCCCCACTATGTGTGGCAGGCACAAAAATTAATTAATTTTATACATGTCACGTTTTTTTTTTTACGTTTCGTTCGTACACTTGTTTCCGACGGAGCTAAGGTCTCCCAATGCCGATTTGTCTGCTTCTGACATAACCCATGATTCTGAACCATATATCAGGACTTGGAGTATCAACGTCTTGTAAAGTTTGTTTTTATATAAAAATTTACTTCGCATTTGCTTACCAAGATCAAAGTAGCATCGGTTAGCCAGAGTACTTCTTCGTCTGATTTCCAACTTTATGACGTTGTTCTTAGATGGCTCTGATCCTTAATAGTCTAAAATGTCTTCAAACTCAAAGTTGAAACTCTTCATTTCCACAGAACCTCCAAGGCGTGTTGTTGATCTGCGACTATATACCAAGAACTTCATTTTACACTCCGCTAGCCCCCCCTTTTTAATCTCTCCGAAAGTCCTGCTGACTGCACATTGATTTTTGCAGAGGCCTATAATCTTTGCAAGAATACCAAGTTTAGTCAGTGCTTAGTAGAATTTTGATCGAGCCTTTAGAGCGGTGGGATTTCATCAAAGGAAAACGAAAATATGCCATATTTCGTGTTTCATAAGAAAAAGTGAAGTAAGGTGAAACAGAACGAATGAAGGTACTCGAATCGATGACGTACTCGAATCGAAGAGATTGCTTGATCTTTAAAAGTATCCTTACCTAATGGACTACTACAAATTAGCTCATCAAATACTCTCGAAAATGTAAAGAAATGTTTTATGCATTAGCGGAAATTGGCACTTCGCTATCATCAGGATAAAGCTAACAATGAAAATAAAGTCCAGGAAAAATCCAATACACTTGAGTTTCTTCTTCGACAGAGTCTAAATGCATCATTAATCCGACGTGCAATGCCTCAGAAATCAATAGGCCAAGCCCACTACAAGGTATACTCCACACAAACAAACAACATATTACCCAGTTATAATACAAAAGAGTTCTTTATAGAGTTATTGACTTCAAATGTAGTAAAATCTTTCCATATCAGCCAAACTTCAGTTTAAAATTGGTTGGGATCAAGAATGCCCGAAAAACAAAGACAAAGACGCTCCACATCATGGTAAAGATTGCCAGCAACGAGATCTAGGAGGACAAAGCTAGCCCAAGGTACGCGGCTGATAAAGTCAAGCTTCGGAGTGTTCGAGTTTGATAGTTTTATTTATTAAAACCTCAACAGCACGGAAGTAGATACTAATCACGGCTTTAATTTGAGCAAACAAGGTTTCTTTTAATATCAAAAAATATTTACACCCTTGTAGGATAATTGTGGTGTATTATGTACAAGATACATTTTTATGCAGCTTAATACAAGATAATGGCAGGAGGACAATTAAATTGAACTTTATGACTTTTCAAATATTTTGAATTTTTAAGCAGCTGTTTTAATGCACCCAATAAAGGGAAAATTGGATTAACATGTTGCGCATAATTTTGCAAACCCTTTTTTCTACCTGCGCTGTATAAAAGCAGTTGCAGCCTTCGAACAGGACATCATTCGCTTGAAGTATCTCACACTTTAAACATCTCTCGGAGAAAACAAAAAATCGTTTTTTAATAAAATTTAAATTCAATTTAAAAATGGCACAAGGATACTCCGCAAATGTATATCCATACATCAGATATACGGACACTGAAATTATAGTACAACACTTAAATGCAGCAATTGTTTTCAAACGCGATCGCATTATCTTTCGAAATGAACCAGATTATTTAAATCCAATTAAACGTTTTCAACTCACAAATTGCGTTGACACAATCTACAAAGCCAAAGGTTTAAAATATAGAATCAATTGGACATCGTCCGCGAGAGTGCCAAATCGTCACGAAATGTGGAGAGCAGTTGATGAATGTTTACGAACGACAGATACAACCCAGCCACATGGTGCACTACTGAGTGTCAAGAGACAATTGTTTCAAGAAAAGAAAGAAAAGTGTAGCCGTAAACAATCGAAACCGGTACAGATGAAGCCTTGGGGTACACAATTATTACATTTTAAGCCAATACGTCACAATATTAAAAAACCTAAAATACGTCGTGATTATCAGAAGCCTGCTAGAAAACTGGTTATCGAACAGTTGACACGTGAAAAAATGGAACGTGAAACAAAATCAGCATCGCAGTACTGCTTCAAACTCTACGATTATACGCCAAATTCCCCTAATCAAACTGGAGATATACTTTTCAAAAAAGTTTCCGACTATCTTGCAGAAGTTTGTCGCTATAATCATGGAACAGTAGAACATCAACGGGAAATACAGGCGCGATTGAGTGCAAGTGAGTCTGATGAACGCCAAACGTATGCAGTCTCATTGTTGCAACGCGCTATACAACTGGAGACGATCTTATTGCACGAGCCTCATTTAGTAAGCGAAGATTCATTGCGTGCGACAGTAATTGCCAAAGAACTGGGTAGTCTTATCGAGAATCAACAAGCATTCGAGCACCAGGATATACGCATATTCGCGCTTCGCCAAAAGAATTATTCCAAATTAGTACAAATAAATCAATAATTTCTTTTTTTTTATAAAAAATAATTACTTATTTATAAATTTATTTTTAGGCAGTTTTTCGAATTGAATTTAAATTTAATTATTTACAAAATAAAAACATTGTAAAAATATTTAGTTTTAAGTCAGCTTTATGTCTTTTGATTTTTTTATACTAAAATTATTTAAATTGTAATAAAATTTCATCCCTGACTTTCCATTTAAAATTCTTGTTTTTTTTTTTTTTATTTAGATGATTATCCTTGGTGCAATTTTAAGACATTTAGTCGGAACTTTCTATCAGCTTTGAATGCACACCCATTAGATTCTGAAAAATAATATTTTAAAAAATATTAGTTTTTTTTTAAACATTCTTTATTATTTAATAAATCTTACTATAATCTTCTCAAAAGTTTGAACCCAACATCAAACCATTTAAGCGACAAAATAGATCGGTTCGAAACAGAGTTTACAAATAACAGTTAACCGTTTTTTTTTCGTAACGCTCTGTTCACGAACGTAAGCAAAAAAACGTCACATTCCTTCTCTCTCTGAGCAGCATTCTTATCTCTCTTGAAGAGACTGCTTGTAATCGCAAAAAAAAAAGAGCAAAAGGCTCAAACGGTTTTTATTTTAATTATACACTTTTTTTAGTTGATGTTGCAACCGTTTGCACATTATATTTTCTTTTTTTTATGCCTGTCAGCAATTGTGAAAAAAATTTTTTTTTTTTTTTTGAAAGTTTTAAACGCATTTAAGGAGTCATGCTAGATCTCGTGAACAGCAAAAATATATAATCCATAGATATATTGGCAGTTATGCCCTCTGTCTACCAGAGACTACAGTTTGGAATAACAAGTTCCAGCTCAACTATATTTTAAAAGCAGGAAGTGTATTTAATCAGAAGAAAACAAAACAATGAACATCAGCTACTACAATGGAAGTTCTTAGAGGACATCCATAGTTGACCTATATATGTAAGTTAAAAAAAAAAAACGAATTATTTGGAATGTTAGTGATTTATTTTTAAGTGCGTTAGTTCAAAAGCATAAATATGTAATGTGATAATAGTGGCTTACAACCAGGTATACAATGGGTTCAAGATTTTATTTTTTTTACATTTTATAAATTTTACTAATTAGAAGTAATCTTTTTTTCAGCGAATTGTATGCCTGACGGACGTGCTAATATGCGATTATCCGTGCGAACGAATTCTTCATGATCCATGATAAGACGACATATTTCATGAGCATAATACATCGAGCGTATCGATTCATCCGTTACCATATGAGGACGTGAGCGTCGTACTTGTTCGTGTAAAAAGAGTGCCTCCAGACGTTTGGCACGTTGAATTAATGAAACCGCATTATTCTGTCGAAGACGTATCTCACCAATGGATAAGTTTTCCTTAACTTTGCGTTGATGCTTGCCTCCCTCATAATGATAGCGACAAATTTGTACAAAAATATGCGCATTTATATCGTAAATACCATCGCCAGCACTAAAATTTGGATCAAAATTGTCGAATCCGTTGGAGCGTGGCAACTGTTTGTATTGACGTTCCAATGCTTCCTGTATCATTTTTCCGATCGTAATTTGACGTGCATATTTAAGCAAATCACGACGCATGTCACATTCCCCGATCCGTTGACGCATTGGCTTAAAGTATAGCAATTGTGTACCCCACGGTTTGATCTGTACTGGATGCGGCTGTTTGCGGCTACACTTGTCTTGGCGAAATAATTTACGCTTGACACGCATTAAGGCAGAGTATTTTTCAGACATCGGTGTCGGCTGCAAACATGCATTAACCTGTGCCCAGAGATCGTGACGTGGTTGTAACGGTTTCGATGGTGACCAATACAGTTCATATTCATAACCGTTGACTACATAGATCCGCTCTATGCATTCGTTGAGTATAAAACGTTTTCTTGGGCAAAAAAGTTCGGTACCACTCTTTTGTGTACACGATCGCGTTTGAAGACAATCGTTGCATTCGGTTGTTGCACCAAAATCTCTTTGTCCGTATACCGCATCGATGAGTTAACAATTGAAACTTCATTATTCAATTCGTTTGCAATATTTGAATTGATATTGTCTTTAAGTCGATCCGTTACGATTTGTTCTTGTTTTTTCTCCATGGTGTTTTCTTTGTGTGAAACTTGACACAAATGGTGTCCTCGTCAAAGAAGTCTTTGGATTTTATACGCAACCCAAGTTGTGTGTGTGTGCAGGTAGAAAAGGAGAGGGTAATTAACTCGTTAACTCGCTTACCTTATACCGTATGCGAATGTGTAATCATAAAGTTTTTTTGTGTTTTGCTAAATTTTCTTTAACCTTTTATTGCACAGGCGCATCTGTTTGACAACGCTGTCAGGTGACAGCTGCCTGTCATAAAGGCTTTCTGTGAAAAACCCTATTTAAATTTTCTAATATTTTCCAATATCCATTAATTGTTTAAAGATCGGTACTAAATACTAAGTTGACACAGATTCATATTCACGAATGCTTTGAATATTTAAAAATGGCGATTTTAACATTAGCAACGCCTTCCGTAACCAAGGAGTACAGTTACTCTCGAAAGTCAAGCTCTCTGGCTAAAAATGCCGAAAATTTGTGTATGTAAGCGTTCTAGAGTATTTCCAACTTTTCGAAACACAAAATGGGAATGGAACGTCCACAACACACGATATTAAATCGGATTTTAACCGTACACTAGGCATAATAAAGAAAATACAGAATTTATATTGAATGTTATTGGTTATTTTTTATTATGAATAAATTTAAGTAAATCTAGAATTAAGTAACTGGCGGTACAATATGGTAATACAAACGTAATTTTTAACATCTCTCAGACAATTTGTAAATGCCAGCTCAAAAGAAGTTTTGCTCTTTTGGGACAAACCAGACTTCGAGCCATTTTTTGAACAAATCTCGTAAAATGATCAGCGCTGCTCAGCGAAGTGCGTGTCGTATCGTAACTGATGCAGCCAAATCCGGTGAATAAGCCGCATACAAGAGAACTTCCCAACAAAAGATCTCCAACGTTTTCTTTTCCGGAACTGCTGTTTACGATGTCGGTAGCGCTAAATATTAACCGTTTAACGCTCAATTCAGCGATTTTCGGTGGCTTTTCGAGCGCTTAGTTTTCCACATGAAAATAATCACTTTTGGAACAAGTCTCTACAAGTTTTTTCCGATAGAGCATAATCTCCAAAAGAAAGAAAAAAAAAAAAGAAACGATGTCGGCGAATTGCTGTTTTCTGGTAACATTTGCATCAACTTGACAAAAATCGGTTCAGTACATTCGTTTTAATTTTGTCTAAAAAGTAGTTTTATTATATAATACTACCTGGTTCAATATTCGTTTGGAGTATTATAAAATACCCAAACGCCATGGTGAAATAAGGTATCGCATTCTCATGGTGAAATTGTATAAGTAAATGTGTAGTATTCTGACTCTCTTTGCTTACAACCGAGAGAGGCACAATACTACACCTTATATATTTTTATACATTTCACCATGCGTATTTCGTCTTGGGTCGTCTCATAAAAGGCGTACAGTTATATCACACCTTTCTCACAGACATACTCTAAGTCAGTATGACTGCATGTTGCACGCGCTTGCAATGTCTGGACTCCAATGACTTAGTGAGTAAGAGATGTAAATAACCTTTTCAGTACGCGTTTCAGCAAAGAGTTTTTGCTTTTAGACGACCCAAAACGAGAGCAGCTAAGCCTAATACACGATACCTTATTACTATTTCACCATGCTCATTTATTATGCAGCATTATACGATTATCCTCGCGAACGTATTGTTTATGATCATCGTTAAGACGATATAAGGCTTTACCCAACCATGTTGCACGCATCGATTCCTGGCGTATAAACTGATGCGTTTGTAGCGAACGACGTGTTTGTTCATATATATAGATCGCCTCAAGACGTACAGCACGTTGCTTCAAACCACTTGCTTGACTACGGCGAGCAATTAACTGATCTGCCGGAATTTTAGCACGTAAAGCGCTTTGATGTTTTGCACCTTCATGATGATAGAGACAGATTTGCGAAAAAATATGCGCATTCGAATTGTAGATACCATTAGCATCAGTAGTGACATTATAATGGGGCTGCAAATTTAAAAAATTCCGTTGAGAGCGGCAATTCAATTAAAAGAAAATTTCAAATTTTTACTTACCAATTTTCCAACAGCACTTTTCCGTGGTGGTTTAAAGTAATCACGACGTACACAACGACGGCGTCCAATTTTCTCACGTAAGTCTGTAAAGTTTAGCACTTGTGTGCCCCATGGCTCGAGCTGCATAGGTTTCGCCTGTTTACGGCTTGTAGTTTTTTGCTTACGGAATAATTGACGTTTACAGCGTAACAATGCAGCACGTCGTGCCGAAATGGGTTTCGGTTGCAGACATTGATTAAGCATTACACGTATCTCACGACGTTGAAAAACCTTTATCAATGGAGCCCAACGTAGTCGCCGTGCTATGCCATTGGCCAAATAAATGCGACGTATACATGCGTTGATGTATAAACGTTTTTGAGGATTACTGTAATTCGGTTCGCGGCATATATTGATTACTTTGTGCCGGAAAAGTATTGTCATACGTGGATGATTTTGATAAATGAAAATCTCTTTACGTTTTTTGCTCAGTGTTGAATTTAAAATGAAAACTTCCTGACGCGGCTCATCTGGATCAAGCGATTTCTTCTTTGTGCGTAAAATATACATACGATCCTTTGTTTGCTGCATGGCCATGTTGGTTGTTACTGTATAGTATACTGTATGTGTACTTAGAGAGTTTGAAACAGTTACTATGTACTCTTTCTGTAGGAGGCTGAGACTTATATAGCACCAGAAACAATTAGAAAATTATAGATCAATGATTAGTTTGGCAAAAATTTTGTAGTCATAAAATTTCCATTTCCAGGAAAATTCTGCAGCGCAACAGCTGTCGTTTAAAATTCCCAAAAAAAAATAATAATCATAAAATTCGAACTAATTTTTTTTTTTGCTACCTACTTGAAGCTGCACTTGTAAGCCGCAATTCCTGGAAAACGCATATAAAACAATTGCAATGCCGCGAAGCATCTGTCATACGTCATTAGAACTTGCAACTGAACACACATCACATCTCATCACATCACAGTTCTTAACTTAGAGCGTAAAATTTTGAAAAAAAATAATATATATTTCTATATAATATGGGCAACATGTTATCGCATGAAAATACGGCGGGTAACGCCAGGAATGCATTCTCTTCCAATAATGAAGATGATTGCCAAATCGCCGATGATGCGCTTGCAATGCTTTCCGATGGAATTTCCAATGATGATGTTGCCGCCGATGATGATGTTTTGGTTGGTACAGCCGCAACCGATCTTGAATTAAATCATAGCATTGGCTTTCATCTTTTAGCCTATCGTCAGCATATTAGCAATAAAAAACGTCAACTTATGAAATGGGCCACTTCGAAATTATTGCTTACGGAAAAATTAATTAAAAGCCAGAAAGAAAATTTATTGTTGAATCAAAATGATACTTCAGCTGAAATTATCGATTTGGATGAGTATATAACCGATGAGGAAAGTGATGATTCAACGGCGATTACCTATGTACGTAAAGTGCCAAATCCTACGGTGGAAGAAGAATTGGAACATTTACGTAATTATCGTGTCAAACTGCAGGAGCTTATTATAGAGACAGCACATAAGAAAGCAATCGCCAGACGTGAACGTCGCGAAAAAAGAGTTAAACGTTTGCGTCGTCGCACTTTGATATCTTCGAAGAAGCCGAGCAATAAGCGTGAGAAACGTGAACGCGAAGTGGCATCATTGATTAATAAGGAGAATGTGTGTTTTTAGAGAAACCGCATTGCTCTGGCGTATCCATAGGCGTTGGCATTTGGGGCGCTTCTTGGTTAAACAACGTACGATACGCTTTTGAGAGTTTTATGTAACGTTTTCACTAGCGTTCGCATTAGCGTAAACATTTTGTTAACTTAAATCAATGAGTACCTACATACGTGTATACAAAACTCAAGAATTTTTTTATGGAAAGTACTTCTTTTGAGTTTAATGATTTCTAGTGGAATCATTATATTAGTTTAATATAGAATTAATTTATTATTATCTAGAACCAGTTGTGTAATCTAGTTTTCAGTAATTTTTCTTTGTTGTAAATTTGTATAATCATAAAATCTTAATAGAACCATCTTTCCAAAAGAAATTAAGTCAAAAATTATAAACAAATCAAATTTTTAACCTACACATTAGGATTAACCATTAATTATAATAATAAATACAGAAATAATACAAAAATCAATCAAAATATATTTTTATTTTAATTTTAATTTAAAATCATGTAAATAGATTATAGAACATTGGTTTTAAGCCATGTGATGGATTGAAATAATCTGCATTGATTGCCTCGAAAAGTCCAGAAAGATGAACGAAACCCTTTAAACGATCCACTTTGCTGAATTCGCATGGAGCTATCGAAAGGCAAGAAGAAGCACTGCTAGTACACATACGGAGTTTCCATTCTTTGTGAAGTCTTCCAAGATGGCCTTGGACATCCTCGCTCGTAACCCAAGTATATTGCTAAAATCTGTTCACGGATTCTTGCCGTGATTGGTGCCAGCCCAGTGCAGTCGTTTGCATTGTGCGCACGACTATGTCGTTGTATTTTTAAAGATTGAACCGAAAATATCAGTATCGATCGAAATAGCATTGATTCGTTTAAATTCCAGGCTGATGTCGATTATTGTCGCTGGTTATCTCTATACCTAGAAGAACGGACTTTTCTACAAATTCTCCATACTCATAGATTTCCCCAGTCGTGATAATAGTTTGCAAGTCGGGGACCAAGTACCTCGTCTAACTTCAATTCCTTTCCCAATCTCAGCGGATATATTTTTTTTATTTTTCAAGAGTGTTGAAATGGTACAAATTCCAAGTTTAGTTTCTAGGGCAAACGGTCTGTAGGAGTATCGAATAAACCAAAATAAAATGCTATTCCTTCCGATGCATTTAAATCAGTTCAAATAACAAAGTTCAATCCCAAGCGCTGACCTCAATGTTTTTTTTTTTTTACAAGACAACGTTGAATTTTTTTTTCGTCCATTTCTTTTTGCTCGCTGCATAATTAATAAGAAACTCCTGAGAGATGGAGGAGTAATTGATGCCTGCTCCCAAGTTTGTCATTTTATTTACCTCAATTAAGTGCGATGTCATTGACTGATTTTGTTTGTCTTTTTTTTTTTTTTTGTAGATCCAGCGACCTACTCAACTGCAGCATTGAGCAATTCAGTTTAATTTTGCAAAATGTTTTCATTGCGCTTTTAAAATTTGTTTGCCTTTGGCGTGTTTTACACCGAAATTGTGCCAATGAACTGAACTGAACAGCAGCTTTAATATAAAGCGCCAACCCAAGTCCACCTCCCCTCTCCAATGGAGTTTATATACACAAATTAGCCTTTCTTTTTATGTACATTTTGGGTTTATTGCTTTGCTATTTTGAAACTATTTTGCCCCACTTAGGCGGCTTTGACAACATTTATATTATTTAAGTCGGATGTATATTGTGTATTATATATAAGTCCGATTCCGTGCTTAAAGAATATAAATATCGAATTCTAAGCTTATACGTAATACATAAAAATTTTCTTTACATTGGTTTTTTTTTAAACTAACAAATTTTGAACGTCGAAAAAATAAATATTTTAAATTGAAACAGAAAAAGTTGGCCGAAATGTTAAGAAAAAAAAAGGGGTTAACGCTCCTGTCACATCATCATCGTCATCATTGTAGGGTATACATGTTTTCTAGAATGCTAGCGACGTCGGCGCTTTAGCTTCACTTCTTCTCCATTCAGGCTTCTGCAGTACAGCCAGGACAGATGGGCTTATCACCTTCCAAAGTAAAGCTTTGCGCTGTTATGGGATTCTTACAACGATTACAACGGAAACAGTCACGATGCCATCTGGCATTCATGGCAACGATAGCATCATCGGTTATGGGCCTCTCACATTTTGTACAACGCACCGCAAACATTTCTTCCCAGTCACTTTTGCAATAGGCTTTACCGTCGCGTTCATAGAACGATTCACTGGCCAGCGGTCGTTTGCATGCTCCCTCACAGACGAAACAGTCCTCGTGCCAATTCAGACCCAGTGCGCGTATGGTACGTTCCAAAATCGGTTTCTTGCATGCGTTACAAGTACGCGTGTAATTCGCCAAGAAGCACTTGGAACAAACCGGCTCACCGTCCTGGATATTGAATGTGGCTTCCTCGATTTGTGAATCGCAATCTTTGCAAAGGAAATGCTCCGGATGCCAGGTCTTACCGAGCGCAGTTATAATGCGTTTGGTAATCGCCTCGTTGCACTTATGACAGATAACTTGTTCACCCATTTTTTTTTTTTTTTTTGTGGAAATTTTCACGACAGAAAATATGACAATATCGGAATAACACAAAGAAAATATAATTATGATTGTACCAAAAAAATATAGGACAGTTTTACTGTTGCGAAAGACTGTTTTTAAACGGAAATACGGATAGAAGTTAGAAAATATATTTTTGATGAGAGGAACTTTTTTTTTTTAATTAGAATATAGATTTTGTCTGTATGAACTATACTGAATGACTAAGCTCCATTCCGTTGACATATCAAAGATGTAGAAAATGTTTATTTTGAAAAGACTACTTAGCTTTTTCTTTTCGAATATAAAATTGATCAAGAATGTATATATACTTTATAGAATCAAAATCAGTTCCAGACCCAAAATTCTTCGCAATAATGTAATACGAGTATGGCGAAGAAATCAAAGGTCTCATAAAGTATATTCATTATGAGAGAAAGGGTAGTAGGAAAAAAAGGAACAGCGGGTATCTTAGTAGAAGATAGCGTCACCTTAATCACTTGAGCTTTTTGAAATTTATATGAATGCTAAAGTCATCAGAAACATTGAAACTAACAAATTTAGGTCATGTTTAGTTTCAGTGAAACATATAAAAAAAAATGAATTCGATTGAGTTGCATTCCAAAGGGAAAGGATTTACATGCAACAAATAAAATTAGTTCTAGTAAAAAATTATAACACAACATTTTTATTAAAACATATTTAAATATGAAAGAGGTCACACGTGCCCGATTGACCTATTTATGTAAATAAAAACAACAACTTTAATTCTGTAAATAATTATAAAACACTTCATGGCGAAGGTGCAGTTTAGATAATAGTAAAAAAATTAGCCAGAAAACTAAACATTGTCCTATCTTATCTATCCATCAAAAAAAAATTTAAACTTTTCATGGCATCGAAGTTTTTATACACAATACACTAGACTTCTGATCTAACTAACATTGAATATAGTAAGAGGTTTTCGAGTGGGCATGCTTTGTGGTTTATCTAATTCGTTATTTAGTGATGAAAGCGTTCCGATTACATAACATACCAGAATGAAAAGTATGAAAGTATCATACTAGAGATTTCGTTTAGTGGTCATTTACTAACTTCTATGTCGAATAATTCGTGACAGGTATGTAAGTTTCGGTCCCACCAAAGTTAAGATTAAGTTTCTGTCCAATATCTTTAAACCTGGGCGAATATATAGCGAACAAACATACAAACGGACGGACGGACAGACAAGCAGGCAGATGGACATGGCTAGAATGATTCGTCTCGTCGAGGTGATCGAGAATATATACTGAGATGTTGTGCTTTCTCGGAGCCGGGTTCAATGGTGGTTATTTCTTAGTTTTTAGTCTTTTAACGTGTTGAGCACACGAAATAACACAACGCACAGTGGTTAGACCTAGTTGGTTAGAATTAAGTCGCCTTTCTGCATATGCGTGAGGACTTTCATAGTTTCTTGTATACAGATACATTCTTGAAAAAATCAGCTACAAAATTCCGGTTTCTCTCGGTTTTGTTTTGTGATTTTATTAGCGGTCTGATGTCATTTTCATGGCGTTACAAATTTTTCGATAAAACTGTTCATACCCTTTCCAAAACTGAATGTGTACCGGCTACAAGAAAAAAAAAACAACAATAAACGTTGATGACAAAAGCAATGTGTTCGGAAAGTGTTGAATGCACGTGTCACCTTTGTTATTTTTCTTCCTAATTATGCTAAATTGTGAGTAATGAGTTTGCGTTTAAATTAAATGTAACACTAGGAAACTCGTATATCAACGTCAAATTGTGCATTTTGACTTTTTGTGCCTAAAACTGAGTTAACAATAAAAAAAAAACTTCAAAAAAAAATTTTTTTCTCGAAAAGTGGAATGCGTAATTTAGTACTTTACTTCTTTTGTTCTTTCTTTTTAAAAATTCCGTTTGAAATTTTGCAAAAATGCATTTAATAAAATAATTATGCTCTGCACAAAAGTACTCAAACTCTTCATCACACAAAAAAAAAGAAGAAAACTTCAATATGACACAAATTCTATTTCAAATGTGACGACGCCGATGCCGCCGCCGCATAGAAGGCGACAAAGTATGCACAAGGAACTCAGTAAATTGTGACATTTGCCGGCGACACATAAGAATGTGCCATGCGGAATCTAGTGGTTATATTTGATTCCAATTGGTTGTTGTTGTTTGGTTGCTTAAATTGCGGCCAGCAGCAGAAGAAACTAGAAGATATTTAGCACATTCCATGCCATTTTTTTCTGACGCTCTGAATATAGTAGCTCCCAGAGCTGCTCAGTGTATGATGTAATAATAATGAAGTGAGTAGCTGTGGCAGTCATACATATCCCATTTTATCCTTTCATATTATTCCATTCATTCGCTCCACGCATTCATGGCAAGTGTTAATTGCTGCTGCCGGAAGTGACATGAAAGCAAAAGCATTTGCTACTCTCTTCAATTCAAATTGTTTTCAGTTTTAATTAATTTCAATTTTTTTCTTTAATATTTAATTTAAAAATTTATGAAATTTTATGCTTTAAAGCTGAAATTTTTTCCAAGGAACTCCAAAGTTTTTTTAAGCTTCAAAAAACAAAATTAATGCATTTAGCATGTCCAATTTGTCAGGAAGTTCGGCATGTTCGCATTATGCGTTTATTAGGGTTGATTATTTCTTAGACTCCCCAAATAAACGAAAAAAAAATGAAAGAACAAAAGTGTTTTAGCAAACACACCCAATTTCGTTGGAGTAGTTTTTGTCTATTGTCGGTTTGACACATTTATGTACGTTCCCCAACAGAAAAAAATAGTAAAGAAAATGTTTAAGTTTAAGGGCATCGAAGATTTAATGAGCAACAAATGAAACGTTTGTCATGGCTTAAAAAATAAATACAGCAAATTCATTGATAGATCGAGTCGATACGTTGAGCTAATCAAGAATATATCGAATATTTATTTATCTCGATTATTCATATTTAGCGTTTATGGATCATATGGCGCACAGCATCAAAACCAAATTAATCCTGTATTTGAACTAATCAACGAACCACCTACTTTATGTGTAAAGTTTTAAAATATAATTGGCAAATTTCGCGGTACTAATAAAAAAACAATTCACCAAATAATTTATCGATTTACGATAACTCAATTTTCCTTATCGGTTCGGCTATTTATGCAATCGTAAACCGATATCTTTATTTAGCATTCGATTAGAAAATTCTAAGCTAAAAATGGACAATGGAAAAAAAAAATAAAATAATTAGATAATTAATGAAATCATGGGGCAAGATGGAGTGAAGTGAACCATACGGTAGAGTAAGCCATTGAGGTTCAGTGTGAATGGCTCGAGTGGTACATTTGATGTACTAAGCAATGTGGTGGCGATGGGTTGGAGTGAGCCATTTGATCATCATCGTTTTGTAGAGTGGTGCATACAATAAGTCAACTCTTCACTGCCGGTTTTTAATAACTAAGCGAGCAGCTCATCTGCACATGCCGCTTTGTTGTTCTCCCGCTTCTCAATTGACCCCGGCGTAGACTGGTGACCCCAAAAAATCAGGTCCGTTATCGTTTGAGTAATTCAGTTGTCCTTCTTCTTCACTGTTGGCTTGTTACTCGTCCTCGGTCCCAAGTAGGGTGAAGTATGTACTATAGTTACTAAGTGAATTTGGAAAGTGTTTACTACTTTACTTGGAAATGCAAAAAGTGTGTAGCGTATGTAGTATTCGATTAAACCGCAACCTACATATGTATATGCTTCACTTGTTTCAATAATGTGCAATGCCAAACAGTTTTATGTCACTTTGCATAGAAGAAAAATAAACACCACCGCAGCAAAGCGGAGTTAAGTTTACCTCTTAATAAACTAAGGGATTATAACGACGACGACGACTACGCCCCAATAATATGCGTCTTTTTCTTTCTAATCAGTTAACTTTGATTAGTTTTGAGCGTTAATCCTTGCAAACTACTTTTGAACTATAAAAATGATTGCACTAAACTAAATCTTGGCTTATCATGGCTTATCTTGACACTTTAACTCGAAAAAAATAGCACAAAGACAAAAGCAATGGCAAAGTGCTGCAGACAGCTCAGTGGCTTATTAAATCAAACCCTTTGTTTGTTTGCTTGTTTGCTTGTTTGCTTGTATGACTTTCCCATAATTATCAAAAATATAAAATAACACAGAGATAAGCAACCACTTAGAGCACAAAGAGACCACAACACAGATCAGATTTCCATTTGGCATATGTGCACCTAATGAGTATCTCAACGCGAGAAAATGATTTAAAGGCGAAGAAATAGTAAAGAAAAGCGTTACAAAGATAAAAATTTTCATTTAAAGATTGTCTATGAATTTCTTTACGAACAAATCAAAAAAAAAAGTATCTATGCCAAGACAAATAAAACAGAATATAAAACAATATTATCAACAGCAGCAAGAAATGCTGCTACTGCTGCTGATGTTTATCTGACAGCGAGGGGCGCATGTTGCATGCTGCTGCATGCTGCTAAGCAAATACAAAGCCAGCAGAAGATAGTCACAGTTAAAACCAAAACAAAATATGAAGACAAACTGCGAGGGTGGCAAAAACTGACTCGTAAATAAATTGTTGAAGTTTTCGTGCACATTACACGAAGTCGTCGCCGGCATTAATAAACGAACCGAACGCCGCCGTATGGCCGAAGTAGAATAGTTAGAATCGTATTTCGTATTTTGAGTTGTTTGAAATTCAATTTCAATTTTGAATTCATTTTGTGCATGAAACGCGTACGAAGTTGTTTTGTGGCTCGCGGCGTAGTTTGCTGCAGTTTGATTTTGTCGTTCATTTTGTTTTAAAAGCGTACAAGCGGAAACGGAAAGTGACTAACGGTAATTTTGATTTAAAGCGGAAATTAAATTAATAAAGTGAAAAAAATAATAAAACATACATTTTTAATAAAAGTGAAATAAATTTCATAAATTCGGTGGCTAAAATCAACTGAAATTCTGTTAACATTGGAGTGCAAAAAAATTTTTATTAATATTATTTTTGAATATTATAACTTAACCTGCTTCAAGACATAAGATTCTCGTTTCATAAAAAAAAAGAAACATTTACTCAAAGTCTCTAAGAATATATTTTTCTTTGCCCAAAGTGTGTAATGCCTAAAAGTAGACTTCTGAGACCATATACAGTATACAAGGTACAAGGAACGCCGTTATTTCGTCTAAAATTACAGTTTTTTGAAGTTGTATGAAACCGATTTTCTTGATTCAAACGTCAAACAAGAGACTTCTAAAATCAATGTATAAAAAAAAAAAATTTTACTTATATAT